>JAUCEE010000024.1:1200000-1798641 GCA_033558005.1 Phytophthora taxon juncus
TGGTATCTTGCCCGAGTGGTCTAAGGGGGCGGACTTAAGATCCGCTAGACGTTACAGTCTGCGTGGGTTCAAACCCCACAGATACCAACTCGTCACCGCACGCCTCTCTTCTTGGTGCCGTGTGTGCGTGTGTCTGTCTCGGCGTTTGCTTCCTTTCGGAGGGATGCCGAGTGCTGGCTGTTGTTGCTGCGTTTTGCAGTCGGTAATTTATTTCACGCACGCGCGCCAGACGCCGGCTCGGCGGTAAGTTATACTCTCCCGGCTCGTGCGCGGCACGCCGAGGTTCGATTGATGCCGACCGGCAGCTGACAGCTCGTGCACGAAGCATGGGTTGCTAGTGGTGTCGGCAGAGCGGTTCTGGCGACTGTGCGCACGTAGCGACCAGCGCGTGGTGTGCACGCGTGTGTGCGCTGCGCAGCGGTGAGGCCACGGAGATGTGGGAGGCGCTAGGAGCGCGAGAAAAGGGCGCGTCCGTTTTGGAGCGCTTGTGTCGATTTGGCCTGGTATCTTGCCCGAGTGGTCTAAGGGGGCGGACTTAAGATCCGCTAGACGTTACAGTCTGCGTGGGTTCAAACCCCACAGATACCAACTCGTCACCGCACGCCTCTCTTCTTGGTGCCGTGTGTGCGTGTGTCTGTCTCGGCGTTTGCTTCCTTTCGGAGGGATGCCGAGTGCTGGCTGTTGTTGCTGCGTTTTGCAGTCGGTAATTTATTTCACGCACGCGCGCCAGACGCCGGCTCGGCGGTAAGTTATACTCTCCCGGCTCGTGCGCGGCACGCCGAGGTTCGATTGATGCCGACCGGCAGCTGACAGCTCGTGCACGAAGCATGGGTTGCTAGTGGTGTCGGCAGAGCGGTTCTGGCGACTGTGCGCACGTAGCGACCAGCGCGTGGTGTGCACGCGTGTGTGCGCTGCGCAGCGGTGAGGCCACGGAGATGTGGGAGGCGCTAGGAGCGCGAGAAAAGGGCGCGTCCGTTTTGGAGCGCTTGTGTCGATTTGGCCTGGTATCTTGCCCGAGTGGTCTAAGGGGGCGGACTTAAGATCCGCTAGACGTTACAGTCTGCGTGGGTTCAAACCCCACAGATACCAACTCGTCACCGCACGCCTCTCTTCTTGGTGCCGTGTGTGCGTGTGTCTGTCTCGGCGTTTGCTTCCTTTCGGAGGGATGCCGAGTGCTGGCTGTTGTTGCTGCGTTTTGCAGTCGGTAATTTATTTCACGCACGCGCGCCAGACGCCGGCTCGGCGGTAAGTTATACTCTCCCGGCTCGTGCGCGGCACGCCGAGGTTCGATTGATGCCGACCGGCAGCTGACAGCTCGTGCACGAAGCATGGGTTGCTAGTGGTGTCGGCAGAGCGGTTCTGGCGACTGTGCGCACGTAGCGACCAGCGCGTGGTGTGCACGCGTGTGTGCGCTGCGCAGCGGTGAGGCCACGGAGATGTGGGAGGCGCTAGGAGCGCGAGAAAAGGGCGCGTCCGTTTTGGAGCGCTTGTGTCGATTTGGCCTGGTATCTTGCCCGAGTGGTCTAAGGGGGCGGACTTAAGATCCGCTAGACGTTACAGTCTGCGTGGGTTCAAACCCCACAGATACCAACTCGTCACCGCACGCCTCTCTTCTTGGTGCCGTGTGTGCGTGTGTCTGTCTCGGCGTTTGCTTCCTTTCGGAGGGATGCCGAGTGCTGGCTGTTGTTGCTGCGTTTTGCAGTCGGTAATTTATTTCACGCACGCGCGCCAGACGCCGGCTCGGCGGTAAGTTATACTCTCCCGGCTCGTGCGCGGCACGCCGAGGTTCGATTGATGCCGACCGGCAGCTGACAGCTCGTGCACGAAGCATGGGTTGCTAGTGGTGTCGGCAGAGCGGTTCTGGCGACTGTGCGCACGTAGCGACCAGCGCGTGGTGTGCACGCGTGTGTGCGCTGCGCAGCGGTGAGGCCACGGAGATGTGGGAGGCGCTAGGAGCGCGAGAAAAGGGCGCGTCCGTTTTGGAGCGCTTGTGTCGATTTGGCCTGGTATCTTGCCCGAGTGGTCTAAGGGGGCGGACTTAAGATCCGCTAGACGTTACAGTCTGCGTGGGTTCAAACCCCACAGATACCAACTCGTCACCGCACGCCTCTCTTCTTGGTGCCGTGTGTGCGTGTGTCTGTCTCGGCGTTTGCTTCCTTTCGGAGGGATGCCGAGTGCTGGCTGTTGTTGCTGCGTTTTGCAGTCGGTAATTTATTTCACGCACGCGCGCCAGACGCCGGCTCGGCGGTAAGTTATACTCTCCCGGCTCGTGCGCGGCACGCCGAGGTTCGATTGATGCCGACCGGCAGCTGACAGCTCGTGCACGAAGCATGGGTTGCTAGTGGTGTCGGCAGAGCGGTTCTGGCGACTGTGCGCACGTAGCGACCAGCGCGTGGTGTGCACGCGTGTGTGCGCTGCGCAGCGGTGAGGCCACGGAGATGTGGGAGGCGCTAGGAGCGCGAGAAAAGGGCGCGTCCGTTTTGGAGCGCTTGTGTCGATTTGGCCTGGTATCTTGCCCGAGTGGTCTAAGGGGGCGGACTTAAGATCCGCTAGACGTTACAGTCTGCGTGGGTTCAAACCCCACAGATACCAACTCGTCACCGCACGCCTCTCTTCTTGGTGCCGTGTGTGCGTGTGTCTGTCTCGGCGTTTGCTTCCTTTCGGAGGGATGCCGAGTGCTGGCTGTTGTTGCTGCGTTTTGCAGTCGGTAATTTATTTCACGCACGCGCGCCAGACGCCGGCTCGGCGGTAAGTTATACTCTCCCGGCTCGTGCGCGGCACGCCGAGGTTCGATTGATGCCGACCGGCAGCTGACAGCTCGTGCACGAAGCATGGGTTGCTAGTGGTGTCGGCAGAGCGGTTCTGGCGACTGTGCGCACGTAGCGACCAGCGCGTGGTGTGCACGCGTGTGTGCGCTGCGCAGCGGTGAGGCCACGGAGCTGTGGGAGGCGCTAGGAGCGCGAGAAAAGGGCGCGTCCGTTTTGGAGCGCTTGTGTCGATTTGGCCTGGTATCTTGCCCGAGTGGTCTAAGGGGGCGGACTTAAGATCCGCTAGACGTTACAGTCTGCGTGGGTTCAAACCCCACAGATACCAACTCGTCACCGCACGCCTCTCTTCTTGGTGCCGTGTGTGCGTGTGTCTGTCTCGGCGTTTGCTTCCTTTCGGAGGGATGCCGAGTGCTGGCTGTTGTTGCTGCGTTTTGCAGTCGGTAATTTATTTCACGCACGCGCGCCAGACGCCGGCTCGGCGGTAAGTTATACTCTCCCGGCTCGTGCGCGGCACGCCGAGGTTCGATTGATGCCGACCGGCAGCTGACAGCTCGTGCACGAAGCATGGGTTGCTAGTGGTGTCGGCAGAGCGGTTCTGGCGACTGTGCGCACGTAGCGAGCGACCAGCGCGTGGTGTGCACGCGTGTGTGCGCTGCGCAGCGGTGAGGCCACGGAGATGTGGGAGGCGCTAGGAGCGCGAGAAAAGGGCGCGTGCGTTTTGGAGCGCTTGTGTCGATTTGGCCTGGTATCTTGCCCGAGTGGTCTAAGGGGGCGGACTTAAGATCCGCTAGACGTTACAGTCTGCGTGGGTTCAAACCCCACAGATACCAACTCGTCACCGCACGCCTCTCTTCTTGGTGCCGTGTGTGCGTGTGTCTGTCTCGGCGTTTGCTTCCTTTCGGAGGGATGCCGAGTGCTGGCTGTTGTTGCTGCGTTTTGCAGTCGGTAATTTATTTCACGCACGCGCGCCAGACGCCGGCTCGGCGGTAAGTTATACTCTCCCGGCTCGTGCGCGGCACGCCGAGGTTCGATTGATGCCGACCGGCAGCTGACAGCTCGTGCACGAAGCATGGGTTGCTAGTGGTGTCGGCAGAGCGGTTCTGGCGACTGTGCGCACGTAGCGACCAGCGCGTGGTGTGCACGCGTGTGTGCGCTGCGCAGCGGTGAGGCCACGGAGCTGTGGGAGGCGCTAGGAGCGCGAGAAAAGGGCGCGTCCGTTTTGGAGCGCTTGTGTCGATTTGGCCTGGTATCTTGCCCGAGTGGTCTAAGGGGGCGGACTTAAGATCCGCTAGACGTTACAGTCTGCGTGGGTTCAAACCCCACAGATACCAACTCGTCACCGCACGCCTCTCTTCTTGGTGCCGTGTGTGCGTGTGTCTGTCTCGGCGTTTGCTTCCTTTCGGAGGGATGCCGAGTGCTGGCTGTTGTTGCTGCGTTTTGCAGTCGGTAATTTATTTCACGCACGCGCGCCAGACGCCGGCTCGGCGGTAAGTTATACTCTCCCGGCTCGTGCGCGGCACGCCGAGGTTCGATTGATGCCGACCGGCAGCTGACAGCTCGTGCACGAAGCATGGGTTGCTAGTGGTGTCGGCAGAGCGGTTCTGGCGACTGTGCGCACGTAGCGAGCGACCAGCGCGTGGTGTGCACGCGTGTGTGCGCTGCGCAGCGGTGAGGCCACGGAGATGTGGGAGGCGCTAGGAGCGCGAGAAAAGGGCGCGTGCGTTTTGGAGCGCTTGTGTCGATTTGGCCTGGTATCTTGCCCGAGTGGTCTAAGGGGGCGGACTTAAGATCCGCTAGACGTTACAGTCTGCGTGGGTTCAAACCCCACAGATACCAACTCGTCACCGCACGCCTCTCTTCTTGGTGCCGTGTGTGCGTGTGTCTGTCTCGGCGTTTGCTTCCTTTCGGAGGGATGCCGAGTGCTGGCTGTTGTTGCTGCGTTTTGCAGTCGGTAATTTATTTCACGCACGCGCGCCAGACGCCGGCTCGGCGGTAAGTTATACTCTCCCGGCTCGTGCGCGGCACGCCGAGGTTCGATTGATGCCGACCGGCAGCTGACAGCTCGTGCACGAAGCATGGGTTGCTAGTGGTGTCGGCAGAGCGGTTCTGGCGACTGTGCGCACGTAGCGACCAGCGCGTGGTGTGCACGCGTGTGTGCGCTGCGCAGCGGTGAGGCCACGGAGCTGTGGGAGGCGCTAGGAGCGCGAGAAAAGGGCGCGTCCGTTTTGGAGCGCTTGTGTCGATTTGGCCTGGTATCTTGCCCGAGTGGTCTAAGGGGGCGGACTTAAGATCCGCTAGACGTTACAGTCTGCGTGGGTTCAAACCCCACAGATACCAACTCGTCACCGCACGCCTCTCTTCTTGGTGCCGTGTGTGCGTGTGTCTGTCTCGGCGTTTGCTTCCTTTCGGAGGGATGCCGAGTGCTGGCTGTTGTTGCTGCGTTTTGCAGTCGGTAATTTATTTCACGCACGCGCGCCAGACGCCGGCTCGGCGGTAAGTTATACTCTCCCGGCTCGTGCGCGGCACGCCGAGGTTCGATTGATGCCGACCGGCAGCTGACAGCTCGTGCACGAAGCATGGGTTGCTAGTGGTGTCGGCAGAGCGGTTCTGGCGACTGTGCGCACGTAGCGAGCGACCAGCGCGTGGTGTGCACGCGTGTGTGCGCTGCGCAGCGGTGAGGCCACGGAGCTGTGGGAGGCGCTAGGAGCGCGAGAAAAGGGCGCGTCCGTTTTGGAGCGCTTGTGTCGATTTGGCCTGGTATCTTGCCCGAGTGGTCTAAGGGGGCGGACTTAAGATCCGCTAGACGTTACAGTCTGCGTGGGTTCAAACCCCACAGATACCAACTCGTCACCGCACGCCTCTCTTCTTGGTGCCGTGTGTGCGTGTGTCTGTCTCGGCGTTTGCTTCCTTTCGGAGGGATGCCGAGTGCTGGCTGTTGTTGCTGCGTTTTGCAGTCGGTAATTTATTTCACGCACGCGCGCCAGACGCCGGCTCGGCGGTAAGTTATACTCTCCCGGCTCGTGCGCGGCACGCCGAGGTTCGATTGATGCCGACCGGCAGCTGACAGCTCGTGCACGAAGCATGGGTTGCTAGTGGTGTCGGCAGAGCGGTTCTGGCGACTGTGCGCACGTAGCGACCAGCGCGTGGTGTGCACGCGTGTGTGCGCTGCGCAGCGGTGAGGCCACGGAGCTGTGGGAGGCGCTAGGAGCGCGAGAAAAGGGCGCGTCCGTTTTGGAGCGCTTGTGTCGATTTGGCCTGGTATCTTGCCCGAGTGGTCTAAGGGGGCGGACTTAAGATCCGCTAGACGTTACAGTCTGCGTGGGTTCAAACCCCACAGATACCAACTCGTCACCGCACGCCTCTCTTCTTGGTGCCGTGTGTGCGTGTGTCTGTCTCGGCGTTTGCTTCCTTTCGGAGGGATGCCGAGTGCTGGCTGTTGTTGCTGCGTTTTGCAGTCGGTAATTTATTTCACGCACGCGCGCCAGACGCCGGCTCGGCGGTAAGTTATACTCTCCCGGCTCGTGCGCGGCACGCCGAGGTTCGATTGATGCCGACCGGCAGCTGACAGCTCGTGCACGAAGCATGGGTTGCTAGTGGTGTCGGCAGAGCGGTTCTGGCGACTGTGCGCACGTAGCGACCAGCGCGTGGTGTGCACGCGTGTGTGCGCTGCGCAGCGGTGAGGCCACGGAGCTGTGGGAGGCGCTAGGAGCGCGAGAAAAGGGCGCGTCCGTTTTGGAGCGCTTGTGTCGATTTGGCCTGGTATCTTGCCCGAGTGGTCTAAGGGGGCGGACTTAAGATCCGCTAGACGTTACAGTCTGCGTGGGTTCAAACCCCACAGATACCAACTCGTCACCGCACGCCTCTCTTCTTGGTGCCGTGTGTGCGTGTGTCTGTCTCGGCGTTTGCTTCCTTTCGGAGGGATGCCGAGTGCTGGCTGTTGTTGCTGCGTTTTGCAGTCGGTAATTTATTTCACGCACGCGCGCCAGACGCCGGCTCGGCGGTAAGTTATACTCTCCCGGCTCGTGCGCGGCACGCCGAGGTTCGATTGATGCCGACCGGCAGCTGACAGCTCGTGCACGAAGCATGGGTTGCTAGTGGTGTCGGCAGAGCGGTTCTGGCGACTGTGCGCACGTAGCGACCAGCGCGTGGTGTGCACGCGTGTGTGCGCTGCGCAGCGGTGAGGCCACGGAGCTGTGGGAGGCGCTAGGAGCGCGAGAAAAGGGCGCGTCCGTTTTGGAGCGCTTGTGTCGATTTGGCCTGGTATCTTGCCCGAGTGGTCTAAGGGGGCGGACTTAAGATCCGCTAGACGTTACAGTCTGCGTGGGTTCAAACCCCACAGATACCAACTCGTCACCGCACGCCTCTCTTCTTGGTGCCGTGTGTGCGTGTGTCTGTCTCGGCGTTTGCTTCCTTTCGGAGGGATGCCGAGTGCTGGCTGTTGTTGCTGCGTTTTGCAGTCGGTAATTTATTTCACGCACGCGCGCCAGACGCCGGCTCGGCGGTAAGTTATACTCTCCCGGCTCGTGCGCGGCACGCCGAGGTTCGATTGATGCCGACCGGCAGCTGACAGCTCGTGCACGAAGCATGGGTTGCTAGTGGTGTCGGCAGAGCGGTTCTGGCGACTGTGCGCACGTAGCGACCAGCGCGTGGTGTGCACGCGTGTGTGCGCTGCGCAGCGGTGAGGCCACGGAGCTGTGGGAGGCGCTAGGAGCGCGAGAAAAGGGCGCGTCCGTTTTGGAGCGCTTGTGTCGATTTGGCCTGGTATCTTGCCCGAGTGGTCTAAGGGGGCGGACTTAAGATCCGCTAGACGTTACAGTCTGCGTGGGTTCAAACCCCACAGATACCAACTCGTCACCGCACGCCTCTCTTCTTGGTGCCGTGTGTGCGTGTGTCTGTCTCGGCGTTTGCTTCCTTTCGGAGGGATGCCGAGTGCTGGCTGTTGTTGCTGCGTTTTGCAGTCGGTAATTTATTTCACGCACGCGCGCCAGACGCCGGCTCGGCGGTAAGTTATACTCTCCCGGCTCGTGCGCGGCACGCCGAGGTTCGATTGATGCCGACCGGCAGCTGACAGCTCGTGCACGAAGCATGGGTTGCTAGTGGTGTCGGCAGAGCGGTTCTGGCGACTGTGCGCACGTAGCGACCAGCGCGTGGTGTGCACGCGTGTGTGCGCTGCGCAGCGGTGAGGCCACGGAGCTGTGGGAGGCGCTAGGAGCGCGAGAAAAGGGCGCGTCCGTTTTGGAGCGCTTGTGTCGATTTGGCCTGGTATCTTGCCCGAGTGGTCTAAGGGGGCGGACTTAAGATCCGCTAGACGTTACAGTCTGCGTGGGTTCAAACCCCACAGATACCAACTCGTCACCGCACGCCTCTCTTCTTGGTGCCGTGTGTGCGTGTGTCTGTCTCGGCGTTTGCTTCCTTTCGGAGGGATGCCGAGTGCTGGCTGTTGTTGCTGCGTTTTGCAGTCGGTAATTTATTTCACGCACGCGCGCCAGACGCCGGCTCGGCGGTAAGTTATACTCTCCCGGCTCGTGCGCGGCACGCCGAGGTTCGATTGATGCCGACCGGCAGCTGACAGCTCGTGCACGAAGCATGGGTTGCTAGTGGTGTCGGCAGAGCGGTTCTGGCGACTGTGCGCACGTAGCGACCAGCGCGTGGTGTGCACGCGTGTGTGCGCTGCGCAGCGGTGAGGCCACGGAGCTGTGGGAGGCGCTAGGAGCGCGAGAAAAGGGCGCGTCCGTTTTGGAGCGCTTGTGTCGATTTGGCCTGGTATCTTGCCCGAGTGGTCTAAGGGGGCGGACTTAAGATCCGCTAGACGTTACAGTCTGCGTGGGTTCAAACCCCACAGATACCAACTCGTCACCGCACGCCTCTCTTCTTGGTGCCGTGTGTGCGTGTGTCTGTCTCGGCGTTTGCTTCCTTTCGGAGGGATGCCGAGTGCTGGCTGTTGTTGCTGCGTTTTGCAGTCGGTAATTTATTTCACGCACGCGCGCCAGACGCCGGCTCGGCGGTAAGTTATACTCTCCCGGCTCGTGCGCGGCACGCCGAGGTTCGATTGATGCCGACCGGCAGCTGACAGCTCGTGCACGAAGCATGGGTTGCTAGTGGTGTCGGCAGAGCGGTTCTGGCGACTGTGCGCACGTAGCGACCAGCGCGTGGTGTGCACGCGTGTGTGCGCTGCGCAGCGGTGAGGCCACGGAGCTGTGGGAGGCGCTAGGAGCGCGAGAAAAGGGCGCGTCCGTTTTGGAGCGCTTGTGTCGATTTGGCCTGGTATCTTGCCCGAGTGGTCTAAGGGGGCGGACTTAAGATCCGCTAGACGTTACAGTCTGCGTGGGTTCAAACCCCACAGATACCAACTCGTCACCGCACGCCTCTCTTCTTGGTGCCGTGTGTGCGTGTGTCTGTCTCGGCGTTTGCTTCCTTTCGGAGGGATGCCGAGTGCTGGCTGTTGTTGCTGCGTTTTGCAGTCGGTAATTTATTTCACGCACGCGCCAGACGCCGGCTCGGCGGTAAGTTATACTCTCCCGGCTCGTGCGCGGCACGCCGAGGTTCGATTGATGCCGACCGGCAGCTGACAGCTCGTGCACGAAGCATGGGTTGCTAGTGGTGTCGGCAGAGCGGTTCTGGCGACTGTGCGCACGTAGCGACCAGCGCGTGGTGTGCACGCGTGTGTGCGCTGCGCAGCGGTGAGGCCACGGAGCTGTGGGAGGCGCTAGGAGCGCGAGAAAAGGGCGCGTGCGTTTTGGAGCGCTTGTGTCGATTTGGCCTGGTATCTTGCCCGAGTGGTCTAAGGGGGCGGACTTAAGATCCGCTAGACGTTACAGTCTGCGTGGGTTCAAACCCCACAGATACCAACTCGTCACCGCACGCCTCTCTTCTTGGTGCCGTGTGTGCGTGTGTCTGTCTCGGCGTTTGCTTCCTTTCGGAGGGATGCCGAGTGCTGGCTGTTGTTGCTGCGTTTTGCAGTCGGTAATTTATTTCACGCACGCGCGCCAGACGCCGGCTCGGCGGTAAGTTATACTCTCCCGGCTCGTGCGCGGCACGCCGAGGTTCGATTGATGCCGACCGGCAGCTGACAGCTCGTGCACGAAGCATGGGTTGCTAGTGGTGTCGGCAGAGCGGTTCTGGCGACTGTGCGCACGTAGCGACCAGCGCGTGGTGTGCACGCGTGTGTGCGCTGCGCAGCGGTGAGGCCACGGAGCTGTGGGAGGCGCTAGGAGCGCGAGAAAAGGGCGCGCCCGTTTTGGAGCGCTTGTGTCGATTTGGCCTGGTATCTTGCCCGAGTGGTCTAAGGGGGCGGACTTAAGATCCGCTAGACGTTACAGTCTGCGTGGGTTCAAACCCCACAGATACCAACTCGTCACCGCACGCCTCTCTTCTTGGTGCCGTGTGTGCGTGTGTCTGTCTCGGCGTTTGCTTCCTTTCGGAGGGATGCCGAGTGCTGGCTGTTGTTGCTGCGTTTTGCAGTCGGTAATTTATTTCACGCACGCGCCAGACGCCGGCTCGGCGGTAAGTTATACTCTCCCGGCTCGTGCGCGGCACGCCGAGGTTCGATTGATGCCGACCGGCAGCTGACAGCTCGTGCACGAAGCATGGGTTGCTAGTGGTGTCGGCAGAGCGGTTCTGGCGACTGTGCGCACGTAGCGACCAGCGCGTGGTGTGCACGCGTGTGTGCGCTGCGCAGCGGTGAGGCCACGGAGCTGTGGGAGGCGCTAGGAGCGCGAGAAAAGGGCGCGTGCGTTTTGGAGCGCTTGTGTCGATTTGGCCTGGTATCTTGCCCGAGTGGTCTAAGGGGGCGGACTTAAGATCCGCTAGACGTTACAGTCTGCGTGGGTTCAAACCCCACAGATACCAACTCGTCACCGCACGCCTCTCTTCTTGGTGCCGTGTGTGCGTGTGTCTGTCTCGGCGTTTGCTTCCTTTCGGAGGGATGCCGAGTGCTGGCTGTTGTTGCTGCGTTTTGCAGTCGGTAATTTATTTCACGCACGCGCGCCAGACGCCGGCTCGGCGGTAAGTTATACTCTCCCGGCTCGTGCGCGGCACGCCGAGGTTCGATTGATGCCGACCGGCAGCTGACAGCTCGTGCACGAAGCATGGGTTGCTAGTGGTGTCGGCAGAGCGGTTCTGGCGACTGTGCGCACGTAGCGACCAGCGCGTGGTGTGCACGCGTGTGTGCGCTGCGCAGCGGTGAGGCCACGGAGCTGTGGGAGGCGCTAGGAGCGCGAGAAAAGGGCGCGTCCGTTTTGGAGCGCTTGTGTCGATTTGGCCTGGTATCTTGCCCGAGTGGTCTAAGGGGGCGGACTTAAGATCCGCTAGACGTTACAGTCTGCGTGGGTTCAAACCCCACAGATACCAACTCGTCACCGCACGCCTCTCTTCTTGGTGCCGTGTGTGCGTGTGTCTGTCTCGGCGTTTGCTTCCTTTCGGAGGGATGCCGAGTGCTGGCTGTTGTTGCTGCGTTTTGCAGTCGGTAATTTATTTCACGCACGCGCGCCAGACGCCGGCTCGGCGGTAAGTTATACTCTCCCGGCTCGTGCGCGGCACGCCGAGGTTCGATTGATGCCGACCGGCAGCTGACAGCTCGTGCACGAAGCATGGGTTGCTAGTGGTGTCGGCAGAGCGGTTCTGGCGACTGTGCGCACGTAGCGAGCGACCAGCGCGTGGTGTGCACGCGTGTGTGCGCTGCGCAGCGGTGAGGCCACGGAGCTGTGGGAGGCGCTAGGAGCGCGAGAAAAGGGCGCGTCCGTTTTGGAGCGCTTGTGTCGATTTGGCCTGGTATCTTGCCCGAGTGGTCTAAGGGGGCGGACTTAAGATCCGCTAGACGTTACAGTCTGCGTGGGTTCAAACCCCACAGATACCAACTCGTCACCGCACGCCTCTCTTCTTGGTGCCGTGTGTGCGTGTGTCTGTCTCGGCGTTTGCTTCCTTTCGGAGGGATGCCGAGTGCTGGCTGTTGTTGCTGCGTTTTGCAGTCGGTAATTTATTTCACGCACGCGCGCCAGACGCCGGCTCGGCGGTAAGTTATACTCTCCCGGCTCGTGCGCGGCACGCCGAGGTTCGATTGATGCCGACCGGCAGCTGACAGCTCGTGCACGAAGCATGGGTTGCTAGTGGTGTCGGCAGAGCGGTTCTGGCGACTGTGCGCACGTAGCGACCAGCGCGTGGTGTGCACGCGTGTGTGCGCTGCGCAGCGGTGAGGCCACGGAGCTGTGGGAGGCGCTAGGAGCGCGAGAAAAGGGCGCGTCCGTTTTGGAGCGCTTGTGTCGATTTGGCCTGGTATCTTGCCCGAGTGGTCTAAGGGGGCGGACTTAAGATCCGCTAGACGTTACAGTCTGCGTGGGTTCAAACCCCACAGATACCAACTCGTCACCGCACGCCTCTCTTCTTGGTGCCGTGTGTGCGTGTGTCTGTCTCGGCGTTTGCTTCCTTTCGGAGGGATGCCGAGTGCTGGCTGTTGTTGCTGCGTTTTGCAGTCGGTAATTTATTTCACGCACGCGCGCCAGACGCCGGCTCGGCGGTAAGTTATACTCTCCCGGCTCGTGCGCGGCACGCCGAGGTTCGATTGATGCCGACCGGCAGCTGACAGCTCGTGCACGAAGCATGGGTTGCTAGTGGTGTCGGCAGAGCGGTTCTGGCGACTGTGCGCACGTAGCGAGCGACCAGCGCGTGGTGTGCACGCGTGTGTGCGCTGCGCAGCGGTGAGGCCACGGAGCTGTGGGAGGCGCTAGGAGCGCGAGAAAAGGGCGCGTCCGTTTTGGAGCGCTTGTGTCGATTTGGCCTGGTATCTTGCCCGAGTGGTCTAAGGGGGCGGACTTAAGATCCGCTAGACGTTACAGTCTGCGTGGGTTCAAACCCCACAGATACCAACTCGTCACCGCACGCCTCTCTTCTTGGTGCCGTGTGTGCGTGTGTCTGTCTCGGCGTTTGCTTCCTTTCGGAGGGATGCCGAGTGCTGGCTGTTGTTGCTGCGTTTTGCAGTCGGTAATTTATTTCACGCACGCGCGCCAGACGCCGGCTCGGCGGTAAGTTATACTCTCCCGGCTCGTGCGCGGCACGCCGAGGTTCGATTGATGCCGACCGGCAGCTGACAGCTCGTGCACGAAGCATGGGTTGCTAGTGGTGTCGGCAGAGCGGTTCTGGCGACTGTGCGCACGTAGCGACCAGCGCGTGGTGTGCACGCGTGTGTGCGCTGCGCAGCGGTGAGGCCACGGAGCTGTGGGAGGCGCTAGGAGCGCGAGAAAAGGGCGCGTCCGTTTTGGAGCGCTTGTGTCGATTTGGCCTGGTATCTTGCCCGAGTGGTCTAAGGGGGCGGACTTAAGATCCGCTAGACGTTACAGTCTGCGTGGGTTCAAACCCCACAGATACCAACTCGTCACCGCACGCCTCTCTTCTTGGTGCCGTGTGTGCGTGTGTCTGTCTCGGCGTTTGCTTCCTTTCGGAGGGATGCCGAGTGCTGGCTGTTGTTGCTGCGTTTTGCAGTCGGTAATTTATTTTACGCACGCGCGACAGACGCCGGCTCGGCGGTAAGTTATACTCTCCCGGCTCGTGCGCGGCACGCCGAGGTTCGATTGATGCCGACCGGCAGCTGACAGCTCGTGCACGAAGCATGGGTTGCTAGTGGTGTCGGCAGAGCGGTTCTGGCGACTGTGCGCACGTAGCGAGCGACCAGCGCGTGGTGTGCACGCGTGTGTGCGCTGCGCAGCGGTGAGGCCACGGAGCTGTGGGAGGCGCTAGGAGCGCGAGAAAAGGGCGCGTGCGTTTTGGAGCGCTTGTGTCGATTTGGCCTGGTATCTTGCCCGAGTGGTCTAAGGGGGCGGACTTAAGATCCGCTAGACGTTACAGTCTGCGTGGGTTCAAACCCCACAGATACCAACTCGTCACCGCACGCCTCTCTTCTTGGTGCCGTGTGTGCGTGTGTCTGTCTCGGCGTTTGCTTCCTTTCGGAGGGATGCCGAGTGCTGGCTGTTGTTGCTGCGTTTTGCAGTCGGTAATTTATTTCACGCTCGGCGGTAAGTTATACTCTCCCGGCTCGTGCGCGGCACGCCGAGGTTCGATTGATGCCGACCGGCAGCTGACAGCTCGTGCACGAAGCATGGGTTGCTAGTGGTGTCGGCAGAGCGGTTCTGGCGACTGTGCGCACGTAGCGAGCGACCAGCGCGTGGTGTGCACGCGTGTGTGCGCTGCGCAGCGGTGAGGCCACGGAGCTGTGGGAGGCGCTAGGAGCGCGAGAAAAGGGCGCGTGCGTTTTGGAGCGCTTGTGTCGATTTGGCCTGGTATCTTGCCCGAGTGGTCTAAGGGGGCGGACTTAAGATCCGCTAGACGTTACAGTCTGCGTGGGTTCAAACCCCACAGATACCAACTCGTCACCGCACGCCTCTCTTCTTGGTGCCGTGTGTGCGTGTGTCTGTCTCGGCGTTTGCTTCCTTTCGGAGGGATGCCGAGTGCTGGCTGTTGTTGCTGCGTTTTGCAGTCGGTAATTTATTTCACGCACGCGCGCCAGACGCCGGCTCGGCGGTAAGTTATACTCTCCCGGCTCGTGCGCGGCACGCCGAGGTTCGATTGATGCCGACCGGCAGCTGACAGCTCGTGCACGAAGCATGGGTTGCTAGTGGTGTCGGCAGAGCGGTTCTGGCGACTGTGCGCACGTAGCGACCAGCGCGTGGTGTGCACGCGTGTGTGCGCTGCGCAGCGGTGAGGCCACGGAGCTGTGGGAGGCGCTAGGAGCGCGAGAAAAGGGCGCGTCCGTTTTGGAGCGCTTGTGTCGATTTGGCCTGGTATCTTGCCCGAGTGGTCTAAGGGGGCGGACTTAAGATCCGCTAGACGTTACAGTCTGCGTGGGTTCAAACCCCACAGATACCAACTCGTCACCGCACGCCTCTCTTCTTGGTGCCGTGTGTGCGTGTGTCTGTCTCGGCGTTTGCTTCCTTTCGGAGGGATGCCGAGTGCTGGCTGTTGTTGCTGCGTTTTGCAGTCGGTAATTTATTTCACGCACGCGCGCCAGACGCCGGCTCGGCGGTAAGTTATACTCTCCCGGCTCGTGCGCGGCACGCCGAGGTTCGATTGATGCCGACCGGCAGCTGACAGCTCGTGCACGAAGCATGGGTTGCTAGTGGTGTCGGCAGAGCGGTTCTGGCGACTGTGCGCACGTAGCGACCAGCGCGTGGTGTGCACGCGTGTGTGCGCTGCGCAGCGGTGAGGCCACGGAGCTGTGGGAGGCGCTAGGAGCGCGAGAAAAGGGCGCGTGCGTTTTGGAGCGCTGTGTCGATTTGGCCTGGTATCTTGCCCGAGTGGTCTAAGGGGGCGGACTTAAGATCCGCTAGACGTTACAGTCTGCGTGGGTTCAAACCCCACAGATACCAACTCGTCACCGCACGCCTCTCTTCTTGGTGCCGTGTGTGCGTGTGTCTGTCTCGGCGTTTGCTTCCTTTCGGAGGGATGCCGAATGCTGGCTGTTGTTGCTGCGTTTTGCAGTCGGTAATTTATTTCACGCACGCGCGCCAGACGCCGGCTCGGCGGTAAGTTATACTCTCCCGGCTCGTGCGCGGCACGCCGAGGTTCGATTGATGCCGACCGGCAGCTGACAGCTCGTGCACGAAGCATGGGTTGCTAGTGGTGTCGGCAGAGCGGTTCTGGCGACTGTGCGCACGTAGCGACCAGCGCGTGGTGTGCACGCGTGTGTGCGCTGCGCAGCGGTGAGGCCACGGAGCTGTGGGAGGCGCTAGGAGCGCGAGAAAAGGGCGCGTGCGTTTTGGAGCGCTTGTGTCGATTTGGCCTGGTATCTTGCCCGAGTGGTCTAAGGGGGCGGACTTAAGATCCGCTAGACGTTACAGTCTGCGTGGGTTCAAACCCCACAGATACCAACTCGTCACCGCACGCCTCTCTTCTTGGTGCCGTGTGTGCGTGTGTCTGTCTCGGCGTTTGCTTCCTTTCGGAGGGATGCCGAGTGCTGGCTGTTGTTGCTGCGTTTTGCAGTCGGTAATTTATTTTACGCACGCGCGCCAGACGCCGGCTCGGCGGTAAGTTATACTCTCCCGGCTCGTGCGCGGCACGCCGAGGTTCGATTGATGCCGACCGGCAGCTGACAGCTCGTGCACGAAGCATGGGTTGCTAGTGGTGTCGGCAGAGCGGTTCTGGCGACTGTGCGCACGTAGCGACCAGCGCGTGGTGTGCACGCGTGTGTGCGCTGCGCAGCGGTGAGGCCACGGAGCTGTGGGAGGCGCTAGGAGCGCGAGAAAAGGGCGCGTGCGTTTTGGAGCGCTTGTGTCGATTTGGCCTGGTATCTTGCCCGAGTGGTCTAAGGGGGCGGACTTAAGATCCGCTAGACGTTACAGTCTGCGTGGGTTCAAACCCCACAGATACCAACTCGTCACCGCACGCCTCTCTTCTTGGTGCCGTGTGTGCGTGTGTCTGTCTCGGCGTTTGCTTCCTTTCGGAGGGATGCCGAGTGCTGGCTGTTGTTGCTGCGTTTTGCAGTCGGTAATTTATTTTACGCACGCGCGCCAGACGCCGGCTCGGCGGTAAGTTATACTCTCCCGGCTCGTGCGCGGCACGCCGAGGTTCGATTGATGCCGACCGGCAGCTGACAGCTCGTGCACGAAGCATGGGTTGCTAGTGGTGTCGGCAGAGCGGTTCTGGCGACTGTGCGCACGTAGCGACCAGCGCGTGGTGTGCACGCGTGTGTGCGCTGCGCAGCGGTGAGGCCACGGAGCTGTGGGAGGCGCTAGGAGCGCGAGAAAAGGGCGCGTGCGTTTTGGAGCGCTTGTGTCGATTTGGCCTGGTATCTTGCCCGAGTGGTCTAAGGGGGCGGACTTAAGATCCGCTAGACGTTACAGTCTGCGTGGGTTCAAACCCCACAGATACCAACTCGTCACCGCACGCCTCTCTTCTTGGTGCCGTGTGTGCGTGTGTCTGTCTCGGCGTTTGCTTCCTTTCGGAGGGATGCCGAGTGCTGGCTGTTGTTGCTGCGTTTTGCAGTCGGTAATTTATTTCACGCACGCGCGCCAGACGCCGGCTCGGCGGTAAGTTATACTCTCCCGGCTCGTGCGCGGCACGCCGAGGTTCGATTGATGCCGACCGGCAGCTGACAGCTCGTGCACGAAGCATGGGTTGCTAGTGGTGTCGGCAGAGCGGTTCTGGCGACTGTGCGCACGTAGCGACCAGCGCGTGGTGTGCACGCGTGTGTGCGCTGCGCAGCGGTGAGGCCACGGAGCTGTGGGAGGCGCTAGGAGCGCGAGAAAAGGGCGCGTGCGTTTTGGAGCGCTTGTGTCGATTTGGCCTGGTATCTTGCCCGAGTGGTCTAAGGGGGCGGACTTAAGATCCGCTAGACGTTACAGTCTGCGTGGGTTCAAACCCCACAGATACCAACTCGTCACCGCACGCCTCTCTTCTTGGTGCCGTGTGTGCGTGTGTCTGTCTCGGCGTTTGCTTCCTTTCGGAGGGATGCCGAGTGCTGGCTGTTGTTGCTGCGTTTTGCAGTCGGTAATTTATTTTACGCACGCGCGCCAGACGCCGGCTCGGCGGTAAGTTATACTCTCCCGGCTCGTGCGCGGCACGCCCAGGTTCGATTGATGCCGACCGGCAGCTGACAGCTCGTGCACGAAGCATGGGTTGCTAGTGGTGTCGGCAGAGCGGTTCTGGCGACTGTGCGCACGTAGCGACCAGCGCGTGGTGTGCACGCGTGTGTGCGCTGCGCAGCGGTGAGGCCACGGAGCTGTGGGAGGCGCTAGGAGCGCGAGAAAAGGGCGCGTGCGTTTTGGAGCGCTTGTGTCGATTTGGCCTGGTATCTTGCCCGAGTGGTCTAAGGGGGCGGACTTAAGATCCGCTAGACGTTACAGTCTGCGTGGGTTCAAACCCCACAGATACCAACTCGTCACCGCACGCCTCTCTTCTTGGTGCCGTGTGTGCGTGTGTCTGTCTCGGCGTTTGCTTCCTTTCGGAGGGATGCCGAGTGCTGGCTGTTGTTGCTGCGTTTTGCAGTCGGTAATTTATTTCACGCACGCGCGCCAGACGCCGGCTCGGCGGTAAGTTATACTCTCCCGGCTCGTGCGCGGCACGCCGAGGTTCGATTGATGCCGACCGGCAGCTGACAGCTCGTGCACGAAGCATGGGTTGCTAGTGGTGTCGGCAGAGCGGTTCTGGCGACTGTGCGCACGTAGCGACCAGCGCGTGGTGTGCACGCGTGTGTGCGCTGCGCAGCGGTGAGGCCACGGAGCTGTGGGAGGCGCTAGGAGCGCGAGAAAAGGGCGCATGCGTTTTGGAGCGCTTGTGTCGATTTGGCCTGGTATCTTGCCCGAGTGGTCTAAGGGGGCGGACTTAAGATCCGCTAGACGTTACAGTCTGCGTGGGTTCAAACCCCACAGATACCAACTCGTCACCGCACGCCTCTCTTCTTGGTGCCGTGTGTGCGTGTGTCTGTCTCGGCGTTTGCTTCCTTTCGGAGGGATGCCGAGTGCTGGCTGTTGTTGCTGCGTTTTGCAGTCGGTAATTTATTTTACGCACGCGCGCCAGACGCCGGCTCGGCGGTAAGTTATACTCTCCCGGCTCGTGCGCGGCACGCCGAGGTTCGATTGATGCCGACCGGCAGCTGACAGCTCGTGCACGAAGCATGGGTTGCTAGTGGTGTCGGCAGAGCGGTTCTGGCGACTGTGCGCACGTAGCGACCAGCGCGTGGTGTGCACGCGTGTGTGCGCTGCGCAGCGGTGAGGCCACGGAGCTGTGGGAGGCGCTAGGAGCGCGAGAAAAGGGCGCGTGCGTTTTGGAGCGCTTGTGTCGATTTGGCCTGGTATCTTGCCCGAGTGGTCTAAGGGGGCGGACTTAAGATCCGCTAGACGTTACAGTCTGCGTGGGTTCAAACCCCACAGATACCAACTCGTCACCGCACGCCTCTCTTCTTGGTGCCGTGTGTGCGTGTGTCTGTCTCGGCGTTTGCTTCCTTTCGGAGGGATGCCGAGTGCTGGCTGTTGTTGCTGCGTTTTGCAGTCGGTAATTTATTTCACGCACGCGCGCCAGACGCCGGCTCGGCGGTAAGTTATACTCTCCCGGCTCGTGCGCGGCACGCCGAGGTTCGATTGATGCCGACCGGCAGCTGACAGCTCGTGCACGAAGCATGGGTTGCTAGTGGTGTCGGCAGAGCGGTTCTGGCGACTGTGCGCACGTAGCGACCAGCGCGTGGTGTGCACGCGTGTGTGCGCTGCGCAGCGGTGAGGCCACGGAGCTGTGGGAGGCGCTAGGAGCGCGAGAAAAGGGCGCGTGCGTTTTGGAGCGCTTGTGTCGATTTGGCCTGGTATCTTGCCCGAGTGGTCTAAGGGGGCGGACTTAAGATCCGCTAGACGTTACAGTCTGCGTGGGTTCAAACCCCACAGATACCAACTCGTCACCGCACGCCTCTCTTCTTGGTGCCGTGTGTGCGTGTGTCTGTCTCGGCGTTTGCTTCCTTTCGGAGGGATGCCGAGTGCTGGCTGTTGTTGCTGCGTTTTGCAGTCGGTAATTTATTTCACGCACGCGCGCCAGACGCCGGCTCGGCGGTAAGTTATACTCTCCCGGCTCGTGCGCGGCACGCCGAGGTTCGATTGATGCCGACCGGCAGCTGACAGCTCGTGCACGAAGCATGGGTTGCTAGTGGTGTCGGCAGAGCGGTTCTGGCGACTGTGCGCACGTAGCGACCAGCGCGTGGTGTGCACGCGTGTGTGCGCTGCGCAGCGGTGAGGCCACGGAGCTGTGGGAGGCGCTAGGAGCGCGAGAAAAGGGCGCGTGCGTTTTGGAGCGCTTGTGTCGATTTGGCCTGGTATCTTGCCCGAGTGGTCTAAGGGGGCGGACTTAAGATCCGCTAGACGTTACAGTCTGCGTGGGTTCAAACCCCACAGATACCAACTCGTCACCGCACGCCTCTCTTCTTGGTGCCGTGTGTGCGTGTGTCTGTCTCGGCGTTTGCTTCCTTTCGGAGGGATGCCGAGTGCTGGCTGTTGTTGCTGCGTTTTGCAGTCGGTAATTTATTTCACGCACGCGCGCCAGACGCCGGCTCGGCGGTAAGTTATACTCTCCCGGCTCGTGCGCGGCACGCCGAGGTTCGATTGATGCCGACCGGCAGCTGACAGCTCGTGCACGAAGCATGGGTTGCTAGTGGTGTCGGCAGAGCGGTTCTGGCGACTGTGCGCACGTAGCGACCAGCGCGTGGTGTGCACGCGTGTGTGCGCTGCGCAGCGGTGAGGCCACGGAGCTGTGGGAGGCGCTAGGAGCGCGAGAAAAGGGCGCGTGCGTTTTGGAGCGCTTGTGTCGATTTGGCCTGGTATCTTGCCCGAGTGGTCTAAGGGGGCGGACTTAAGATCCGCTAGACGTTACAGTCTGCGTGGGTTCAAACCCCACAGATACCAACTCGTCACCGCACGCCTCTCTTCTTGGTGCCGTGTGTGCGTGTGTCTGTCTCGGCGTTTGCTTCCTTTCGGAGGGATGCCGAGTGCTGGCTGTTGTTGCTGCGTTTTGCAGTCGGTAATTTATTTCACGCACGCGCGCCAGACGCCGGCTCGGCGGTAAGTTATACTCTCCCGGCTCGTGCGCGGCACGCCGAGGTTCGATTGATGCCGACCGGCAGCTGACAGCTCGTGCACGAAGCATGGGTTGCTAGTGGTGTCGGCAGAGCGGTTCTGGCGACTGTGCGCACGTAGCGACCAGCGCGTGGTGTGCACGCGTGTGTGCGCTGCGCAGCGGTGAGGCCACGGAGCTGTGGGAGGCGCTAGGAGCGCGAGAAAAGGGCGCGTGCGTTTTGGAGCGCTTGTGTCGATTTGGCCTGGTATCTTGCCCGAGTGGTCTAAGGGGGCGGACTTAAGATCCGCTAGACGTTACAGTCTGCGTGGGTTCAAACCCCACAGATACCAACTCGTCACCGCACGCCTCTCTTCTTGGTGCCGTGTGTGCGTGTGTCTGTCTCGGCGTTTGCTTCCTTTCGGAGGGATGCCGAGTGCTGGCTGTTGTTGCTGCGTTTTGCAGTCGGTAATTTATTTCACGCACGCGCGCCAGACGCCGGCTCGGCGGTAAGTTATACTCTCCCGGCTCGTGCGCGGCACGCCGAGGTTCGATTGATGCCGACCGGCAGCTGACAGCTCGTGCACGAAGCATGGGTTGCTAGTGGTGTCGGCAGAGCGGTTCTGGCGACTGTGCGCACGTAGCGACCAGCGCGTGGTGTGCACGCGTGTGTGCGCTGCGCAGCGGTGAGGCCACGGAGCTGTGGGAGGCGCTAGGAGCGCGAGAAAAGGGCGCGTGCGTTTTGGAGCGCTTGTGTCGATTTGGCCTGGTATCTTGCCCGAGTGGTCTAAGGGGGCGGACTTAAGATCCGCTAGACGTTACAGTCTGCGTGGGTTCAAACCCCACAGATACCAACTCGTCACCGCACGCCTCTCTTCTTGGTGCCGTGTGTGCGTGTGTCTGTCTCGGCGTTTGCTTCCTTTCGGAGGGATGCCGAGTGCTGGCTGTTGTTGCTGCGTTTTGCAGTCGGTAATTTATTTCACGCACGCGCGCCAGACGCCGGCTCGGCGGTAAGTTATACTCTCCCGGCTCGTGCGCGGCACGCCGAGGTTCGATTGATGCCGACCGGCAGCTGACAGCTCGTGCACGAAGCATGGGTTGCTAGTGGTGTCGGCAGAGCGGTTCTGGCGACTGTGCGCACGTAGCGACCAGCGCGTGGTGTGCACGCGTGTGTGCGCTGCGCAGCGGTGAGGCCACGGAGCTGTGGGAGGCGCTAGGAGCGCGAGAAAAGGGCGCGTGCGTTTTGGAGCGCTTGTGTCGATTTGGCCTGGTATCTTGCCCGAGTGGTCTAAGGGGGCGGACTTAAGATCCGCTAGACGTTACAGTCTGCGTGGGTTCAAACCCCACAGATACCAACTCGTCACCGCACGCCTCTCTTCTTGGTGCCGTGTGTGCGTGTGTCTGTCTCGGCGTTTGCTTCCTTTCGGAGGGATGCCGAGTGCTGGCTGTTGTTGCTGCGTTTTGCAGTCGGTAATTTATTTCACGCACGCGCGCCAGACGCCGGCTCGGCGGTAAGTTATACTCTCCCGGCTCGTGCGCGGCACGCCGAGGTTCGATTGATGCCGACCGGCAGCTGACAGCTCGTGCACGAAGCATGGGTTGCTAGTGGTGTCGGCAGAGCGGTTCTGGCGACTGTGCGCACGTAGCGACCAGCGCGTGGTGTGCACGCGTGTGTGCGCTGCGCAGCGGTGAGGCCACGGAGCTGTGGGAGGCGCTAGGAGCGCGAGAAAAGGGCGCGTCCGTTTTGGAGCGCTTGTGTCGATTTGGCCTGGTATCTTGCCCGAGTGGTCTAAGGGGGCGGACTTAAGATCCGCTAGACGTTACAGTCTGCGTGGGTTCAAACCCCACAGATACCAACTCGTCACCGCACGCCTCTCTTCTTGGTGCCGTGTGTGCGTGTGTCTGTCTCGGCGTTTGCTTCCTTTCGGAGGGATGCCGAGTGCTGGCTGTTGTTGCTGCGTTTTGCAGTCGGTAATTTATTTCACGTACGCGCGCCAGACGCCGGCTCGGCGGTAAGTTATACTCTCCCGGCTCGTGCGCGGCACGCCGAGGTTCGATTGATGCCGACCGGCAGCTGACAGCTCGTGCACGAAGCATGGGTTGCTAGTGGTGTCGGCAGAGCGGTTCTGGCGACTGTGCGCACGTAGCGACCAGCGCGTGGTGTGCACGCGTGTGTGCGCTGCGCAGCGGTGAGGCCACGGAGCTGTGGGAGGCGCTAGGAGCGCGAGAAAAGGGCGCGTCCGTTTTGGAGCGCTTGTGTCGATTTGGCCTGGTATCTTGCCCGAGTGGTCTAAGGGGGCGGACTTAAGATCCGCTAGACGTTACAGTCTGCGTGGGTTCAAACCCCACAGATACCAACTCGTCACCGCATCTTGGTGCCGTGTGTGCGTGTGTCTGTCTCGGCGTTTGCTTCCTTTCGGAGGGATGCCGAGTGCTGCCTGTTGTTGCTGCGTTTTGCAGTCGGTAATTTATTTTACGCACGCGCGCCAGACGCCGGCTCGGCGGTAAGTTATACTCTCCCGGCTCGTGCGCGGCACGCCGAGGTTCGATTGATGCCGACCGGCAGCTGACAGCTCGTGCACGAAGCATGGGTTGCTAGTGGTGTCGGCAGAGCGGTTCTGGCGACTGTGCGCACGTAGCGACCAGCGCGTGGTGTGCACGCGTGTGTGCGCTGCGCAGCGGTGAGGCCACGGAGCTGTGGGAGGCGCTAGGAGCGCGAGAAAAGGGCGCGTGCGTTTTGGAGCGCTTGTGTCGATTTGGCCTGGTATCTTGCCCGAGTGGTCTAAGGGGGCGGACTTAAGATCCGCTAGACGTTACAGTCTGCGTGGGTTCAAACCCCACAGATACCAACTCGTCACCGCACGCCTCTCTTCTTGGTGCCGTGTGTGCGTGTGTCTGTCTCGGCGTTTGCTTCCTTTCGGAGGGATGCCGAGTGCTGGCTGTTGTTGCTGCGTTTTGCAGTCGGTAATTTATTTCACGCACGCGCGCCAGACGCCGGCTCGGCGGTAAGTTATACTCTCCCGGCTCGTGCGCGGCACGCCGAGGTTCGATTGATGCCGACCGGCAGCTGACAGCTCGTGCACGAAGCATGGGTTGCTAGTGGTGTCGGCAGAGCGGTTCTGGCGACTGTGCGCACGTAGCGACCAGCGCGTGGTGTGCACGCGTGTGTGCGCTGCGCAGCGGTGAGGCCACGGAGCTGTGGGAGGCGCTAGGAGCGCGAGAAAAGGGCGCGTCCGTTTTGGAGCGCTTGTGTCGATTTGGCCTGGTATCTTGCCCGAGTGGTCTAAGGGGGCGGACTTAAGATCCGCTAGACGTTACAGTCTGCGTGGGTTCAAACCCCACAGATACCAACTCGTCACCGCATCTTGGTGCCGTGTGTGCGTGTGTCTGTCTCGGCGTTTGCTTCCTTTCGGAGGGATGCCGAGTGCTGCCTGTTGTTGCTGCGTTTTGCAGTCGGTAATTTATTTCACGCACGCGCGCCAGACGCCGGCTCGGCGGTAAGTTATACTCTCCCGGCTCGTGCGCGGCACGCCGAGGTTCGATTGATGCCGACCGGCAGCTGACAGCTCGTGCACGAAGCATGGGTTGCTAGTGGTGTCGGCAGAGCGGTTCTGGCGACTGTGCGCACGTAGCGACCAGCGCGTGGTGTGCACGCGTGTGTGCGCTGCGCAGCGGTGAGGCCACGGAGCTGTGGGAGGCGCTAGGAGCGCGAGAAAAGGGCGCGTGCGTTTTGGAGCGCTTGTGTCGATTTGGCCTGGTATCTTGCCCGAGTGGTCTAAGGGGGCGGACTTAAGATCCGCTAGACGTTACAGTCTGCGTGGGTTCAAACCCCACAGATACCAACTCGTCACCGCACGCCTCTCTTCTTGGTGCCGTGTGTGCGTGTGTCTGTCTCGGCGTTTGCTTCCTTTCGGAGGGATGCCGAGTGCTGGCTGTTGTTGCTGCGTTTTGCAGTCGGTAATTTATTTCACGCACGCGCGCCAGACGCCGGCTCGGCGGTAAGTTATACTCTCCCGGCTCGTGCGCGGCACGCCGAGGTTCGATTGATGCCGACCGGCAGCTGACAGCTCGTGCACGAAGCATGGGTTGCTAGTGGTGTCGGCAGAGCGGTTCTGGCGACTGTGCGCACGTAGCGACCAGCGCGTGGTGTGCACGCGTGTGTGCGCTGCGCAGCGGTGAGGCCACGGAGCTGTGGGAGGCGCTAGGAGCGCGAGAAAAGGGCGCGTCCGTTTTGGAGCGCTTGTGTCGATTTGGCCTGGTATCTTGCCCGAGTGGTCTAAGGGGGCGGACTTAAGATCCGCTAGACGTTACAGTCTGCGTGGGTTCAAACCCCACAGATACCAACTCGTCACCGCACGCCTCTCTTCTTGGTGCCGTGTGTGCGTGTGTCTGTCTCGGCGTTTGCTTCCTTTCGGAGGGATGCCGAGTGCTGGCTGTTGTTGCTGCGTTTTGCAGTCGGTAATTTATTTCACGCACGCGCGCCAGACGCCGGCTCGGCGGTAAGTTATACTCTCCCGGCTCGTGCGCGGCACGCCGAGGTTCGATTGATGCCGACCGGCAGCTGACAGCTCGTGCACGAAGCATGAGTTGCTAGTGGTGTCGGCAGAGCGGTTCTGGCGACTGTGCGCACGTAGCGACCAGCGCGTGGTGTGCACGCGTGTGTGCGCTGCGCAGCGGTGAGGCCACGGAGCTGTGGGAGGCGCTAGGAGCGCGAGAAAAGGGCGCGTCCGTTTTGGAGCGCTTGTGTCGATTTGGCCTGGTATCTTGCCCGAGTGGTCTAAGGGGGCGGACTTAAGATCCGCTAGACGTTACAGTCTGCGTGGGTTCAAACCCCACAGATACCAACTCGTCACCGCATCTTGGTGCCGTGTGTGCGTGTGTCTGTCTCGGCGTTTGCTTCCTTTCGGAGGGATGCCGAGTGCTGGCTGTTGTTGCTGCGTTTTGCAGTCGGTAATTTATTTCACGCACGCGCGCCAGACGCCGGCTCGGCGGTAAGTTATACTCTCCCGGCTCGTGCGCGGCACGCCGAGGTTCGATTGATGCCGACCGGCAGCTGACAGCTCGTGCACGAAGCATGGGTTGCTAGTGGTGTCGGCAGAGCGGTTCTGGCGACTGTGCGCACGTAGCGACCAGCGCGTGGTGTGCACGCGTGTGTGCGCTGCGCAGCGGTGAGGCCACGGAGCTGTGGGAGGCGCTAGGAGCGCGAGAAAAGGGCGCGCCCGTTTTGGAGCGCTTGTGTCGATTTGGCCTGGTATCTTGCCCGAGTGGTCTAAGGGGGCGGACTTAAGATCCGCTAGACGTTACAGTCTGCGTGGGTTCAAACCCCACAGATACCAACTCGTCACCGCATCTTGGTGCCGTGTGTGCGTGTGTCTGTCTCGGCGTTTGCTTCCTTTCGGAGGGATGCCGAGTGCTGGCTGTTGTTGCTGCGTTTTGCAGTCGGTAATTTATTTCACGCACGCGCGCCAGACGCCGGCTCGGCGGTAAGTTATACTCTCCCGGCTCGTGCGCGGCACGCCGAGGTTCGATTGATGCCGACCGGCAGCTGACAGCTCGTGCACGAAGCATGGGTTGCTAGTGGTGTCGGCAGAGCGGTTCTGGCGACTGTGCGCACGTAGCGACCAGCGCGTGGTGTGCACGCGTGTGTGCGCTGCGCAGCGGTGAGGCCACGGAGCTGTGGGAGGCGCTAGGAGCGCGAGAAAAGGGCGCGTGCGTTTTGGAGCGCTTGTGTCGATTTGGCCTGGTATCTTGCCCGAGTGGTCTAAGGGGGCGGACTTAAGATCCGCTAGACGTTACAGTCTGCGTGGGTTCAAACCCCACAGATACCAACTCGTCACCGCATCTTGGTGCCGTGTGTGCGTGTGTCTGTCTCGGCGTTTGCTTCCTTTCGGAGGGATGCCGAGTGCTGGCTGTTGTTGCTGCGTTTTGCAGTCGGTAATTTATTTCACGCACGCGCGCCAGACGCCGGCTCGGCGGTAAGTTATACTCTCCCGGCTCGTGCGCGGCACGCCGAGGTTCGATTGATGCCGACCGGCAGCTGACAGCTCGTGCACGAAGCATGGGTTGCTAGTGGTGTCGGCAGAGCGGTTCTGGCGACTGTGCGCACGTAGCGACCAGCGCGTGGTGTGCACGCGTGTGTGCGCTGCGCAGCGGTGAGGCCACGGAGCTGTGGGAGGCGCTAGGAGCGCGAGAAAAGGGCGCGCCCGTTTTGGAGCGCTTGTGTCGATTTGGCCTGGTATCTTGCCCGAGTGGTCTAAGGGGGCGGACTTAAGATCCGCTAGACGTTACAGTCTGCGTGGGTTCAAACCCCACAGATACCAACTCGTCACCGCATCTTGGTGCCGTGTGTGCGTGTGTCTGTCTCGGCGTTTGCTTCCTTTCGGAGGGATGCCGAGTGCTGGCTGTTGTTGCTGCGTTTTGCAGTCGGTAATTTATTTCACGCACGCGCGCCAGACGCCGGCTCGGCGGTAAGTTATACTCTCCCGGCTCGTGCGCGGCACGCCGAGGTTCGATTGATGCCGACCGGCAGCTGACAGCTCGTGCACGAAGCATGGGTTGCTAGTGGTGTCGGCAGAGCGGTTCTGGCGACTGTGCGCACGTAGCGACCAGCGCGTGGTGTGCACGCGTGTGTGCGCTGCGCAGCGGTGAGGCCACGGAGCTGTGGGAGGCGCTAGGAGCGCGAGAAAAGGGCGCGCCCGTTTTGGAGCGCTTGTGTCGATTTGGCCTGGTATCTTGCCCGAGTGGTCTAAGGGGGCGGACTTAAGATCCGCTAGACGTTACAGTCTGCGTGGGTTCAAACCCCACAGATACCAACTCGTCACCGCATCTTGGTGCCGTGTGTGCGTGTGTCTGTCTCGGCGTTTGCTTCCTTTCGGAGGGATGCCGAGTGCTGGCTGTTGTTGCTGCGTTTTGCAGTCGGTAATTTATTTCACGCACGCGCGCCAGACGCCGGCTCGGCGGTAAGTTATACTCTCCCGGCTCGTGCGCGGCACGCCGAGGTTCGATTGATGCCGACCGGCAGCTGACAGCTCGTGCACGAAGCATGGGTTGCTAGTGGTGTCGGCAGAGCGGTTCTGGCGACTGTGCGCACGTAGCGACCAGCGCGTGGTGTGCACGCGTGTGTGCGCTGCGCAGCGGTGAGGCCACGGAGCTGTGGGAGGCGCTAGGAGCGCGAGAAAAGGGCGCGCCCGTTTTGGAGCGCTTGTGTCGATTTGGCCTGGTATCTTGCCCGAGTGGTCTAAGGGGGCGGACTTAAGATCCGCTAGACGTTACAGTCTGCGTGGGTTCAAACCCCACAGATACCAACTCGTCACCGCATCTTGGTGCCGTGTGTGCGTGTGTCTGTCTCGGCGTTTGCTTCCTTTCGGAGGGATGCCGAGTGCTGGCTGTTGTTGCTGCGTTTTGCAGTCGGTAATTTATTTCACGCACGCGCGCCAGACGCCGGCTCGGCGGTAAGTTATACTCTCCCGGCTCGTGCGCGGCACGCCGAGGTTCGATTGATGCCGACCGGCAGCTGACAGCTCGTGCACGAAGCATGGGTTGCTAGTGGTGTCGGCAGAGCGGTTCTGGCGACTGTGCGCACGTAGCGACCAGCGCGTGGTGTGCACGCGTGTGTGCGCTGCGCAGCGGTGAGGCCACGGAGCTGTGGGAGGCGCTAGGAGCGCGAGAAAAGGGCGCGTCCGTTTTGGAGCGCTTGTGTCGATTTGGCCTGGTATCTTGCCCGAGTGGTTTAAGGGGGCGGACTTAAGATCCTCTAGACGTTACAGTCTGCGTGGGTTCAAACCCCACAGATACCAACTCGTCACCGCACGCCTCTCTTCTTGGTGCCGTGTGTGCGTGTGTCTGTCTCGGCGTTTGCTTCCTTTCGGAGGGATGCCGAGTGCTGGCTGTTGTTGCTGCGTTTTGCAGTCGGTAATTTATTTCACGCACGCGCGCCAGACGCCGGCTCGGCGGTAAGTTATACTCTCCCGGCTCGTGCGCGGCACGCCGAGGTTCGATTGATGCCGACCGGCAGCTGACAGCTCGTGCACGAAGCATGGGTTGCTAGTGGTGTCGGCAGAGCGGTTCTGGCGACTGTGCGCACGTAGCGACCAGCGCGTGGTGTGCACGCGTGTGTGCGCTGCGCAGCGGTGAGGCCACGGAGCTGTGGGAGGCGCTAGGAGCGCGAGAAAAGGGCGCGTCCGTTTTGGAGCGCTTGTGTCGATTTGGCCTGGTATCTTGCCCGAGTGGTTTAAGGGGGCGGACTTAAGATCCTCTAGACGTTACAGTCTGCGTGGGTTCAAACCCCACAGATACCAACTCGTCACCGCACGCCTCTCTTCTTGGTGCCGTGTGTGCGTGTGTCTGTCTCGGCGTTTGCTTCCTTTCGGAGGGATGCCGAGTGCTGGCTGTTGTTGCTGCGTTTTGCAGTCGGTAATTTATTTCACGCACGCGCGCCAGACGCCGGCTCGGCGGTAAGTTATACTCTCCCGGCTCGTGCGCGGCACGCCGAGGTTCGATTGATGCCGACCGGCAGCTGACAGCTCGTGCACGAAGCATGGGTTGCTAGTGGTGTCGGCAGAGCGGTTCTGGCGACTGTGCGCACGTAGCGACCAGCGCGTGGTGTGCACGCGTGTGTGCGCTGCGCAGCGGTGAGGCCACGGAGCTGTGGGAGGCGCTAGGAGCGCGAGAAAAGGGCGCGTCCGTTTTGGAGCGCTTGTGTCGATTTGGCCTGGTATCTTGCCCGAGTGGTCTAAGGGGGCGGACTTAAGATCCGCTAGACGTTACAGTCTGCGTGGGTTCAAACCCCACAGATACCAACTCGTCACCGCACGCCTCTCTTCTTGGTGCCGTGTGTGCGTGTGTCTGTCTCGGCGTTTGCTTCCTTTCGGAGGGATGCCGAGTGCTGGCTGTTGTTGCTGCGTTTTGCAGTCGGTAATTTATTTCACGCACGCGCGCCAGACGCCGGCTCGGCGGTAAGTTATACTCTCCCGGCTCGTGCGCGGCACGCCGAGGTTCGATTGATGCCGACCGGCAGCTGACAGCTCGTGCACGAAGCATGGGTTGCTAGTGGTGTCGGCAGAGCGGTTCTGGCGACTGTGCGCACGTAGCGACCAGCGCGTGGTGTGCACGCGTGTGTGCGCTGCGCAGCGGTGAGGCCACGGAGATGTGGGAGGCGCTAGGAGCGCGAGAAAAGGGCGCGTCCGTTTTGGAGCGCTTGTGTCGATTTGGCCTGGTATCTTGCCCGAGTGGTCTAAGGGGGCGGACTTAAGATCCGCTAGACGTTACAGTCTGCGTGGGTTCAAACCCCACAGATACCAACTCGTCACCGCACGCCTCTCTTCTTGGTGCCGTGTGTGCGTGTGTCTGTCTCGGCGTTTGCTTCCTTTCGGAGGGATGCCGAGTGCTGGCTGTTGTTGCTGCGTTTTGCAGTCGGTAATTTATTTCACGCACGCGCGCCAGACGCCGGCTCGGCGGTAAGTTATACTCTCCCGGCTCGTGCGCGGCACGCCGAGGTTCGATTGATGCCGACCGGCAGCTGACAGCTCGTGCACGAAGCATGGGTTGCTAGTGGTGTCGGCAGAGCGGTTCTGGCGACTGTGCGCACGTAGCGACCAGCGCGTGGTGTGCACGCGTGTGTGCGCTGCGCAGCGGTGAGGCCACGGAGCTGTGGGAGGCGCTAGGAGAGCGAGAAAAGGGCGCGCCCGTTTTGGAGCGCTTGTGTCGATTTGGCCTGGTATCTTGCCCGAGTGGTCTAAGGGGGCGGACTTAAGATCCGCTAGACGTTACAGTCTGCGTGGGTTCAAACCCCACAGATACCAACTCGTCACCGCACGCCTCTCTTCTTGGTGCCGTGTGTGCGTGTGTCTGTCTCGGCGTTTGCTTCCTTTCGGAGGGATGCCGAGTGCTGGCTGTTGTTGCTGCGTTTTGCAGTCGGTAATTTATTTCACGCACGCGCGCCAGACGCCGGCTCGGCGGTAAGTTATACTCTCCCGGCTCGTGCGCGGCACGCCGAGGTTCGATTGATGCCGACCGGCAGCTGACAGCTCGTGCACGAAGCATGGGTTGCTAGTGGTGTCGGCAGAGCGGTTCTGGCGACTGTGCGCACGTAGCGACCAGCGCGTGGTGTGCACGCGTGTGTGCGCTGCGCAGCGGTGAGGCCACGGAGCTGTGGGAGGCGCTAGGAGAGCGAGAAAAGGGCGCGCCCGTTTTGGAGCGCTTGTGTCGATTTGGCCTGGTATCTTGCCCGAGTGGTCTAAGGGGGCGGACTTAAGATCCGCTAGACGTTACAGTCTGCGTGGGTTCAAACCCCACAGATACCAACTCGTCACCGCACGCCTCTCTTCTTGGTGCCGTGTGTGCGTGTGTCTGTCTCGGCGTTTGCTTCCTTTCGGAGGGATGCCGAGTGCTGGCTGTTGTTGCTGCGTTTTGCAGTCGGTAATTTATTTCACGCACGCGCGCCAGACGCCGGCTCGGCGGTAAGTTATACTCTCCCGGCTCGTGCGCGGCACGCCGAGGTTCGATTGATGCCGACCGGCAGCTGACAGCTCGTGCACGAAGCATGGGTTGCTAGTGGTGTCGGCAGAGCGGTTCTGGCGACTGTGCGCACGTAGCGACCAGCGCGTGGTGTGCACGCGTGTGTGCGCTGCGCAGCGGTGAGGCCACGGAGCTGTGGGAGGCGCTAGGAGCGCGAGAAAAGGGCGCGTGCGTTTTGGAGCGCTTGTGTCGATTTGGCCTGGTATCTTGCCCGAGTGGTCTAAGGGGGCGGACTTAAGATCCGCTAGACGTTACAGTCTGCGTGGGTTCAAACCCCACAGATACCAACTCGTCACCGCACGCCTCTCTTCTTGGTGCCGTGTGTGCGTGTGTCTGTCTCGGCGTTTGCTTCCTTTCGGAGGGATGCCGAGTGCTGGCTGTTGTTGCTGCGTTTTGCAGTCGGTAATTTATTTCACGCACGCGCGCCAGACGCCGGCTCGGCGGTAAGTTATACTCTCCCGGCTCGTGCGCGGCACGCCGAGGTTCGATTGATGCCGACCGGCAGCTGACAGCTCGTGCACGAAGCATGGGTTGCTAGTGGTGTCGGCAGAGCGGTTCTGGCGACTGTGCGCACGTAGCGACCAGCGCGTGGTGTGCACGCGTGTGTGCGCTGCGCAGCGGTGAGGCCACGGAGCTGTGGGAGGCGCTAGGAGAGCGAGAAAAGGGCGCGCCCGTTTTGGAGCGCTTGTGTCGATTTGGCCTGGTATCTTGCCCGAGTGGTCTAAGGGGGCGGACTTAAGATCCGCTAGACGTTACAGTCTGCGTGGGTTCAAACCCCACAGATACCAACTCGTCACCGCACGCCTCTCTTCTTGGTGCCGTGTGTGCGTGTGTCTGTCTCGGCGTTTGCTTCCTTTCGGAGGGATGCCGAGTGCTGGCTGTTGTTGCTGCGTTTTGCAGTCGGTAATTTATTTCACGCACGCGCGCCAGACGCCGGCTCGGCGGTAAGTTATACTCTCCCGGCTCGTGCGCGGCACGCCGAGGTTCGATTGATGCCGACCGGCAGCTGACAGCTCGTGCACGAAGCATGGGTTGCTAGTGGTGTCGGCAGAGCGGTTCTGGCGACTGTGCGCACGTAGCGACCAGCGCGTGGTGTGCACGCGTGTGTGCGCTGCGCAGCGGTGAGGCCACGGAGCTGTGGGAGGCGCTAGGAGCGCGAGAAAAGGGCGCGTGCGTTTTGGAGCGCTTGTGTCGATTTGGCCTGGTATCTTGCCCGAGTGGTCTAAGGGGGCGGACTTAAGATCCGCTAGACGTTACAGTCTGCGTGGGTTCAAACCCCACAGATACCAACTCGTCACCGCACGCCTCTCTTCTTGGTGCCGTGTGTGCGTGTGTCTGTCTCGGCGTTTGCTTCCTTTCGGAGGGATGCCGAGTGCTGGCTGTTGTTGCTGCGTTTTGCAGTCGGTAATTTATTTCACGCACGCGCGCCAGACGCCGGCTCGGCGGTAAGTTATACTCTCCCGGCTCGTGCGCGGCACGCCGAGGTTCGATTGATGCCGACCGGCAGCTGACAGCTCGTGCACGAAGCATGGGTTGCTAGTGGTGTCGGCAGAGCGGTTCTGGCGACTGTGCGCACGTAGCGACCAGCGCGTGGTGTGCACGCGTGTGTGCGCTGCGCAGCGGTGAGGCCACGGAGCTGTGGGAGGCGCTAGGAGCGCGAGAAAAGGGCGCGTGCGTTTTGGAGCGCTTGTGTCGATTTGGCCTGGTATCTTGCCCGAGTGGTCTAAGGGGGCGGACTTAAGATCCGCTAGACGTTACAGTCTGCGTGGGTTCAAACCCCACAGATACCAACTCGTCACCGCACGCCTCTCTTCTTGGTGCCGTGTGTGCGTGTGTCTGTCTCGGCGTTTGCTTCCTTTCGGAGGGATGCCGAGTGCTGGCTGTTGTTGCTGCGTTTTGCAGTCGGTAATTTATTTCACGCACGCGCGCCAGACGCCGGCTCGGCGGTAAGTTATACTCTCCCGGCTCGTGCGCGGCACGCCGAGGTTCGATTGATGCCGACCGGCAGCTGACAGCTCGTGCACGAAGCATGGGTTGCTAGTGGTGTCGGCAGAGCGGTTCTGGCGACTGTGCGCACGTAGCGACCAGCGCGTGGTGTGCACGCGTGTGTGCGCTGCGCAGCGGTGAGGCCACGGAGCTGTGGGAGGCGCTAGGAGCGCGAGAAAAGGGCGCGTGCGTTTTGGAGCGCTTGTGTCGATTTGGCCTGGTATCTTGCCCGAGTGGTCTAAGGGGGCGGACTTAAGATCCGCTAGACGTTACAGTCTGCGTGGGTTCAAACCCCACAGATACCAACTCGTCACCGCACGCCTCTCTTCTTGGTGCCGTGTGTGCGTGTGTCTGTCTCGGCGTTTGCTTCCTTTCGGAGGGATGCCGAGTGCTGGCTGTTGTTGCTGCGTTTTGCAGTCGGTAATTTATTTCACGCACGCGCGCCAGACGCCGGCTCGGCGGTAAGTTATACTCTCCCGGCTCGTGCGCGGCACGCCGAGGTTCGATTGATGCCGACCGGCAGCTGACAGCTCGTGCACGAAGCATGGGTTGCTAGTGGTGTCGGCAGAGCGGTTCTGGCGACTGTGCGCACGTAGCGACCAGCGCGTGGTGTGCACGCGTGTGTGCGCTGCGCAGCGGTGAGGCCACGGAGCTGTGGGAGGCGCTAGGAGCGCGAGAAAAGGGCGCGTGCGTTTTGGAGCGCTTGTGTCGATTTGGCCTGGTATCTTGCCCGAGTGGTCTAAGGGGGCGGACTTAAGATCCGCTAGACGTTACAGTCTGCGTGGGTTCAAACCCCACAGATACCAACTCGTCACCGCACGCCTCTCTTCTTGGTGCCGTGTGTGCGTGTGTCTGTCTCGGCGTTTGCTTCCTTTCGGAGGGATGCCGAGTGCTGGCTGTTGTTGCTGCGTTTTGCAGTCGGTAATATATTTCACGCACGCGCGCCAGACGCCGGCTCGGCGGTAAGTTATACTCTCCCGGCTCGTGCGCGGCACGCCGAGGTTCGATTGATGCCGACCGGCAGCTGACAGCTCGTGCACGAAGCATGGGTTGCTAGTGGTGTCGGCAGAGCGGTTCTGGCGACTGTGCGCACGTAGCGACCAGCGCGTGGTGTGCACGCGTGTGTGCGCTGCGCAGCGGTGAGGCCACGGAGCTGTGGGAGGCGCTAGGAGCGCGAGAAAAGGGCGCGTGCGTTTTGGAGCGCTTGTGTCGATTTGGCCTGGTATCTTGCCCGAGTGGTCTAAGGGGGCGGACTTAAGATCCGCTAGACGTTACAGTCTGCGTGGGTTCAAACCCCACAGATACCAACTCGTCACCGCACGCCTCTCTTCTTGGTGCCGTGTGTGCGTGTGTCTGTCTCGGCGTTTGCTTCCTTTCGGAGGGATGCCGAGTGCTGGCTGTTGTTGCTGCGTTTTGCAGTCGGTAATTTATTTCACGCACGCGCGCCAGACGCCGGCTCGGCGGTAAGTTATACTCTCCCGGCTCGTGCGCGGCACGCCGAGGTTCGATTGATGCCGACCGGCAGCTGACAGCTCGTGCACGAAGCATGGGTTGCTAGAGGTGTCGGCAGAGCGGTTCTGGCGACTGTGCGCACGTAGCGACCAGCGCGTGGTGTGCACGCGTGTGTGCGCTGCGCAGCGGTGAGGCCACGGAGCTGTGGGAGGCGCTAGGAGCGCGAGAAAAGGGCGCGTCCGTTTTGGAGCGCTTGTGTCGATTTGGCCTGGTATCTTGCCCGAGTGGTCTAAGGGGGCGGACTTAAGATCCGCTAGACGTTACAGTCTGCGTGGGTTCAAACCCCACAGATACCAACTCGTCACCGCACGCCTCTCTTCTTGGTGCCGTGTGTGCGTGTGTCTGTCTCGGCGTTTGCTTCCTTTCGGAGGGATGCCGAGTGCTGGCTGTTGTTGCTGCGTTTTGCAGTCGGTAATTTATTTCACGCACGCGCGCCAGACGCCGGCTCGGCGGTAAGTTATACTCTCCCGGCTCGTGCGCGGCACGCCGAGGTTCGATTGATGCCGACCGGCAGCTGACAGCTCGTGCACGAAGCATGGGTTGCTAGTGGTGTCGGCAGAGCGGTTCTGGCGACTGTGCGCACGTAGCGACCAGCGCGTGGTGTGCACGCGTGTGTGCGCTGCGCAGCGGTGAGGCCACGGAGCTGTGGGAGGCGCTAGGAGCGCGAGAAAAGGGCGCGTCCGTTTTGGAGCGCTTGTGTCGATTTGGCCTGGTATCTTGCCCGAGTGGTCTAAGGGGGCGGACTTAAGATCCGCTAGACGTTACAGTCTGCGTGGGTTCAAACCCCACAGATACCAACTCGTCACCGCACGCCTCTCTTCTTGGTGCCGTGTGTGCGTGTGTCTGTCTCGGCGTTTGCTTCCTTTCGGAGGGATGCCGAGTGCTGGCTGTTGTTGCTGCGTTTTGCAGTCGGTAATTTATTTCACGCACGCGCGCCAGACGCCGGCTCGGCGGTAAGTTATACTCTCCCGGCTCGTGCGCGGCACGCCGAGGTTCGATTGATGCCGACCGGCAGCTGACAGCTCGTGCACGAAGCATGGGTTGCTAGTGGTGTCGGCAGAGCGGTTCTGGCGACTGTGCGCACGTAGCGACCAGCGCGTGGTGTGCACGCGTGTGTGCGCTGCGCAGCGGTGAGGCCACGGAGCTGTGGGAGGCGCTAGGAGCGCGAGAAAAGGGCGCGTGCGTTTTGGAGCGCTTGTGTCGATTTGGCCTGGTATCTTGCCCGAGTGGTCTAAGGGGGCGGACTTAAGATCCGCTAGACGTTACAGTCTGCGTGGGTTCAAACCCCACAGATACCAACTCGTCACCGCACGCCTCTCTTCTTGGTGCCGTGTGTGCGTGTGTCTGTCTCGGCGTTTGCTTCCTTTCGGAGGGATGCCGAGTGCTGGCTGTTGTTGCTGCGTTTTGCAGTCGGTAATATATTTCACGCACGCGCGCCAGACGCCGGCTCGGCGGTAAGTTATACTCTCCCGGCTCGTGCGCGGCACGCCGAGGTTCGATTGATGCCGACCGGCAGCTGACAGCTCGTGCACGAAGCATGGGTTGCTAGTGGTGTCGGCAGAGCGGTTCTGGCGACTGTGCGCACGTAGCGACCAGCGCGTGGTGTGCACGCGTGTGTGCGCTGCGCAGCGGTGAGGCCACGGAGCTGTGGGAGGCGCTAGGAGCGCGAGAAAAGGGCGCGTGCGTTTTGGAGCGCTTGTGTCGATTTGGCCTGGTATCTTGCCCGAGTGGTCTAAGGGGGCGGACTTAAGATCCGCTAGACGTTACAGTCTGCGTGGGTTCAAACCCCACAGATACCAACTCGTCACCGCACGCCTCTCTTCTTGGTGCCGTGTGTGCGTGTGTCTGTCTCGGCGTTTGCTTCCTTTCGGAGGGATGCCGAGTGCTGGCTGTTGTTGCTGCGTTTTGCAGTCGGTAATTTATTTCACGCACGCGCGCCAGACGCCGGCTCGGCGGTAAGTTATACTCTCCCGGCTCGTGCGCGGCACGCCGAGGTTCGATTGATGCCGACCGGCAGCTGACAGCTCGTGCACGAAGCATGGGTTGCTAGAGGTGTCGGCAGAGCGGTTCTGGCGACTGTGCGCACGTAGCGACCAGCGCGTGGTGTGCACGCGTGTGTGCGCTGCGCAGCGGTGAGGCCACGGAGCTGTGGGAGGCGCTAGGAGCGCGAGAAAAGGGCGCGTCCGTTTTGGAGCGCTTGTGTCGATTTGGCCTGGTATCTTGCCCGAGTGGTCTAAGGGGGCGGACTTAAGATCCGCTAGACGTTACAGTCTGCGTGGGTTCAAACCCCACAGATACCAACTCGTCACCGCACGCCTCTCTTCTTGGTGCCGTGTGTGCGTGTGTCTGTCTCGGCGTTTGCTTCCTTTCGGAGGGATGCCGAGTGCTGGCTGTTGTTGCTGCGTTTTGCAGTCGGTAATTTATTTCACGCACGCGCGCCAGACGCCGGCTCGGCGGTAAGTTATACTCTCCCGGCTCGTGCGCGGCACGCCGAGGTTCGATTGATGCCGACCGGCAGCTGACAGCTCGTGCACGAAGCATGGGTTGCTAGTGGTGTCGGCAGAGCGGTTCTGGCGACTGTGCGCACGTAGCGACCAGCGCGTGGTGTGCACGCGTGTGTGCGCTGCGCAGCGGTGAGGCCACGGAGCTGTGGGAGGCGCTAGGAGCGCGAGAAAAGGGCGCGTCCGTTTTGGAGCGCTTGTGTCGATTTGGCCTGGTATCTTGCCCGAGTGGTCTAAGGGGGCGGACTTAAGATCCGCTAGACGTTACAGTCTGCGTGGGTTCAAACCCCACAGATACCAACTCGTCACCGCACGCCTCTCTTCTTGGTGCCGTGTGTGCGTGTGTCTGTCTCGGCGTTTGCTTCCTTTCGGAGGGATGCCGAGTGCTGGCTGTTGTTGCTGCGTTTTGCAGTCGGTAATTTATTTCACGCACGCGCGCCAGACGCCGGCTCGGCGGTAAGTTATACTCTCCCGGCTCGTGCGCGGCACGCCGAGGTTCGATTGATGCCGACCGGCAGCTGACAGCTCGTGCACGAAGCATGGGTTGCTAGTGGTGTCGGCAGAGCGGTTCTGGCGACTGTGCGCACGTAGCGACCAGCGCGTGGTGTGCACGCGTGTGTGCGCTGCGCAGCGGTGAGGCCACGGAGCTGTGGGAGGCGCTAGGAGCGCGAGAAAAGGGCGCGTCCGTTTTGGAGCGCTTGTGTCGATTTGGCCTGGTATCTTGCCCGAGTGGTCTAAGGGGGCGGACTTAAGATCCGCTAGACGTTACAGTCTGCGTGGGTTCAAACCCCACAGATACCAACTCGTCACCGCACGCCTCTCTTCTTGGTGCCGTGTGTGCGTGTGTCTGTCTCGGCGTTTGCTTCCTTTCGGAGGGATGCCGAGTGCTGGCTGTTGTTGCTGCGTTTTGCAGTCGGTAATTTATTTCACGCACGCGCGCCAGACGCCGGCTCGGCGGTAAGTTATACTCTCCCGGCTCGTGCGCGGCACGCCGAGGTTCGATTGATGCCGACCGGCAGCTGACAGCTCGTGCACGAAGCATGGGTTGCTAGTGGTGTCGGCAGAGCGGTTCTGGCGACTGTGCGCACGTAGCGACCAGCGCGTGGTGTGCACGCGTGTGTGCGCTGCGCAGCGGTGAGGCCACGGAGCTGTGGGAGGCGCTAGGAGCGCGAGAAAAGGGCGCGTCCGTTTTGGAGCGCTTGTGTCGATTTGGCCTGGTATCTTGCCCGAGTGGTCTAAGGGGGCGGACTTAAGATCCGCTAGACGTTACAGTCTGCGTGGGTTCAAACCCCACAGATACCAACTCGTCACCGCACGCCTCTCTTCTTGGTGCCGTGTGTGCGTGTGTCTGTCTCGGCGTTTGCTTCCTTTCGGAGGGATGCCGAGTGCTGGCTGTTGTTGCTGCGTTTTGCAGTCGGTAATTTATTTCACGCACGCGCGCCAGACGCCGGCTCGGCGGTAAGTACTCTCCCGGCTCGTGCGCGGCACGCCGAGGTTCGATTGATGCCGACCGGCAGCTGACAGCTCGTGCACGAAGCATGGGTTGCTAGTGGTGTCGGCAGAGCGGTTCTGGCGACTGTGCGCACGTAGCGACCAGCGCGTGGTGTGCACGCGTGTGTGCGCTGCGCAGCGGTGAGGCCACGGAGCTGTGGGAGGCGCTAGGAGCGCGAGAAAAGGGCGCGTCCGTTTTGGAGCGCTTGTGTCGATTTGGCCTGGTATCTTGCCCGAGTGGTCTAAGGGGGCGGACTTAAGATCCGCTAGACGTTACAGTCTGCGTGGGTTCAAACCCCACAGATACCAACTCGTCACCGCACGCCTCTCTTCTTGGTGCCGTGTGTGCGTGTGTCTGTCTCGGCGTTTGCTTCCTTTCGGTCCCTTGAAAGCAATTTCAATCTTTGGAGAGCCCTTACTATTACATGGAAAAAAGCACATAAAAAATCTACTCTACGAAAAAAAGACTGCCCCAAACGCATTTCGCTGGCCAACCTCGGCAACACTCATACGTATCGAATCTGAGCGTCTTGCCGGTCACTGAAGTATATACTTGACGCAACGCCAGCGGCGCTTTTGCCTAGATCGCTTCAACATGTTGCAAATAATGAAAATAGCTAAATGATAGCGGCAGTAAGCGTCCGACAAACCCACCACCAGAACTGGTAGTCTATTTGGTTATAATAAACGTCGCGTCAACGTGTAGCACAAAAGACTCTGGCGGTCGGTCAAGTCAGACCTTGTGTTGATATTCCATGTTGGAGAGTGATGTTGCAGCTGTGTGTGGATGTTGCATGTTTTGCATAAGTACTTAGTGAAATGCGTGGCTGGGCCAAGGCATCAGATTGGCTCAGTCGTTTGGTGTGGGGGGCACCAGTCGGGTGGGCGTGGGTTCAAATCCCGCCGTGGTTGAAGTTAATTATGGCTAACTACCATGACCTGGTGTTCGGGGTTCACCAGAGCTTCGCCCCCCTGGAGCTACGCCCCCCACCACGCAGCGGCCTTCTCTTTTGCATGTCACATACTGGTCTTCTTACGGAGGTTTTTACAGACACGTAATTACTCAAAGGTAGGACAGGTCTAGAAGGGAGACACAAGGGAAGGCAGGGTAGGATAGGTGAACGAGTGGCTCTGAGCCACTGGGACCACCCCACTAAGCTTTCAGAATAAAACTCACTTTTGGTTTTGCAATCCCGACCCGAAGCCGTCTTCGTCCAAGCTCCAAGCGCTCCGAACTCCAATAGGTTATGAGCCCAAGCAACGACTCCAGACTCAATGTGGAGCCCTTCGACGGCTCCAACTACGCGCTATGGAGTTACAAGATGAAGATGTACCTGATGTCCAAGGGATTGTGGGAGGCGATCACCGGCGAAGGCCAAGTCACGCAGACCAAGGAGCAGCAGGCGCACGCGGCGATCGTCCTCAACCTCAGCGACTCTCAGCTGATGCACGTCGTGACGGCATCGAGCGCGAGGGAGGCGTGGCTGATCCTCGAGAACTTCCATCGGACGCAAGACATGGCGAATCGGCTGTGGCTCAAGGAGAAGTTCGCGTCGTTCAAGTTCACGAAGGCGACCATCAGCGAGCACGTGATGGAGCTGGAGAGCCTCGTGATGAAGATGAAGAACGCGAACTGCGGACCAAGCGAGGAGGACGTCTGCGCAGTGATGCTGCGGAGTCTGCCGGCGAGCTACGAGAGCCTCGTCCAAGCGTTCCGCATGTCGGTGACGAAGTTCAGCTTTGCTGATCTTGTCAGCAAGCTGATCGCTGAGGAGGTGCGCCAGAAGGAGTCGACGCGGATCGAGGAAGCGACCGCACTCCTGGCAAGCAAGAAGAGCGTGAAGAAGCAGTCGAAGAAGCAACGCGGACGGCGAGCAAAGGGGCCTCAAGGAGCGTGCTTTAACTGTGGCAAGGCGGGCCACTACGCGAGGGACTGCCGTGCGAGCGGAAGCGCACAGGACGCGTTCCATGACCAGTCGAACGTGGCGTTCAACGCAACCGAGGGGTTCGTGGGCGAGAGCTGGGTCATGGACAGCGGGGCGTCGGCGCACATGTGCAAGGATCGCGACGCATTCGAGGAGTACAAGGAGATGGAGACCCCACGCAACGTCTCAAGCGCGAAGAGCGATGCGAAGCTGAAGGTTCTCGGCTATGGAACGGTGGTGCTGCGCGTTTGGACGGGTCGCTCGTGGATCAACGCGCGTCTGGAGAACACACTCCACGTCCAAGACCTGACCAAGAACCTGTTCTCGCTTACGGCTGCGGCGGCGCGTGGGATGACGGTGGAGATCACCAGCGACGAGTGCGTGGTGAAGCGTGGCGACACACCAGTGGCGACGGGTCGGAAGCAAGGGCTTCTGATGTACCTCAACACGGACGTTGACGTCGAGTGCCATGCAGTCGAGAGCGAGGCCGAGCTCTGGCATCGTCGACTGGGTCACGCGTCGTACGGCACGGTGAACATGATGATTAAGGATGGAAGGATCAGCAGCACGGCGATGGAGCCTGCGACGGTGTGTGAGGTGTGTGCAACGGCCAAGCAAACGCGCAAGCCATTCAAGACGAGCAAGGAAGCGTTGGAAGCGAGGGAGAGCGCGCGGTCCGACGATGTGGTGTGCTCGGATGTTCTCGGCCCAATCACCCCAGTGTCCAAGTCCGGCTACAAGTACGTCGTGAGCTTCATCATGATGAAGAGCCGCTACGTGACGATCTACCCTTTGCGCAAGAAGAGCGAGGTCGCAGACGCGTTCGCGAGGTTCTACGGAGAGACCAAGACAACCGTTGGCGTCACGGTAAAGGTGCTTCGGAGCGACAACGGCGGCGAGTACCGGAACGCCGCGATGGACGCCTTCTGCAAGAGCAAGTTCATTAAGCAAGAGTTCACGGTGCCATTCAACCCGGAGCAGAACGGTATGGCTGAACGGATGAACCGAACGCTGGTCGAAATGACGCGGTGCATGCTGAAGGAGAGCGGCCTCGACAAGGCGTACTGGTGCGAAGCGATGATGACAGCGGCCGACATTCGCAATGTGTTGCCGAACACATCCAACCAGCACGCAAGTCCGTTCGAGATGGTGTTCAGGCGGAAGCCGCGTCTGGAACACATGCGGGTGTTCGGAACCGAGTGCTACGCGCACATCGCGAAGGAGAAGCGCAAGAAGCTGGATGACCGCGGGATCAAGTGCTACCTGCTTGGCTACGCGAAGCAGCACAAGGCGTATCGACTTCTCAACGCGAACGACGGATCGATCGTCATCTCGAGGAGCGTGACTTTCGCGGAGCATCCAGTCGCGAATGAGGCAGCGCGGAGCACTGAAGGAGTGATCGACGTTATCGAGAGCGAGGACGTCGGATCAGAAGCGCCTGCCACCGGAGAGGAAGCTCGGACGCCACCTACGCGGCCACGCCAACCTCCGCGAGGTGCGCACGACGGTCCTGCCGCCTCGGTACCAACGCGCGGATCAAGCACGCCAGGGAGAGACGGCGACGAAGAGTGGATGGTGCGACCCGTACGTAAGAAGCGAGGCGTGGTGCGCTACGAGCAAGAGTTCCCAAACCTTCGTCGTGGCGAGTTCAACCTGGACGACTATGAAGACGGCTACGGCTCGCACTTCTGTTTCAGCGCGGAGGAAAACGACGGCGAGCGTGCGGCCACATTCGATGAAGTCATGAAGAGCAAGTACAAGACCGAGTGGCTGCGCGCGATGGAGAGCGAGATGAAGTCGCTCGAGGACCACAAGACGTGGACGCTCGTCGACATGCCTCCGGGGAAGAGGGCAGTGGGCTGCAAGTGGGTCTTCCGGATCAAGCGCGACCCGAGCGGCGAGATTGTCAAGTTCAAGGCACGGCTGGTGGCGAAGGGGTTCACGCAGCGTCCAGGCATCGACTACACGGAGACTTTTGCTCCAGTGGCGCGCAAGGAGTCCATCAACACGGTATTGGCGATCGCGGCAGCCGAGGACTTGGAGGCGGAGAACATCGATGTCGACACGGCGTTCCTGTACGGCGAAGTCAAGGAGGAGATCTACATGGACCAGCCGGACGGGTTCGAGGACCAAGCCAACACAACGAAGAAGTGCTTGCTTAAGAAGGCGCTCTACGGGACCAAGCAAGCGGCGTGGCAGTGGAACAACAAGCTTAACCTGCACTTGGAGGACCAAGGCTTCGAGCGCTCAGCGGCGGATCCGTGCGTCTACGTTCGAGTGTCAAGCACGGAGTACAGTATCGTCGTCATCTACGTGGACGACCTGATGCTGTTCAGCAAGTGCAAGGACCAGATCGACGGCATCAAGCAAGCGCTCAAGACTGCGTTCAGCATCAAGGAACTTGGCGAGCTGAAGTACTGCCTTGGGATCGAGATCCATCGCATGCGGGATGATCGGGTGATCGTCATGAACCAGCGCGCGTACATCAAGCGGCTCGCGGAGCGGTTCGGCGTGCAAGACTGCAAGGACGTGCACACACCGGCGGACAGCAACTCGAAGCTCGTGAAGCTGCCGGAAGGCGAGGAGTTCGTGCCCAAGTTCCCGTATCGCGAGCTGGTGGGAGCCCTGATGTACGTCGCTACATGCACGCGTCCAGATATCGCGTTCGCTGTGGGAGAAGTGGCCAAGTTCTGCGAGCGCTACAACAAGTCGCACTGGGCGGCGGCGAAGCGGATCCTCAAGTACCTGAAGACGACGCAAGACCTCGGGGTCGTGTTCAGCGGCGCGAACAAGGGAGAGCTCATCGGCTTTGCGGACGCGAACTGGGCGGGCGACCTGGACTCGCGGCGCTCGACGACCGGCTACGTCTTCTTTCTCAACGGGAGCGCGGTCTCGTGGAAGTCCAAGCGTCAGCAAACGGTTGCGACGTCGACCACGGAAGCGGAGTACATGAGCCTGTACAGTGCGACCCAGGAGGCGATCTGGCTGCGTCGTCTTCTCCAGGACCTGGACTACGGCGGGGAGGCGGCGACCATCGTTTACCAAGATAACCAAGGGTGCATCGCACTGGCCAAGAATCCCGTCTACCACTCGCGGACCAAGCACATCGACATCAAGTACCACTTCTTGCGCGAGCAAGTGGGACGCGAGGTCATCAAGCTCGAGTACAAGCCGACGGACGAGATGGTCGCGGACGGATTCACCAAGGCGCTACCAAGAGACAAGCACACCAAGTTCGTCGCGGGGCTGCGCATGGAAGCGTGAAGGCACACCCAGCGCGCACATCAAGGGAGAGTGTTGGAGAGTGATGTTGCAGCTGTGTGTGGATGTTGCATGTTTTGCATAAGTACTTAGTGAAATGCGTGGCTGGGCCAAGGCATCAGATTGGCTCAGTCGTTTGGTGTGGGGGGCACCAGTCGGGTGGGCGTGGGTTCAAATCCCGCCGTGGTTGAAGTTAATTATGGCTAACTACCATGACCTGGTGTTCGGGGTTCACCAGAGCTTCGCCCCCCTGGAGCTACGTCCCCCACCACGCAGCGGCCTTCCCTTTTGCATGTCACATACTGGTCTTCTTACGGAGGTTTTTACAGACACGTAATTACTCAAAGGTAGGACAGGTCTAGAAGGGAGACACAAGGGAAGGCAGGGTAGGATAGGTGAACGAGTGGCTCTGAGCCACTGGGACCACCCCACTAAGCTTTCAGAATAAAACTCACTTTTGGTTTTGCAATCCCGACCCGAAGCCGTCTTCGTCCAAGCTCCAAGCGCTCCGAACTCCAATATTCCAAACGTAAATGGGTCATCGTCAAACCCATCACCAACTAGTAGGTGCCTTCCGGCATCGTAAACATAAATGGGGCTGCGTCGCCTTTGTTTCCACGGAGCGCTCGGTGTCAAATAAGCCTTAAAATGGTTTTGTGGTCGTCGTGGTTGTCTAGTTTGGTGCATCGATAGTAGTTAACAACATTTTGGATAACGCGAAGATTAGGCTTATCACGAAGCCCAGTTTTTAAGCGCACACGCATTCCGCTACGGGTGCTTAAGGGCCTAAGTCCATCCATAGCAAGTTCTCGGCCACTTGCGTAATCCGTTTTGTTTTCGTTGGGGAATGGGTCGGTGTAATGTGGTTACTAAGTTCATTTACCCGTCAAAGGAGGCCATCTCTTCATCTGCCGCAAGGGCGCTAGCAACCTCAATCCACGGCAGCCGCTTCGGCATTTTTCTTGGTTGGGTGACAACAAGTGGTGTTGGTATCGTCCCATACGTTTTACATTGATTAGTTTAAAAAAAAATGGTTTCGATGTTTTTTTGGTTAAAAAACCTCCGTCGAGGTGCAAGCAAGCCTCCTCCAGAAAACTTACTCCACCACTTCAATTTCAGTCCACGGAAAGATCCGAGTACACCTCCACCTTTGCAAACGCATGGCGAGCCTGAAAAACCTGCGTCTTCCTGCATCACTCATACGCCATTGCCAGGCTGGAAAGGATCGCTTGCTGGCATCGTCAGACTTAGATGCACCTGAATGCTAAACTGCTGATTGTCAGTGATTTGGTGCACTGTCGGCTATTACGTGTGCAACTCTAAGGTTTTCTATGCTGATCAGCATTATTCTGTGTGGGCCTGCATTTTACCGTGGTTCGGTGCGCGCTCCTAGCGCCTCCCACAGCTCCGTGGCCTCACCGCTGCGCAGCGCACACACGCGTGCACACCACGCGCTGGTCGCTACGTGCGCACAGTCGCCAGAACCGCTCTGCCGACACCACTAGCAACCCATGCTTCGTGCACGAGCTGTCAGCTGCCGGTCGGCATCAATCGAACCTCGGCGTGCCGCGCACGAGCCGGGAGAGTATAACTTACCGCCGAGCCGGCGTCTGGCGCGCGTGCGTGAAATAAATTACCGACTGCAAAACGCAGCAACAACAGCCAGCACTCGGCATCCCTCCGATTCGGTGGAGCTAGACAAGGCCATGCACGGGTCCAAAGGCCTGTACGGCCGGACCGTTGACTTTTTCCCAGCCCTGTTTCGCTCTGCGGACCGCCGTGTCAATCTGAACAAGGCGCGCGACTGGTGGAAGAAGCAAGAGAGCACCGCGGCGCAGCTGGCAGACCAAAGGCAGCACAAGTACTCTACTGGGAGGCAACGAGTTAGACACCAGTTCGTGGTCAAGGCGTTGGTGGTAGAGGGAGACAACTGGGGGCGCATTGGGAGTGGCTGTATCCTCTCATGCTGGTCGAGTTCCAGCGTCTGCGACGCGCTGGTGTCAAGCTGTCGAACCAGCTGGTGGCAGATATGGGCGTCGTCTTCATCGAAGACAGTGAGCATCACGTTTTCAACGTTCGCTTCACCGTGAACGGAAAGCTCTTTACGAGCCTTCTCACCCCCCGTCGTATCCAAGACTTCCTCGAGCGACACAACATCGTCTACAGACGTCACAAGGGAAAGAAGCAGGTGAGCGAGGAAAAGCAGATGCAGATTGACAACGCCGTAGCGAGACACCTGGGGACTCTGAAGCGCCATTTCGAGGACGGCATCTTGGACCCCGAGCATCAGTACAACATGGACGAAAGTCACTTCGTCATTGACCTTGATGACGGCAAGACTCTCGACTTCGTCGGCGCTCAGTCGGTAAAGTACCGAAGTATTGTTTCCGGTAGGTGGTATTGCATGCTGCTACATGATTGAAATATCCGCTACTGACGTGACTGTTTTGATGTATTGGGGCAGGCCGCGAAGGCATCACAATGTGTGTGCTGTTAAAGGGGGGTTCAGATGCCCGCATCCTCTGCCCCATGTTGATTTTCAAGAACAACAAATCCAGCTACCCGATTCTCAACCTGCCTGACAGAGTTGACGGCGTCTGCTACCGCTCGTCTCCGAGTGCGTTCATCAACGGCTGCCTCATGTGCCAGTGGCTGCAGGAAGCACGGTGTTGGGGCCACGCAGGACCGTTCACCCGTACCAGGACTCTGTGGATGGACAATGCCAGTGGCCACTGCGGGAGTGACGTTGAAGACACGGCTCGAGAGCTGAGAACAGACGTGCGCCTGTTTCCTGCCAATGCAACGGACAAGGCGCAACCTGCTGATCGGTTTCCCATCCAGCGCATTAAGGAGCACTGGCGGCGCCTCTCCGAGAAGCGCAACACCGAGGCCATCAGGAAGGGTGACTGGAAGACAGGTTCGTCGTCGTCGGGGAAACTGGCTAACCCTGACAAGCAGTTCTTTCTCGAGCTTGCTGCGCAGTGTGTAAAGCTTGTGAACGAGGAGAAGGATCGCAACGGTGTCAATTGGGCCAAGAAGTCGATGGTGCAATGCGGACTCGACGTACCCAGCGATGGTATTTGGAAGGTAGAGCAGCTAAGCCGAGAGCTAAGGACAATTGTGGAGGTGTACACTGATGCATTCGAAGAAGGCTACGACGAAGGTGCGACATCGGTTACGATTTAGCTAGTCCATATAATACATTGTAGTTTTTTTTTGTTTCCTTAGCTACTATAATAAAAGGACTTACAAGGTGGTTCCAGGTCCCCCGAGGGGAACCCTTCTGTGTTATCACTGCAGGCAGACTCGAACCCGCGCCACTCGCGTGGACACGACGCCGCTAAACCACTCCACCAACGCCATCGTTTGACGCTGGATAGTCGGTCATCTGTGCTCAAAGAAAAAACCTAAATTACACATGCATCACATTTAGTCGTGCACACGATTTGATCATACCAAATTGATTGCTTCATGGGCATAAACCAGAAATAGTCATGGCACGACTAAATAGAGTGAACGGTGTAAAGGTTTGCAGCGTTCAGGGCATGGTGAAAAGAATGCATCAATCGTTCCCGACGCAGTTTTCGAGCGAAAACTCGGCAGGACCAAAGTCGCCGAAAGACAGCTCCAAAGCCGTGGAGGAGCTGACAAGGATAATGCGAAAAGCCATGCACAAAACGTAGGTGTAGATGTAGCCTACAACGCAGAACAGACGCCAATATTGTTCAAGTGCGTCCCTCGGACTGGCTGTGCACACACTGCCGCTACGTGGTACACACATCTGCTACGTGGTACACACAACCGCCTACGTGGCACACACACTGCTCCACTTTCCGACTTCCCCTCGAGATCTCGACACCATGGAGCCCGACGACCTGTTCACGCTCAAGAACCAGCTGTGGGTGGGCAACTACCAGAACGCGCTGAGCGAGGGCGCCATGCTTACGCACCTGGGCGAGGCGCAGCGCCGCGAGCGCGACGTGTACGTGCTGCGCGCACAGCTGGCGCTGGGGCAGGCGGCGCAGGTGCTGCAGCAGGTGCCCGAGGACGCGCCGGCGGCGCTGAGCGCCGTGCGCCTCTGGGCTACGTACGTGAGCGGCGCGGGCGAGCGCGAGCTGCTGCTGCTGACGCTGCGCGAGTGGTTGGCGGACGCGGCCAGCGGACAGGACGCCACGCTGCTGCTGGTGGCCGGCCTCATCTACGCGCAGGAGGGCAAGCTGTCGGACGCGCTATCGGCGCTCACGCGCGGCGGCGGGCTCGAGCACCTGCTGCACGTCACGCGTCTGTACCTGCAGATGGAGCGGCCCGACCTGGCGCAGAAGACGGTGGCCGACATGCGCCGGCTGGAGGAGGACTCGACGCTCACGCAGCTGGCGCATGCCTGGACGCTCACGGCGCAGGGCGGCGACAAGGCCGACGAGGCCACGCTGCACTTCCAGGAGCTGGCTGACCGCTTCGGCGCCACGCCGCTGCTGCTCAACGGCGCGGCCGCCGCCTTCATGGCGCTGCGCAACTTCGCCGAGGCCGAGCGCCTGCTGCTCGAGGCGCTGGCCAAGGACCCGCAGAGCGAGGACACGCTCGTCAACCTCATCGCCGCCAGCGCGCACCTCAACAAGCCCACGCACCAGTACATCGCGCAGCTGCAGCAGGTCGCGCCCTCCAGCGCCTGGCTCGAGAATTACGTGCTGCTTGACCGCGGCTTCTCCGACATGGCCGCCACCTTTGCCTAGAGGCAGTAATGGAGCTGTGGATCCAACGTGGCTTTGGCAAATAAGAAATTCTGTATTCGTGCAGTCCTGCTGTCATTTGGATTGAATTGCTAGACGGGCGTACTGGGCTATTCGTGTTGCGTCATCAGCTCGCAAGAGTTCTATACGATGCTATCTCGTTTGCGGGCGCAACCAACGCTGATCTAGCCTCGCCGGACTGCCGCTGGAGTCGACAACCCTGCTGTCCTGAGATGTTCCTCTACGCGAAGAAAATGAAGACTGAGGCGCGCCGCTGGGGGGCGGATCACACTTCATCAGCCAAATGCCACCAGTTATTTCACTATCACCTACCTCTAGAGGTAGCACTAGCAAGCTTTTCAACATCTCCATGTCACTAACGCATTTTAGTGCCATAGATTTTCGCTCGTGTCGAGGCCATACAAATCCCAAGTCATCACCGGCGAAAATGGCATCGGACGACGACTACGAAGACGGCGAGATCCTGGAGGAGGGCGAGGAGGCCGCGCCGTCCAGCGCCGTTGTCGCTGCGGCTCCATCCAGCGCAGCTCCCGCCGTGTCGGCGCCGGCGGCCGCGCTGCTGCCCACGCCCGCCAGCAACCCGCGCAAGCGTCCGCACGCGTCGCTGAAGCCGCGCGCGACTTCCGCGTACGACTCGCGCGCGCCGCTGGCCCACCGCCAGCCGACGCGCTTCAGCGCCAGCGGCCCGGGCGAGCGCCGGTCGCACGAGCTCCAGGACGAGCGCGCGTACGCCGAGGACCTGGTGGTGAAGCACCCGCGACAGCAGCCGCGCAGCCGCGTGCTGCTGGACTTCGCGGCCTGGATGGCGGCCGCGCGCAGCAGAAAGCGGCTGGACGTCGAGGACGTGCAGAAGCTGGTGCTCAACGTGCTGCGGGGCGGCAGTCGCAAGGAGGCGGGCCGCGTGAGCCCCTACCTGCTGCCGTTCCTCACGCCCGGCGCCGAGCTGCCGTCCAAGGTGTGCGTCGTGCTGCTGGAGAGCGTGCACCCGTCGGTGCTGCAGAAGTACCGCGCCAAGCTGAGCTTCTTCGACGGCTGCTCCAGCGTCCCCGTGATGCTCACGAAGCAGGAGCTGAGCCAGATCAGAAAGTCGGAGGCGCCGCTGCCCGAACTCATGTACAAGTTCCCGAGACCGACGGTGGACACGCATGAGTTGACGACCGACGAACTGTTCTACGCTCATGAGTTAACGTTTTTGATGAAACATTCGGCTGGGTTCACGGACGAGCTGGTGCTCTCGCCGGAAGGGACATTCACACGCAAGAGCCAGCCGCTGGGAGGAACCTGGGAGCTGGATGGAGACTTGCTGCATCTCAAATGGAGACAGCGCGCGAAGAAAACGGCAGGACCCGAGGATACCCCGACAGATCAGGATACTGCGATGGAGGAAGAAGAAGACGATGCGTACACACTAGATGTGCTGGTTAGTCAAGACAGCAGCTTGCACGAGTTCAAAACGGACCCGGTGACGGATGAGACGTACGCGCACAAGGCACCGGAACACTTGGCCAAGAAGCGCCGTGGTGACGACAAGCCTCGCTCCATTTGGCTATCACTTGCGAAAGCCATTGCGGTAGACGTACCACGATCCGCGGACGGAACGCTCATTCTGCAAAGCAAGACACAGACAAACGGATTGTCGAAGCAACAGCAAGACAGCTCATCAACTGAGAAAAACGGTAACGATGCGAAGAGCGAAGACGCGGTTTTGGAGCCTAAGGCGTTCGAGTACTACACGCTCTCGCTTGAAGAAATGAAGCAGCATGGTTACCCAACCGATATTGAGGAGGAGCAACGCAAACTTTTGAAAGATACGGACGGGAACACGCGCGACAACTACGTAGCAACTAGACCTCGACCTACAATCACTGCTGAAGAGGCGGCTCCGGACTCAGACGACGAAGAAGGAGCCGCAATGGAGACCGATGAGACGCTAGCAAATGCGTTCTCAGGCAGTGACTTCATCTACGCACTAGACTGTGAAATGTGTGAGACAGACATTGGCATGGAGCTTACGCGTGTTACGGTGGTCGACATCAAGGGAGCTGTTGTATATGACCAGCTGGTGAAGCCGCAGAGCACTATCATCAACTACCACACAGAGTTCAGTGGTATTTCTGAGGAGACCCTGCGGGATACGAAATACATCTTGGCTGACGTGCAACGAGATCTGACAACTCGGTTCCTGTTCAAGGACACGATCCTTGTAGGCCACTCGTTGACCAGTGATCTGCGTGCTTTGCGCTTGGTGCATCCTACAATCGCGGACACAGCTATCCTGTACCCTCATCAACGTGGGTTTCCGTTCCGTACGTCACTCAAGTATTTGACGAAGACATATCTGAAGAAGGATATCCAGATGCAGATCCAAGCTGGGCATGACTCAGCTGAAGATGCTATTGCATCACTGGAACTCCTGCTACTAAAAGTTCGCGAAGGACCTTGGTTCGGCATCCCGGAGGCAGTCTCCTCAAGTGGGGCCTTTGATTCAATTGTGGACAAAGCCTTCGCGTTGGAAAAAAAGATGACGATGCTGCGTCTGCAGAGTTGTGGTAACACCGATAAACAGGCGAATTATTCTGAAGAAGGTGCCATCGCTGTACCAGTTGCAGAGCGTAAGCCCTGGGATCTGTACGCTAGTGGTGATCTGAAAGCCCAATCGCAGAGTCCCTTCCGCCATGCCCGTGTGGTACAGGCTAAGGCTGAATCGAGCGCTTCGACATCGTCACCGGCTGCAGCAGCAGGTTTGGCCAGTGCTATCGTGAAGGTTGAAGATTGTTCGTCCTGGGAAACGCTGAAGTCTGGTATTGAAACAGCATTGAGTGCTCCAGCGGATGACGGAGCTTTGCAGTCGGACCTTTGCTGGGTGCAGATTGATCCGCCAAGCGCAAGTGCTGCGTTGTGCAATGACTTCGCGAGAGAGCATGACCTCTGGATGGCTGAGCAGAAGGCCCACTGCGAAAAGGTGGACGCGTTCCTGCAGCAACTGCGCGATGAGGTTTTGCCGCAGGGTACTCTGCTGCTGGTGCTTCCCCAGGGCGATTTGAGCTTGCTGCGATATCTCAAGGGGCTTCGGACGCGCTCCAAGTGGCGTGACACTACGCCCAGCAGTGATGACCTCACATCCGAAGAGCTGCACACTGCCGTGGGCGATGCATTCCGTGGCGTCATGGACAGTTGCTTGTTCCTCATGCAGAAATGAAGCTCCACCAGCGGCCCACTAACGATAGACAAACTAGAGCAAAGCTAGGATGCATAACTCGCGTAATGAAAGCGTTGATGCAAAGTAAAGTCTGAGGAGGGCAGTCGAGGGGACAGAACATGGTGGTCTACTGAACGCAACGTATGAACGGGTAAACGACAGCGCTACCGAAGCGACGCTCTGGCTTCGGACGTTTTGCGGCGCGTCCTCCAGCGGCACGCAGATCGCGACCGTCTCCCCAGCGCGCACCTCTCGCAAGCTTGCCGCAGAGCTCGTTCGCCATTTGAATTTAGTCGTGATCGTGGTTGAAGGCGCACGCTCCAGTCTGCATGGCAAAGATCGACAACTCACTGCTGCCACGTGAGACTTTCGCTCCGACCAAGGCAAACGAAGTCCTGAGTGACGAAGATGTGAACGCGTCTAAGGAAAACCAAGCAGAGCAGACGCTGATAGACCCGGAACCTGCATTGCCAGGAGAGACGTCTATCGCGGACGAAGTTAAAGTTGTATGTGGAGCTGTCGGACAACATGATGGCGATGATGGAGACGATAGTGATGATAGTGAATCGGAGAACCAGATCCTTGCTGACCCAGAGCCTTTAGCATCGAATGGTGAAATCAGCACCGACAATCAGTTCCATACCGACGACACCACTTCAGATTCCGGTGTAAATGTCGACGCTGTGATGGAACGGGCCGAAGCGGAAGGCGTCAGCCCGCTTCTAATCGCTGCTCAAGATGGTCTCACTAACGTGACTATTCAGTTGCTCGAAAGAAACATCCCAGTCAATTGGCGGCGTGAGGACGGTACCTCAGCCTTGAAGCTGGCTGTTCTTAAAGGCCATTTTGCCGTCGTGCGAGCTTTGCTGGATGGAGGCGCAGCGGTCAACATCACCGACTCCACGTGGCGAACGCCACTCATGATTGCTGCCCAAGAAGGACGACCGGACATCGTCAGCCTTCTGCTCAATCGCAAAGCTAGTGTCAACTACCGAAACTGCACTGGTTCAACCGCCTTGCGTTTGGCGTGTGAGAACGGCGAGTTTGCAATAGTACGAGACCTACTCTACAGTGACGCATCGGTTGACTTGGCCGACGATGAGGGCTGCACCCCACTCATGGTTGCAGCTAGGGAGGACGATGTGGAGCTGGCTCAGCTACTCATTGACTGGAATGCAAATGTCAACAGAGCTTGCCTCAAGGGAGGCACAGCATTGACCATAGCGTGTGATAACGAACACCTTGACGTGATGCGAGCGCTTCTGGCTGCTGGAGCTGATGTTGATGTTGGGAACGCAATCGGTTGGACTCCTCTCATGAGAGCAGCACAAAAAGGTCGCGTGGAAGTCATTCAGGTGATGCTAGACGAGCTCGTCAACATCCACAGACAACCTCTTAATCCATTCTCACCTCCTGTCAGGGGAGAAGTGGAAGCATACATTCGACTGCAGCATCAGCGCGAAGCAGTAATTAACAGACAGGGACCCAACGATGCAACAGCACTATGGATAGCTGCTGAGCACGGGCAAGAGGAAGCTGTAAGGGTGCTGCTCAATGCTGGAGGCGATATCGAGATTGCGGATGCCACCGACTGTACCCCGTTAATGATTGCAGCCCACGAAGGACATCTAGATGTTGTTAAGCTGCTGCTCGATCGAAGGGCAACTATCGACGAGCGACGCTGTGACGGAGCCACCGCGCTAGAAATTGCTTCCAAGGCTGGACACTTAGAGGTTGTTCGAGCGCTTCTAAATGGAGGTGCATCGGTCGAACAGATTGACGACGAAGGCTGGACCCCGCTTATTCGAGCTGCTCAGCATGGCTATATTGACGTCGTTCAACTCCTACTAGACAGGGGCGCCAGCATTAACACCCAAGATCACAATGGGGGTACGGCTTTGCGAATTGCAGCGCTAAACGGCCACCTAGAGGTGGTGGATTTGCTTGTGAGCAGCGGTGCAGCGATTGATTTACCGGACAAGACAGGCTGGACCCCACTTCTCGCTGCAGTTCTCGAGAACAAAGTGGAGGTCGTTCAATATTTGCTGGACCGGAACGCAAATGTTGAGGCACAAGTCCACAACGAGGCTACAGCCCTTATTGTAGCAGCTGAGTATGGATGCGCCCACGTTGTGCGGACACTCATCGCTGCCGGAGCGTATGTCGACGCGACAGACGATGAAGGTTGGACGGCACTGATGTGCGCTGCTCACGATGGTCGTGCCGACATCGTTCAGATGCTACTGAGTGCAAGAGCTCAGGTTAACCTGCTCAATCTGGGAGGATTCTCAGCATTAGTCATCGCGGTTGGACATCGTCACCTGGAAATTGTTCGTCTTCTCCTAGACCATGGAGCCGACATTCATTGGCAAGACTACGCGTCCGGCTCGACGTTGCAGTCTGTGGCGTATGGGAGCGGCAGTATTGAGGTTGTCCAGTTGCTCCAACAGCGAAACCACCTACGCCGCTGCTGATCTTGCATTTGCGAAGGAGCTTAATATTAGAGATTGTGCACGTGAACTAAAGAATGATGATAAGGGAAATTGAGATTTGCGAGTAGCGAATGAGCCTGACTGTCTGTCTTGAATCGCGCCGCTTACTCTGAGTCCTCCTCATCCACGGTACGGCGCTTCTTATGGCTGCGGATGACCACTTCTTCTTCTTCATCATCGTCGTCCTCGCCTTCATCCACGGCAGCGTCGTTATCACTCTCTGATCTCTCAGCTTCACGCTCACGCTCGAGTTCACGCTGGCGCTGGCTGCTGCGGTACTCGTCAAAGCCGCCACCAGGCACCGGACGACGAACACCATGCTTGCGGTGAGCCGTCGAGCTCTTGCGCTTGCCGAACTGCTCCTTAATAGCACCCACGTGCTCGTCATCGTCGTAGTCCATGGCATCGTAACCCTCCTCGAGGAACTGCGCATCCATACGCGAAGAGCGTTCGCGGTCGTACTCGTACCCCTGGCGCGCCTTCTTGCGGTTCTGCAGTCGCAGCTTCTCATCCGTGATCTTAACACGCTGTTCCTGCTCGCGCTCGCCGTCGAGCTCAGAAATGTACTCCTTCAGCTTCTGCACACTCTTGTTGTGCTTGGCACGCATGGACATGGTAAGACTCTTGTGCGACTTGCTGGCCGTCGTCATGGGGCGGATGGTGAACTTCTCCTTGAGCCGAGCATGGCACTCCAACACGCTCTCCTGTCCGGGCACAACGTCATCGCTGTCCTGGAAGTGAGGGCTGTCGCTAGCCATCTCGTTCACGAACAAGAACGAGTTGGCCAGCTTTTGGCGGGACAGCGTCAGCGCCTCCTTGCCCACGAACATGGAGAACGTGCCGTCCTCCCACTGCACGAGCTTGGCGTTAGACTCCCGCAGCGGGAGTCCGGTGTTCTCGTCCAGCATGACGCGACCCGTGGCGCTGTCGCGCTTGTAGCGCCAGCGCACGTAGTTGCGGTACAGCGTCTCGTCGGATGGGTTCTCCATCTCCGCTCGGATGGACTCCTTGGTGTAGGGCTCCGTGACAAGCCGCAAGATGTTGGGCATCTTGCTGGTGAAGTACTTGGCCGTCTTGGGGGCCTTGGGGGTCTTGGGCAGCCACATCTTGTCCGAGTAGCCGTTGTTGTCTCCGTCGGCTCCTCCAGAGGCGGCGCGGTCCCCCGCTTCATCTCCGAAGAGGTCCTCGTTGCCTCGTCCGTCGCGGGCCGGCGACTCCTTCACCCCTCTACACAGTCACAGCACAAGAGTCAATTGCCGCCGCAGACGCAGCGCCGCCCCCGCACGTACGAGGCCTTGAACTCCTCCTCCTCCGAGTCGTAGTCCGAGCCGAAGAGGTCCTCCATCTCCTTGTCCTTGCTGCTGGGACTCTCCTTCTTGGGCGACGCATCCCCCGCCTTGTCCTCGTCCTCGCTGTCGTCGCTGAAGAGCTTGTCCGGGTCCGCGGGCTTGGCGGGCGCGGCGCCCGCCTCGGACTTGAGCGAGGACCCGCCCAGGTCGAACTCGTCCTCGCTGCTGCTGCTGCCCGACTGCGCCTCGGGGGACGACGCCATGGTGTCTCGGTGTCCTGCTCGATAGTGGCGGCGTGTTGGCGTGGTCGCCCGATTCTGTCTCATGACGCGGGTGTGAGGCGAGGATGGGACGGTTACAACGGGACAGCGCGCTATTGGCTACTGAGCGGCGCGTAACCCGCATAACCCCTTGCTCTTACTTCAGGAAGCGACTTCAGCCAATATGGAGCAGATTATGCAGATGCAGGACGACATCCACAAGCTCAAGAAGCTCATGGACTCGGTCTTCGAGAAGATGTAGGCGCTGCGTTGGCGGCTGAGCTCGCACTGCGTACTGACAGTTGCTCTTGCCGCAGCGAGAACCAGTCGGAGCAGAGTCCGTACGACACGGCGGACGCCTATTGTAAGTGCTGCGAGTAACTTGGCGACGGCGGGGGCTGACGAGTGTCTGCAGCGGACAAGGACCGCATCGTGGAGATGCTCAACCGACTGAGCTCCAGGGTGCGTCCTGTGGGGGGTCGGATCGGAGGCTGCAGTTTGCTGAGGTTTGTTGTTGTGCAGCTGGCGGACGCGGACATGTCTAACCTCACGGCGACGCCGACGAAGGACGCTACGGCGGAGGACATTGCGGTGCGAGCTGGTTGTGCCTGAGGGCTGTGAAGAGAGTGCTGACGACGTCTATGCAGGAGCTGAAGCAGAGCATCAACCGCATCGAAGCGGAGCGGCAGAATATCAATCGCCGCGCCGGCGCGTCGCTCAAGGGGGTCTTGTAATATATTCACGGGGGCTGCTGTGCGTGCTAGACGCAACGAAGCATTAACAGTTCACTTCGCTACTCTGCTGGCGGGTGCCGCCCCACTACCTCAAATGTATCCCTGAATCTAACAAGCTTGATCAATTATCTTCATGCCTCCGGTTGTCTACCCAGGTTGATATACGACTCACCTACAGAGCTTGAACGGAGCTGTAGAGCATTACTCGTCAAAGTCAAACTGGTGCGAGTTAGCCCAAATGGTGTTAGTAAGCTCATTCACTTCTTCTCTGGGAACAGCCTTCTTTGGGGATGGCACCGATGCCGGGGGTGGTGACTCCATCCTCGAACGCTTCACTGACCGCTCGACGGACACGTCGCTTCGGTGAACATCGCGGGTGTCGTGCTTGGCAAGCTCCTCGTGTTCTATCTCCGCCGCAATTTCTTCCCACAGTCCGCTCGTCTTCAGGTACACTTCGAGAGCTGCTGCACTTTCGAAGCGGTCTTCGCCCGACTCGGCTGTTCTAGGATTCGCGTTAGGCTTGAAGTAGTCGTACTCAAATCGTCCAGGTCGGTAATACCAGCCACGCTTGCACAGTCTCTTCAGAACTGTACCAAACTTTATCTTGGGCATCCTGTCCAGCGTCTCCTTAGCTATGGCAGCTTCAACTTCAGCCTCGTAGAGAGTTTGCGGGACAGGTGGGGTACTGGCAACCTTTTTAGGTGCTGCCTTTTTCACTTTTTTTGGCTTCGGCTTTGGAGCAGTAGGTGCAGCTGGAACATGTTGGGGCAGGGCGTGAGCTCTATACAGTGCTAGATCTCTCTTTCGTGCAGCTTGCTGCTCAAGCCGCTGGTGGTGTCGCTCAAGAGCCTTTTCACGCTCCACATCCACTGCTTGATCGTGCTCATGTCGAAGCTCGTCTTCAATGCGTGTCCACGTCCCGCTTTGCTTGAGGAAATCCTCAAAAGTAGCCTGCGACTGGAAGTAATTGACACCGAGCTCTTTGGTTGCATCCGTGTAAGTGGGCGAAAAGTAATCGTACTCGAACATTCCGTTTTTGTGGTACCAGCCCTCGTCTTGCAGCTTTGAGTACACGATTCCAAAGGTGCACTTGAACTCAGGAGGTGTAAAGTTGAATTCATCTCCCTTGCTGATGTCCGATGCCGTGTCGGAGATACCCTTCCTCCTCTTCTTCGTCACGGTCTTTTTTGCGCTTCTTTTGCCGCCCTTTACCTTCTTGGAAGCTGAACTCTTCGACGCGGATGAAACAAGTTTGCGCTTAGCACTGGATGCCACAGAAGCCGGGGTGGTGAACCTGGTGCTGGAGCTCGAAGTTGGGGTAGTCGTTCGCTTCACTGCCGGCGACGGAGTTTTAAACAAAGCCGTCTTGGCTTTCTTCGGAGCAGGTGCAGGTACCTCACGCGGTGCAAACGCAATGACTTGGTGGCCCTCTGACGAATCACCTAGCTCGATATCACCTACCTCGACAGCCAGACACTTGAGCACAGCGCGCTTCTTGGTCTGGAAAATGGTCTCGTTTGGTCGGAAGCTCTCAAACTTGGTGTTGGGCTTCACAAACCACGTCTCGGGGCCGCACATCATGGTGAACCAGCCAAACTCCTTCTCTGCAATGGGCCAGAGCATATCCCAAAGCTCCTGGTCCTCATTGTCCTCCTTCTTCTCACCCGCGAGCTGGATGAACTTCCAGCACGCCTTGATCTTCGAGTCGAACACGTTGATGTTCGGCTTGAAGTTGAAAAACTGCACGCCAGGCATGGCGCAGAACAAGGTATTGTGTCCCTGGGCGATCTGCCAGCCGCCAGTTTCCACCAGCTTCGCCACCTCGGGGAACACCTGGGTAAACTTGCCTTCTGCGCCAGCAGCACGAAACTCCTCGGGCGTGTCATCTTTCACCTCCTCCTCCTTCTTCTCCTGCCGCGCCAGCCGTTCCACGATCGGCGACGGCGCAGCCTTCGGAGCCTTTGCTGGGGACGACCGCGGCTTGGGCGGCGATCGGATCTTGGCCGGCGACGCGCGATTCTTCACCGGCGACGACCGGACCTTGGCGGGGGACGAACGAGGCTTGGCAGGCGAGTTGCGCGGCTTGGCGGGGGACGCGCGCGCCTTGGCGGGCGAGCGGGGCGGCTCCCTGTCGGCCTGCGGCAGCAGCTGCGTGGAGGGGAAGTCCATGTCCACGTCCTCCGCGTCGCTGGGGTTGTCCTCGCGCTTCTCCTCCTGCGGCGCGGCGTCGCGGAAGCCGCCGATGAGCAGGTCCAGCGCGTCCATGGCTCGAAGCTCAGTGGGCTCTTTTGGCGCGCGGTCTATTCTTGGCGCGAACGGCTCGGCACCGTAGGCTCCCACTTAACTCCGAGCAGGACTTCGTCGCCGTACTTTCCCGCCAAGAATTCAAACGCGATTCAAACCTCTCCCGACTAAGTGCGTTTCCGTTTGCGCGCCAAAAAGCTGCCATTCCGCATCTCCCCAGGGATACCCAAGGCCGATCGACCCCATGGCGCCGTGTTCCTCGCTGCACTGGGCGCGGCTGCGCGGCATGCAGAGCTTCTGGCCCGCCTGCGTGTACCGCAGCTACTCGGCCGCCGTGACGCACGCGCACGACGTGGCGGCGCTGCGCGGCGCCAAGCCCGTGCTGGACCGCGAGGACCGCGTGCTCTACTTCTTCGGCGTGGGCCCGCGCGCCGTGCACAAGGCGGCGGGCGCCTCGCCCAACCTGCAGCTGTGCGTGGCGCACGAGGACGACCTCACGCTGGAGTCCTGGACGCCCGCCGCCGACTTTTCCGCGCTCTGCGCGCGTTACCATCTGCCCGCGGACGTCGCGGCGCGCGCGCAGAGCAACGCCTGCTTCCTGCGCGCCTGCGAGGAGGCCGAGACCTTTAGCCACGTGCAGGACGACGCGCAGGCCGCAGAACTCTTCGTCACGCTCATGACCATGGCCAAGAAGGCGCACAAGACCGGCAGAGCCGTCGTGGTGCGCGAGATCATGTCCTCGCCAGAGACGACGCCCGTCAAGGCCGCGCCAGGCAAGAAGCAGACCCAGAAGCAGCCCAACGACGTCGTGAAGCTACTGAAGACCACCGAGATGGGATCCATGGTGGCCAAGTGCTGGCAGCAGATGCTGCAGGCGGGCTGGGAGACCATGACCCAGGGAGACGGACAGGTGCTGTACAAGATGCCCGGCACCAGCTTCTTCGACTTGGTGCCTAACGTCAGCCTCTTCGACTCGCTCGAGAAGGCCTGCGCGCGCTTCTTGAGCGACTGGGTCAAGTCCACGGCCATCGACGCCACGGACAGCCAGGAGGCCTCCGAGCTCACGGACTTCGTGTGGCCCATGGCCGCTGGAAGCGGCTGGGAGAGCTTGTCCACCAACAGTGAAACTCTGTACAAGAAGGCGGACCTGCCGTTCGACCAGTGGGTGCCGAACGTCACGATCTTCCGCTCCAAGTCTCAAGCCGTGGCCAAATACCTGGAAGAGTGCGGTCTCATCGGTGGTAACGATAAACAATCTCCTGAGAAGGAAGAAATAGTAGCTGACGATGCTGACTCTGACGTTGAGATGGAGGAGGCTGAGCAGTCCGAGTCGGAGGACGAAGAGCAACTTAGTCAGGAGTCCGAGAATGATTCAGAGGAAGATAATCAGCAAGAGAGCTCTGACGAGGAGCAGGACACCGAAGAGCAGGAAAAACCTGCACCTGCGAAAAAGGCTTCTAAAAAGGTACCAACTAAGCCCAAGACGTCTGTACAGAAATCTAAACCCGCCAAGGCAGTTTCGAAGGCACCTGCGATGCCAGCCAAGAAGACACAGAAGACAAGCAAACCGTTGCTGAATATTCCGCCTTTCAAAATGGCATTCGGGAAGGTCGAGAAAGAGCTAAAAAGTCGGGGATGGTACTGGAAGAGCGCTGGTCTAGTGTGGAACTACTACCAGCCATACTGCAAAACGAAAGACAAAACGTCGCTCAAGCCAAAGGAAGACTTCTTCCGTGGTCGTGAGGAGCTTGAAGACTATCTTACGGAGAGCGGACTTTACGAGCACATTCGTGAAAAGCTAGAAGAGGAACACAACAAACAATACTTGAGCGAAAGTGAGAGTGAGAGTGAAAGCGAAGTGGAAGAGGTGGAGAGTGACGAGGAAGTGAAGATTGTGAAAACCGCCCCTCAGCGCCCTGTTAAGCCTGCTCCGAAGGTGCAACCGGCTAAAGCGGCATCGCAGCGTGGACGTGGTCGCGCAAAGCCTGTGAATCGGTTCCGGCGAGCGCGGTCGAAATCTGTGGCTCCCGGGCTGTCCAGTGAAACAACATTGTCCGAGGTTAAGTTCGGCGAGATTTGGCGGATCCTATCTGAAGATGGCTGGCACTACTCTCCTGGCAAGCTCGAGTATGACTACTTTAAGCCTCACTGTGAAACCTCCAAGGACGGCGAGGCAGGTGTGGACTACTTTCTGAGTAAGGATCTGCTGATTGAGCACTTGAAAAGGACAGGGCTCTGGGAAGCGACCGCAAGGCGTGTGCGAGCTGAAGCTGCCATGGACTCCAGCGATGAAGAACTCGTGGACAGCGATGTTGAGACTGCAACCCCCGTCCAGAAGCGAAAGCGGACTGAAAACACCCCAGCTTCGCAGCACGGAAACAAGAAGTACAAGGATGGATCGCTCTTCCGTACCCCAACTGATAAGCGGTTGGCGACTGCAGACCTATCTGATGAAGACGAAGACATGGAAGAGACCATTTCCCCTGACGCGGCCGGAGTCAAAGGCAAAGAAGGCAACCATGGCAACGGACGCCCGCTTCGTAATCTTGCAAACAGCTTCACGCCTTCGCCTGGTGCTTCGAAGAAGGAAAAGCCGTTCCAGCACTTAGTAGATGCTGGCAACAACGTTGCAGTGGAGTCCACCAGGGGATCCTCTGCCCACAAAATGATCACAAACGCGATCCAGAAGCTTACGTCTGCCTACATCCCAGAGAACTTCCGCCACCGCGAAAAGGAGTTCGGTGAGATCCGCGAGTTCTTCAGTGACTGCTTCCTTGTAAAGAAGAAAACCAGTCTGTACATCTCCGGTGCACCTGGATGCGGAAAGACGGCACTGCTGAAGGCAACGCAGTCTGACATCGATGAACTCTATCGGGTAAGTGTGTGATGAACTCGGCTCACGATACTTTCTGGAAACTCACTTTTTATGGTTTGTTCTGACAGGAATGTTGCCCTGACGAAGCCGACAAAGAGCCGATCCGAGCCCATGTGAATGCCATGGCACTTGCCGACTCGGAAAAACTGTTCTGCAAGCTCGCTGAAACGCTCACAAAGAAGTCATTCTCGAGCGGAAATGAAGCTTTCGAGGCAATCGAACGCGCGACGGAACGGACGCGGAAGTCATCCAGGACAATGTACGCTGCCTTTTTGCGTGTCGACTCGATTTACAAATGATAGTTCTAATGCTGTGTGTATGACTCGTTGCCATATTTGTGCAGGATTTTGATTTTGGATGAGATCGACACGCTTCTGAAGAAGAACGGCATCGAGAATGACCTCTGCCGACTGTTTGAGCTTTCGCACAGAGCTTCTCACAGCTTTATCCTGGTTGGTATTGCTAACCAGGTGGACTTCACTGAACGCCACTTGCCAATGCTTCAGCAAAGACTCCCGGACTGCTCGCCGCGCGTTGTTATCTTCGAACCGTACAAGCACCCGACTATTGAGCGCATCTTGACTGACCGACTTGGCGGCGAAGCAGCAGCGACGAAAATGGTTAGCCCGCACGGCATTTCCTTCCTTGCTCGCAAGATTGCATCCACGACAGGCGACATTCGGCTGGCAGTGGACACCTGCCGCCGTGTCCTGCAACACAAGCTCGACCAGAGCGACAAGGAAAACTCTGAAAACCCGGCGGATGACAAGGAGTTAGCGCGTCCTCTACCGCTCACTGACATGCTGCGTATCATCAAGCACGCTCTCGAGTCCAAGAGCGCGCTGGTTATCCGTTCACTGCCGCGCAACCTTCAGATGATCTTGTTTGCTTCTACTCGACTGTTGATCGTGACGGCCAACCGCGCCGCCAACAACGGGAGCGACGTCACACCGCTGCTTAGTGTGAACGAGCTGTACACATGCTACTGCGAGGTGAGCAAGGACGCGGGTGTGTTCAAGCCCCTGGCCGAGCGCGATTTCAGGACAGCGCTGGACACGCTCGGAGAGGAGGGTCTCATCGCGGAGGCGGAGCTCCGGAAGCACCTGATCAAGCTGCTGTTCAGCACCAGTGAGCTGCTCCAAAGTTTCCGCAAGGACCCGTTCTTCTCGCGGCTCGTATAACCGCTCGGCATGGGTGCAGTGGCGGCAGCCTGCCCTGCTCGCTAGAGTATTTACTGACCCTGAAGATAAAGTCTGTCCCGTAATATATTGTCTTTTGCTCGTTGACTACATGTTCGCTCGAAGCCCGATTCGATTGAAGACCATGCTGGAAGACCATCAGCTGATGAGCAAGTCGCTTCAGCACCATGAAGGGACCAGCTTGCACTGCGGCACCGCGCGCAAATTGAAGCCCACGCCTGTCCACGGTTCAGCGGTACAAGCAGGAGACACGCAGATACATGGATACCCTCGGGCTCTCTCGAGTGTAGAGTCATGTGGGCTGTATCCGCGCTCATCCGTGCCGCTCTTGTCGTTCCACGTGCCCGTGTCCACCACCAGCTTCGTCGTCCAACGCATTGATGCCACCAACGGGTTGGCCGTGCGGGTGACCGCCATGCCAATTGTCGATCCAAGCAAGTCGCGGATAATAATCAAAATTGTGGTAAATTAGTGGATCTACATATCTATCGATACAGGGCCAGCTCCATGGAGCGGCCAGCCGCCCACGCGGGGCGGCGGGAATAATATACTGCGTGTGGTTTCGTTCAGAAACTTGAGTCAAACTTGACGCAGATCAGCACGACTGCTTCCCACACTGCGTTCGTGTGGAGTAAACTGCCGATCCGCCCTAGTTGTTCAACACGGAGCGGAGCCAGTGCTTTAGCGACGTGTGCGTGTTGGACTTGGCGATGAAGATGCGCTCGCTGCTCTTGCTGTTTTTGCGCTGCGAGCCGTTGCCCGACGAGGACCATGAACGACTTCGCGACATCTGTGCTGCCGAGCCGGGCGAGTTCGACGACGACGATGCGAAAGATGCCCCGCTAGCGACCGCCATCTTCTGTTCCGACGTGCTCGATGCAAGCACAGGCTGCGTGCTCGCGTTGCGCGAAAGCAGCAGCTTGACGGTCTGGAACTGGCTCATGCGGCTGGCCTTGAGCAGCGGCGACTCGTTGCCCACCGTCATCGCGTCCACGTTGGCTCCGTGGTCCAGCAGGCAGGCAGCTACAGCCGTGTTGCCACGCTGAGATGCCAGGTGAAGTGCTGTGCAGCCGTCGTGAGTTACGTCATCCACCGGCACCTTGCCGGTTTCGAGCAGCAACTTCACACACGCGAGCTGGTTCTCCTGAGCTGCGATGTGCAGAGGAGTCTCTCCACCGGGACCCACCGCTGTGCACTTAGCTCCCTTCTCCAAAAGGGTCTGTACCACAACTTCTTGGCCGCGAGCACAAGCCAAGTACAGAGGTGGAATGCCACTGCCGTCTTGAGCGTGGACATCCGCGCCCATCTTGATCAGCAGAAGCACAGTCTTAGCACTGCCATTCTTCACTGCCGCATGCAGCAGCGAGCTCTGTGAGGTCTTGTCGCGCGCATCTAGCAGCAGTCGGGTCTCGTACGTCTTGGCGAGACACTTCAGTAGCCGGTAGTCTGGCAGATTCACTGCGTCGAACGCGCACTTCACTATACTCTGTCTGGAGGTGGCGCTCTTACCGTCGCCTAATAGCACACGAATCAGCTCGCTGTGCTCTGCTGCTGCCGCCGAACACGCCTTCTGCAGTGACGAGCTCGAGATCAACGGCACATATGTGCGTTCATTGGCCTCCGCGCCCTTCTTGTGGAACAGCTGATGTACCGGGCTAGTCTTCTTCTTCGCGTCCGCGTTGGCAAAGTTCACCAACGTCCGAACTACATCCTCGTGACCTCGACTGGCGGCCATCACCAGCGCCTCCTCGTCGATCCGAGCGCCGTACTGCATCAACAACTCTAGAATATCGGACTTCCTGGTCTTGCAGGCGATGCCGAGGCACGTGCGCTGTCTCCGCTTGCGCGCCAGCATGGGGTCGACGCTGCGTCTCCTGTGGTTGCGGATGTGGCTGGACAGTGTCTGGCGTTCTCCGGGCGTGGCGCTGCCGACGCTGTTCGGGTCTGCGTGGCGCTTGAGCAGCAGCTTGACGATCCGGACGTCGCCGGCCTCGCAGGCCACCTCCAGCGGCGTGCGGCCGCACGCGCAGCTGGAGTTCACCAGCTTGATGAGGTCGGCTCCAAAGTAGAAGCTAAGCAGGTGCTTGACGGCCTGCAGCTCGCGCCGCCTGCAGGCGGCGTGGATGGGCGACGGCAGGTCTTTGACGTCGCCCGAGGGCTGCAGGCCCTGGCAGCTGCACTGCGCGCGCGGACTGGCCGCGAAGCCCTGCTCGAGCTCCTGCTCGGGCTCCGTCTGCAGGAAGGACACCTTCTTCTTCTTCTTCTTGTCCTTGGCGGGCGCGTCACTGTCCTCGCTGCTGCTGGCGGCGCTGCGCTCCGCGGGCGGCCGCGCGCCCGACAGGCTGGCGGACGTGGCGCGCGTGCGCAGGATGGAGCTGGGGCTGGCGCGCGGCGGCGGCGACGCCAGCGTCACGGGCTCGGGCGCCGTGCGGAAGGCCTGGCGCAGCTCGATGGTCTGGTGCTCGAAGGCCACGCAGTGGCGCTGGCGCGACAGCTCGGCGCGGCGGGGCGCGTTGAGCGCGCTGCCGGCCGACTCGAAGTCGCGCCGCAGCTTGGCCGGCGGCGCCGGCGCGACGTCCAGGGCGTCGCCCGACACGAGCTGGAGCTGCATGGGCGGCGGCGGGCGAATTGCGAAGTGCGAAGCCGCCGGCCGCGTGAAGCTTACGCCAGCGGCGCTGCCCGGACAGTAGGCTTTTTTTGTTTTCGTTTCAGTATGCTGAACCGGGCGAGAACAGAGAGCAAGCAGCGCGGATGCCGGGATGCTCGTCGCGCTGGGACTCGCTCTGCCTCGGCGGCCTGCGCGCGCCGCCGCGCGCCGTCCGCGGACGCCATCACCGCTGCGCCGGCCTTGAAGGCGGCGGCGGCGGCGCTCGGCGGCGACGCGCGCGCTGCCGGACGCGGCCGCGGCCTTTCTGGAAAGGGGATCCGCCACGCTGACCAGCTCGCGGCCTGTCTACGGTGGCCAGTTGCCGCTGAATCCGCCAAACCGACGGGCAATCGGCCGCCTCGCGGCGATTGCAGTGCGCCAACTGGGGCGCGCCAATCCCGCACATGTGCAGCCTGCAGAGCCTTCCAGCCCCGCGCCGCTCTGCCGGCCGACGAGCTGGTGCCGCCGATGCGCCGCATAGATAGGCTGGGCGGACTGAAACCGGGCTCGGGGCTCGCTGGCCCCATGCAGAGAGCGCTGCCGTTTTGGGCTGGGCACGGCCGGCTGTTGCGGCAACGTGCTCGCTGAACTGCCCCACCGACGGTGGCCAGCGATGCTCGTTGTCGTCTCGGTGAACCCGCGTGCGTCGTGCGCTCGCAAAGCGGGCCACGAACTCGGACTCGGATCGGCAGCTTCAAGCTGTCGACGACACATGGGTGCCTTCGGCTGGAGGGCTCCGATATGCAGAAACCCGATGATTTCTCGCGAGTGGAGGCGAGCGGCTGCAGCGCGGCGCTGCCATCTGAAAACATGGCCGTGACGACCACGCGGGGCGGTTAGCGGCAGCAGTCCAGACGCCGCGGAATATGCGAAGGCGGCGTCGTGGGTGGGGCCGCCCATGCGTGCAGCGCGGCGCCAGCGCGTCGAAGGTGCTGGCAGCCGCGAGCGAGCAATAAATCAGCTCGAGGAGATAGTGCCGCCGCCGCCGACTTGACTCGCGGCCAGCTCGTCTTTTCAACTGGCCCGGCGCCAGCACGGGGCCGCTGCAGTGCAGACCGGTGCCGGTCGCTGCCTCGCTTAGGCGCCGCGTCGGCGCTTCACGTTCGTGGCGCGCACAATCGCAGGTGCACGAGCAGTGAGGCGGCGGGACTGCCCGCTCGGGGCTGAAGCAGCCATCTCATGTCGGGTTAGTCGAGCCGCGGCCGTCTGCCCTGCGTCCAGCCGTCGGGCACGAGCTCGCGCTCGGCGCTGGACACCGGCGTCGGCGGAAATCAGGGCGGAGACAGCGCCGCTGACTCGCGCTTGCCACATCAGCGCCCGTGTGCAGGTGTCCCAGCTCAGACTAGGGGGCTGACAAGTTGGCGCTGCCGCCGACTCGGAGCTGACGCGGTTCTGGTCGGGCGTGGCACCGGAGCCCATTAGCTACCTGTACCGAGGCGGGCCGGCCTCGCGTCGACAATCCAGTCTCGCATCGGGGCCGACGAGCTTTCGGCCTGGATGTCGCCGACAGCAACTTGCACCAGACGCCGCGGCGAGCAGATGAACACCACGCGGGGCGGACGCGGGGCCTTAGGCGCGCCTCGAGCAACTGCAATCCGGAGCGATTCGTGCCTGGGCCTGAAACTATTTCACCGGATGGCGAACCGGACACAAACGCTGAGCTTACTGTAGCCATGTGTGGCCCACACCAGTATTCACGAACTTCAACCTGCACTTCGTTCGTGGTCGGTCGGTTGGTCGTAAGTTAGCGGCGATACCCTCTCGGTAACAAAGCCACAGAACCCCACACTTTGCCTCACCTCCACTTTAGCCGACGAATGTTTGAAGTGACAGTAGCGCGCTCGAGCCCTCTCTCGAGGCCTCTTCGTGCGCGAGGTTTGAAATACAAGGTTTGTATTGTGCGTTATATCAGGCGAGTGAGTCTATTTGCGCATTCCCTGTTCATTTGTTGCTAACTTTCACCGCAACTTGTTGGCTGCTGTCGCCTGAAGCGATTTAATCCACTTCGTTTTTTTTTTTTTAACTTGAAAGCGCTGAGCACAAGTCTTTGTACCTGGTTGCAGCTAAAGCCGATTTTTTTTTGCGAATTCGTCCAACAACTTGGAGCATTGGATTATTGTCGTGTCGAGGATATCCAGACTTTTAATTAAACTCCTCTAAAGTATCGTTCACTTAAGCGCATAATGCCCTTTAATTTGCTATCCGGCTTCTTTGAAGAACTTGTTTTTGCTTTGCATCGACGTATTTTTTTAAGCCGCCATTGCTCGTTGTCCCTCTCCAAAAACTAGGAAATGTAGCATTGGCATGTCAACGCAAGGCGGTGCTTTCTTTTCTACTGAAGACGTTTGTATCGTAACCTTTATGCTCCAGTAGGTGCTATGACTTTTTAATTCCAGAATCCTGCAGTCTTGACATCGTGTAGCTACTGAAAATCAACAAGAATGCGAGCAACGAGTTCAGCTAGATTGTCATTAGTCGATATCCATTGTCGATATACCGTTCTTCTTTCAAATACAACATCCCCGATAGGAACTAATAACCTCGACCTCCTTGGCCGCTATTCCTCTGGGAACCCGGCAAAAGGGCTTGCCAATAGGACACCAGAAAATGATGGTACTGGAATTATTGTAATTGCTACAACGCTACGCCGTCAACGCTTCCAGGTTCTCCAACTGTTTGTGACTGCAATTTCCTCTCATTTGGATGATGATGATGACATTTGGCACCGGCCAAGGTTGCTATGATTTGGCTTCGCTACGGAATCTACTTGCGCGTTAGATCTAACGATTTCCTGCTTCAAGATCCACCACGTCCAGCATGGTGGAAGACTACTATGCGCCCACTGTGATGGCGATAAGTATTGGGAATGGAACATGCTAAAGTGGCCAATACGCGGGTCGTTTCACATAGCAAGGTCTTCTGAATTGCAGTACGTTCTGTTTAGCCCAAATTGGGTGGGCCAAATCGTTAGACTTCCACGTACGGTATTCGCGAGGTCAACAAGAATCATGAAACCATTGGGTTCGGGTAGACCAAATTCGAACGACTGTGTTGTAACTTAGCACAACAACATCACTCCTGTCTTGCTGACGTTTTGGATGAAAGGCGGAGCTGGCCAGCTTCAGCTACCTTTTTCAGGAAAGTATGTTACGATTCTAAAGTGTATCCTGTATTGTTGTGCAATACAGGATACACTAGAATCGTTCTGACTGATATTTCCTTACCGCCAACTTAGCCAAATCTACCATCGCGTACCACGTCCTAATGATGGTGGTATCCAGGAGGCAACACGCTGTCAATATCCTACGTACAGATGTAGTAGCAGCAAGCGGTGAGAACAGGATGAAAAAAAAACTTCGCATTTTCTCCATTTACGCAAGCAAGAATGGAACCAGCTTCTACAGAACGTCGGAGCATCGATCTCCGCTGCCCCAAACAGACTGTGCATCGTGAGCTTACGACTATGCTATTATTGCGTGGATATTTACTGCCGGTGGTCTATGATGTCATGCTAAGGCTCTATTTTGGCGACCTCATCGTAGGTTCCCATTTTTCCTTTTTGAAGAATTTGAATCCGAACATTCAGCAATGTGTCCGAACTACTTGTCAAAGGATTGAAACTGTAAAGCACTGCTTCTTTGTTTGCCCATCATTCGTACCAATGTGGCAAAAGTTGTGCGCGAATCTACGATACTGCGAGGTCATGGTAAATCAGGAATGAACCGGTTGAAGATCGGTAGGACACAGCATCCTGCAATTTCCAACTCCTCGCGATGTCTGCACTCGATTGAACGAAATCAAAACGAGTTGTTATTGTTGTGGCGGATGGATACCGCTATCGTGTTCCGTGCTACGTGAAGACTTCGGAACGATATTTACTTCCAAGAGACCGAAGCTCGAACACCGAATGTCCCTAATACCTCGGGTAGTTTCAAACGGCATTATCTATTCCTCTACCAGCATTCAGCCGATTTGCACTATAATCGCTTGGCGCTGGTACAAGTGATTCGTCACCTTGGTTTGGACGCCCCGACAGAGATAACCACTCCGCCACATCAACATAATATTTGGATTCCGCATTTGTAAACCTTTACCTAGTATTTCTTACATAGCCTACAAACAAGAAATTCACCAACTAGGTAGCATTTCTTCTTCGGTGCTACCTTGATCAAAGTACGCCGAAATCCCTTCTTGCGGAATTTTTACTGCGCATCAGTCCGACACAGAGTTGGTAGCACTGCCGGCGTACAGCGAGTTACACACAGTATGATACCTCTCGCTCCTTGCCCATGTAACAGCGCTACTTTTCTCCATTTCTGCAGCCAAGCATACTGTCGCAGCAGCTGGTCCCAATCTACCTCACTTGACCCACACTAATTAGCGTCTGTAGTCAGCGAAGACTACAAGTGCAGTCGGTTGCACCAAGCTGTCATCCACCGTCATCTTACCCAAACTGCAGGACAAACTCACGTTGGCACGCACGACACTCGCAGGCTAAGAGTCCACCAGAACCAAGTGTGACGGTTTGCGCCGCGTCTTTCGGCTGTCGCTTCCGTTTCGGTCTCAACCTGGGCTGGCCATTTGCAGCCCGGCGCCCAAGCGACGGAACCGATCCAAGCAAACCCCCGCCCATGGCCAGCAAGAGCGAGAGCGTTCGTGTATGTGTGCGCATCCGCCCGCTCAGCACCAAGGAGGTGCAGGACGGACGCACGTACATCGTGCACGCCAACCCCGCGCAGGGCGAAATCTCGCTGTCGAACCCGGAAGCGGATGCTCGAGAGCCTCCGAAAAAGTTCACGTTCGACGCGGCCATTCCGCCTGAGAGCTCGCAGCAAGATGTGTACGCACAGGCGGCCACCGATATCGTCGAGTCTGTAGTGAACGGCTTCAACGGCACCATCTTCGCTTACGGCCAAACGGGTGCAGGCAAGTCGCACACGATGGAGGGCTACTCGGAACCACCAGAGGCAAAGGGAATCATCCCCAATTCCTTCTCGCACATTTTCGACCGAATTGCTGCTGAAGCCGACAACAAACAATTCATGGTGTACGCCTCGTACCTTGAGATTTACAATGAGGAGATCCGCGATCTCCTTGCTCCCGACCCTAAAAACCGCCTTGAGCTTAAAGAGACGGTGGATGCCGGTGTCTTTGTGAAAGACCTGACGTCTCGCCAAGTTGCTGCTGCTGCAGAAATCGACGCTGTCATGCAACAAGGCAAGAAAAACCGCAGCGTCGGTGCCACACTCATGAACCAAACATCGTCTCGATCGCACTCCATGTTCACCATCACAGTTGAAGCTTGCTCGACTGCACAGGCAGAAGCAAATAGCAAGCCGCACATCTGCGTGGGAAAACTCAACCTAGTGGATCTTGCTGGTAGTGAGCGGCAAGCTAAGACTGGTGCCACTGGAGATCGCATGAAGGAGGCGACGAAAATCAACTTGAGTCTGTCAGCGCTGGGTAACGTGATATCTGCTCTTGTGGACGGCAAGTCCCAGCATATTCCGTATCGTGACTCGAAGCTCACTCGACTGCTGCAGGACTCGCTCGGTGGCAATGCCAAGACCGTCATGATTGCCAACTGCGGGCCTGCCGATTACAATTACAATGAAACCTTGTCAACATTGCGGTACGCAAACCGCGCAAAAAATATTAAGAATAAACCAAAGATCAACGAGGACCCTAAAGACGCTAAAATCCGCGAGTACCAGGAGAAGATCAAGGAGCTCCGCGAGGCACTTGCTGCCCAAGAAAAGAATGGCCCCGTTCTTTCTGGTGCTGAGGGTAAGTCATTTTCGAAAGACGGTAGTGGTGGTGGAGCTGCTCCAGGCCCCCAGATTGTAGAGCGCATCGTTGAAAAGACAGTCGTCAAACGTGAAGGCGTCAGTGAAGAAGTGCTGAGAAAGCTGGAAGAAGATGCCCGACGCGAGAAACGCGAGCTGAAGCAGAAAGCCCAAGAAGAAATGAAGGCTTTACTAGCAGCTCAATCTAGGACCGAAGAAGAGCGAGAACAGCTGGAACGAGAGCTTCAATCGCAAGCACAGCAAAAAGAAGCGATGGCAAAGCAAAAGGACGAAATGGTCAACCAGTTGGAGGCTCTAGAGCACAAGCTTATATCTGGAGGGCGTGTTTTAGATAAAGCTGCGAAGCAAGAACGTCAGCTTCGTGAGGCTCAAGCACGCGTTGAGGCTCAAAAGCGCCAGGAATTGCAGCTGGCACAAGAGCTGGCTGAAAAGGAAGATTCAAACATGCTACTTGAAGAGCAGTATGCCACTTTACAAGAAGCTGTGGACGACAAGACTCGCAAACTTAAGAAGCTCTGGGCCAAGCACAAAGCAGCTACTACAGAAATTGAGGACCTTAAGGCTGAGTTTCAAGCAGAGAAAGAAGATATGCTCGACACTGTTCGTGAGCTTACTCGGCAGCTCAAGCTCAAGCATCTGCTTCTGAGCCACTTTGTGCCTCTAGATGAAGCGCAGAGTCTTGAGAAACGGGCCCGATATGATGCTGACCACGATGCCTGGCAAGTCAGCCGTCTCGAGACAAAGGCTGCATCGTTGCGTCCTAGACGTCCAATTTCTCGGCGTGGTGCCCGCCGAATCGAAAGCGAGTATGCGAGACGCAATCGTCTTATCGACCCAATTAACGTGCGTTGGCGTAGCGATAATGTGGTGCAACTTGACTTAGAGATGCCTGAGCGCCGCACTCGCGACTTTGAGGCAGCGAATGGTGCTGGCAGCGCACTCAGCATGAACTATTGGCTGGAGCGTGTGGGCGTAGCGACAGAGGAGGATGTGGAGATTACATTTGCCAATGAGGTAGAGGTTACTCCTAGTGGCTTAGCATCAACAGCCAGCAAGGAAAAGTCGCAATCGTCAACAAATGGGGGAAGCAAAGAAAGCAAAGATGGAACAAAAAAATCATCAAGCAGCAGTACGAGCGGACCGGACGACAAGAGCAGGAAGAGTGCAAGCAAAAGACCGCCTACGGCAAGGTAGAGAAGCTTGAAAATGTTTCAGGAGTGGTGGAACCAATTGACGTGTCATTGTTTTGCTTGTCATGTGTAGCCGACGCCGTCGTGAACAAATGGATGAGTAGTGCCTGACAACAGGAGTGATATAAAGGCGACGAAACCTTTTTCAAATTCGCTGCGATTATTTCATGCAAATAAATACAATTCTACTCTTCCGCCAGTAGGGTACTTTCAAAATCGATGATACAATAGCTCGGCTACGTTATTTTGACTGCGCTGTGCTTTTGGACATGCTCTTCGCACGCTGCTCAACAAATAAGTCTCGATTGGCTGGTAGCAAAGTCGACATCATCCCCCATTACCACTTCAAAACGTAATTTCTTCTGGACCACGCATGTCGTCCGACTTGAGAGAAGAAGACTTCGCCGTTTCGTCAATAGCAACAATGACTGCTACCACATCTTCCACAACGCATTCCACTTCACTATTAACACCAGGTAAACAATCTTCATCACCAAAAACAACCTTGTGAACCACTTCATCACCGATCGCGAATTCTTCGAGGGCCGCTTCAGCGGAGCTGCTCACGGCGGTCTCCACTGCGAGCGCTCGCTCTGGCACCGCCTCCGCCGCGCTCACCGCTTCTGCTACCGTTTCCACCGCAGTCACAGCGGCCTCCACGGCCTCGACCGTCTCCGCCGCGACGGATTCGGCCTCCACCGAAGCACTGGCCTCCACCACGGGCTCCACCGGAATCGACACCTGCGCCAGCACGGTCGCCATCACGGCGTCCACCTCCGCGTCCACCGCCGGCTCCGACTCCGACTCGACCGCTTCCTCCGGCTTCGGCTCGATCACCGAATCGATCTCAGCCTCGGTCTCACGCTGGCTGTCCTCGGGTGCGCCGGCCCACACGGCCTCCTCGACCACCGCAGCTTCGACCACCGGCGACTCCGGGACGCTGCTCTCGTCGCCCGCCACGGGCTCCACCACCGCTTCCGCACTGCTCACCACGTCGGTCACCAGGTTCGCCACAGCGGCTTCTACGTCGTGGTCAGCCGCCACTGGCGCCTCGATCGAGGGCGGCTCGACGACCGCTTCAGCGGAGCTGCTCACGGCTGTCTCCACTGCGAGCGCTCGCTCTGGCACCGCCTCCGCCGCGCTCACCGCTTCTGCTACCGTTTCCACCGCAGTCACAGCGGCCTCCACGGCCTCGACCGTCTCCGCCGCGACGGATTCGGCCTCCACCGAAGCACTGGCCTCCACCACGGGCTCCACCGGAATCGACACCTGCGCCAGCACGGTCGCCATCACGGCGTCCACCTCCGCGTCCACCGCCGGCTCCGACTCCGACTCGGCCGCTTCCTCCGGCTTCGGCTCGATCACCGAATCGATCTCAGCCTCGGTCTCACGCTGGCTGTCCTCGGGTGCGCCGGCCCACACGGCCTCCTCGACCACCGCAGCTTCGACCACCGGCGACTCCGGGACGCTGCTCTCGTCGCCCGCCACGGGCTCCACCACCGCTTCCGCGCTGCTCACCACGTCGGTCACCAGGTTCGCCACAGCGGCTTCTACGTCGGGGTCAGCCGCCACTGGCGCCTCGATCGAGGGCTGCTCGACGACCGCTTCAGCGGAGCTGCTCACGGCTGTCTCCACTGCGAGCGCTCGCTCTGGCACCGCCTCCGCCGCGCTCACCGCTTCTGCTACCGTTTCCACCGCAGTCACAGCGGCCTCCACGACCTCGACCGTCTCCGCCGCGACGGATTCGGCCTCCACCGAAGCACTGGCCTCCACCACGGGCTCCACCGGAATCGACACCTGCGCCAGCACGGTCGCCATCACGGCGTCCACCTCCGCGTCCACCGCTGGCTCCGACTCCGACTCGACCGCTTCCTCCGGCTTCGGCTCGATCACCGAATCGATCTCAGCCTCGGTCTCACGCTGGCTGTCCTCGGGTGCGCCGGCCCACACGGCCTCCTCGACCACCGCAGCTTCGACCACCGGCGACTCCGGGACGCTGCTCTCGTCGCCCGCCACGGGCTCCACCACCGCTTCCGCGCTGCTCACCACGTCGGTCACCAGGTTCGCCACAGCGGCTTCTACGTCGGGGTCAGCCGCCACTGGCGCCTCGATCGAGGGCTGCTCGACGACCGCTTCAGCGGAGCTGCTCACGGCGGTCTCCACTGCGAGCGCTCGCTCTGGCACCGCCTCCGCCGCGCTCACCGCTTCTGCTACCGTTTCCACCGCAGTCACAGCGGCCTCCACGGCCTCGACCGTCTCCGCCGCGACGGATTCGGCCTCCACCGAAGCACTGGCCTCCACCACGGGCTCCACCGGAATCGACACCTGCGCCAGCACGGTCGCCATCACGGCGTCCACCTCCGCGTCCACCGCCGGCTCCGACTCCGACTCGACCGCTTCCTCCGGCTTCGGCTCGATCACCGAATCGATCTCAGCCTCTGTCTCACGCTGGCTGTCCTCGGGTGCGCCGGCCCACACGGCCTCCTCGACCACCGCAGCTTCGACCACCGGCGACTCCGGCACGCTGCTCTCGTCGCCCGCCACGGGCTCCACCACCGCTTCCGCGCTGCTCACCACGTCGGTCACCAGGTTCGCCACAGCGGCTTCTACGTCGGGGTCAGCCGCCACTGGCGCCTCGATCGAGGGCTGCTCGACGACCGCTTCAGCGGAGCTGCTCACGGCGGTCTCCACTGCGAGCGCTCGCTCTGGCACCGCCTCCGCCGCGCTCACCGCTTCTGCTACCGTTTCCACCGCAGTCACAGCGGCCTCCACGGCCTCGACCGTCTCCGCCGCGACGGATTCGGCCTCCACCGAAGCACTGGCCTCCACCACGGGCTCCACCGGAATCGACACCTGCGCCAGCACGGTCGCCATCACGGCGTCCACCTCCGCGTCCACCGCCGGCTCCGACTCCGACTCGACCGCTTCCTCCGGCTTCGGCTCGATCACCGAATCGATCTCAGCCTCGGTCTCACGCTGGCTGTCCTCGGGTGCGCCGGCCCACACGGCCTCCTCGACCACCGCAGCTTCGACCACCGGCGACTCCGGCACGCTGCTCTCGTCGCCCGCCACGGGCTCCACCACCGCTTCCGCGCTGCTCACCACGTCGGTCACCAGGTTCGCCACAGCGGCTTCTACGTCGGGGTCAGCCGCCACTGGCGCCTCGATCGAGGGCTGCTCGACGACCGCTTCAGCGGAGCTGCTCACGGCGGTCTCCACTGCGAGCGCTCGCTCTGGCACCGCCTCCGCCGCGCTCACCGCTTCTGCTACCGTTTCCACCGCAGTCACAGCGGCCTCCACGGCCTCGACCGTCTCCGCCGCGACGGATTCGGCCTCCACCGAAGCACTGGCCTCCACCACGGGCTCCACCGGAATCGACACCTGCGCCAGCACGGTCGCCATCACGGCGTCCACCTCCGCGTCCACCGCCGGCTCCGACTCCGACTCGACCGCTTCCTCCGGCTTCGGCTCGATCACCGAATCGATCTCAGCCTCGGTCTCACGCTGGCTGTCCTCGGGTGCGCCGGCCCACACGGCCTCCTCGACCACCGCAGCTTCGACCACCGGCGACTCCGGCACGCTGCTCTCGTCGCCCGCCACGGGCTCCACCACCGCTTCCGCGCTGCTCACCACGTCGGTCACCAGGTTCGCCACGGCGGCTTCTACGTCGGGGTCAGCCGCCACTGGCGCCTCGATCGAGGGCTGCTCGACGACCGCTTCAGCGGAGCTGCTCACGGCGGTCTCCACTGCGAGCGCTCGCTCTGGCACCGCCTCCGCCGCGCTCACCGCTTCTGCTACCGTTTCCACCGCAGTCACAGCGGCCTCCACGGCCTCGACCGTCTCCGCCGCGACGGATTCGGCCTCCACCGAAGCACTGGCCTCCACCACGGGCTCCACCGGAATCGACACCTGCGCCAGCACGGTCGCCATCACGGCGTCCACCTCCGCGTCCACCGCCGGCTCCGACTCCGACTCGACCGCTTCCTCCGGCTTCGGCTCGATCACCGAATCGATCTCAGCCTCGGTCTCACGCTGGCTGTCCTCGGGTGCGCCGGCCCACACGGCCTCCTCGACCACCGCAGCTTCGACCACCGGCGACTCCGGCACGCTGCTCTCGTCGCCCGCCACGGGCTCCACCACCGCTTCCGCGCTGCTCACCACGTCGGTCACCAGGTTCGCCACGGCGGCTTCTACGTCGGGGTCAGCCGCCACTGGCGCCTCGATCGAGGGCTGCTCGACGACCGCTTCAGCGGAGCTGCTCACGGCGGTCTCCACTGCGAGCGCTCGCTCTGGCACCGCCTCCGCCGCGCTCACCGCTTCTGCTACCGTTTCCACCGCAGTCACAGCGGCCTCCACGGCCTCGACCGTCTCCGCCGCGACGGATTCGGCCTCCACCGAAGCACTCGCCTCCACCACGGGCTCCACCGGAATCGACACCTGCGCCAGCACGGTCGCCATCACGGCGTCCACCTCCGCGTCCACCGCCGGCTCCGACTCCGACTCGACCGCTTCCTCCGGCTTCGGCTCGATCACCGAATCGATCTCAGCCTCGGTCTCACGCTGGCTGTCCTCGGGTGCGCCGGCCCACACGGCCTCCTCGACCACCGCAGCTTCGACCACCGGCGACTCCGGCACGCTGCTCTCGTCGCCCGCCACGGGCTCCACCACCGCTTCCGCGCTGCTCACCACGTCGGTCACCAGGTTCGCCACGGCGGCTTCTACGTCGGGGTCAGCCGCCACTGGCGCCTCGATCGAGGGCTGCTCGACGACCGCTTCAGCGGAGCTGCTCACGGCGGTCTCCACTGCGAGCGCTCGCTCTGGCACCGCCTCCGCCGCGCTCACCGCTTCTGCTACCGTTTCCACCGCAGTCACAGCGGCCTCCACGGCCTCGACCGTCTCCGCCGCGACGGATTCGGCCTCCACCGAAGCACTGGCCTCCACCACGGGCTCCACCGGAATCGACACCTGCGCCAGCACGGTCGCCATCACGGCGTCCACCTCCGCGTCCACCGCCGGCTCCGACTCCGACTCCGACTCGACCGCTTCCTCCGGCTTCGGCTCGATCACCGAATCGATCTCAGCCTCGGTCTCACGCTGGCTGTCCTCGGGTGCGCCGGCCCACACGGCCTCCTCGACCACCGCAGCTTCGACCACCGGCGACTCCGGCACGCTGCTCTCGTCGCCCGCCACGGGCTCCACCACCGCTTCCGCGCTGCTCACCACGTCGGTCACCAGGTTCGCCACGGCGGCTTCTACGTCGGGGTCAGCCGCCACTGGCGCCTCGATCGAGGGCTGCTCGACGACCGCTTCAGCGGAGCTGCTCACGGCGGTCTCCACTGCGAGCGCTCGCTCTGGCACCGCCTCCGCCGCGCTCACCGCTTCTGCTACCGTTTCCACCGCAGTCACAGCGGCCTCCACGGCCTCGACCGTCTCCGCCGCGACGGATTCGGCCTCCACCGAAGCACTGGCCTCCACCACGGGCTCCACCGGAATCGACACCTGCGCCAGCACGGTCGCCATCACGGCGTCCACCTCCGCGTCCACCGCCGGCTCCGACTCCGACTCCGACTCGACCGCTTCCTCCGGCTTCGGCTCGATCACCGAATCGATCTCAGCCTCGGTCTCACGCTGGCTGTCCTCGGGTGCGCCGGCCCACACGGCCTCCTCGACCACCGCAGCTTCGACCACCGGCGACTCCGGCACGCTGCTCTCGTCGCCCGCCACGGGCTCCACCACCGCTTCCGCGCTGCTCACCACGTCGGTCACCAGGTTCGCCACGGCGGCTTCTACGTCGGGGTCAGCCGCCACTGGCGCCTCGATCGAGGGCTGCTCGACGACCGCTTCAGCGGAGCTGCTCACGGCGGTCTCCACTGCGAGCGCTCGCTCTGGCACCGCCTCCGCCGCGCTCACCGCTTCTGCTACCGTTTCCACCGCAGTCACAGCGGCCTCCACGGCCTCGACCGTCTCCGCCGCGACGGATTCGGCCTCCACCGAAGCACTGGCCTCCACCACGGGCTCCACCGGAATCGACACCTGCGCCAGCCTGTCCTCGGGTGCGCCGGCCCACACGGCCTCCTCGACCACCGCAGCTTCGACCACCGGCGACTCCGGCACGCTGCTCTCGTCGCCCGCCACGGGCTCCACCACCGCTTCCGCGCTGCTCACCACGTCGGTCACCAGGTTCGCCACGGCGGCTTCTACGTCGGGGTCAGCCGCCACTGGCGCCTCGATCGAGGGCTGCTCGACGACCGCTTCAGCGGAGCTGCTCACGGCGGTCTCCACTGCGAGCGCTCGCTCTGGCACCGCCTCCGCCGCGCTCACCGCTTCTGCTACCGTTTCCACCGCAGTCACAGCGGCCTCCACGGCCTCGACCGTCTCCGCCGCGACGGATTCGGCCTCCACCGAAGCACTGGCCTCCACCACGGGCTCCACCGGAATCGACACCTGCGCCAGCACGGTCGCCATCACGGCGTCCACCTCCGCGTCCACCGCCGGCTCCGACTCCGACTCCGACTCGACCGCTTCCTCCGGCTTCGGCTCGATCACCGAATCGATCTCAGCCTCGGTCTCACGCTGGCTGTCCTCGGGTGCGCCGGCCCACACGGCCTCCTCGACCACCGCAGCTTCGACCACCGGCGACTCCGGGACGCTGCTCTCGTCGCCCGCCACGGGCTCCACCACCGCTTCCGCGCTGCTCACCACGTCGGTCACCAGGTTCGCCACGGCGGCTTCTACGTCGGGGTCAGCCGCCACTGGCGCCTCGATCGAGGGCTGCTCGACGACCGCTTCAGCGGAGCTGCTCACGGCGGTCTCCACTGCGAGCGCTCGCTCTGGCACCGCCTCCGCCGCGCTCACCGCTTCTGCTACCGTTTCCACCGCAGTCACAGCGGCCTCCACGGCCTCGACCGTCTCCGCCGCGACGGATTCGGCCTCCACCGAAGCACTGGCCTCCACCACGGGCTCCACCGGAATCGACACCTGCGCCAGCACGGTCGCCATCACGGCGTCCACCTCCGCGTCCACCGCCGGCTCCGACTCCGACTCGACCGCTTCCTCCGGCTTCGGCTCGATCACCGAATCGATCTCAGCCTCGGTCTCACGCTGGCTGTCCTCGGGTGCGCCGGCCCACACGGCCTCCTCGACCACCGCAGCTTCGACCACCGGCGACTCCGGCACGCTGCTCTCGTCGCCCGCCACGGGCTCCACCACCGCTTCCGCGCTGCTCACCACGTCGGTCACCAGGTTCGCCACGGCGGCTTCTACGTCGGGGTCAGCCGCCACTGGCGCCTCGATCGAGGGCTGCTCGACGACCGCTTCAGCGGAGCTGCTCACGGCGGTCTCCACTGCGAGCGCTCGCTCTGGCACCGCCTCCGCCGCGCTCACCGCTTCTGCTACCGTTTCCACCGCAGTCACAGCGGCCTCCACGGCCTCGACCGTCTCCGCCGCGACGAATTCGGCCTCCACCGAAGCACTGGCCTCCACCACGGGCTCCACCGGAATCGACACCTGCGCCAGCACGGTCGCCATCACGGCGTCCACCTCCGCGTCCACCGCCGGCTCCGACTCCGACTCCGACTCGACCGCTTCCTCCGGCTTCGGCTCGATCACCGAATCGATCTCAGCCTCGGTCTCACGCTGGCTGTCCTCGGGTGCGCCGGCCCACACGGCCTCCTCGACCACCGCAGCTTCGACCACCGGCGACTCCGGCACGCTGCTCTCGTCGCCCGCCACGGGCTCCACCACCGCTTCCGCGCTGCTCACCACGTCGGTCACCAGGTTCGCCACGGCGGCTTCTACGTCGGGGTCAGCCGCCACTGGCGCCTCGATCGAGGGCTGCTCGACGACCGCTTCAGCGGAGCTGCTCACGGCGGTCTCCACTGCGAGCGCTCGCTCTGGCACCGCCTCCGCCGCGCTCACCGCTTCTGCTACCGTTTCCACCGCAGTCACAGCGGCCTCCACGGCCTCGACCGTCTCCGCCGCGACGAATTCGGCCTCCACCGAAGCACTCGCCTCCACCACGGGCTCCACCGGAATCGACACCTGCGCCAGCACGGTCGCCATCACGGCGTCCACCTCCGCGTCCACCGCCGACTCCGACTCCGACTCGACCGCTTCCTCCGGCTTCGGCTCGATCACCGAATCGATCTCAGCCTCGGTCTCACGCTGGCTGTCCTCGGGTGCGCCGGGCCACACGGCCTCCTCGACCACCGCAGCTTCGACCACCGGCGACTCCGGCACGCTGCTCTCGTCGCCCGCCACGGGCTCCACCACCGCTTCCGCGCTGCTCACCACGTCGGTCACCAGGTTCGCCACGGCGGCTTCTACGTCGGGGTCAGCAGCCACTGGCGCCTCGATCGAGGGCTGCTCGACGACCGCTTCAGCGGAGCTGCTCACGGCGGTCTCCACTGCGAGCGCTCGCTCTGGCACCGCCTCCGCCGCGCTCACCGCTTCTGCTACCGTTTCCACCGCAGTCACAGCGGCCTCCACGGCCTCGACCGTCTCCGCCGCGACGGATTCGGCCTCCACCGAAGCACTGGCCTCCACCACGGGCTCCACCGGAATCGACACCTGCGCCAGCACGGTCGCCATCACGGCGTCCACCTCCGCGTCCACCGCCGGCTCCGACTCCGACTCCGACTCGACCGCTTCCTCCGGCTTCGGCTCGATCACAGAATCGATCTCAGCCTCGGTCTCACGCTGGCTGTCCTCGGGTGCGCCGGCCCACACGGCCTCCTCGACCACCGCAGCTTCGACCACCGGCGACTCCGGCACGCTGCTCTCGTCGCCCGCCACGGGCTCCACCACCGCTTCCGCGCTGCTCACCACGTCGGTCACCAGGTTCGCCACAGCGGCTTCTACGTCGGGGTCAGCCGCCACTGGCGCCTCGATCGAGGGCTGCTCGACGACCGCTTCAGCGGAGCTGCTCACGGCGGTCTCCACTGCGAGCGCTCGCTCTGGCACCGCCTCCGCCGCGCTCACCGCTTCTGCTACCGTTTCCACCGCAGTCACAGCGGCCTCCACGGCCTCGACCGTCTCCACCGCGACGGATTCGGCCTCCACCGAAGCACTGGCCTCCACCACGGGCTCCACCGGAATCGACACCTGCGCCAGCACGGTCGCCATCACGGCGTCCACCTCCGCGTCCACCGCCGGCTCCGACTCCGACTCGACCGCTTCCTCCGGCTTCGGCTCGATCACCGAATCGATCTCAGCCTCGGTCTCACGCTGGCTGTCCTCGGGTGCGCCGGCCCACACGGCCTCCTCGACCACCGCAGCTTCGACCACCGGCGACTCCGGCACGCTGCTCTCGTCGCCCGCCACGGGCTCCACCACCGCTTCCGCGCTGCTCACCACGTCGGTCACCAGGTTCGCCACGGCGGCTTCTACGTCGGGGTCAGCCGCCACTGGCGCCTCGATCGAGGGCTGCTCGACGACCGCTTCAGCGGAGCTGCTCACGGCGGTCTCCACTGCGAGCGCTCGCTCTGGCACCGCCTCCGCCGCGCTCACCGCTTCTGCTACCGTTTCCACCGCAGTCACAGCGGCCTCCACGGCCTCGACCGTCTCCACCGCGACGGATTCGGCCTCCACCGAAGCACTGGCCTCCACCACGGGCTCCACCGGAATCGACACCTGCGCCAGCACGGTCGCCATCACGGCGTCCACCTCCGCGTCCACCGCCGGCTCCGACTCCGACTCGACCGCTTCCTCCGGCTTCGGCTCGATCACCGAATCGATCTCAGCCTCGGTCTCACGCTGGCTGTCCTCGGGTGCGCCGGCCCACACGGCCTCCTCGACCACCGCAGCTTCGACCACCGGCGACTCCGGCACGCTGCTCTCGTCGCCCGCCACGGGCTCCACCACCGCTTCCGCGCTGCTCACCACGTCGGTCACCAGGTTCGCCACGGCGGCTTCTACGTCGGGGTCAGCCGCCACTGGCGCCTCGATCGAGGGCTGCTCGACGACCGCTTCAGCGGAGCTGCTCACGGCGGTCTCCACTGCGAGCGCTCGCTCTGGCACCGCCTCCGCCGCGCTCACCGCTTCTGCTACCGTTTCCACCGCAGTCACAGCGGCCTCCACGGCCTCGACCGTCTCCACCGCGACGGATTCGGCCTCCACCGAAGCACTGGCCTCCACCACGGGCTCCACCGGAATCGACACCTGCGCCAGCACGGTCGCCATCACGGCGTCCACCTCCGCGTCCACCGCCGGCTCCGACTCCGACTCCGACTCGACCGCTTCCTCCGGCTTCGGCTCGATCACCGAATCGATCTCAGCCTCGGTCTCACGCTGGCTGTCCTCGGGTGCGCCGGCCCACACGGCCTCCTCGACCACCGCAGCTTCGACCACCGGCGACTCCGGCACGCTGCTCTCGTCGCCCGCCACGGGCTCCACCACCGCTTCCGCGCTGCTCACCACGTCGGTCACCAGGTTCGCCACGGCGGCTTCTACGTCGGGGTCAGCCGCCACTGGCGCCTCGATCGAGGGCTGCTCGACGACCGCTTCAGCGGAGCTGCTCACGGCGGTCTCCACTGCGAGCGCTCGCTCTGGCACCGCCTCCGCCGCGCTCACCGCTTCTGCTACCGTTTCCACCGCAGTCACAGCGGCCTCCACGGCCTCGACCGTCTCCACCGCGACGGATTCGGCCTCCACCGAAGCACTGGCCTCCACCACGGGCTCCACCGGAATCGACACCTGCGCCAGCACGGTCGCCATCACGGCGTCCACCTCCGCGTCCACCGCCGGCTCCGACTCCGACTCGACCGCTTCCTCCGGCTTCGGCTCGATCACCGAATCGATCTCAGCCTCGGTCTCACGCTGGCTGTCCTCGGGTGCGCCGGCCCACACGGCCTCCTCGACCACCGCAGCTTCGACCACCGGCGACTCCGGCACGCTGCTCTCGTCGCCCGCCACGGGCTCCACCACCGCTTCCGCGCTGCTCACCACGTCGGTCACCAGGTTCGCCACGGCGGCTTCTACGTCGGGGTCAGCCGCCACTGGCGCCTCGATCGAGGGCTGCTCGACGACCGCTTCAGCGGAGCTGCTCACGGCGGTCTCCACTGCGAGCGCTCGCTCTGGCACCGCCTCCGCCGCGCTCACCGCTTCTGCTACCGTTTCCACCGCAGTCACAGCGGCCTCCACGGCCTCGACCGTCTCCACCGCGACGGATTCGGCCTCCACCGAAGCACTGGCCTCCACCACGGGCTCCACCGGAATCGACACCTGCGCCAGCACGGTCGCCATCACGGCGTCCACCTCCGCGTCCACCGCCGGCTCCGACTCCGACTCCGACTCGACCGCTTCCTCCGGCTTCGGCTCGATCACCGAATCGATCTCAGCCTCGGTCTCACGCTGGCTGTCCTCGGGTGCGCCGGGCCACACGGCCTCCTCGACCACCGCAGCTTCGACCACCGGCGACTCCGGCACGCTGCTCTCGTCGCCCGCCACGGGCTCCACCACCGCTTCCGCGCTGCTCACCACGTCGGTCACCAGGTTCGCCACGGCGGCTTCTACGTCGGGGTCAGCCGCCACTGGCGCCTCGATCGAGGGCTGCTCGACGACCGCTTCAGCGGAGCTGCTCACGGCGGTCTCCACTGCGAGCGCTCGCTCTGGCACCGCCTCCGCCGCGCTCACCGCTTCTGCTACCGTTTCCACCGCAGTCACAGCGGCCTCCACGGCCTCGACCGTCTCCGCCGCGACGGATTCGGCCTCCACCGAAGCACTCGCCTCCACCACGGGCTCCACCGGAATCGACACCTGCGCCAGCACGGTCGCCATCACGGCGTCCACCTCCGCGTCCACCGCCGGCTCCGACTCCGACTCGACCGCTTCCTCCGGCTTCGGCTCGATCACCGAATCGATCTCAGCCTCGGTCTCACGCTGGCTGTCCTCGGGTGCGCCGGGCCACACGGCCTCCTCGACCACCGCAGCTTCGACCACCGGCGACTCCGGCACGCTGCTCTCGTCGCCCGCCACGGGCTCCACCACCGCTTCCGCGCTGCTCACCACGTCGGTCACCAGGTTCGCCACGGCGGCTTCTACGTCGGGGTCAGCCGCCACTGGCGCCTCGATCGAGGGCTGCTCGACGACCGCTTCAGCGGAGCTGCTCACGGCGGTCTCCACTGCGAGCGCTCGCTCTGGCACCGCCTCCGCCGCGCTCACCGCTTCTGCTACCGTTTCCACCGCAGTCACAGCGGCCTCCACGGCCTCGACCGTCTCCGCCGCGACGGATTCGGCCTCCACCGAAGCACTCGCCTCCACCACGGGCTCCACCGGAATCGACACCTGCGCCAGCACGGTCGCCATCACGGCGTCCACCTCCGCGTCCACCGCCGGCTCCGACTCCGACTCGACCGCTTCCTCCGGCTTCGGCTCGATCACCGAATCGATCTCAGCCTCGGTCTCACGCTGGCTGTCCTCGGGTGCGCCGGGCCACACGGCCTCCTCGACCACCGCAGCTTCGACCACCGGCGACTCCGGCACGCTGCTCTCGTCGCCCGCCACGGGCTCCACCACCGCTTCCGCGCTGCTCACCACGTCGGTCACCAGGTTCGCCACGGCGGCTTCTACGTCGGGGTCAGCCGCCACTGGCGCCTCGATCGAGGGCTGCTCGACGACCGCTTCAGCGGAGCTGCTCACGGCGGTCTCCACTGCGAGCGCTCGCTCTGGCACCGCCTCCGCCGCGCTCACCGCTTCTGCTACCGTTTCCACCGCAGTCACAGCGGCCTCCACGGCCTCGACCGTCTCCGCCGCGACGGATTCGGCCTCCACCGAAGCACTCGCCTCCACCACGGGCTCCACCGGAATCGACACCTGCGCCAGCACGGTCGCCATCACGGCGTCCACCTCCGCGTCCACCGCCGGCTCCGACTCCGACTCGACCGCTTCCTCCGGCTTCGGCTCGATCACCGAATCGATCTCAGCCTCGGTCTCACGCTGGCTGTCCTCGGGTGCGCCGGGCCACACGGCCTCCTCGACCACCGCAGCTTCGACCACCGGCGACTCCGGCACGCTGCTCTCGTCGCCCGCCACGGGCTCCACCACCGCTTCCGCGCTGCTCACCACGTCGGTCACCAGGTTCGCCACGGCGGCTTCTACGTCGGGGTCAGCCGCCACTGGCGCCTCGATCGAGGGCTGCTCGACGACCGCTTCAGCGGAGCTGCTCACGGCGGTCTCCACTGCGAGCGCTCGCTCTGGCACCGCCTCCGCCGCGCTCACCGCTTCTGCTACCGTTTCCACCGCAGTCACAGCGGCCTCCATGGCCTCGACCGTCTCCGCCGCGACGGATTCGGCCTCCACCGAAGCACTGGCCTCCACCACGGGCTCCACCGGAATCGACACCTGCGCCAGCACGGTCGCCATCACGGCGTCCACCTCCGCGTCCACCGCCGGCTCCGACTCCGACTCGACCGCTTCCTCCGGCTTCGGCTCGATCACCGAATCGATCTCAGCCTCGGTCTCACGCTGGCTGTCCTCGGGTGCGCCGGGCCACACGGCCTCCTCGACCACCGCAGCTTCGACCACCGGCGACTCCGGCACGCTGCTCTCGTCGCCCGCCACGGGCTCCACCACCGCTTCCGCGCTGCTCACCACGTCGGTCACCAGGTTCGCCACGGCGGCTTCTACGTCGGGGTCAGCCGCCACTGGCGCCTCGATCGAGGGCTGCTCGACGACCGCTTCAGCGGAGCTGCTCACGGCGGTCTCCACTGCGAGCGCTCGCTCTGGCACCGCCTCCGCCGCGCTCACCGCTTCTGCTACCGTTTCCACCGCAGTCACAGCGGCCTCCATGGCCTCGACCGTCTCCGCCGCGACGGATTCGGCCTCCACCGAAGCACTGGCCTCCACCACGGGCTCCACCGGAATCGACACCTGCGCCAGCACGGTCGCCATCACGGCGTCCACCTCCGCGTCCACCGCCGGCTCCGACTCCGACTCCGACTCGACCGCTTCCTCCGGCTTCGGCTCGATCACCGAATCGATCTCAGCCTCGGTCTCACGCTGGCTGTCCTCGGGTGCGCCGGGCCACACGGCCTCCTCGACCACCGCAGCTTCGACCACCGGCGACTCCGGCACGCTGCTCTCGTCGCCCGCCACGGGCTCCACAACCGCTTCCGCGCTGCTCACCACGTCGGTCACCAGGTTCGCCACAGCGGCTTCTACGTCGGGGTCAGCCGCCACTGGCGCCTCGATCGAGGGCTGCTCGACGACCGCTTCAGCGGAGCTGCTCACGGCGGTCTCCACTGCGAGCGCTCGCTCTGGCACCGCCTCCGCCGCGCTCACCGCTTCTGCTACCGTTTCCACCGCAGTCACAGCGGCCTCCACGGCCTCGACCGTCTCCGCCGCGACGGATTCGGCCTCCACCGAAGCACTGGCCTCCACCACGGGCTCCACCGGAATCGACACCTGCGCCAGCACGGTCGCCATCACGGCGTCCACCTCCGCGTCCACCGCCGGCTCCGACTCCGACTCCGACTCGACCGCTTCCTCCGGCTTCGGCTCGATCACCGAATCGATCTCAGCCTCGGTCTCACGCTGGCTGTCCTCGGGTGCGCCGGCCCACACGGCCTCCTCGACCACCGCAGCTTCGACCACCGGCGACTCCGGCACGCTGCTCTCGTCGCCCGCCACGGGCTCCACCACCGCTTCCGCGCTGCTCACCACGTCGGTCACCAGGTTCGCCACGGCGGCTTCTACGTCGGGGTCAGCCGCCACTGGCGCCTCGATCGAGGGCTGCTCGACGACCGCTTCAGCGGAGCTGCTCACGGCGGTCTCCACTGCGAGCGCTCGCTCTGGCACCGCCTCCGCCGCGCTCACCGCTTCTGCTACCGTTTCCACCGCAGTCACAGCGGCCTCCACGGCCTCGACCGTCTCCGCCGCGACGGATTCGGCCTCCACCGAAGCACTCGCCTCCACCACGGGCTCCACCGGAATCGACACCTGCGCCAGCACGGTCGCCATCACGGCGTCCACCTCCGCGTCCACCGCCGGCTCCGACTCCGACTCCGACTCGACCGCTTCCTCCGGCTTCGGCTCGATCACCGAATCGATCTCAGCCTCGGTCTCACGCTGGCTGTCCTCGGGTGCGCCGGCCCACACGGCCTCCTCGACCACCGCAGCTTCGACCACCGGCGACTCCGGCACGCTGCTCTCGTCGCCCGCCACGGGCTCCACCACCGCTTCCGCGCTGCTCACCACGTCGGTCACCAGGTTCGCCACGGCGGCTTCTACGTCGGGGTCAGCCGCCACTGGCGCCTCGATCGAGGGCTGCTCGACGACCGCTTCAGCGGAGCTGCTCACGGCGGTCTCCACTGCGAGCGCTCGCTCTGGCACCGCCTCCGCCGCGCTCACCGCTTCTGCTACCGTTTCCACCGCAGTCACAGCGGCCTCCACGGCCTCGACCGTCTCCGCCGCGACGGATTCGGCCTCCACCGAAGCACTGGCCTCCACCACGGGCTCCACCGGAATCGACACCTGCGCCAGCACGGTCGCCATCACGGCGTCCACCTCCGCGTCCACCGCCGGCTCCGACTCCGACTCCGACTCGACCGCTTCCTCCGGCTTCGGCTCGATCACCGAATCGATCTCAGCCTCGGTCTCACGCTGGCTGTCCTCGGGTGCGCCGGCCCACACGGCCTCCTCGACCACCGCAGCTTCGACCACCGGCGACTCCGGCACGCTGCTCTCGTCGCCCGCCACGGGCTCCACCACCGCTTCCGCGCTGCTCACCACGTCGGTCACCAGGTTCGCCACGGCGGCTTCTACGTCGGGGTCAGCCGCCACTGGCGCCTCGATCGAGGGCTGCTCGACGACCGCTTCAGCGGAGCTGCTCACGGCGGTCTCCACTGCGAGCGCTCGCTCTGGCACCGCCTCCGCCGCGCTCACCGCTTCTGCTACCGTTTCCACCGCAGTCACAGCGGCCTCCACGGCCTCGACCGTCTCCGCCGCGACGGATTCGGCCTCCACCGAAGCACTGGCCTCCACCACGGGCTCCACCGGAATCGACACCTGCGCCAGCACGGTCGCCATCACGGCGTCCACCTCCGCGTCCACCGCCGGCTCCGACTCCGACTCCGACTCGACCGCTTCCTCCGGCTTCGGCTCGATCACCGAATCGATCTCAGCCTCGGTCTCACGCTGGCTGTCCTCGGGTGCGCCGGCCCACACGGCCTCCTCGACCACCGCAGCTTCGACCACCGGCGACTCCGGCACGCTGCTCTCGTCGCCCGCCACGGGCTCCACCACCGCTTCCGCGCTGCTCACCACGTCGGTCACCAGGTTCGCCACGGCGGCTTCTACGTCGGGGTCAGCCGCCACTGGCGCCTCGATCGAGGGCTGCTCGACGACCGCTTCAGCGGAGCTGCTCACGGCGGTCTCCACTGCGAGCGCTCGCTCTGGCACCGCCTCCGCCGCGCTCACCGCTTCTGCTACCGTTTCCACCGCAGTCACAGCGGCCTCCACGGCCTCGACCGTCTCCGCCGCGACGGATTCGGCCTCCACCGAAGCACTCGCCTCCACCACGGGCTCCACCGGAATCGACACCTGCGCCAGCACGGTCGCCATCACGGCGTCCACCTCCGCGTCCACCGCCGGCTCCGACTCCGACTCCGACTCGACCGCTTCCTCCGGCTTCGGCTCGATCACCGAATCGATCTCAGCCTCGGTCTCACGCTGGCTGTCCTCGGGTGCGCCGGCCCACACGGCCTCCTCGACCACCGCAGCTTCGACCACCGGCGACTCCGGCACGCTGCTCTCGTCGCCCGCCACGGGCTCCACCACCGCTTCCGCGCTGCTCACCACGTCGGTCACCAGGTTCGCCACGGCGGCTTCTACGTCGGGGTCAGCCGCCACTGGCGCCTCGATCGAGGGCTGCTCGACGACCGCTTCAGCGGAGCTGCTCACGGCGGTCTCCACTGCGAGCGCTCGCTCTGGCACCGCCTCCGCCGCGCTCACCGCTTCTGCTACCGTTTCCACCGCAGTCACAGCGGCCTCCACGGCCTCGACCGTCTCCGCCGCGACGGATTCGGCCTCCACCGAAGCACTGGCCTCCACCACGGGCTCCACCGGAATCGACACCTGCGCCAGCACGGTCGCCATCACGGCGTCCACCTCCGCGTCCACCGCCGGCTCCGACTCCGACTCCGACTCGACCGCTTCCTCCGGCTTCGGCTCGATCACCGAATCGATCTCAGCCTCGGTCTCACGCTGGCTGTCCTCGGGTGCGCCGGCCCACACGGCCTCCTCGACCACCGCAGCTTCGACCACCGGCGACTCCGGCACGCTGCTCTCGTCGCCCGCCACGGGCTCCACCACCGCTTCCGCGCTGCTCACCACGTCGGTCACCAGGTTCGCCACGGCGGCTTCTACGTCGGGGTCAGCCGCCACTGGCGCCTCGATCGAGGGCTGCTCGACGACCGCTTCAGCGGAGCTGCTCACGGCGGTCTCCACTGCGAGCGCTCGCTCTGGCACCGCCTCCGCCGCGCTCACCGCTTCTGCTACCGTTTCCACCGCAGTCACAGCGGCCTCCACGGCCTCGACCGTCTCCGCCGCGACGGATTCGGCCTCCACCGAAGCACTGGCCTCCACCACGGGCTCCACCGGAATCGACACCTGCGCCAGCACGGTCGCCATCACGGCGTCCACCTCCGCGTCCACCGCCGGCTCCGACTCCGACTCCGACTCGACCGCTTCCTCCGGCTTCGGCTCGATCACCGAATCGATCTCAGCCTCGGTCTCACGCTGGCTGTCCTCGGGTGCGCCGGCCCACACGGCCTCCTCGACCACCGCAGCTTCGACCACCGGCGACTCCGGCACGCTGCTCTCGTCGCCCGCCACGGGCTCCACCACCGCTTCCGCGCTGCTCACCACGTCGGTCACCAGGTTCGCCACGGCGGCTTCTACGTCGGGGTCAGCCGCCACTGGCGCCTCGATCGAGGGCTGCTCGACGACCGCTTCAGCGGAGCTGCTCACGGCGGTCTCCACTGCGAGCGCTCGCTCTGGCACCGCCTCCGCCGCGCTCACCGCTTCTGCTACCGTTTCCACCGCAGTCACAGCGGCCTCCACGGCCTCGACCGTCTCCGCCGCGACGGATTCGGCCTCCACCGAAGCACTCGCCTCCACCACGGGCTCCACCGGAATCGACACCTGCGCCAGCACGGTCGCCATCACGGCGTCCACCTCCGCGTCCACCGCCGGCTCCGACTCCGACTCCGACTCGACCGCTTCCTCCGGCTTCGGCTCGATCACCGAATCGATCTCAGCCTCGGTCTCACGCTGGCTGTCCTCGGGTGCGCCGGCCCACACGGCCTCCTCGACCACCGCAGCTTCGACCACCGGCGACTCCGGCACGCTGCTCTCGTCGCCCGCCACGGGCTCCACCACCGCTTCCGCGCTGCTCACCACGTCGGTCACCAGGTTCGCCACGGCGGCTTCTACGTCGGGGTCAGCCGCCACTGGCGCCTCGATCGAGGGCTGCTCGACGACCGCTTCAGCGGAGCTGCTCACGGCGGTCTCCACTGCGAGCGCTCGCTCTGGCACCGCCTCCGCCGCGCTCACCGCTTCTGCTACCGTTTCCACCGCAGTCACAGCGGCCTCCACGGCCTCGACCGTCTCCGCCGCGACGGATTCGGCCTCCACCGAAGCATTAACGTCGACCAGGTGTTCTACAGTGGTAGATGCAGTAATACTGAGAGTTGAGTGTTGTTTGTGAATGGGATTGCTTGCCCCTTCCGATTGAGCTGGGTCGTGAATATTCGGTTTCTTATTGGTAATGGTATCGTAGGGTGGTGTTGTGATTTTGCTTGGTTGTGTAGCAGTTTGATATAGAATGTCGTCGGCACAGTCTTCAATGGCGTTGGTGATTGCACTGTCGACACATCTGGATATTGTTGAGCTCATCATGGCCCCCAAAATCGCACGGTCGGATTGACTCTTAAGAAGGGTAAAACCTGATTCAGGTATAGCGCTCCATGGGTTTTGAATTGGTTGATCTTTGTCTGTTTCACGATGATGCGTATCGTGATAAGTAGCTTCGATTCGAGACTGCGGCATTTCTTCGACCTTATTATCAGTTAAGCCGGCAATAGCTTCATTTTCAGCGCAATATTTATTGGTCTGAACCCTTTCATCCACGAACGCTTCTCCATCAGAAGCTGCTGCATTTTCGTCTGCTGTAACGTTGGCAATTTCATGGGGCTTATCGGTGGCGGGAGGAGGTTCAACTGAAGTGACGGCTACTAGGTGCTCCAATGCGCCCTCCACCGCAGACCTCACTGCATGAAGCTCCGAATCAGCTGCAACCACAGAAGATACGATATTTTCCAGCGTGACCCTCACAACTTTCTTAATTGCGTGTGAAACTTGCTTTCTCGCCTGCATGCCACGCAATACACGATTAATCACAGCTGCAGCAGAGATTACCCTGTTAAACTCTCGCTGGCATAGATGCCTTCGTATTTTAGCCTGAATTTCCATTGCTGCCTTGTACTTTCGGGTGCGCGCCGCTCTTGCCAAAAACCCTCGCACCACCGACTGAAGTAATACCAGACGTATTTTGTTGATAGCATATTTCGCACGCTCATTGCGGGATCTCCAAGCACTCTGAATCTGTACGATTGACGCAAGCGTCATTTTCTTTCGTGTCCGCGCAAGCCCACCTCGCCAAACAGCTTGTGTGCGACGGATTTTGTGCAACGTTTGTTCATACTGCACTTTTTGCTGGTGCATACGAAACGTACTTTGCATCAGAGTGGCTGCCTTCTCCTTCCTCTTAACTGCGCGGTGCCGCATTAGTGCACTTCGCCATGATGCCTACAACAACACAACAACAAGCAACGCCAAGTGATGAGCTTAGTCATCAGCATTTTTGCACTGTCCCAAATACCTGTATTCGTGTTGCTGCTCTCCGTCGAAGCCCAAACATTCTGGCTTCCTCAAGAACGCGTTCTTTGTGGGGGTTGTACTTCGCTCCCAGGGAATGACCGTAAATTTTGTCTGGTACCGCCCACAAATGTGAAGTACGAGTAGCCCCTGGGGGAAGTGTTTGGCCTGTCAGTCCTGCCGATACTTCTGGCGTTGTTGTAGGTCTCTTTACAGCTCTAGCACGAGGCGATGAACCTGCTGTTGACATTGGACTTGTGGGTCTTCGATACGTGGGTGGCATCGGACTCATATCGTCTGACTCTGGATGATGTGCTTCACGAGCGGATATCCGTCTTGTTCGAGGACTCGTCACGTCTCCCGGGAGGTCATGCCAACTCTTTTGTGAGCCAGGAGGTAATGGTCGTTTGCTACTGCTTTCCAATGGCGGCGGTGATGTAGGACGAACGGGGGCGCTTACACGAGCATTGCTCTGTGGATGAGCAAGTGGTGCAGTCATACTGTGGTTGTTGTGGAACAGGAAGTTTTCTCGCATGACCTTGTACGTTTCTAATATGCGCACGACCACCGGGTGGGTCTGTGGGAGATAGTGAACGCCGACCTCCATGGCACTCGCAAGCGCATCGCGAGTTTGGTCAGGCATATTCAGATTTGCCCATTCGATCGCCAGGTTGTGCAAAGTTGCAGCCTTAAGGGTGTAAAACACTTCAGCAGCTTGGGGATTTTCGTTTGCTGCACGACCACTGTGACGAGGCCGTTGTGCCTCAGCTACAGTAAGGCATGCAGTGTACATGAAGCCAGCCTTTGCAGGCTCTTGCAGTAATCCATGTAGACATGCCTGCAGGAAATACGCAATCGGAAAACGGTCGTTAGGTGTGAGCTTGTCGTTAATACGCACAGCCTTTTCAGCAGCCTGTAGAGCAGCTTGGTACTTCTTCTGCTTCTTATAGTAGTTTGCCATGTTTTGATAGACCGCAGCGCGCTGTACATGCTTCTTGCAATACTGAAGACCATCTCTAGAAGTTAACTCTTCTGCCTTCTTCAGGAGCTAGAGAATCGACACAACCATTACGGTGAGCTCGATCATGAAACAAAACAATGTGCGCAGCTGTCTTCAGTAGCGCCAACTTACCAAAAAAGCAGTATTATCACCTCCAGCCGCAGCCTTACGTGCTCCACACATACATAACGCAACCAGCTGAACGCAGCGAATCTCGTAGTCGATACGCAGCCATTTGAGCTCATCTACCATTACACCTGGAGCTTCTTCACGCTTTTGAATGCATCGATTCTTCAATGTCATAGTGTTAGTGTCGTCAGTATGGTAATAAAATACAAATGCTGAAGCGTACCAGCATTTTAGCCGATTGTTCGTAGGTGTGCATAGCGTCCATATAGCGGTCACTGCGTTCAAGTTGTACTGAGAGGGTATCTGCTCGCTTGATCTTCTCCATAACGTTATGACCAAACATTGACGCCTTCTCCAGGGCGAAGTATTAGCAACCAGTTTCGAAGGCACACTACTGCAATATCCAACTTACGTTGATCTGCGCATACTGCATACTATCCAGCGGTGGTGGTCGTACAATTTGCTGATCGCCTGCATATTGGCAGCCAAGCAGCATGTTAATATGAGGCCACTGCGACGATTTGCGGTACAGTAAATCAGCGCTCCTACCTTCATCGGGTGCGAGCCAAATGCAACGCAACTTCTTCTTGTCCCTCAAATCTAGTGACCTCATCGTATCCAATCCACCGCGTGCGGGGGTGACGGGATTCGTGAACAAATACTTTGGTGCTGGAACAGCTGCGCCACTCTGTGCAGGGCCCCATGCTACACCTTTCGGGTGGTGGGGCGTTGGTCCATTTAGTGCCCCCTCATCTGGAGCGGTGGGCCCTGCTACTTCGGGAAGGTGCTCTGCCACGGGCTTTTCCTTAGCCAAACGACGACGCATAGTATGCAATAACTTAGAGAGCTCAGTAACAGCGGCAGCGCGAGGCTGTAAGGCGAAGTCGAAATGAAGCGTCGGGCTCTAGCAGTCGGGCGTTTTCAAGGTGATCGCGGCACTAGGATTCCCCGCGAAACCACCATTGCGACGTGGCCTGCCCCAACAGCTTCACCAGCAGTACACCAAGGTAGTCCTAGAAAACAAGTTCAATTTAGTTAGCATAGTTAATGGGGCTAGATGAGCTACACGAGTCCTGGTTGAATTCGCCAGAAGTTAATGTCGTTGTATGCCTCGTCGGCGAGGCTTCTTGTGCGAACTTGCGATGCAACAGCTTCCGACATAAGCTGCTCCTCATCCTCGACCAAGGATGCACGAGATACTGTGCTGAGGTTGCTTGGTACCGTCTGAAGTGTCGGAATCGTCAGTTGTCCGCCACTCAGTGGTGGGGCAGGAATTTGAGCCGTCGGGGAGTAAATGGGTGGGAACATGGCGTCCATGCGGTCCAACAGACTTGTGTACGACTCATGGAAACCCATCAGAGAGCGGTGACGTAGACTGCCATCTGCATGGTCGACGACGAACACCTTCCCTGAGAATACACCAACCTGTGTAAACACAATGCTGTCGGCTTGAGTTGTGCCGAACGCTGCGTAGAATGGGTTCACCTCCCTAGGAAAGAGCGTGCGCAAGGCTCCGAGCGCAGCAACTTTAAAATCTTGCGCGTCAATCATCTCGTTGCTGTAGGTGGCGAGAAGGCGATCAGGTGAAAGAAGCACTGGGCCCATGGGTAGTGCGATTTCCCCCTCCTCTGCAGCACTATTGTGCAGCAAGGTGTGAAGCAAGTTAGCTTGCGAAAGCCCGTGGCAAGTGACGTACACAACTCGGTAGCCATTCCGCGCCAACTTCGCATAAAACTCCACAGCTCCAGGGTGCATGGCAGCAGGGTCCCTGCGCTTAAACATGCTGCCTGTAGCGGCACTAATCGAAATTGCACCATCGATCTGAGCGATCACAACCTTTGCCGTAACTGGCCACAAGTATAGTTTCGCCGTCACGCGGGCCGATTCGCCTGAACCGTGCGATCGAAGAACAAATGAGATATCGTTGGTACCCACGCGCAGACCCATGTCAAGCAGCTCCTCTTGTGACGGCTTTAAGCTTTTCTTAAAATACGGCTCGTTGGTGAAACTTGCTGTGTCTTGCGTCGATCCACCATCATCACTGCATACCTCATCCAGCGGCTCCAGCGTAGGTCCACGCGATAATGTCGGGCAAGACATACTTGGTAGAGGTAATTTTGTACACGTAGTCTCCACGACCGACTTTACAGCATCCTTTGCAACATTCTCTGAGTCCTGCTCCTTTGCAGGCGCACCCGAAATGGGCTTATTGTCACTCACAAGTGGAGAAGACCCAACCGGGAAGTGAGGAGAATACGGGAATAAGACTCGAGATACCAAATACGTTTGCATATCAGCGTCATACGGCGACAACTTGCCATCCACGAAAAAGCGCAAGTTGGGGTTTGCCATAATTGCTCCTAGGTTGGCTCGGAAAAAGTCAAACGTGATAATGTTTTCCTCAAAGATCCGATACACGTCTTCTTCTGTCTCGGCCTGATCCAGCAAGTGTCCGCAGAGAGACATCGACGGATGGTCGTAAAAGTCTGCGCCTTCATTTCCCGCAGACGCCAGTGCTGCTGTGGCCTCGATATCCACTGCATCAAAGTAGACCGACGCACTTTTGACCATCATTGGGAGTTCGTCGTCATTTTCGTTTTCTTCTTCTCCGCTTTTCACAATTGGCAGAGCGCCCCACCCCCACGTCAATCGGTCGCTCGATTCGCTTCTTTTCACGTTTGCAAACTCCTGTTGCGTTGGCGATTGCACTTCTTCTCCTGCGTTTTCTTCGTCTTCGGGCTCCATTGCGGCGGGTGCACCTTCCTCTGCAACAAATGGGTCCGTTTGCACCAGTTCCTCCGCGTCGCTGATGCTGCTGATGGGGCTGGGCAGCGGCGACGCCAAATAGTCTTTCTCCTCCACGGGCTCTTGCACCTGGTGCACGAAATAGGCCTCGCCGGCGGCGCCAAGCTGCAAACACGCAAAAAGCCCATCTCCGTTAGTGTCTCAATGGCCCAACCGCCGGCAACTTTTGCAGTGCTCTGCCGCATTTGCAAACGTTTGCAACTTCTTGCAACGCACCTTCATGCGGACGCCGTCCACGACGCGGCCGTTGACTTCGAGCGCAACCTGCTGCTTGTCCTCGGCCTTGAGCTTGTGCAACGAGCCAAAATGCACGTGGAAGGGCGAGCAGCGCAGACGGCCGTCGGGCTGTTGCACGGCCACGACGTCGATGGCGCCGGAGCCCGCGTCCTGGTGGAACACGTTGCTCACGTAGTCCTTCACGGAGTAGATGACGTTCATTGCAATTGCGGTGGCAGTGCGCGCTGCGGCGCAGGTTGCGGAATGGCAAGGGCGGGCGGCGCTGTGTGTGGCGGAAGACGCTCGGCGTGTTCCCGCACTTGACTCGCAGTCGTGCAGTTGTGGCGACGCAAAGACGACTCAGATAGGCCGCACCGGAGGGACGCCCAGTAACGGGGAAGGCGGCGGCTGGCGCGGGATCCGCTAGGCGCAAATGCAAAAGTGCCTCTGTGCCGGGAGAGCTGGCGGCGTTGACGGCAATTGGCAAGTGGCGATGCAGCTTCTGGACCGCTCACTGCCAAAAACGCGCGATTATCGCATGCAAAAGCGGCCCTTTTCGCCCAACCCGAGGCGCAAAGTTCAACCGAGATTCACTCGACGTCATGCCCGCTGTGCTAAAACGAGCAGGATGTCTACGAGCACGTTGCACTTCCACCCGCCATGCAATCACGCAGAGCTCGGGCCAGTCAAGTCGGTAACGGCTTGCAGCTAGCCGCTAGCGGCAGCCTCGCTGGAGTTCAGCGCCTTCACTTTCGTCACTCGATCCCAGGATAAATTTGCTTTTTCGTGTTCGGAGGCATTCGCGATGTGCATTTCATCAGGAGGCCGGGCTCGATGACACGACTATCGGTGGGGGCCGAGGTACCGCCACGCCGCGACTTTTGCATGAGACAACATGGCGCAGCAGAAGAGCGGCGAGCCATCGTGCGCTGGTTGCAAGTGGCAAGTCCGGCGCTCGTACCAGTGACGTAAGGGTGATCAAGAGCCGACGCGGCGAACCATGTGGCGTCAAACAAGCCGCGTTACTCGCTCGCGACCATCACGCAGAGCCATCTCGTTCGCCGTCCAGCAAACTTTTACAGGCCACGGTGCATTTCGTGCCTTTTGCATTTGCCTTTGCCACTTGCATGCAAAAAAGTTGATTTTTCCGGTTAGGACAAGCAGGAAACTTGTTTGCGACTGCAACTTGCAGTTGCTGTTTGCTCACGCGTTGAAGCTGCTTTGCGTGAAAAGTATCTACAGGAACAGCCGCCAAAGTTTGGTACGGGATGTGCCATTTCATAGGATTCTCTAGTGTAGTGTACTAAGCTAAGCACTTCAACCACGCACCAGGCCCAAGCTGCTTGATCATGGTCCTAGCTAGTTGGCATCAGCTGCATGACATTCTTCTCTGCTCATAAATGGGTGACGTCGGGCAAACCGCGCTGCTCCTCCTCGAACTCGAGCATACTCATGGACCTCGTCTCCTCCACGCTCTTGGCGTGATTGTAGGCTCGAGTGATCAGAGTGATGTCTGGAGGCACGTACGAGCCTACCTGTCCGCGGGCCTTGGCCTTGTCCGAGATGCACGGCACGAACTCAAAGTAGGAAGCGTCTCCGCGAAGACTTACATCAACCAGCAGTCCATCGTCCCGAGTGCCAATATATCGGCGATGCTGGTTCATGCTGTTTAGGTGGCCGGCGGACGAGTACTCCCAACGCATGCCGGACGTGCCGCGCAGACAATTGGCTTTCTTCATCCGCAAGTCGCGGAGGCACGAGAGTGTCGAGCGGCTGAACATGTATCGCCCCGATTCTTCGTGGTAGAAAGCGACCTTGACGCAGTTGTACTGCTTCGAGTAGCACTCGAGGCGGAAGGCTGTGCGACCACACGTCTCGGGGTTCTCGCCCTGCGGGACGACCTCCACGTGAAGTCCATCGTTCATGATTCGGACGTACTCGCTGCCATGAACACGAAGATAGACCTTGGAGCCTGACAACCTGAGCACATTGTTCACCACTGTGCGCGAGACCGCCTTGATCTCCTCGATCTCCTTCTCCAACGCCTCCACGTCCTCTTTTGCCAGGCGCTTCTGGAATGGTACGCGGTCCCTGACAAAGGTGAGCGTCTGCTTCGACCACTGCTGTCCAGTCTTGCACCAATGCGCAGCATGCTCGCAGTTCTGGGTGAAGATGTTAAAGTCCCCCTTGCCCAGGCCCAGCAGGAACTTGCACCGCGCCAGCACGACTTCAGGCAGATCCGACTTGCCTCGATGCACCTCCCCCCACTTGGACAAGAAGTCTCGGAACGCCGACGTGTGATACTCCACGAGACGAAGGTTGTCTAAACTGCGGTTGTACAGGAACTCCTCGAGCGTGGAAATGCGGAAGCACGAGTCTGCTTGAGCCTCCTTGTAGCCTTGCAACGGGCTCCACACATGGCACACGCGAATATCGGCCGGTTGGTCTCCAGATGCCCACACGATGCCGTGGTGCTGGTACGAAAGCGGCCAGCGACTGTAGTCCCAGATGCAAATGTGGTCGCCCGGTCGCAGCGACGAGATGCTCTGCACCCGCGTGTACACGCCGCCCATATCCGATCACTTGCGCGCTTCCTGGCGAGTTCTAGTCTGCCCGCGTGGTGGTGTGTGGAGAGGAGCGCTAGCGGATACTATCAGAGTGGCACCTGTCGCAGACGCGAATGAGGACAAGATTTTGCACGAGGGGAGTGCGGCGGGACGAACAGCGGACACCACGCACAACGCGAAGGTGGCGGTGCGGCCGGAAGTCCAAAAATGAACGCGCTAGTGATGGAAAGTGATGTATTCGCTAACGCTCGAGCGCATGACACGTCAACGATGTCATGAATCTCTGCAGCTAAATAGGGCAGCTCAACTGACAATCAAGCTGCCTTGACGTCGTAGTTTTGCGCTGCGTCCGTTGCGTCGCGCTGACTCACGACAGGAGAGCCGGGGGTGAGGCAAATTTGCCAGGATTCTCGCCCACATCGCGTGTTCGCGCCTGTCCTCGGTCGTCAAGTACACAGAGTAGCTTTGAAAGTGAAGGGCGTGTGCAAGAAGGAGGTGGCGAATTTGACATGACGGAACCAGTCCAGGCCTCGAAGGGGCTTCCTGCTGAGTTGGAGATGATTTGTGATGAGTTTCCCCACATGATGTCGGCCAAGTTGTTCCACACGACGCTTTTCAGGCGTAGCTGATAAATCTTGGGAACCTTCGATGGGCGTCTAGCCGGAACAACGTGCGTTGCTGCACTATTGGCTGATGCCTTTGTTCTTGAAGCTTGTAGTGCCCGTCAAAGTGTTCGTCGTGGCCATCTTGATTGCTGCAACTCGCTGTGTCAGCGCATCTACGTCGTTCCGGAATAGCTGGTCCTCGAAGGGAATGTTTCCGTGTCCTGGGTGAGCGTCTGCCAGCACCATTGGCGAGCAGTCTGCGCTGCGTGCTCGCAGTTCTGTGTGATCGGGTTGTAGTTATCGCAGCCACGACCGAGTTGGAACTTGTACCGCGCCAACACGACCTCGGGCTGGTCAGCCTTGCGTCGAAACAGCTTCTCACCATTTGCGTCATACATGACTAGCCGCAAGTTATCCACTCTGCGGTGGTACAGGAACTGCTTTAGCGTCGTAACCCGGAAACTTGAGTCTGCTTGGGCCTGGCGAAAGCCTTCTAGTGGAGTCCACACGTGACAAACTTACCCTTCGTGGCAATCCAGCTCGAGGCTGCAAGTTTGTGCGCCGATTACTCCCGCCAGGATTGCTGGCACAGGAATCATCACCGACGATGATGGCCATGATGGCTTGATGCGGTCTCGGTGGGAAGCTGCTTGGTGATTGAAAATGCAGGACAGGTTTCTCCTGGATAACAAACGGGAAAACTCAATGAATCTTGCATTTAATGACGCTTGCCTTCCGATCGGCAAGAACAACGAGCACTATGCTTGTCGATAAATTAAGGAAAACGTCTTCGTTCTCCGCTAGATGCGTCACGGCCGGGAGAATACAATCTGGTGCCAATGCCAGACGCACATTACAAAACTATCAATTAATCTTACAAGCCGCTGCTGTCCTTGCCGCGACGCGTCTTAGGGTGTCGTGTTGAGCTGCGTGGGCCCGTGCTTCGCTGTGCCAGCCTGTACGAAGAGGCTGGTGTTCCGAAGCAGGGTTGCATCTCTTGGTAGCAGCGGATTCATAATGCCGCGCTTGCGCAGATTGCCGACTTGCATCAGCTCAAAATTACGCGCGGGTTCACCTGCTTTCTGTGTAGCCCGCGCGGTTGTTGTCCTTGTGAAGGACGATAAGCTCCATGCGTCCTCAGACAGACTCGACAAGTGGTGGTAAAGCTGCTACCGCTGCTGCTCGCTCCGTTGTGGGCGTTGTAGTGGAGGATGTAGGGGACGACTTGATGAGCTCGGCCGCCTTATAGTCCCGCATACTCTGCGACTCTGTGCACTGAATGGACTTCTCGTGGTTGTACGTGCGCGTGACCTGGTGGATATCCGGCGGTGTGTATGCCTCCGCGGCGCCAGCGCACGCCACAAACTCCACACGCGCCGCGTCGCCGCGCATGCTCACGTCCAGCAGCAAGCCGTCGTCTCGTATGCCCACGTACCGTCTGTGCTGGTTCATGCTTCGCAGATAGCCCAGCGTCGAATACTCCCACGTGAGGCCCGACTTGCCGCGCACGCCCATGGGCTCCTTCATGCGCAAGTCGCGGAAGCACGAGAACGTGGAGCGGCTGAACATGTAGCAGCCCGATTCTTCATGGAAGAAGCGCACGCGGATGCTGTTGTAGCCCCTGGCGTAGCACTCGAGGCGAAACGCCGTCCGGCCGCAAGTCGTCGCGTCGTCTCCCTGCGGCACAATGCCCACCGTACCGTCGGTCTGCACCTGCACGTAGTGGTTGCCCTTGACGCGGAGGAAGACCTTGGAGCCTGAGAGCTTGAGCACGTTGCTCACGACGGAGCGCGAGATGGCCTTGATCTCCTCTACCTGCTTGACGAGCGCGTCCACGTCCTCCTTCACGAGACGTTTCTCGAAGGGCACGCGGCCCTTGACTTTGGTGAGCGTCTGCTTGCACCACTGCTCGCCCGTCATGCACCAGTGCGCCGCGTGCTCGCAGTTCTGCGTGAAGATGTTGAAGTCTCCGCGGCCGAGCCCGAGCAGAAAGCGGCAGCGCGAGAGCACCACCTCCGGCAGGTCAGCCTTGCTCAGATGCACCTCGCCCCAGCGAGACAGCACCTCGCGCAGGCCGGACGTGTGGTACTCGACCAGCCGCAGGTGCTTTTGCTTGCGGTTGTCCAGGAACTCCTCGAGCGTGGAGATGCGGAAGCACGAGTCGGCCTGCGCCTCCTGGAAGCCCTCGAGCGGGCTCCACACGTGGCACACGCGCACGTCGGCGGCCGAGGCGCCCGAGGCCCACACGATGCCGTGGTGCTGGTAGGAGATGGGCCAGCGGCTATAGTCCCAGATGCACACGTGGTCGCCGGGCCGCAGCGACGCCACGTTCAGCACGCGCGTGTACACGCCGCCCATGGGCTCGCGGCGCTGCTGCCTGCTCTGCTGTCGCCTCTGTCCGGCAGCAACTGTCCCTCCGTCTCGCCGCGCGCGGTCTTTGCGGCTCGGGACGGGAAAAGCGAAGTGACCGATGCGGCACGGCACGCGGATGGGGCTTTGTCTGGTGCTGACTTGCTGCGGTGTGGCGCACACCAGTGGTGTAAACGTGCGCATCTGGTCGTGGGAGTGGATTTGCGCACACTCCCACCCCGGCAGAGCACTCCACTGCATCCAAGGCTATTGCGCTGGACGGAGGTGTCTGGTGTTTGAAACAGTGGTGTTAGAGCTGCAGCAAATGGAGGTCGGGGTGGAATTAGGCTGGGCTCAAGTAGCCCCGCTGCAATGCGAAGGTTGCTGCTGCTTAAGCGCTGGTGCAGGGTGTGTCCGAATCGTCGTGGGTGTGTGCCACACGTATCTGTACCCGAGGACGAGGGCTCTGAGACACGCCAAAAACACCAACATCGGATTCTGTACAAACGCCAAGTCAATGGCAGACACTCATACGCTTCTGTGCAAGCTTCAACCTCGTCTGAGGCGGGGATTGACAGGACGCGTACCCGCCAAAATGCAGGAAGCCGGCGACCTCCTTCCGTTTTCAATCGGCTCTCGCGATTAATGAGATCAGATCGATAACGCAGCGGCCGCGTTGGCGTCCTGCCGAGGGGGACTGCGGTTTTCGTAGTTGTTTGCACGGCTTGCAAGCTAGGATTGTGCCCGCTTACGTTAGAGCTGCCTGTCCCAATTGTATCTAGCAGCGGCATTACCTACATCTTTGTTGCTTGGTTGGCGCTCGACTGCGCCACGTCAACGCCATACATTTCAGAAGATGTCTATCATGGCGCTTGTGCTAGACCGGGCAGTGGGCTCCGTTAGCGGCCGCTAGCGCACATGAGCTCACCTCGCTAAAAGTAAGAAACGAATGTGTGCCTCGCAGCGGTTATCGCCGGTAACTTATCGCCATCCACAAAGTGAATGTTGCCGACAGCTCACACCGGCAATCGATTCCGCGGCGGGCCGTACCTACATGCAGATCGTCCATTTCTGAATGCTGCAGGGGTGGGGCTGCTTGCACACACAAGCGCAGCGCTTATCTCCGACGCGGAGTTGGCGCCTGCATGGCAGCCAGCTCGTTCTCACCCCAACGCCAGTGAGCAACGGCCCAAACGATGGCTGCTCGAATTCGCCTTTCACGGCCGAAACGGCGCTTTCGTTGTGTAGCATCGATAACCGCAGGCCGTGCCGACAAGCACGCTCCAGCCATCGCAGGCCTGGATTGAAGCGGCATTGCACACAGCACCTGGTGCCGATAGCAGTGTCGGTGCCGGTGCATCGGCGCCACCTACGTGTTCTGTCGAGAGTAGTGTGGACCCCACGACGATTACGTCCGCCACACCGTGGCGTGGCGCACACCAACTTGCTCCCTGATCAGCTCGCGTCGCATACTCGCGCTTCTCGTCGATCCAGCATGCCGGCGTATCACTCGACGCTCAACGAGCTGCAGACGCAGGAGGCGTGCGGCTGCGCCATCCTGCCGCTGAAGACGCGCGCGCGCGGGCCGGCGCCCCCCGCGCCTGAGGGCCAGGACGACGTGGTGGACGAGATCCTGGCGCTCTTCCGCGCCAACGTCCTGTTCACCAACTTCGAGATCAAGGGCAACGCCGACCGCGTGCTCATCTACGGCACGCTGTTCGTGCACCTGTGTCTCAAGAAGCTGGAGCGCTGCAGCAACAAGGCGGACGGTGCGGCGGCTGCAGCGGCGGCGGAGGGGCACGCGTAGTGACGTTTTCCTCGTTGTTTTATGCCTTTGCAGCTACGCGCGTCTTGCAGCAGACGGCGGTGGACACGTTCGCCATCCCCGGCGACTCGAGCTTCCCGCTGGGCGGCCTGGTGCGTGCGCCCTCGAGCGCGAACGAAGCAGGTGGGTCTGGCCGAGAGCAGAGGAGGGAGATCCGACGCTGACGACGTGCTCGCTGTCCGTTATCAGAAACCATCCGCGGCTTCTTTAAACAGCTCCGCGAGGCCATCGCCTTCCGTCTGGTGGACGAGGTCTTCCCCAACGGAGAGAAGAGCAAGTGGTGGATGTTCTTCGCCAAGCGAAAGTTCATGAACAAGGAACTGTCGCGTTAGAGTCTTGGGCGGCGATGAGATGGCGTCGGCCGCTCTCTTTGCATAATACAGAAACAATAATGCGCTGCGCAGAGGTGGTTGTTTGTAGACATCACAGGCAGGATGGTCGATGGCAGACAAACCGCGCCATTGGGAAGTGGCTTTCTGAGCTGACCGCACGAATACAAGCTGCTTTCTTGCTCTTTCACGATGAACTTACCCTCTTGTTCTGTAAACATGTTTTGGCTGTGAGCAGGTAGTCCCCAACAAGCCAGCTAGCTTTAGTAGTAGTATTAGAACATCACGACTCTTTGACGACTGCGGCACGGAATGCCGTTGAAGCTCCGATGCACGCCATCGGCTCTGCTGGGCCACTGTAATCGACGATTGAGAGATCTTTGCGGCGCCCAAAGTAATCGCTGCTCACACTTCTATAGCTCTCTCGCGTTGCAAGTCTAGCGCTACAGAAACATCTTTATGCTCAGTCGACAAACCAAAGCCACGTACTTATTCATGAATTGAATCTTCACAGGGTTTATCTCCGTAAGAGCTACGCGTGATACAACTACCTACCTCCTAGCTATGCCAAATAACTAGGGCTATGCGAAGACTGGGATAGCTATCGCGTAAACTAGGCTACGTTTGGAGCAGAGCTCGCAAGTCAAAAGTCGAGGCGGCCGCCTACATTCAGTCGGGCACTCTTAGCAAGACATTTAAAGTATCCCTCAAGCTCTTCCTCGCCATTGAGGCTGTCCTTCAAAACGCCGGCAAAAAAGGAAGTCCAATTCGTTCTTTTCAGTCTAGAATAGCGAGACTGAAGTATTCCTCGAGCTCTCCTTCATACCAATACACAAAACATTACGGTCCACTTGAGGTGGTCCTACAGATACTGCATTATTTCGCTTCGACGGCGTTACAAAAAAGTCTGCCCCTCAAACCTGCCCAACCGGTCAAGTGCCTTTCCATATTTTCATAGCACAGCGGATGGCCCGCCAGCCACTGTACCACGGACAAGTTCCAGATGAACAGGCCGATCCCAATGCATCGCACCAGTCCTGCTCCCACACATAACGGTTCTTTTGAAGTGGTGAGCGAAGTTGAAAAAGCTGTTGCATTCGCTGCAGATCCCCGCTTTTTGCCAAGTCACTTATGGTCGTTGCAGCTCCGCCTTCATTCCAACGAAAGTGGTCTCGTTCAAACATCTTGAGAATGATGTCAGGGTGTTGGCAATCGTCTGCAAAGTTCAAGGTGAAGGTCTCTTGTTAGCTTCGGGTCCTAAAGGCTATCCCAGTAAAACACTATGTCAAGTAAGTAGTAAACGCCTTTGCTGTATCTACAACCAAGCAGTATAGTCACGGCAAGATGATATAACGTTTCATGAACTGAAGTGCAGAAATGAATGTGCTCTTCAACGTTATCTGATCGTCATAACTCAGTTACTGGCCAACTTTTGGACTGCAATTCAATTCACGCAGGATATCTGCAGTCTTGCTTTTCTTGTTCTTGAAGAGCCGTTCTATCGCATCGTCATGGCTTGAAAATCGTTTTCTATTCCGTTTAGCAATAATCTTTGCCGCGATGGCATCGCCCACTCCTTCGATTAAACGTAATTCTTGATACGACGCATTATTGATATCCGGTGCTTCAAAAAGGCTTCGATACGCGCGGCTGGCAAACGGTCCAAAATAGTCGTTGAACTCAGCTTTCGACACGATTCCACATCGCTTTCGAAGGTCAAATGGCTCCACCAAGTCGCTAGGTGCGATCAATAAAAACACGTCCGAGGCATTGTTCACAGCTTTGGTGCGCTCTTTTTCGTAATACGCTCTGTCTATCTTCTGATTCCTCTCCGTGAACTTACACTGAATCACTTCGTTACTATGAATTTGCCTGTTTCCATCCGTCAGATGGACTCGCATGAATATGTCACCAGCTGCAGCATGATCCGCATTGACGACAACTGTGCTCATTGTAGATATGTCGACGCTGCCATGGTGTTCTGTACGAATCAACAAGTCTTTCGAACCAGACTTTGTTTCAAGTTGGCTCACAGCCTTCACAACAGTGCGCGGTACCTTTTCGTGTATCAAAAGCCAGTCGATTGCACCGAAGCGGGCACCTGCGTGAAATTCAGAAAGTAAGACGGGATATTCAGAAAAAGCGATCGATTTCATACGACGGTGAAACGCCACAAATTGCTCAAATGGTTGCCACCCTAGCGCAAGACGTTTGATTTGATCATCGACGAAGTCTGCGTCACCAGGTTTCTTCGGGATTGACTTCATCAGCATCATAAGAATAATAAATGCGCATTCCAATCGCTTGTCGGGAGTGTATCGAATAAAACCAATGTTTTGAAGCCAATCTACTGTCATATTCGTATGTTGACCGATCAGTTCGAACATATAATATTTCCGACGAGAAAGTATCCCTGTTAATACTTCTTGGCAGTTGGTTGGGTCAGAAAAAAATGATGTATCGAATATATTGCATCGGTTTTCAAACTCACGATACACGTCAGCAACAATAATGGCAGGGTCGACGTCCGCCAAAGCAACTTTGCGGTGCTTTTCAAGCACTTCCTGCAAGATCTCTAGCGCTCGGCCATGCCCACCCATATCGTCCACTAACTGTTTCTCCATCTCAGTTTTGGGTGTGATGATTTCGTGGCCGCGCAATGGAGGCAGAAGCAGATACACACGCTGTTGCGTACATTTTCCAAGTACTTTACTGACTGATCTTTCTGCTGTGGCTGAGCATACCCACACGGTAAATACTCTGGATGAGTTTAAGAAGCAGCATATTGCTTTCACAATGCGAGACAAAGTGCAAAAATCATCATTTTCGACATGTTGGAGACCATCCACGCAAGAAATCACCGTCATATCCTCCACATCCTGCATCTTCTTCAGTTTGGCCACGAATTCGAGTACTTTTCCAATCGTTAATGGCAATTTTCCAAGAGAATTCTTTAGGGCTACAACGTGAGTTGACCAATCCTTCCTTTCTTTTGCGAGCTGGTAAAGCATTCGATAGCTGATATTAACATCAGCCGATTCAACGTCCAGCAACCGTTTAGTTACAGGAGTGTCATATTCGAAGCTCATACGAAATACACACGCGTTTTCCATTTTTTGAACCAGGTCTTGATTATTCGCCTGTTTAGCGGCTTCCTTCAGCAAAGTCTGCATTTCATCTAGCATGCGCGACTTCCCTGTTCCTGGCCCACTCAAAGCCAGAAAGATGGGATGAGTCTGTTTGTCCCTCGATCCGCGTTGCCAGGCTTCGTAGTGTTCAACAAGAGGGTACATAAGAACAGAATCTACGTCTGCTATTCCTTGATATGGCCATTTACTTCCAGCGCTACCACAAAGTCGCTTGGGCTCTCTCCACTCGAACGTGTCCAACAGGTTCTGCTCTAGCGCCTCCATAGATAAACCAAGCGTGCGATGCGATGGCGATGCCCCCTTTGGTATCACCGCCAGCACGTGAATCACCTCACCTTCCAGGGAAAGCCCCGATTTAAAAAGCTTACTCAGTTTCCACGACCCCCGCATTTTCGTGTAAGATGGAGGCACATCTCCGCTCTGCTGTATGGCATCGAGAGCTACGTCGTCAGGCAGCCATACGCCGTCTTCGGTCTTCGCTAGGAAGAGCTGCAACTGCGTCGAAGGAACCGTGATGGCTCCATCGCTTCGAGTCTTGACCACTTCCTTCAACGCAGACACCTTCTCACCATTCCGAATCTTCACGTCGAAAGCGTCCATTGTACGTCCCGAGTCGTCAACAATTGCACAATTCAACGTCAGCTCCTCCATTTTTCCTCGACGCTGCAAAATTGGGAGTGAGAGGCGTGGTGCCGCTTTGTGTCGCTTTGTCGATTTCTGTCAAGGTCGCAGACCTCCGTGTAAGACGCAGATCTTGATTGACATTTGAAAAAAAAATGATGGAACACAACACCGAGGCGCTTTCAGGTTTTACGATCACATCCGACAGAAAGAAGTACACCCAAACGAGCTGCAAGGCGTGTGCAAGTGACGAAAGAGGATTGGAACATTGACGACAAGTAGCAGCTACTCCTGCACGTCATGAGAACTGCTAGGACTTTGCTACGCGAACTCGGCTCGGCGGGCGCTCCAGTTGAAGAAGTTGGTGTCTGGCTCGCTACTCCACTCCTGTGCACGAGAGCACCAGCGAGGTGCATCCACGTGAGATCGCTTGCCAGTGCCTATCATTGCACCGTCGAGACTGCACTCACCGGCACGAGCGGCCCCATTTCTTCGTCGCTGTAGTCCCAGCTGATGCTCTTGGCCATGACCGGAGCTAGCTGAGCCACCACCAGCACGAGCACCCGAGCGAACTGCCCCAGCAGGGCATCGCCCACTTGCACGAGCGGACACGGCGTGGGCGGCATCGAGCAGATCCGCAACTGATGCGCCGCCGGGTACCTCCATCCATCCGCGGCTGTCACGGATCGATCCCGACGGTGGTCGCGGCTGCCAAATCGGTGGCGATCGGTTCACGCCACGCGGGACGCGCTTCAACGTGGATGCACGTTGAAGTGCTGGGTCTCCGGTGCACGTCATCGACGCTGCTGCGCCGATGCAATCGACGATCGCCGCCCGCAAATCCACGCAACGCGGCTAGTCTCTCGCGAGAGCTGCAGAGGATCCATGCGCCTCCGCTCCGTGGCGCTGGCCCCAACCTGCTCGCGGCGAGGATAGTCCGACGAGCTCGGCGCCATTCGTGAAAGCCGGCGCCATGTCGACAGCGATCGATGCACTGAAGCACGCGGCGTGCGGACGCTCGGCGGCCTGGCCCGACAACAACGCGCGGCCGGAGCTGCGCACGCTGCGCGGCCGAGTGCTGCGGCACCTGCAGCTCTGGGTCCTCTACGGCCTCTGGGTCGTGGGCATGGGCGTCTTCGTCGGCCTGTGGCTGCTGTCGCTCTTGTGCGCGGCGCGCTGGGTCTGGGGCGCGGCCACGGGGACGGAGGCCGCGCCGCTGCCGCTCGTGGTGCAGCTCTTCCTGGGCGCCGTGGCGACGCACGAGAGCTACTACTACGTGACGCGGTCCTCGCTGCACCGGTGGCCGGCTGTGCGCCGAGCCATGCGCTACATCTTCCTGCACTACCCGTACTTCCGACTCAACGTGACGGTCTTCGAAGAGCGCGAGGAGGCCGAGAGGAAGCTCCGCGAGGCCGGCCACGCCACGGGGGAGGAGCTTCTGGACGAGACGGCGGCGGCCAGCAGGGCTGTCGAGGAGAACGACGTGTCGCCCTTCGTCAGGCCCAACGACCGCAGCATGTTCGCCTTCCACCCGCACGGCGTGCTGTCGAACGGCTTCGCCATCAACGGCTGCCACCACATGAGCTTCGAGCGTGCCGAGTGCCGGTGGCTCGTGGCTGAGAACCTCTTCTGGCCCCCCATGCTGCGCGAAGTCCTGAACTGGATGGACTTCAGCAGCGTCGCCAAGGCCACCTTCCAGCGCGTCATGCCCACGGGACAGAATGTGAGTCTGATCCCCGGCGGATTCGAAGAGGCCACGCTCTACAGGCGAGGCAAGCACCGGGTGTACATCAAGAAGCGCTTCGGCTTCATCAAGATGGCGCTGCAGTACGGCTACAAGGTGCACCCGGTGTACACGTTCGGAGAAGAGTACGCCTACCATGCGCTCCCGAGTCTATTGAAGCTCCGTCTCAAGCTGAACGAGTTCAAGCTGCCGGGCGTGGTGTTTTTCGGTCGCCTGAACTGCTGCTACCTGCCTCGGACGGATGTGGATCTCATCACGGTCGTGGGCAAACCGCTGGTGCTGCCGCATATTGAGAACCCCACGAGAGAAGACGTCAAGAAGTACCACGACCAGTACGTCGCGGCACTGCAGAGGCTTTTCGACCGGTACAAGGGCGTGTACGCAGTGGACCCGAACGCCACGCTAGTAATCTACTAACACGCAGTTCATGGGCTGATTGAATGTACATTTAAGTTGAACGCTAGCTGCGCTGTTTTATATGCATTGCCTCGCTTAACACGCACGCTGCCGCCACCTACGCGAACTCAGCTCGACGTGAGCTGCGCTTGTCGTCGACAGCTGGACCACTCCACTCCTTCCAGTTACCCGAAAGAAAGTCTGGGTCAGAACGAGGTAAACTTGTTCACTCACACAAGTCAACGCACTCTCACCGGCACAATGGGTCCGACATCCTTCGCGTCATACTCCCAGCTGATGTTCTGGGCCATTGTCGGCGCCAGGAAACGGAGCAAGAGCACGAATATCCGCGCAAACTTTCCGAGAAGAGCGTCTGCTACTTGAAAGAGACGGCGTAGCGGAGACGAGTTGGCCATTCTGGAGGTGTGGTAAATCAAGAAGTGGGAGGTCGTACGCCATGCCTTGATCTGTCGAAGTTGCATTGCTTATCGCCTCACGTGAATCATCAGGATTTCGTTTACGATCATGTTGAAGTGGGATGAGTCACTTTTTGACGGCAAGGATGACACCATCGAACTGGGAGTTAGTGTCAAGTGCCAGCTCAACTCACGTCTTCCTCGAGGTTTGGACTTTCCCTCATTTGCAGTTTTGTACCTTCGGGCGGCTCGAGCTCCACCCGAACATCATTCAGTGCCCAGATGCGTTCGAGCATTCTGGTGAGTCAATACACTGACTAATCTGCTAGAGAACCATAAGAAATGTCATGCGCGATATGTTGAATCGTGTTTTCGAAATGCCCATTTGAACCATTGATGTAAACGAATTTTTATTGAATAAACGTGTGATTCTTCAACTAGATTTTAATTGAATAGCAGTGCTGTTATCATTCGCAAACTCACTCGTTTTGAGCTTGCAACTACTTGTATGACGTCTGACACCATGGTTCTACCGGGTCCTTTTGGTTGGAATGCAGCCAGATCTTCAGGTGCATATTCGATGCGAATTGGAGCTGTTTTGTGTTGTCCTCATACAGGAAGCCAATTTTGTTAAACAGATCCACTGCATTTTCACTTGTCGGACTTTGTATGTCCGACGAAAGCACAATCTTCCTATACGCAACATCATTCAATATTTCACTCATCTTCTGAACAACCTCGTTCGATAATTTATGAGTTTGCTTCATTCTTAGGAGAGCTTCAGCACACGGGATACCTCGATAACCATATCGAATAAACCCCAGCAAGTTAGCAGAGCGAAGTTCCATCTCGATATCAGCAGCACGGTTTGACCTTGGTCCTATTGAACCAAACTTGTAGTGCAGAAATATTAGGATTGATCGAGCGATTCCGATATGACCAGAACACAGGATCCAGATCAGATCAGACACACATTCTCTGTTGCTGCGACGATCCATTTCATCCAATTCCTCACGCGAAAGCTGAAGTCCAGGCCTCGACAGTGTCGCATTCAATCCAAACGTATTCTCGTCAGGGATAATTATTGGAGCCCCTACGCGCCTGCTGAAATCTAAATTGCCATACGAAGCGAAGAGTACGAAGCGTAGGCCCGGTATTTCCCTGTCCAGTGCATTTCTAATGTATTCACTTCGTCATTGTACGTGCATTGTGCCGAATCAATTAACAGTACTCGATCGCGTTTGAGTGCGACGACGTCTCAAACTTGCAATTGTACAGTTTCTGAAAATGGACAATAATTGACTAGCAGTGATGGGTTACAGACAATGCATAAAAGTCTTGCGAACATTTTGAAAGGAATACACTTTGTTGCTTTACCCTAGTAGTAGTAATGGTCCGACCGAGCATTTGCCGTGATTTCCTAATTGTTGCTTCCGCTTACTACTAAAACCTCCCGTACTCTTCTCGTGATATCACAAAACCGACGTGCTAATAGATCTCCAATTGCGCCTCGGGTCGACGGCATACACAGACTTGTACTTGTCGAACAGGCCTTGAAGAGCTTTCATGTATTGCGCATGATACTTCTGCACGTCTTCCTTCGTCGGATGCTCGATACGCGGCAAAACTAAGGGCTCTCCAACGACCGTGATGACATCCACATCCGTGCAAGGCAGGAAGAAACACTGCGGAAGACCATAGAAGAGCACACCGGGGAGTTTGAATTTGTTTAGCCTCAGTCGCAGCTTCAGCAAGAACGGGAACGTGTGGTAGGTGTCCTCGCCAAAAGTGTACACTGGGTGAACCTTGTAGCTGTACTGAAGAGCCAATTTAATAAACCCAAAACGCTTCTTGATATATACGCGGTGTTTGCCTCGTTCGTAGAGTGTTGTTTCTTCGAAGCCGCCAGGAATAAAACAGACATTCTGTCCCGTCGACATGAACTGGTGGAAGGTCGATTTGGCAACGCTACTAAAGTCCATCCAGTTCAACAGGTCTCTCATGACAGGAAACCAGAAGAGGCTCTCAGCTACTAACCATCGGCAATCTTGTTCGAAGCTCATGTGGTGTGCCCCGTTAAAGGCCCAGCCATTTGAGAGTACACTGTGCGGATGAAAGGCAAACATGGCGCGGTCGTCCGGTTTCACGAACGAAGAAACATCGTTCTTCTCGATCGTTTTTGCTGCAATTGTTATGCTGTCATCACAAAATTCGTTGGTGTCCCCGTTCTTGAATTGTTTGGCCCTCTCACGTTCATCGAAGACGGTAGCATTGAGTCTAAAATACGGGTAGTGTAGGCACAAGGTATTAAGCGTCTCATGAACGGCCACGGGTGGAGTGAAGGCTGAGAATCACGTAATGATAGCTTTCGTGAAGTGCGATTAGGCCCAAGAAAATCTGTGCCGAACGTGGAATCGAGCTGCATTGACACTTGCGGACGTATTCCAAACAAACTTCGCTACGCTAAAGAGCGACCAAACTCACAACGCAACGAAAAAGCCAATACCGACCACCCAGAGGCCATACAACAGCATAAGGGGGAGCCGTCGTAGAAATCGACCACGCAGAGTTTGTAGATCTGGACGGGTATCCGAATCGGCCCATGCTGGTGTGCGACCAAGCTGAAGCTCTTGGACTTTGGACATTGCGCCACTTTGCCGAATGAAGCTACCGTCAAAGGCCGAACTTGAGCCATCGTGTTGGCCATGAGTCTCCGCAAAGTTGGTGAAACCAACACGATCCTAGCATTTATGTGTCCTATGCTTGCGTGGGGCTCGTGACAGTGAGTTACGTGGTGTCATTATTTACAAAAATAATAGAGACAGTAGCCAGGTAGGGCTGTAGTAGTGGATTGCGTGAGTTGAGGGGGCTTTTGGGCAGTGCAGCAGTACAGAGGTGTCATCTTCACCAAATATCCGTGACGTACTCACTTCAACGTGATTCCTTCGGGATGCAAAACGCATGCGAATGGAGGAGCATGTGCATCGCTATTTCCTCCATTCCTGTGTTGGGCATCCAGCATCGCCACTCGTGCATGTTCTGTTGTATCTTTGAGATCGAAGACGCTCTCTTAGAGCAGCTTATGAAGGTGCTGGCTTGTGCCTTCTCAGTTTTAGCGCCACCAACGACCTAGCGTATCGACCATGCCGATCACGACGAGCCTGACCTCGTTCCGTGGGCAATTCAATGTGCGTGAATCTGCTACGAGTTCCTCTGTTGTGACTAATATCTCCTCTTTCGCTTTGCAGGAGTTGAGCAGCCTGCTAAAAGCAAAACATGCGCACGCATTTTCCGTTAGAATACGAGTTTTCGTTCCTACTCAATAAATGCAAGGCCTTATGCGTCCGAAAAAAGTCAACATCGTCCTTGGTCAGTGTATTGACTTGTTCGGCTCACTCAGAATGCTCGAACGCATCTGGGCACTGAATGATGTTCGGGTGGAGCTCGAGCCGCCCGAAGGTACAAAACTGCAAATGAGGGAAAGTCCAAACCTCGAGGAAGACGTGAGTTGAGCTGGCACTTGACACTAACTCCCAGTTCGATGGTGTCATCCTTGCCGTCAAAAAGTGACTCATCCCACTTCAACATGATCGTAAACGAAATCCTGATGATTCACGTGAGGCGATAAGCAATGCAACTTCGACAGATCAAGGCATGGCGTACGACCTCCCACTTCTTGATTTACCACACCTCCAGAATGGCCAACTCGTCTCCGCTACGCCGTCTCTTTCAAGTAGCAGACGCTCTTCTCGGAAAGTTTGCGCGGATATTCGTGCTCTTGCTCCGTTTCCTGGCGCCGACAATGGCCCAGAACATCAGCTGGGAGTATGACGCGAAGGATGTCGGACCCATTGTGCCGGTGAGAGTGCGTTGACTTGTGTGAGTGAACAAGTTTACCTCGTTCTGACCCAGACTTTCTTTCGGGTAACTGGAAGGAGTGGAGTGGTCCAGCTGTCGACGACAAGCGCAGCTCACGTCGAGCTGAGTTCGCGTAGGTGGCGGCAGCGTGCGTGTTAAGCGAGGCAATGCATATAAAACAGCGCAGCTAGCGTTCAACTTAAATGTACATTCAATCAGCCCATGAACTGCGTGTTAGTAGATTACTAGCGTGGCGTTCGGGTCCACTGCGTACACGCCCTTGTACCGGTCGAAAAGCCTCTGCAGTGCCGCGACGTACTGGTCGTGGTACTTCTTGACGTCTTCTCTCGTGGGGTTCTCAATATGCGGCAGCACCAGCGGTTTGCCCACGACCGTGATGAGATCCACATCCGTCCGAGGCAGGTAGCAGCAGTTCAGGCGACCGAAAAACACCACGCCCGGCAGCTTGAACTCGTTCAGCTTGAGACGGAGCTTCAATAGACTCGGGAGCGCATGGTAGGCGTACTCTTCTCCGAACGTGTACACCGGGTGCACCTTGTAGCCGTACTGCAGCGCCATCTTGATGAAGCCGAAGCGCTTCTTGATGTACACCCGGTGCTTGCCTCGCCTGTAGAGCGTGGCCTCTTCGAATCCGCCGGGGATCAGACTCACATTCTGTCCCGTGGGCATGACGCGCTGGAAGGTGGCCTTGGCGACGCTGCTGAAGTCCATCCAGTTCAGGACTTCGCGCAGCATGGGGGGCCAGAAGAGGTTCTCAGCCACGAGCCACCGGCACTCGGCACGCTCGAAGCTCATGTGGTGGCAGCCGTTGATGGCGAAGCCGTTCGACAGCACGCCGTGCGGGTGGAAGGCGAACATGCTGCGGTCGTTGGGCCTGACGAAGGGCGACACGTCGTTCTCCTCGACAGCCCTGCTGGCCGCCGCCGTCTCGTCCAGAAGCTCCTCCCCCGTGGCGTGGCCGGCCTCGCGGAGCTTCCTCTCGGCCTCCTCGCGCTCTTCGAAGACCGTCACGTTGAGTCGGAAGTACGGGTAGTGCAGGAAGATGTAGCGCATGGCTCGGCGCACAGCCGGCCACCGGTGCAGCGAGGACCGCGTCACGTAGTAGTAGCTCTCGTGCGTCGCCACGGCGCCCAGGAAGAGCTGCACCACGAGCGGCAGCGGCGCGGCCTCCGTCCCCGTGGCCGCGCCCCAGACCCAGCGCGCCGCGCACAAGAGCGACAGCAGCCACAGGCCGACGAAGACGCCCATGCCCACGACCCAGAGGCCGTAGAGGACCCAGAGCTGCAGGTGCCGCAGCACTCGGCCGCGCAGCGTGCGCAGCTCCGGCCGCGCGTTGTTGTCGGGCCAGGCCGCCGAGCGTCCGCACGCCGCGTGCTTCAGTGCATCGATCGCTGTCGACATGGCGCCGGCTTTCACGAATGGCGCCGAGCTCGTCGGACTATCCTCGCCGCGAGCAGGTTGGGGCCAGCGCCACGGAGCGGAGGCGCATGGATCCTCTGCAGCTCTCGCGAGAGACTAGCCGCGTTGCGTGGATTTGCGGGCGGCGATCGTCGATTGCATCGGCGCAGCAGCGTCGATGACGTGCACCGGAGACCCAGCACTTCAACGTGCATCCACGTTGAAGCGCGTCCCGCGTGGCGTGAACCGATCGCCACCGATTTGGCAGCCGCGACCACCGTCGGGATCGATCCGTGACAGCCGCGGATGGATGGAGGTACCCGGCGGCGCATCAGTTGCGGATCTGCTCGATGCCGCCCACGCCGTGTCCGCTCGTGCAAGTGGGCGATGCCCTGCTGGGGCAGTTCGCTCGGGTGCTCGTGCTGGTGGTGGCTCAGCTAGCTCCGGTCATGGCCAAGAGCATCAGCTGGGACTACAGCGACGAAGAAATGGGGCCGCTCGTGCCGGTGAGTGCAGTCTCGACGGTGCAATGATAGGCACTGGCAAGCGATCTCACGTGGATGCACCTCGCTGGTGCTCTCGTGCACAGGAGTGGAGTAGCGAGCCAGACACCAACTTCTTCAACTGGAGCGCCCGCCGAGCCGAGTTCGCGTAGCAAAGTCCTAGCAGTTCTCATGACGTGCAGGAGTAGCTGCTACTTGTCGTCAATGTTCCAATCCTCTTTCGTCACTTGCACACGCCTTGCAGCTCGTTTGGGTGTACTTCTTTCTGTCGGATGTGATCGTAAAACCTGAAAGCGCCTCGGTGTTGTGTTCCATCATTTTTTTTTCAAATGTCAATCAAGATCTGCGTCTTACACGGAGGTCTGCGACCTTGACAGAAATCGACAAAGCGACACAAAGCGGCACCACGCCTCTCACTCCCAATTTTGCAGCGTCGAGGAAAAATGGAGGAGCTGACGTTGAATTGTGCAATTGTTGACGACTCGGGACGTACAATGGACGCTTTCGACGTGAAGATTCGGAATGGTGAGAAGGTGTCTGCGTTGAAGGAAGTGGTCAAGACTCGAAGCGATGGAGCCATCACGGTTCCTTCGACGCAGTTGCAGCTCTTCCTAGCGAAGACCGAAGACGGCGTATGGCTGCCTGACGACGTAGCTCTCGATGCCATACAGCAGAGCGGAGATGTGCCTCCATCTTACACGAAAATGCGGGGGTCGTGGAAACTGAGTAAGCTTTTTAAATCGGGGCTTTCCCTGGAAGGTGAGGTGATTCACGTGCTGGCGGTGATACCAAAGGGGGCATCGCCATCGCATCGCACGCTTGGTTTATCTATGGAGGCGCTAGAGCAGAACCTGTTGGACACGTTCGAGTGGAGAGAGCCCAAGCGACTTTGTGGTAGCGCTGGAAGTAAATGGCCATATCAAGGAATAGCAGACGTAGATTCTGTTCTTATGTACCCTCTTGTTGAACACTACGAAGCCTGGCAACGCGGATCGAGGGACAAACAGACTCATCCCATCTTTCTGGCTTTGAGTGGGCCAGGAACAGGGAAGTCGCGCATGCTAGATGAAATGCAGACTTTGCTGAAAGAAGCCGCTAAACAGGCGAATAATCAAGACCTGGTTCAAAAAATGGAAAACGCGTGTGTATTTCGTATGAGCTTCGAATATGACACTCCTGTAACTAAACGGTTGCTGGACGTTGAATCGGCTGATGTTAATATCAGCTATCGAATGCTTTACCAGCTCGCAAAAGAAAGGAAGGATTGGTCAACTCACGTTGTAGCCCTAAAGAATTCTCTTGGAAAATTGCCATTAACGATTGGAAAAGTACTCGAATTCGTGGCCAAACTGAAGAAGATGCAGGATGTGGAGGATATGACGGTGATTTCTTGCGTGGATGGTCTCCAACATGTCGAAAATGATGATTTTTGCACTTTGTCTCGCATTGTGAAAGCAATATGCTGCTTCTTAAACTCATCCAGAGTATTTACCGTGTGGGTATGCTCAGCCACAGCAGAAAGATCAGTCAGTGAAGTACTTGGAAAATGTACGCAACAGCGTGTGTATTTGCTTCTGCCTCCATTGCGCGGCCACGAAATCATCACACCCAAAACTGAGATGGAGAAACAGTTAGTGGACGATATGGGTGGGCATGGCCGAGCGCTAGAGATCTTGCAGGAAGTGCTTGAAAAGCACCGCAAAGTTGCTTTGGCGGACGTCGACCCTGCCATTATTGTTGCTGACGTGTATCGTGAGTTTGAAAACCGATGCAATATATTCGATACATCATTTTTTTCTGACCCGACCAACTGCCAAGAAGTGTTAACAGGAATACTTTCTCGTCGAAAATATCATCAGTTTGAACTGATCGGTCAACATACGAATATGACAGTAGATTGGCTTCAAAACATTGGTTTTATTCGATACACTCCTGACAAGCGATTGGAATGCCCATTTATTATTCTTATGATGCTGATGAAGTCAATCCCGAAGAAACCTGGTGACGAAGACTACGCCGATAATCAAATCAAACGTCTTGCGCTAGGTTGGCAACCATTTGGGCAATTTGTGGCGTTTCACCGTCGTGTGAAATCGATCGCTTTTTCTAAATATCCCGTCTTACTTTCTGAATTTCACGCAGGTGCCCGCTTCGGTGCAACCGACCGGCTTTTGATACACGTAGAGGTACCGCGCACTGTTGTGAAGGCTGTGAGCCAACTTGAAACAAAGTCTGGTTCGAAAGACTCGTTGATTCGTACAGAACACCATGGCAGCGTCGACATATCTACAATGAGCACAGTTGTCGTCAATGCGGATCATGCTGCAGCTGGTGACATATTCATGCGAGTCCATCTGACGGATGGAAACAGGCAAATTCATAGTAACGAAGTGATTCAGTGTAAGTTCACGGAGAGGAATCAGAAGATAGACAGAGCGTATTACGAAAAAGAGCGCACCAAAGCTGTGAACAACGCCTCGGACGTGTTTTTATTGATCGCACCTAGCGACTTGGTGGAGCCATTTGACCTTCGAAAGCGATGTGGAATCGTGTCGAAAGCTGAGTTCAACGACTATTTTGGACCGTTTGCCAGCCGCGCGTATCGAAGCCTTTTTGAAGCACCGGATATCAATAATGCGTCGTATTAAGAATTACGTTTAATCGAAGGAGTGGGCGATGCCATCGCGGCAAAGATTATTGCTAAACGGAATAGAAAACGATTTTCAAGCCATGACGATGCGATAGAACAGCTCTTCAAGAACAGGAAATGCAAGACTGCAGATATCCTGCGTGAATTGAATTGCAGTCCAAAAGCTGGCCAGTAACTGAGTTATGACGATCAGATAACGTTGAAGAGCACATTCATTTCTGCACTTCAGTTCATGAAACGTTATATCATCTTGCCGTGACTACATTATTTGGTTGTTCTCGACGTTGATTCTTGCAGTAGATTCCGCAAATCGAGGCGTGTCGTACCTGGCATGGTGATTTATTTGGTATTGACTGAAGAGGTAGGTATTTGTATGACGTGTGGCTCTTCCGAAGGTAAACTTTGGCTTTATGGAAGAATTTAATACTTCATTTCCATGTTTATGTTGATCGTCTGAGCAGTCGACATTTTTGTTGCACCAGACTTACTATTGTAGCAAGCATTATAATACGTGATAAACAGTCACAGGGCTGCGTCTCATCGTCTACACGACTCTGTAAGCCACCCACGCACAAGACTACCATGTCCTTCCCGTTCTGTATCTTCTCCAGCTTAACGACAATCTCAACCACTGTTTCAGTACGCAGACAATGCGATAAGCACGACATTTCTAAATGATCAACAAATTGCTCCTACGGTGTGCCATCGTTCTTGAGGTTCATACAGCATTCGGTAGCTGTAATTATACAAAACACTTCCTTATTTTGCTAGCCTAATACAAAAATCGATACAACGATTACGTGTTGGACGCGGGACATTAGTAGTAATACTTAGAACATTACGCCGGCAATTTTTTTACTTTCCGTAATTTACCACTGAGAACATTCCTGGAACCTTCTTTCGGGTCAGGTGCTCTTTAAGCAACGCGACCTCTCGACCACTTGAGAGCGAATGCAACGCCTTTTGGATCTAAGGGTGGTTTCAGATCCGCTCTACCACTGATATCTAAAAGCTGTTTTTTTTCATCGACGCGACCTCTCGACCACCCGAGAGCGAATGCAACGCCCTTTCGATCTAATGGTGGTTTCAGATCCGCTCAACTACTACAGGTGCTCTTTCAGCAACGCGACCTCTCGATACCATCTGGTGCAAAAGAGGTACAGTACCATCTAAACCTCCAACTCCACAAAACCGATCCACAATCCTAGAAGCATTTCAGTACGATTCACAAGTACATGTAAGTCATCGATATTTTTTATCATCAGTAAAAAAAAATATGGTCAATGGATTTAGCTCAGAAGAGCATCTACTTCAGTCTTTAGCTTAGGACACTTAGACTTAACAAAGTTATTCTTACTGAGCCAATCGAGATAATTCGGATCAATCTTTTGAATCTGTTTGATAGTTCGATTCTTGTATTTCCCCCACGTCATCATAAACGAACCATCGTCGTTTCCGAATTTGATGTGAAGGAATTGGGCAATAGGGTCATTCCCAAGATCGGTAAAACGATTTTGATGAGACAACCATCTACAATAGGACGGATCAGAGGAATATACCTCTTCAATAGTCTTCGATTTGTACTTGCCGAATGTTAGTGTCGAACTCATTGTATCTGTGAATGTGTATCTATATACCTACCCAGATACCTATTCAAAAAATAAATTAATTATTTCAATGGACTTAAGCTGTCGTGAAATCAAGTACCTCACCCGTTAGACGGTCGTAGGACAGTTCTTGTTCGCTAATAACCAACACAAGCATATTAACACCCTGACAACCAGCATTCACACCCTGAATCTGAATAGACTGAGGAACATCCTTTTCGGTCAGGCGACTGACATCAGCGATGAGGACACGGTTAGTTAGAGACCACGTCTGATAGTCAAGAAGACCATTCACAAGCTCAGGAGTTAGATCACCGTTGATAGCTCCAATCTTTGCCACCTCGTTGGTGAAGTGGTGGAAGTCGTAGTCGTGGCTGATATCAAACGTCTGACTCGAACCAATGCGAACATTAAAGTTGCGAATCGAAGAACCAGGGTGTAGAGTCCAAGGAGCGCTATCAAAAGGACTTTGGAACTGTTGAACAGCAGCGGAAGCGAAACTACCCGTTTGCTCGGCAAAGGGGAGGACTACGACGTATTTAGCATTCTTGACCGAAGCCGATAGCTGTAGGTCAAACGATGTGTTGTGTTGAGTCGATTGTTTACCAATGCCAGCTCGCTGGTAGAACCACTGAGCGTAGCAGTCATTGTAGCGTACCTTCTTAACAGGCTTAGAGATGATAGCCTGAGGATTCTCGAGATGAACGAACGGGACATACAAGCGAGAAGTAGTGAAAGGCATGTACGTACCATCAATAGTAGGCTCAAGCGAATTAACTACGGCTCCCCAAGCAATACTGAAACCAGCAGAAGCAGCAAGAACACCAGCCATACGATTACCAGTGGAAGAAGCCGCAACCATTACGGGACACGTATTACCTGATGAGAGGGTAGTGGAAGTAAGCGACATACCCTTCGTAGCATCAACGGCGATAACGGATGAGCCCTGATTCACACGGAAACGAAGTCGGATCTGAGGATTAGCCATCAAATCGAGTTCGCGGAAGATAGGGTGTAAATCACTTAGTTTGATTTTTAGCATGTAGTTCCACGTACCCATAATACATTAGCAGTAGAAGCACCCGCTACGAATGCACCACGCGAGGTTTGGTTAGCGATAGTGGTGGAAGCAGAAGCAGCACCAAGCGACGGCCACGTTGAACTGAAATCAGAACCAGCCGTCGGAGGATTAGATAGAAGACGCTTAACGAGACCATCGTTAGGAATGGTAGCACCACCCGAAGGACCAGTGGTTGTAAAAGTAGATGAGTAAGCGGTTGTGTTCGTGTATCCATCACCGGTTAGGGAGCTTGTAGCAGCACTATAAAGAACAGACTGAGCAGCATCAGGGTAAAGGAATGATTCAGCACCATGCTTCTCAACATACTGAGGGCTGTATCCGGTTTGAGCACGAATGTTGTTCCAAAAGAGCTTGTAGTCAGCCATGCTAACGATAGTCTTGCCATTCAGCTCGAGAGACATCGAGTCAATTACATTCCAGTTGCCACACTTGAGGGTAGCACAGAAGCGGTTAGCAGCAGCACTTTGAGCAGTAGCACCATTCTTCATCGATACCGTGTATGGAAGCATAATATAAGCATCTCGGAGGGAGGCAAAGCCCTCACTTCCATTTAGCTGAGCCGTTGCATCAATGGTAATGACACCATTCTGATAAGAACCCTGATTAAGATCAATGACATGAGGTACGCGCTTAGTGGTCGATACCTTGATCTCAGGATCGCTCTTTAGTGAGCTCTGGTACAAATACTGATCGGATAGTTGTGTTTCACTCATGGTGGAATCTATATCAACTCTAATATACTTTTTGGAAATTAATTATTATGACAAGCCTTATCAAGCCAATCACAAGTGATCATGACCTCATCGAGCTCGCTGAGAAAATGGATGTGAGACTTGACAACATTTTCGAATCAAGTGAGATAACGTCTCCTCTTCCAATGAATGGTTCTTTCCTAATTCTACTACGACAGCCTAATATGGATGTAGGTCATTGGACAGCGGTACATAATGGTGAATACTTCGATTCAATGGGTGAAGCAGCCCCAACAAAATATGGAATTGGTAGATACAACTCCAAGCAATACCAAGGAACATATGGGGATTATTGCGGACCATTCAGTATCCTTTGGCTGTATTCTAAGCAACACAGTCGACCCAATATCTTAAAAATATGAAAGATTTGAATTTGACAATTCTATAATAAATATGTTTCAGGGAATATAGCAAACATGTATCGCGAACTAACAGTTTCAAGCGACGTACCATCGCGCAAGCTCACCAAGGCTTTCAAGACCGGTAAGCTCTCTTTAACAGCTAACGAACTCAAGGGTAGTGGATCTGTCATTCATCTTCATCCGGCAAGCTATGAAAAGGCTCTTAAAGCTCGCAAAGCCGGTCGTGGCGTTCGACTCGACATTACTCGACACGAAGTTAAAAAAGGGTACAAGAAGGCTCAAGGAGGGTCGATTTGGTCCAAGGTATGGGGAGGGATTAAATCGGCTTTTAAATTCGCAAAGGATTCAGGATTACTTAGCCGAGCTGTGGATGCCGCCGTACCGGCGATCTCAACGGCTTTGGGTGCTCCCCAAGCAGCTATACCTACCAGAGCCGCAATTCGTTCGATGACGGGTGTAGGCATTTACGACAGCGATAGCGATGTTGAGAAGGATGGAGGACGAATTACTGTAGCTGATGTGAAGAAGGGGGCTAAGCGAGCTCTAAGCTATGCGAAGCGTAAGGGGGTACTTACTGATGCTGTAGATGCGGGAGAGAAGTTCCTTTTGAGCAAAGCGACTAAACCAGAGCATGAAACTCTCATCAAGTCGATCCGTGGTGAAGTTAAGCGACGATACGGAGTAGGTGTTGCAAAGAGTAAGCGTCCGGCTAAGGGGTCTCAAGAAGCAAAGGATCGTATGGCAGCTGTACGAGCTAAACGTCGTGGGGGTAGCTTCAGATTGTAAGAAAAAAATATCATCTCTCTGAGCATTACTCATTTTTTTGGCCTCAACAGAAGCATGATTGAAACCGATGTATCACGGAACTTGACCTTCTGATCGTTTTGATTATAGATGCTGATCGTAATACTTGAGCGTGAGCCATTGTGGCAATTCATCCAAGCATACTGACTCGGTTTGTATGAGATCAACTGACCAACAGAAGCATCACCACGATCGAAAGCGCTTAGGATATCACCAGAAGCAACGTACTCATTCTTAATGAGATCGCAACGAACAACGTAGCTCGAACTCGGATGAATCTGAGGGATAGTGTTTGATAGTTGAGCACTTGCGACAAGTTGCAGGAGCAGATGGATACGTTCCAGCAGTCAAACCAACAACTTTTCCGAAGGCAGCATTATCGATGATGATGCGAGGAACGCGGATCGTAGTAGGTAATCCAGTTCCACCAGAGCTGTATAGACCAGTAGCAGGCCTCGTCCAAGTTCCACCAGTAGTAGGTAGCGTCGTTGGTGTCGCACTGAAATCAAACTGAGCAGCGTAATAGACGCTGTTTTCACTCAACTGGATATAGAAAACGTTGTTTCCAGACGGGTCAATGAGGTAAGCACCAGCATTAACGAGAGCAGTCTGAATGCTTCGATTAATATCAGCATACGAGTATAAACCATCGGGCAGGGTGATAGACACAGTAGAAGTTGTAGCAGCTGTCGGGACTTCGATCTTAAATGAATTATTGTAGAACTGAGTAGCATCAATGTTATACTCAGAGTTGTACATCGAAATCGACTGAACCGCGCAAGCTACATCGTTGAAATCAGCCGCCGAACCAGGGAAGCTGTATTTCCATGTGGAATTGTACCCATCTTGAACAAGGTTAGTTGAATCGAGCTTAACAAACGAGGCCATGCTTGGAACTATATTCTCACAATCAAATTTTTTTCAAATTATTCGATAGATATCGGTTGATCGAAGTTGTATCGAAGCTGTCCTTTTACTGAATCAATAAACAACATCTGTCCTTTCCGCTCAGTGGCTTTATTGTAATAATAGACAATGCTACGTTCATCAACCCCCCGAATGTTGAAATCTTTCACCACCATTGTCAAATCACGTTTTGAATTCGCTTTTAGAATGGCTACATACTCAGCATTCAAGCGAATCATCTTATCAGTAGCAAAGTAGCTATGACTAAGGAAAATGGTACTGATTTTGAAATTTCTCCCACGAGTGAAGTAATGAGAAAACAGATTCTTCTGAAGTAGCTTATCGTTGCTATAATCATCTATGATAACAAGCTCTGGTTTATTGGAAGCTATTGGAGTATGACGAACTTGATCGACGCTTGGAGGACTATCAGGGTCAGCAAATGTGATGAATTCATCCAATTTATCACGGAGATACTCATATAATTCCTGATGAGGATTACGTGCTAAGATCGTTAGGTGGGCGAACACGTGAGGAGAATGCTTGAGAATGAACATACAGAGGTTATTCTTCCCTGAGAAAGAGGGACCTAATACAATCATTCTGAATAGTGATTTGATATCCAAATCGGGAATGTCTTTCATCGAAGAGCTCTTGAACTTCTTCGGCAAAGAAGCACCAAAATCGGGAATACCGCTCATGATTATCACTTGTTCTATATAACTTAAGACAAAATGAGTACTGGATTTTCATATCCGCAACCAATCTTTCAATCCCCTATCTACAACCCAGCATTCTATCTAATGTTAGATGCAAGCGGCTTCTTGACATATGACTATGCTCAAACACTCTATCTAAGCAAAACTGATTATAGATTGACATATATTTCAGGAATCACTATAGATCAAGCGACGGAAGGTGTAGCACTCGTACCTGGTGTTAATGGTGATATCAGCGGAATCGGAGCTCTTAGCTGTAGTAGTCTGACGGTGGATGGATCGCCTGTATCAACACCCCCGGCATATGTTCTATCAATCACACCGAGATCGGCCGACGCGAGCAAGGCTCCTGTACTGAATACTACCTCCGACATCTCAGGTATCAACTCCCTAAGCGCATCATTGCTGACGGGGACGCTACAAACCGCGGCTCAACCTTACATAACGAGTCTTGGTACGCTCACAGCTCTTACGATTGGTGGAAACCTTGTCTTTAGTGGATCATCTCGCTCACTGAGCATTACTGGCTCTGGTAGCTATGTAGATGCTACGGCATATCGCCAAGCAGGAATAACCTATGATCTCAGTAGCATCGGAAAGCTATCGCTAACTACAAACGGGATAGCAGAAGCATCTAAGGCTCTTGTTCTTGATTCCTCGCTTAACATGCGAGGGGTGGTTGCTCTCGAGCTGAATCATTCTTCAACAACCATTAGCAATTCCTCGATGATGAGTAGCTACGCTCTACTTATTCGCTCGAAATCGAATACCGTTGGTTCATCTACAGGCATTTGTTTTGCGGCTACGACAAGCGCTATCGGCTCTTCTACAGGTGGAGCAAGCATCCTCTTCACAGACACAGGAGCCAACTCAGTTGGATATCTATCCATCAATCTGAAACCATCTTCAGCAGTTGTTTCGACAGCGTTTACAGAGGCTATTCGGATCACGGCTGATGGTTTCGTTGGAATCAATCAAGCAAATCCATCAGAAATGCTGGATATCGTTGGTAATGCTTACATTAGCGGAGACTTATTGTTTGCTGGAGGCGGGCTTATTCGAATGGTGGTAGTCTCCGAGTCATCGATCAATTCGGGGTGATGACTCCCGCATCATTAACTACAAGTACTCTGACCGTAGCAACGATTGTTCCAACAACCCGCACCATTCCTGGTTCAACCTCCGCTTCTGGTGTGATTTGGTATTCATCCATCTCACGATATTTTGGCCAACGGGTTATAAGTAGCGACGAGATTAGTCTCCTTTCGTACAGTGCTGGAGGTACCTACAACGATTACATCCGCTGGAATCACAATGTAGGCTCTCCCGTAATGAATATCACTGGATTCACTACGCTCAATGCAATTAACACGAACTCAACTACGATGATATATTTGAACTCATCCGATCGATGCGGAATCAAGAACACTTCGCCGGAAGCTACTTTGCACGTAGGAGGGACTTTAGTCGCTAATAGTGAAATATACACGAAGGGCAATTCATCAGCCAATGCTTCATATCGAGGTAATTGGAGCTCTGCGAACTACTGGGGAAGCGGAAGCGATGCTACAGTTGGTTCAATTCGATTCGGAGTCTGTGATGCAACGGGAGCATGGGTAAGCTACGTAGCAATCCGAGGAGGAAGTTATACGAATGCTTCTGACGAAAGGTTAAAGACTGACATTGTAGATGTACCATATGGTTTGGAGTCAGTTATGATGATGAAACCTCGTAAATATTCCATGATTCAGGAGCAAACGAATCACGTTGGATTCATAGCTCAAGAACTCGCCGATATCATACCTGAATGTGTTCAACAAGGTGCTAATGATGATTTGAATCCTTCGGGATTCCCGGTGAATCCGTGGGGCATAGACCTCGCGAGTCTGACATCAGTTCTATGTAGAGCTATTCAAGAATTGAAGGAAGAAGTGGATTTATTGAAAGCTCTTATCTCCGAGTGAGTATAGACAATGGAGGTCTTAGACATACGTCCGAGCAACCAAAAGTTCAAGAAGTACTCAGCGGACGTTATCATCAACGATAAGCTGTACAGAAACATACACTTTGGCGATGTTCGCTATGAACACTATCGAGATAGTACTCCTTTTCGCCTCTACTCACATCTGGACCACAACGATATTAAGCGTAAAAATGCATTCTATCGACGCCACGCGCGCAACAAAGGACCTGCCGCCATGCTCGCTAAGGTATTCCTTTGGTAAAAAATATCTCTCGCTGTTCTATAACGATGGGCTGCGGACCGAGTAAAGATTTGAAATCGAATGTATCTCTCAAAGATCCGGATCAGGTGGTAGGTTCAACTATTTTAAGAGCTGATCAGATCGTAGTGCTCGGGGATAGTGTCTTTCTTCCAACTAAAATGCCTGATGGCGAGTCTGCCATCCTCGAGGTGTCGATCCATGACAAAAAAATATCAGTGTATCGCGGCTATCGTAATAGACTGGTGAGAGAAGGTATAAGTCTCTAACTTATAGAGCAAACGTCTTAACGGCCTTGCTTTTTTTCTTAGGTTGATACGCCCATACGCGGCCTCCTTCCGTCTGAGTAGAAGTCTCACTTTTTTTATTGATTTATCGAGGTCAGTAGCCCATACAGCGGCTTGAGTTTGTTGAGGACGATCGCGGATAATGAGATTCTTCATGATCGATTTCAGTTCAGCAATATTCAAATCAGCGTTATCACCATAGCTTCCGCCTGAGCTGGCGATGATGCGGGAATTAAAGAAGAACATAGTCTCTATATCAAACGAACGATAATATCCTTAAACTCAGAATCAGAAATTAGACGGTTAGAGTACATATCTACCGATAAAGACTTAAGCTGTTTGATGAGTGACGGATTGTCATTACCGAGTTCCAACTCCCCTTTCAGCTTATCATACTCCGCCTTAAGCGATTCTAACGGGTCCTCGAGTCTGTCATGAAAGTTGTACTGGAGATGAGTGATGGCAAGGATCTCCTTGAACAGTTTTTTATCGTCGATGGATAGCTTATCGTAAGCGGCTTGATCTATATGTTGCTTGAATGCAAGCGTTCGAATCATCGATTGAAGCCCTTCCCCAATTTGTCGCTTCGGACCACATTTTCGTCGATTGGGCTGTACTATGACAAGGGTTTTGTTATCAAGATCAGGAATTCTGATATACTTACTACCAAGCTGTCGATATACATACGCTGATCGGGTAGCTAAGCCTTGAATCTCGTTTAGGTTGTATGTTCGACCGCGGCGTACGACACCTTCGAGTGGAGCGACACCGGCTCCTCTCAGCCCACGACCCTTGAGCTCGGGCTTAGTTGAAACATCCATGTATTTGTGATTTCGTTGCTTTAGAACGTATAAGAATAGAATTAGAGCATTATCGATTTCCTTCTTATCATCTTCTGAAACTGATTGTAATGTCTTACTTTTCTCAAGATATTCAAATGAATCTAAGAGCTTCTCCAACGTTTTAGTCCAATCAATCTTTTTGAAGAAATCTTTGCTATTTTTTGGGGATGATATATCACCAAGCTGAGTCATCATTCGTAGTTCATCAATACCCTTTTTATCGTTTTTAAACCAGTAGAAGTATCTACCTAACTTATCTACTGCTCCATCTAATTTTACTGGAGTGAGATGGATAGGAAATACATTACCTTCATGATGAGCGGCATGGAAATAATCCAAGATGATGGTTTTTGCATCTGATTCAGCCATAGAGGTAGTAGGTAGGTTAATATCATTATAATCACCCGTTGATTTTCCTTTAAGCCAAAAGCCTGTAGTCGGTTGGAATCGTGAAGGGTTAGCGGCTAGAGTGTTGGTCTCTTCCGGTTTAAATTCAATTGTAACCCCCTTCGTTTCAATGATGTCCATGAGCCGTTGAAGAGTCAATAACCATGACAGTTCCCGTAGCTTAGCAGGAAGAGGCTTTCCTGTGTGATTTTTGATATTAAGAAGTCCTTTCATATCGATAAACACCTCGGCTTCCTTTAACTCAGTTCCATCTTTTAGTACAGGGATAACTGTGATATTGGAACCCTTGAACTTCTTCGAATAAACTGAAATCATCATTTTGACCGCGGCCTTTGCCCGCTTCTCATCCATCATAGTATCTGACGAACTGTCGTGTTCCCATATAGCTACCGCTGGTAATTTTCTTTCACTATGGATCTGACTATCAGCGGGTTTTTTCTTCCAAAAGTTGGAATAGCGTTGATCTTTATCTTCACCTCGCATAGCATCTACCTCATCAATCGAGTTCGACTCACCACTGTACAGGATATTCTCGATTTCTCTTCTTGTAGCTACCCAATCGAGAAACTTTGATTCTGATCTTTTATTATGAGCATATTTATAAAGATTACCTCTTTTACCGATATATCGCTTAGTATCAATCGATCCATTAGTTTTAATAGGTTTGACCTTAAGTGAAGCCCAATTCGGGTTTTTCTTGTAGAGCTTCTTAATCCAATTAATTGCTTTGATGGTTTCTTCATCAAATACTTTTTCATCAGTGGTTGTAAAACTATCAACCATTGTTGGAAGCTCTGTCTCAATACCAACCTCAGTTGTTTTTGGGGTGGCTTGAACGTTTCTATTCCTTGTATCTATGGTCGTTTGCGAACCAACATCTGAAATTTCACTCCCAGCTTGGGTACCAATTTCTACAGATGAGACCTCAGGGTTTCTTTGAGAGTTTCCACTTTCACGACTTTTTTTTAGGATTTCCGAGAGTGGAATCTTCATCTCATCGGGTGTTTCTGCATCAGGAGCGACAGAAATATCTGTCTGAGCCGATTCGGTCGTTTTCTTGGGAACAGTAGCATTAGATACATCACTCGACCACTGAGCACCCGCATACATCTCTCTCTTAACGGTGGCTAGGCGTACGCGACGATGCGCTCGCTCAAGTAGCTCCTGTCGTTTTTGCTCTCGTTGAGCAAGACTGTTGAAATTAGGAAACATTGTTTGAATCGTATATATGATAATGAAACATAAAAAAATAGGATTATCTACCAGTAGCTTGGCATGACTGAATCATGGGTCGCATAGTCGTACTGATGACAGATCTGATTCCGCTCATTCAGCATATTGAGATAGCGATTCTTAATACAGTGAAACGGGACGCCAAAGATCTTCTCGAGACCTTTTTATAAAACTGATTGGCTACGGTCGCTCGGAAATTAGCTACCGGATCCAAAACCATAAGCTCATTTTTGATTCTGCTAGCTTCTTGAATGATCCAAATCTTTCGTCGAAGCCGATTTAGCTCACGCTCGTTTTCTAAACAAGAGGGACACATGAATATCTTATTGCTATATATGAAGTCAGATAATTTCAACTTTTTAGCAAAAATAGTTCGAACAATATACTTGAGTCAAAAGCTTACAGAGGATGTCTCTGTCAAATTAAATTACAAGTAAATTATGACTCATTTTTTTGCTGCCTCACAGTACTCATTTTCAAGAGTCGATCTTCTACTCTTGTCCCAATTCTTGCTTCAGAAAGGAATTTCTTTTGCCCCAAAATATTCCTTCTCTAACTCAGACGGTCTATTTTTATTAATTAAGCGGAGATTTGAGAATGGCTCCCAGGAATCAGGCTCATTACCACGCCACTAAACCAAGTATTTGTATTTTCCAGTTTGCAACTTTTTGTGGTCTAATATCTTCTCTGCTTCAAGGATGTCACCTCGATATATTGTTGCTTCTGTTGTCTCCGATTGTATAATCTTGAGATCATTTGGAGCCTTGTAGAGTGTATGCCCATTTCTGGAGCGGATCTGGACTCGATAGCCGTCCATACCAACGATTGAATACACCGCCTTGCTCCAACGAGCTTGTTCCTTGTCAAATGTTTTCTTCTTAAGTCGATATAGGACATTAGTACCAACCTCGAGCTCGTTATCGATTTTATCAGCTTCGACTTGGTTATGATTCAACTCAGCCTCAATTACCTTGCCTTTGGCTTCATTAGGTGTCATCCCAACTGATCGGTAGAGTGGTTGTGTTGCCGTTAGTGATAATATCGCTGATGAGCTTGTGCGTAATCCTCTTGGGAGACATTTTGGTTAGTCTCTGCTTCAGTGTTCTATTGAAGCGCTCGATTTTTCCCATTCGTTGTTGTAGTGTTCGATCTTCTTGGCTTTAAATAATTGCTGAGCTTTCGAGTTCATGAACTCAGACCCATTATCGCTTGTGATTATATCTACCTTATTGGATCGAATAAAAGCCTTTAGCGCTACCAGTACAGTTGCAGCTGTCTTATTCGACAAAAGGTTTGCATACCCGATGCGAGAGTTAATATTGACACCGGTTAGAATTGGTTGTTTCCCCCAGAAAGCAAGGTCAATTTGCCAAGAGTTTGGATTATGAGAGGCGATTTTGAACCCATCGAATCGCTGCTTTTGTTCTTAAAACCTCTGAATATCTGATTGTGTAGCATACCAATCCTTTACTTTTTTAAGCGTTATCTTCGGATCTATCTCACGAGCCTTCTCGTGTAGAGATTGAGCACTGACATAACCGGTTTTAGGGTCATAATAAAGCTTCTTGAGTATTGTGTCCATGCTATATGTTAGATGGAGAAAAAAATGGGCACTTGAACGTCGATTAAATATCAAGCGGGACTGTAGTAATACCATCTTCAAGCACACGTCGCTTGTCGTAGAAATATGATAGAGCTGTCTTTGTCTGACTGTATGTGATAATAGATTTAGTCTCTTTCGATAGTCTAAACCCCTTGTTAGTACCTTGGAGTGTGATACGATCCCGCACAACAGTCTCAAATCCCTTAGGGGTAAGTACATCATTGTTGCGTCCTCGCCCCTGTTGCACACCCTTAGCTGAAACCTTCACCTTGTACAATTCGTCTGGTAGATAGCAAATATAGTTCTTCGAGGATAATGAGACCATAGCATCACCTGACCATTCATCCTTGAATAGACCTGGGGTACGGCGATCAAACTTAGCTACATCCGCGCTATAATCGCGTGGAAACCAATCATACTTGTGCTGAACGAAGTGCTCACGTAGCTCAGGTTTGATACATTCTTGGAACGGATTATCACAGCTGAATGCGATGTACGCGGAGTCTGTATCCATCTCCTGATGTTGAAAGTCTGAACGATCGAAGTAAAAGTCGATGCAATCATAGTAGAACTGGAGCATACGTAGCTTAGCGAGTTAATAGATAGCAATCGACAAATGGATCGGGTTCTTGTTCTTAAGTCTTCGTTTCATCATAGTAAGTTCGCAAGCATCATTGAGCTCCTCTAATCCATGAAAGGTGAAATGCTCAATCTTAGCCTTAATAGCCTTGTCGCTTGACTCATACTTGATTTCTTTGTGCTTGCTCATGTCCATACCAGATCGACCAAAAGCGCTGTTGCCTACCAGTTTCATCATCTCAGCAATCATAGCCTTGGCCTCGTCGGCATCGCCTTCTCGTCGAGCGTTCGATACAGCCTCCATAAATGGTGCAAACACCTTGTGTGAGCTTGCTTTGATAAAGCTGTACGTCTTGGTGATTTCCATACCATGAGATAGATACCACTTGAGCAAAGGCGCATAGATAAGGATCTTCTCTCCAAAGTAGCTACCAATTAATTTCCGAGCTGGCTTCGATCTGCTTTTCTCGCGTGCTTGGTTGTAGTCATACATATGCTTACCAATGATACTCTCATCCGTACAGTCGATCAGTGTATTTTTGAAGATGGGGGTCATCTCACCGAAATACTGCTTCAAGTGTTCTGGTGTATGAATATCACACTCGAGAAAGCCGAAAATCTAATCGTTCTTGATGTCCTCAACAATCTCTGGATAAGCCTCGATAGTTGTAAGTCGTCCGCATGACATGCCATTACCGAGAGCCCAGAGATACAGAGCACTAGCATCGTACCCGATTACCTTCTTACACAGCTTACCACCACGAATCTTCGTCTCGTTGCGCTTAGCGTATCTGTTAAAGATAATTGATGGGCCACCAGCAATATTAGCTTTCATCTTAGTGTAGATATCCTTCTCCTCCTTGTCAATGGAATAGACCAGTCTGTCTGAGTTGAACTCAAGCAGCTTCTTGTATCTGAAACCCTTGGGAGACATATCCTTACGAGCGGTGTTGCACTTCACACAGCTGGTCAAGATGTTGCCGTCGATGTGGCCAAGTTTATTGTTGATACGATCCGCTGAAGCGGTATCAGCAGTCAGCTGGCAGTAGCATAGACCACACAGATACTTTTGATTTTGCAGCAATGTATTTAAGTGCTCAAGTGTCATACCAAATTTTCGCTTTGCCTTAGCATCCTGACTCTTGTATCCACCCAATCGGTTAGCTGGAAATTGGAATGCGTTAGCTGATTTCTTATCCGGATATTGGAGATTGTCAAAGCAAGTCTGATACATAACCTTCTCCGAAAGACCAGGTAGCGACACTCCATCTGTAAGCATATCCAGATCAAAACGCTTGAAGAGCTCTCGCTGAGCTTTGATAGCCTTGATGAATGGGACTACGTCAAGATTGTTGTACCAGACCAGCAGGTCCTTAATCGACTTCATTCCATAGTACCCCCAGACAAATTGTATGCGCTTATAGTCATCAGCGCTAATACTTGTTCCACGGAGCTTGCTATCGAAAGCCGCCTTAGGTGGAATAGTAGTCTGGTTTAGCACATTGAACGCGGTGATGTACTCATACGGGAAAAGACCCTTGCCAAGACCACAGATACATCTAATTTTGTCATCACATTTACAGCCACCGAGATATGTTGTAAGAAACTTATCGTAGCTGGTACCAGCCGGCACATAGTTGCTAATATCGAGCATTTTCATATGCGATGTTGCAATGCACATGTAGCTTGGATTCTTGATAACAGATTTGATGTTGTCGGTACCAATTACGGCAAACAAAACCTTCTTAATCAAGTTAATATCGTATCGACCAGAATTGAAGCCGAATACTGGTACCTGGTCAAGCTGCTGTTTCAGTTTCCCATAACCAGACCTTTGCTTACCAAAACCAAGACTGCAGTGAAAGTCAAAGAAGCTGGCATACTTCCCTTCCTTAATCCAACCGTCCACATCAGGCATCTTGTAGGTCCTAGATTTACACCAGGGATCTCCATACCAGTCAAGCCGTGAGCATTGATGATTTTTTGTAGAAGCGACTTGTACTTATCGACATTGTACTGCTGAATCTTCACGGATACACTACCGATGTATTTGAACATATCCGTGAGCAACATTTTTGGATCATCATTTACAAAGCATCGCACCTCCTCGGTTAAGCTATCAGCTACGGATACAGACACCGGAATGTGCTCGTTCGTGAAGACAGTATTCTCCCCGTGTTGAGTCGCGGTAGGCTTAAGGATTGCCTCAAAGTCATAAACGATGAAGTGATCGATGTACTGGTCAGTATTCGTGATTGAATACTTCGTAAGCAGTGATCGTATTGCGTTCTGAGCTGGTTTGTAGATCGTTGGCTCAGCTGGGAAGCTTTCGATATTCACGAGCTCGCACTGATTCTTTTTGTGGTTTTTAACTCTTTCCGAGCTGACGAAAACCATTTCACACTTAGGACATTGATACTTAGACTGGAGCATATCAATGTTCTTGATGTATAGAGCATGGTTCTCATGGGAAAGAATATCCATAACCACTCCTTCTCTCTCCGAACGACGGATACACTCAACATTACCGGTCTTTACATCCATAGAGTAGACGTTGATGCCGAAATGAAAGCATTCCTCAAGTTCATCGAGCTGCAGGAGGTCAATTGGTTTGAAGCTTCTAAATAAACTCAACGAATATTGAACCCCCTTGTAGGAGCAGTAGTGCTTGAATACTTCCTTTACCTGAGCCTGGATCCGACGAGGATCTTTCTTTTAGCATGCTGATGCAAATGCCACGCGATACAGTGAAACACACACTTGTTGTTGGTCTTGGGAAAATTGATTACGTGCTTGTTCTCGCGAATAATCTTAGGGATAACAGCTTCGCTATCGCCAAGTGCATGCTCACGGAAATAAATGTAAATCTTGAACCCAGTAATTGACTTCAGCTTATACCCCGATTTGGGATAGTTAAGCGTGTTAGCCAACTCCATTGACCTGATCTCTGAGATAATTTTCTTACGAATATCGGATCGACTGTTGATAGCAACAGGGGTCTTAAATACGTAAGTATTAGCCAGATTGGGGTGCCAGTACTGAGTAAAATCCCCATCCGTTAGGCTCACGAGATCGTAGCCAAGAGCAATGTTCACCTTGAAGGCGTTAGTTTGACCAGCAAGGACGTTCTCCAGCTTGTCGTAGAACTCAGCAGGTTGGATACCCTCATACAGGTGCGACTCCATGTGTGTTCCGTTGTAGAAACGATACTTGGGGTCAGCCTTATAGTCCGGGGAGATTTGTTTCTTCAGAGTCTCGACGGAAAATTTGTACTGCTTCGCCAGTAGCTTCTGGTTGGTAGGACGGGAAACGTTGCTAATATAAACCATCTTACCAGTTCTACCACGCACCTTAACGCGGTAGGTGCTGCCCCATTTGATAGGTTGGATATTTAATCTCTTTAATCCTTCGAGTTCGTATGCAAACATGTTGCCTATATATACTTGGCTATATTATTCCCGTAGATATGACTTTATAATTATTTGACCTTGTATCAGGATCGACTTTATATCTTAGTCATTTACAAAATATTCTGAAATTAATTAATTCAAATATTTGGCTTATACCTTTTTTGGAGGTTTTAAGCCATTGTCCTTGACTATATTGGGATTGACTTTTTATTTAAGAAAAAAAATTAATTAATTAAGTTCGGTTTTAAATTCGCTAAGTTCGGTTTTGGGCTTACGCTTGCGAGCACGGATCTGCTCTCTATTCTTATCGTCGTAGCTCTTTTAATACGACAGTCGAGTTTCACGTGTGCGCTGATAGTAGCGCTTCTGCGCAGCCTTAATGCGCTCTTTGTTAGCGAGGTATTGTTCAGGTGAGTACGCCATCTTTGTATATTACTAACTTTATATTTATCAGTAATAAAACAAATATTACTTGATTCAATCCTGGAGGTGTGGCACGCGCTCTGTTGATCTCTCATTCTTTAGTTTCACCGGTAGCTTGACGGATTACTCTAGATGCTCTTAAGTGCTATCGTTGAGCGGACGATCAGAGATACCTTTCGATGCCATGATTAAGCAGATGAGTGCATGTAAGAAGATCTCAATTGGAAAATAAGCAAAAGGATTGCAACTCATATGGAAGATATTTATTGCAGCATCGCGTAAATTTTCCCCACAATTTCTTTCAATCCTTCAAACGACGGTATGGTATTCGCTTGATGAAGAACAGTTTCATGCTCGCTGACCTTCTCGTCGCCACTGATCAAGAACTTCCACTCGAGAAAATTCGTCACAATGCCATACGCCACACTAAGATCTTCGACATCAGCAAGAGCTTCGAGCCCCGTCACATTCTGAACCATTCCTTGCAGCATATCTTCACGCTTTGCTTCGACAAGTGAAATTCTCTTGGTGCCACGCTTGAGCACGAACTCGAATCGACCTTTCAGGAGCACATTCTTCCCAACCACGTCTTCTTCGACTAATATGCGGACGTTCTTGAGCAGACGACTGACTGTCTCAAGGATCGGGGCGATAAAAAACAATCTCTTGGCTTCTTTCCCATCCGAAATTTGTCCATAGAGTTCCCGCAAGTCACGAATACGAGCGAGGAGTAGCTCGACGTCGGCATCAGGTATATCGCTTGGTTGAAGGTCGAAAGAATCGTCGAAGTTGTAAATAGGTTTGATATCTTCCCAACAAAGACTCGAATAGCCCACAGTCTTGTCGACATCGTGATTTTTCCGCTTTTTGCTTGTTTTCTTGGCGTCTTCACTCGTGGTCTTCTGGTTCGCCTCTTGATTCTTCTGACGAATCATTGCATTGATCGCAGCCCATCGTTTGAGACGTTCGGGGTGCCGATGTATTGTATTTGGCGGCAAAGAGGGTGCCACGCCGAGAGCCATGGCTGCGGAGCGGTCGTTTTCATCCTTCGGAACCACCACCAGCACGTGGATTTGGTCAGCGGATGGTTGCGGCATCTTGTTCTTTTCAAACAGCCAGAACTGCAAAGTCTTGGTGGCCCGCATCTGCTCTGCATCCACCATCTTGCGTATGTCAGCATGAGTAGTCCCTTTCTCCAGGTCCAGCGCAGCAGAGTCCTCGTCTGGCAGCCACGCGCCGCCCTCCGTCTTCGCCAGAGAGAGCTGCAGGTCCGATGCTACGACGCTCCTGAACTTATCGTCGTGGATAAACTTCTCTTTGATTTTCTCCCAGATCGCGTCCTTCAAGTCATCCACCAAATCGTTCTCGTCCACTCGCACCGAGAACGCGCTGCCCGCCACGCCAACCATCGCACACAAGAGCTTCACCATCTTTCCTCGAGCCGGCAGATTCTGGAATGGGGAAGAAGGGAGGGAGAATTTCTGGCGTACTTAAGCGGACATGAAGGTGTGTGACATAGATTTTCAATCAAGCCACGTCGCGCTGGTCCGAACTAATCCTTAGGTAAAAATTTGCCGGCGTAATGTTCTATTGCTTTTATCAATATAGTTTGAACGTTGGCGGCCGAAACGCCCTCAGATCCGAAAGATGTGGCTCTCGCTCTAAGGTGGTCGAGAGGTTGCGTCTTTGAACCCAACAGCTGTTAGATCTTAGCGGTTGAGCGATTCTAATACTACCCTAATATTGTAAAGGCGCTGCTTTCGCTCTAAGGTGGTCGAGAGGTTGCGTCGTTGAAATCGCTGCTGTACCGAAAGAAGGTTTCAGGAATGTTCTCGGTGGTAAATTAAGGTAAGGAAAAAAATTGCCGGCGTAATGTGCCAGATATTACTACTGACATTGCGCTTAGATATAAAAGAAAAAGGTGCAGAGGTGTTGTATTCGATTCGTGCAAGCTCTTAAAACTCGATAGTTGAAGGAGTCAACAAGTAATCGAAACCTTTCAACAATATCCACTGGTTACAATTGACTGTACTTGTATGTGACACTGATCGCGCTGAAGTCGATTTGTGAATATTGCTGTACCCACCAAGGTTTGGCAAGAAAGCATTTGGTAGGATCTTTGTGGGACAGAGTGCTATTATCACCACAGAACTGCACCTTCGCCCGACTTAGGCCCTGTGGCCTTCACGTTATCTAGACGGAAGTAGAAGCTAACCTGTTGATGCACACTTGGCAGTTCGAATGGAAAGTCCAATTCGTGTAGCTTGTAGAATAGGTAGGTAGACTCACTTCCGTTCTGAAATCTAACGATGAGCCGGAACGCCAGCTCCTGATACGTGTAAACACGAAATCCTTTGCGGCTCCGACCTCATGTACGTCCGGATCGGCGGCATTCCACCTGGACACGTCACTGCTATCGGCCACGAGGCGGTTGCCATCGTCATGGAGCTCGGGCAGTGAGGTCGAGGACATCATGATCGGTATGCGCGTTGTGGTAAACCCCATGGAAACGCCGAGCAATATTGGTTCCAGCGGCCCAGAAGGCGCTTTCACTCAAGAACTCCTGGTCCGGGATGCCAAGCTCGGAGCGTCAGTGCTGCCCATTCCCGACGACATCCCGTACGAAGTCGCTGCCCTGTGTGAACCTCTAGCAGTTGCTATACACGGCGTTAACCGTGCCAATGTCAAGGCGGGAGACAAGGTTGTTGTCTTTGGTTGTGGCCCTATTGGTCTGGGCATGCTATTGTGGCTTGTGGACCGAGGCGTCACTGACGTAATCGCCCTCGACCTGGCAGGGAGCGCCTTGAACGAGCTCGAGGTCTTGGGGTGCGTGCAGCCTTTAATCCGACAAAGGTAAACCTCCGCGAGGAAATTGCGCCGGGTTGGTGTAGGCACTGACGCTTTCATTAATGCAGCTGGCGCTCCTTTCATCCTGTCGGATGTCGTCGCAATGGCCAAGTACCATTCCAAGATGGTAATCACTGCAGCTCACATGAAACCCCTCCAGTTTCCTGTTGGACGCATGCTCACGAGCGAGATGACCATCACGACAGATGTGGGGTATCCGACGGAGATGCCGGAAGTGACGGCGGCCAAGCCGCGACTCAAGGCAGAGATCGCGTCGCTGATCAGCCACCGCCTACCTTTTTAGGACATCTTGGACGGCCTGAAAATTGCTGGGACACCCTCGTCCGCCAAGGTCATCCTAGAATTTTATTAGGTAGATAGACGCTCGCACTCCCTGTGATACGTATTCAAATGAGATGAGTTTGTGTCTTCATTCTAAGCAATACTTACCCTCGAAACGAAAGCCCTCACCCTAGTAAATTTCCAACTTGGCTTCCGGATCAACTGCGTATACACCCTTGTGTCGATCAAAGAGCTCCTGCAGCGATTTCACGTACAGCTCGTGGTATTTTCTGACATCTTCTTTGGTTGGATGCTCGATAAGTGGCAAAATCAATGGTTTACCCACCACAGTAATGAGGTCCACATCCGCTCGTGGGAGATAAAAGCACGCTGGGTGACCGAAAAAGAGCACGCCTGGCATCTTGAACTCGTTCAGCTTCAAGCGCAGCTTTAGCAGGTACGGAAACGTGTGATAAGCGTATTCCTCACCGAACGTGTACACCGGATGCACTTTATACCCGTGCTGAAGAGCAAGCTTAATAAACCCGAAGCGCTTCTTGATGTACACGCGGTGTTTGCCTCGTTTGTAGAGAGTAGCCTCCTCGAAGCCACCAGGCATCAAACAAGCACTTTGTCCCGTTAGCAAGATGCTTCTGAACGACTTCTTCTCGGCACTAGAGAAGTCCATCCAGTTGACCAGTTCCCGCATGACGGGGAAGTAGAACAAGCTCTCGGCCACCAGCCAGCGGGCGTCCGCTTGCTCGAAGCTCATGTGGTGCACGCCGCCAAAGGACCAGCCACACGAGAGTACTCCATGCGGATGGAAGGCAAAAAGTTCTCTTTCTCCCGGCCGCACAACGGGTGACAGGTCGTTCTCCGCTACAGCTTTGCTCGCAGCTGCATCTCCGTCCTCCATCTTCTCCTCAAACACCGTCACATTGAGCCGGAAGTACGGGTAGCGCGTGAACACGTGACGCATGAGCCTTCTCGCCAGCGGCCAGCGGTGTCTCGACGGCCTCGTCACATAGTAAAACCCCTCGTACACTGCCATGGCGGCCAGAAAGAGCTGCAACTCGCCGGGAATCGACGTCGCGCCTTGAGTCGCAATCCATCGCACCACAGCGCCGATTGCCAGCCCCCAGAGCGCCGCAAAACCCGCCAGACCCAGCACCCACACGCCGCAGATGAACCAGAGCAGCAGCACACGCAGCAGACGCCCCGGGGGCGCGCGCAGCTCCGGCCTCGCGTCGTTGTCGCCCCACGTCTCCTCGCGTCCGGCCGCCGTGTACTTCATCTGATAATGACCATCACTCTTGCTCCAACTTCCTCGACTTTTTTCACCAATCGGAGAAGAGGTACCAGAACAAGGGTACAGTGCGCACCCGAGCTTCAGTATCGAAAAAGAAACATGGCGACGACGCAACTGGGCGAAGTGCTCACGGGCCGCCGCTACCTGCTGCTGACGGCGGCGGCCACGGCCATCGCGGCGGCGGGCGCGGCGCAGCGCGTGCAGGAGCAGGCGCCCGCGGACTCGGCGGCGGCGGCGCGGCTGCTGGCGGTGGAGCTCCTGGGCTCGCGCGTCAGCGCGGTGGTGCGTTCCCCACCGTGTTTTGACACGAGCGACCTGCACTCTGACCTGAGACATGTGGCGTCTGATTACGGAATCAGATCGTGTTGCACTTCTTCCTTGTAGCCATGTACCACTTGTTCCTGTTGCTGGCACACGCGGCCATCGGCGCGCTGCAGCCGCGCGAGCTGCAGCTGACCAAGGAGACGCTCATCCCGTTCGTGCTGCTGCGCTGCCAGCTGCTGGTGAGCACCATGGAGCCGCTGGTGCACGGCCAGCGCGGCGAACTCGGGCTGCTGGTGGTGTGGCTGGCGGCGCTGGCCGTGCTGCGGGCGCTGCTGGCCCTTGCCCAGGCCAGGTTCCAGCACCTGCTGACCAGACCCATGACGAGGCTGTGGGACCTGCAACGTCTTGGCGCCGTGCTGGGCGCCATCGTCGTGCTGAATCTGGCGCTGGCAGCGGCGTGCTCGCGGCTCAACCTGTTCTCCGACAGGATCGTGCATGTGCCGTGGTTCGAGGCGTCGCTCATGCTGCTGAAAACGCTGGAGCTGGGCGTCCAAGTGGGCTTCCACAGTCTAGACGTCAGTGCAGCCAGCATCTCTGAACAGGACGAGGACACGAGCTCAGGCTACTCGGAAAACAGCGAGTTTCATTTGCTGCTGCTGCAGACTGTGCTATGCGGATGTTATTTGGTGCAGCTCGTGCTGTACTATTTGTATGTGATCAGCGTGGATCAGTTCCGCGTAAGCCTCTTCGACCTCATATTGATCTTGAACGTCAAGAACGCTACAATGAGACTGCTGGAAAAGGTTAAACACGTGAAGCTGTACCACCAAGTGGTGTTGGACCTTGACCATCTCTTCCCTGACGCCACGCCTGACGAGCTCGAGAATGTGGCCGATGATGTATGCGCGATTTGCCTGAAATGGATGTCGACGCAGGCCAAGAAGCTGCGTTGTGGACACCTGTTCCACAGGCTTTGCCTCCGCCAGTGTCTTCAAAAAGCATCCGTTAGCGATGCTCTTGCTGGTTTGGATCCTCTGACGCGAATGGCCAATGGACTGGGGGTGGAGGGACCACTGCCACCAGCAGTGGCTGCTGCTGCTGGCGGCACTCCGGTGAACTCTACCTCCATGCGCTGTCCGATTTGCCGTAAGCAAGTATGTGGTAGGAAATGCGATGAAATGACTCCTGCTCAGCCAGATGAGCGCCACCCTCGCCAGCCCGAGGCTGAAGCTGAGGCCCGTCAAGAGGGCGAACAACCTCAGCAGCGAGAGACTGCTGTTGTAAATAACGCACAAGGTGAGGCACAGACACAGGCACAAGGACCTGCGGTTGCAGGTGCTAATGCTGCCGCTCCCGAAGAAGTCCTTCGCTTTAGTAGTACGTTTCTACTATCACAGACTATGAGCAGATGCTTGAGTGCTCTAGATGATGCATCGACTAACGTTTTGCTTTGCTTGGTGGTAATGCAGCGGCGTTTTTGTCAAGATGGGTGCCATTCCCGAATTTCTCGTTTGAGATCGTGCGTCACCGCGGTGGTGAACGCAACTTCGAGGTGACCCAAGAAATGCTACAACAGATCTGGGAGGTTTTCCCGCAATATACTCTAGAGGAGATTCACGCAGACCTCAGCCGGACTCGATCCGTAGAGCGGACAATGGAGCGCATTTTGAACGGACGGCTGGAAGAACAACGGGTTGCGATGGAGCAACGCAATACTGATCGTGCAGACATGGCCGCTAACGGAGTACTCGGAGATGCCGTGATTGATCTGGGTGAAGATTTCAGGTGGAGTCTTTCGACGCTAGCATCGGCACTGTGGGGGTCTAACACTCCAACTCCATCACCCCATGTGGTGGCACAAACTGAGGCTGAGATTCCTCGTCCAGATGCTAGACCAAATGAAGATGTCCCCACACGTGCCGCTTCTAACGGGGAAAATGAAGCCCAAGATCGCGCCGAGGCGAACACGGAGCCACTTCTTCGTCGATTAGAGCGATGGCGTGGTCAACGCCCTGCATAATGTCTAGTGTTTAGTTTGACTCTGGATGCGTCACTGGTAACAATGCTGTTTATTATCGTTTATTTGGTTTTCATTTCAAGCTACCCGTGGTGAATACTATAACTGTACGCGTATTGGTGTGACCAGCACTGCCCTTGAAGCGCTTCAGCATGGATTTCGAAAGCTCGATAACTGCCTCATCTCACAAGTTGTTTCCCTTTAGCGTTGCTTGGGGCTATCGGACGAGGTTCAGCTAATAGATCTCCAACGTCGCCTCAGGGTCGACGGCATACACAGACTTGTACTTGTCGAACAGGCCTTGAAGAGCTTTCACGTATTGTGCATGATACTTCTGCACGTCTTCTTTCGTCGGATGCTTAATACGCGGTAAAATTAAGGCCTCTCCAACGACCGTGATGAGATCCACATCGGTGCAAGGCAGAAAAAAACACTGCGGAAGACCGTAGAAGAGGACACCCGGGACTTTAAACTCATTGAGCTTCAAGCGCAGCTTTAGCAGGTGCGGGAATGTGTGGTATGCGTATTCCTCGCCAAAAGTGTACGCCGGATGCACTTTATAACCGTGCTGCAGAGCCAACTTGATGAACCCGAAGCGCTTCTTGATATATACGCGGTGTTTGCCTCGTTCGTAGAGCGTTGCTTCTTCGAAGCCGCCAGGAATCAAACAGACATTCTGTCCCGTCGACATGAAGCGGTGAAACGTAGCTTTCGCTACGCAACTGAAGTCCATCCAATTCAACAAGTCTCGCATGACAGGAAACCAAAACAGGTTTTCCGCCACAAGCCAGCGGCAGTGTGCGTGCAAGAAGCTCATGTGGTGTGCCCCATTAAAGGCGAACCCATTCGAGAGCACTCCGTGGGGGTGGAAGGCGAACATGGCGCGGTCGTCTGGTTTCACGGATGGCGACAAGTCATTCTCTTCGATCATCTTTACTGCGAAGGCTTTGTTGCACTCGTTGTCAGTGGTGTCAGTTGATGCATCGCTCGATCCATCAGAACCTTTCGCCTTTAGACGCTCCTCGAAAACGGTGGCGTTGAGGCGGAAGAACGGGTAGTGAAGGAACGCGGAGCGCAGGAAGTGCCTCATACGGCCACTGATGCAGTGAAGGTCGAGTCGCGTAGTGATAGCTCTCGTGCAGCACGATGAAGCCCAAGTAGAGCTGGGCGGCAGGTGGCATTGGAGCTGCGTCACCGATGACCACCCGCCTCCACACCCATAGCAGCAGACACATGAGCGAGAAGATCCACATCCCAGCGAAGAAGAGGAGACCGACGACCCAGAGACCGTAGAGAAGAGTGAGGTGGAGGCGTCGCAGGAACTGGCCACGCAGTGTTTGGAGCTCGGGCCGGGCATCGAAGTCGGGCCAAGCCGGCGAACGCCCGCAAGCAGCGTTCGCGAGCTTCGGCATCGTGGATTTCTAGCGACTATTCGAGGAATTCTCGACCTGTAAGGAGATCGTTTCGGTGTTTTGCGTCCATGGGGCGTCTGAAGCATCCTAACGTGGTGTTGTTGATGTAGGTGGCCCGGTGTGTTTGTGTCTCGGCTCCCAAGGGCGAAACTTCAGATGACAAGCCAATATACTTATCCCAGCCATTTGACTGACTATTGTGGCCTGCTGCCTGAACACCGATTTGTGTTGAGAATAATGCATCGGAGCTCGTGGTAGTCTTGTCAACTAAGGTTACGACTTTCACCTCTCACTCCAAAATCTGCTGCCTTGAGGAGAAATGGTGAAGCTGTTGCATTCGATCGTTGGTATCAGAAGGGTGTGCCCTCCCCGGGTTCTGACGGTGGGGGACCTGAAGAAGGTGATCAAGAAAACGAGCAATGGGATTATTACAGTTCCTGCATTGATCCTGCAGTTCTTCCAAGCAAACGAGGAAGGCGGCGTGTGTCTCGTGTCAGGCACTGATGATGTGAAGCTGTTGCAAAAGGGTGGCAAGATGGCCCTCATCGAAGCGCAAACCTATGAAGACAAGAAACTGACGGGGCAGTCTGCCCTCGAGAAAGTGTTGGCGGGAATACCCGCCGATGATATTCAAGTGCCGATGGTCGTGTCTCCACTTCCACGTGGTTTGGAAGCTTTCTCCGCTAAACTGTGGTTTGGCCTCAATTTTGCTAGCATAGATATCGTATAGGTTCAGCAATGGTGTATGGATACTAGCACTTTCAACGATAACCTTTGGACCTACCTGCCGATCTTCTAACTGTGACATATTTGTCACTGGAAGCAAACTCGTCATCTCGCAACGAGGCAATAACACGGAGATGTTCTTCTTTGGCCCGGAACTCAGATTAAGCCGACCTGGTCGGTGCCATATTCATCGGTTAAGGTCTCGTGCAGTTTGTTCAATTGACTCGAGCTGATCGACATACCCCTTTGATCTTTTTCGTTTTGAAATGCGTGCCTGGCATTCAGCGAAATGGTCAAGTTGCGCTCTGTAGAAGAAAACGAGGTTGATAAACTATTGTAGCAATGGACATCGTGTTCGCTAGCTACTGAGCTCAGCTTAGTGAACTATGCTGTGTTGCGGTTGCTTATCATTGACGCCACAGCACTTTTGACAGTATTGTGCAAGCTACTTTGTCTTCGCGATCGACTGCAAGATATACCATGCTACAAAACTTGTTCGTCTGCCACGAACATATAAATGCCCTGGCGGCTGCTTGACCTACTTTCTGCAGGAGCACAGATGCTGGTGCTGGCGATGAGAGCTGATTTCCAAGAGCGTATTCGAGTCTACGTGGGTAGCTAAGAAAGTAGTCTCAGGCGACAGGCCGTGAGCCTCGGCTCGCTCCGTACGACTGCAGCAACACTCCAGTGCGGTGGAGCTCTCTGCTGCCGTGGACATGATGCTATATCGTCTCGTCTTCGCCGGCTCCTTTTGTGCGGAGCGCGGCGCACTGAGTCCGCTCACACAGACACTTTACAAGCGACTGGAGTACGTCTAAGAAGGCCCTCTCTGAGCGACACAAGCACGACAATACACAGCCTCTACGAGCTCTCGGCCCACGCAAGCAACGCTCGCTTTCAACGGATACGACAAGCTCGCCAAATGCAAAGAGGCGGTTGGCCACTGCGAGCCGTGGCACTAACCGCGCCAGCCGCATCTCTGCAGGCCCTTCCGGGATAGCAAGTGCCCACGAAAGTGGGCTTGCTCCATTACAGCAGGTCTGGCTGCTCCAGTTCCCGATACGCGACCCCATTGACCCTCCCATTGCCACAATAGCCTGGGCGAGTCCACAAGTGCAGCTCTGCACTACAAGTCTTCACTACCAGAGCACAGCAGACGGCAAGCCACAGGGCCGAGTGCACGCCGATGAACTGCTCGTCCACGCTCTTCGGGTACACTGTACCTCCGGCGGTTCAAATGACAACTTCAACGTCAACGTACTGTACGGGCTCATGTCCATGCGGCGCCGGAACATTAGCCCGATGCGCGGCTTTGGCGAGGCCTGCTTGGGCTGGTTGGGCCGCGCTGACCTTCATCTCCGGGAACGTCTTGCTTGTGTTGGCTGTGCCAGCTCTGCAACGCCCCGCTCGCGCGCTCGTGCTGGTAGGCGGCTCGTCGTGGCGCGTCCGGCGTCGCGCCGCGTCGCTTCATGATCCATTTTAACGGCCCCGATCCCGCCTAAGTGCGACTGCACTGAACCTTTTCTGCCCTGCTTCAACTTCAGCTCGAAGCGGTTGGGCGGGATATGCGTTCTAGAAGGCGACGCGCACTCGGCTCCCGTATGCCCGGTGGGAACTCGCCGTATGCACTCTGGCAGTGCCGGCGCGCGACGGGCGCAACGGCGGCGTGTGAGCGTGCTGCTCGCTCGCCTCGCGGCGCAACGGCGCCTTGGCCGAGCTCGCCGTCCGGCCGAGCCTGGCGCGGATTGACTGGTGCGCGTGCGTCATGCCGTCGTAGGCCGCGCTCGCCTGGCTGCCGTGCCGGGCAGTTCGCGGCGGACACAATTAGATGGCGCGCGCTGATTGGCCGGGCGCGCGTCTGACGCCCGCCGATAAAAAGGGTTCTCCATCGGCGACGCGCAATGTGCGAGATGTCGGCGCCACGATTTGGGCTTGAAGTTTGGACAGCCCGCCGCGGGCCCCCCCATTTTGCTAGTCTGGGCGCGTGAGCAGCGGGTTGGTAAGGGTTGGCGCGCGCGCCAGCCGGAACGCGCGGATATAGGGGCCAGACCCGGCGTTTTCACGAGCGCTGGCGCGGCCGCAACGGCCCGCTGGGACAGGAGTCAGCGTTTCGAGCGGCGGATTTTCCGCCTAAAAGCTGGCGCTTTAGCGCGCGGGGCCCGCTTTTGCGCGCCATTTTACAAACGCCGCTTGCACGCGGCATACTGGGCGCGAGTCATTCATCTCGTAAAACCGACGCGGCACATTGAAGCGGACAGAGATCGGTCCAGCGGACATGCATTTATGTGACGAAGCGGATGGGTAGCCTCTGCACCTGCATCTCGCCGCTCAATTCGGACGTGAGAAATCCGACCCCATACATCCCTTAGCAAACACACCTGCAGCATTCGATCCCCCTCGACATCGCGATTGCAAGCTCTGCATCTGCTTTGGCGGGGTTCGGATCGTCGGTACCTACCGGCCCTCTCTCCCGTAGAGGATAGTGAAATCATTGGTGCAATGCGTCTAAAGAGCCTAGAGGATCGTGATGACATCGGTAGTAAGGTCACAGATGAGGTTGATAGCGGAAATCGATGTTGAAAGCTCATTGCGGGTGATGGAGACGCAGCGATGAAGAGCCGCTCTGATAGTGACGACGCACGGCAGTGACAATTTGCGCATTGGCAAGGAAAGCGCTCGTGACGAGGAATTGCCAGGCCACTAGCAATCGAGGGCGCTGGCGTCGCCCGATCGTAGGTGCAGCTTTTGGATCCGAGCCGCGCTTGTCTATCGCTCGTTCAATGGTCGCTGGCGAGGAAGACATGAAGGCAAATCCGCCACGAGTGGCCAGGCTCGCAGACGAGCAACGCTTGCTCTCGATTGCATGTCAATAAATACAATAATTTATTTTCTGCACTACACTACTAGCACATGCCGGCGCCGCTGCGTCCGGCGTTATAGTTTAGATTCCTAGCTCTAGAGCGGACTTTAGATGTCGTCATGGAGCTCCAGGCCACTTGCTCAGCTCCAAGTTGAAGTGCGGCAACAAATGGGCACATTTTTTGGTCCGTCACAAATACGCACACAAATCACAAAAAAGAAGTCACAGCGCAAGTTGACTTTCCCGGTGCAGCAGCCTCTTCCGGCGGCATGGCGTCGTCTTCGCGGCGCCGTAACGCAGCTTCTAGAGGTCCCTCGCGCCTCGTTCCACCATCTTCGTGTTCTACAGACGCAGACGCTTCCGATGATACCAAGGTCAACGCCGTCGACGCCCCCGAGAGCCTGCTAGGACGCCTCGAAGCCGTCGACCGAGACGCCGCGCGCCGCAAATTCGCAGTTTATGGCCGCCAGAATGCGCACGTGGACCACATTTCCGGCACAGAGCTGGACATGACGATAGTATTACAGAGCACAATGTTATTACAGGAGGACGGACTGCTGGCCGCGAGGCTGGACGATGTCACGTACCTGCTGGACGGATTGCTGCCGCCCGCGACGACACGGCGCGGCCGCCTGGCTCAGACTCGCAGCGTGCTGGAGCTGATGCAGCTGCTGCAGGACCCGCAGACGCTGCAGGCCGTGGAGCTGTCGAGTCAGAGACGCAGGATCATGGCCAGAGTGAGGGAGCTGCTGCTCACGAGCCTCGGTAGTGGAGCAGAAGAGGAAACGCACCAAGTAGCGCTGGCTGAACTGGTGTATTTCCTGTCGGGAAGTCCGGATGCTCAGGGATATTTAGATGAGAAAGTGCTGGACGTAATTGTGCTAGCGTTGAAACGTGAATTGGCTCGTGAAGGAGGAGAAATGTGGAAGGAGACAGCTGAGGTGGTGGAGACAGATGTCGTAGTTGGAGCTGTTTCGAGGAAGAAAACGTGTTTGAGAAGGAAGCAGACATCGTGCAAGAGGCCTCTGACGAAGGCAATGGGTGCTGCTGCGGTGTTAGAGGGAGAAGTCAATAATGCGGCTTTTGCTTTTGAAGAAGAACATGCAATCAACGATGTCGTGAAGCGTTCGCAAGTAATGACGTCGACGACACCGGTGTCAGATGAATATTGTCTGGCCTAGATAAAGAGGCTGTTAGTTGACCACTCACAGTTTTACGTTGATGGGAAGATACAGATTTCGACGGCAATAATGCTTTGTGCATCCCTCCACAATTTGCTGAAAGTTGAAGGGTTCTCGTCAAGCTCTCCATCCAGTTTAAGCCAGCAGTGTCAACAACAGCAAAGTGCAGGCTCTGAAGATACTGCTGGGGCCACATTCAAGCTCATCCAACTACGGAAGCACCAACTTATGCAAAATGGTGGTGTCGATGCACTAGTGCACAGTCTTTCCAAGACACTCAACACTCTCGAGGCATCGATGCCTACAGAACCGGCTGACCCAGTCTCCCCAACATGTGCTCTTTCGCTTCATCGAACGGGGATGCTACTATGTGTATTTGACCAGGCGACGTTGTTGGCTTTGGATGTGCAGCAATACATTTCAAAACGGAGGACCGTCTTTGCGTTATTACTGAAGTTCATTCGTTTGCTGAGTGGACTGTGCTGGGGAAGACAGGCGCAAAAGCGATGGGAGTCCGATTCCAATATGTCGTTGGCGGTCGACGTGCTCCTGTCAACTATGCGCGTTTTGATTAATTTGACCCACCACAACATCGAGGCAGCAAGACACATGAACGCTCTTGGTGGAATGCAATTACTAGCAACCGCATTTTCACTGCTTTGGGTTCGTTTGGATTCCTCGACGCAATTCTCAAAGTTAGCTGTATCCGAAGACAAGTGGGAGTTCGACTCGTGTTTGTTGCTGCTGAGCGTGATAGTTAACAGCATCGAGTTTAGCGACGACAACCGGGATTCACTTGCTGGTGCGTCGTTGTTCGCCAACGCTTCAGATGGAAAGAAGTCATTGATTGAGCAGACCAGAGTCAGTTCTTGCGAGTTGTTCACGCAGTTTTTTCAGGCAAAAGTTGAGTCTTACGTGCATCTTATGGATAAGACTGAAACGCAAGACTCAAGCAGAATAAGTTCGATTGCTGAAGAAAATGACGATTGGAACCCAGAGGATGTAATTCTCGGAGGATGCACATCGCTGTTACTGGGATATTTGATGAAGGGTTCCGCGGCAAATAGCACCGTGATTCTGCAAGCGCTGCCTGATAACTCACCACAACTCCTGTTGCGTGCTCTTGGCGTGTTTGTGGCCTTCCACTCTCAGATCGGTGCACTGACCCCTGAAGTCGCGAAATCTGTGCTTCAGGTCGAAGAAGTGCTTAAGTCACCTATGTGTGCTGGTAGAATATTGGCTGATATTGAAACGAAAGATGACCAACAGCATGCAACAATGGCTGAAGCGGCACCGAATAGTAAAGGTGCTGAATGTGATATAGATCGCATGTGCACCGCGTCAGTAAAGGACGCAGACACTGCCATTGAAGCATATTCACGTAAGCAATCCCCCCATTACCGAACTCGTCCACTGAAAAATGTTTGCGCGAACATCGATGACTCGGACAGCGAACCACAAATGGAGATGACGCTAAATGAGAAGAAACGACCTACTCCTCAAGATTGCGGAATACCCACACCAACTCGCACGCCACCTAGAAGTCCAAGAAGGAAGAGGTCTCGCGTTAAGTCTCCGATAAAAACAGCTGCATCACCGGCAAGAACGAAGAGCCCAGTGCGCCGCAACAAGTCAACACCAGCCGCTGTGCTTTCGGATGGTTCAATATCATCGCCGGTAGTGGCACAACTTTTAAGGCGTACAAGACAACTTGTTGACGAGTTTGATGCGGAATTCTCGATGATAAACCGATCTACCCCTAAAAGGAGCGAAATTGGCAACACCAGTGTGAAGCCTTCAAGCGAAGGCAGCTCCTCCCCGATAATGGTGCTCACGATGGACGTGAGTTGCCGTGATAATGGCAGGGACGGTCTAGATCTTTCTCAGGATATTGGAGATGAAAATTATAGCAGCCCAAACGCGGATCAAGTTTCTGCGGGGTGCGATGTTGGGCTTCATCTGCAATCCAACCGGCGAAAGAAGTTTTCGCGTGACACAGCCGTCAACGTGAAAGGCGACAAAGATCTTGCTGCGTGCGAGGCGACTGTGTTTGACTTTGCGCTTACGTCTACACCGCCAGCTACTCCATTACGCAAAATCACAAAAAACAATACTGTGATGCGAACGCCGACAAGGAGTCATCGAACCCCCGGGCTTTGTCGACAGTAGTAGTAATACTTAGCACATTACACCGGCAGTTTTTTTCCTTACCGTAATTTACCACCAAGAACATTCCTGGAACCTTATTTCGGGTCAGGTGCTCTTTCAGCGACGCGACCTCTCGACCACCTGAGAGCGAAAGCAACGTCTTTCACAGCTCGGGGTGGTTTCAGATCCGCTCAACCACTGGGGTCTCATGTTTATATAATTATCGATTAATTAATATTGTTTTCGAAAAAAATAAGAGGCTATGTATATAGATACCCCGATAACATGTCGAACGAACTAGCTTTTGGAAAATACAAGAACACGCCGATCGAAGAAGTATTCACTTCCGATCCTGGTTATTGTCGCTGGATGCACAACCAACCAAGTGTCAATACTAGTGAGGAAATCAAGATTTTCCTCCACTCCAAGTTTCTAAGCAATGATAACTCGTATATGATGAGTTGGGGAAAGTATAAGGGTAAGACTCTTAAGCAAATTGATTCTAATTATATCGATTGGCTTTGTAAGAATCCATTCGTAATCGAGAAATGTCCTAAGCTTGTCGAGGTTTTAGAGGTTAACTAAATAAATATCTTTTTTTTTTCAATCCAAAACTAAGCAGTGGTGAAATCAAGAACCTCACCCGTTAGACGATCGTAGGAGAGCTCTTGCTCACTCACAACCAATACGAACATATTTGTTCCTTGGCATCCAGCGTTTATGCCTTGAACCTGAATTGCCTGAGGTACATCACGTTCCGTTAGGCGACTAACATCAGCAATGAGAACACGGTTAGTTAGCGACCATGCCTGATAGTCAAGGAGTCCATTCACCAGCTCAGGAGTCAGATCACCGTTATCGAAGCAATCTTAGCGATTTCGTTAGTGAAGTGGTGGAAATCGTAGTCATGACTGATATCAAACGTCTGCTGAGAACCAATGAACGTTGAAGTTGCGAATGCTCGAACCAGTTTGAAGAGTCCAAGGAGCCGAATCAAACGGACTCGGGAACTCTTGAACAGCAGCAGAAGCAAAACTACCAGTCTGTTCAGCAAAAGGAAGGAGAATAACATACTTGGCAATTCTTAACAGAAGCCGAAAGCTGGAGATCAAACGCGGCATTGAGCTGAGTCGACTGCTTACCGATGCCGGCACGCTGGTAAAACAATTGGGCATAGCAATCATTGTATCGAACCTTTTTGACAGGCTTGGACATGATTGCCTGAGGGTTCTCAAGATGTACGAACGGTACATACAGACGAGAAGTGGTGAATGGCATGTAAGTAGCATCGATAGTTGGTTCAAGTGCAGTGACTACAGCTCCCCAAAAAATGCTGAATGGTGCAGAAGCGGCAAGAACACCAGCCATAGGATTACCGGTGGAAGAAGCCGCAACCATCACAGGACAGACATTACCACTCGCGAGAGTAGTACTGGTTAGCGACATACCCTTCAACGCATCTACAGCAACAGTGGAGGTACCCTGATTGACGCGGAAACGGAAACGGATTTGAGGATTAGCCATGAGGTCGAGCTCCTTGAAAATTGGATGGAGGTCGGTTAGCTTAACCTTTAGCATGTAGTTCCACGTTCCCATGATAGCGTTAGCAGTAGCAGCACCAGCTACAAAGGCACCACGAGCCGTCTGATTCGAGATAGTGGTAGAAGCGGCAGCTCCACCTACTGAAGGCCACGAAGCAGAGAAATCAGAGCCAGCATTAGGAGGCTTCGACAACAGACGCTTTACAAGACCATCGTTAGGGATAGAAACACCACCAGCGGGTCCTGTGGTAGCAAACGAAGATGAGAATGCAGTAGTGTTGGTGCATCCATCTCCAGTAGTCGAACTCGTGGCAGAGCTGTACAGAGCGGACTGAGCGGCATCAGGGAATAGGAAGGACTCCGCTCCATGCTTTTCAACGTACTGAGGACTATAGCTTGTCTGAGCACGAATGTTATTCCAAAACAATTTATAATCAGCCATCGAAATAATGGTCTTCCCATTAAGCTCGAGCGACATGCTATCGATGACATTCCAGTTGCCACACTTCAGCGTGGAGCAGAAACGATTAGCAGCAGCGGTCTGAGGCGTAGCACCATTCTTCATTGAGACCTTGTAAGGTAGCATGATGTATGCATCGCGAAGGCAAGCAAATCCTTCAGAGCCGTTAAGCTGAGCCGTTGCATCGATAGTGATAACACCATTCTGATACGATCCCTGATTGAGATCGATTACAAACGGAACACGCTTGCCAGAAGATAACTTGATCTCCGGATCACTCTTGAGCGAGCTCTGGTACAAATAATGGTCGGATAGTTGAGTTTCACTCATCGTTGATTGTATATGGTTTCTAATATAGTTTGAACGAAATTAAATATTATGAGCTACCTTATCAAGCCAATCACGTCCGATCATGATCTGATCAAACTCGCTAAAAACCTTGGCGTACATCTCGATGATATCTATGAATCGAACGAAATCACAAAGCCTATCTCAAAGAAAGGTTCATATCTAATTCTTTTACGTCCCCCTAATCTCGACGTAGGCCACTGGCAGGCTGTCCATAATGGTGAATTCTTCGATTCAATGGGAGAAGCAGCACCAACGAAGTATGGTATCGGGAAATATAATCCCAAGCAATTCCAAGGTACGTATGGTGATTTTTGTGGAATATGGTGTATGCTCTGGCTATTTTCCAAACAGCACAATAAGCCACAAGTATTTTCAAAAATGAAAGATTTAAACTTGACTATTATATAGAATTAATCATGGCTTTCAAGGAGTTATCAGTTTCATCAACAATCCCCGAGGCGAAGCTCAAGCGAGCGTTCAAGACCGGTACATTATCGCTGTCTAAAGATGATCTAAGTGGAACCGGAGCTACACTACATCTACACCCAGAATCGTACGCTAAAGCGGGTCAAAGCACACAAAGCGGGGAAAGGCGCGCGTCTAACTATCACAAAGAAGGAAATTGGCTATCCATTTAGCAAGCATATGCAAGGAGGTGGCATGTATGGGGCGAGTATTTGGTCCAAGATATGGGGAGGCATTAAATCAGCTTTTAAGTTCGCTAAAAAATCGGGACTATTGTCTCGCGCAGCTGATCTCGCTGTTCCCGCTCTCGCTACATATGCTGGACAGCCATCAGCGTCTATTCCAGCAAGAGCAGCCATCCGCTCAATGACTGGCATCGGTGTTTATGATTCTGATAGCGATAAAGAAGGAGGACGGCTGACTATGACTGAAGTTAAGAAAGGGGCAAAGCGTGCTCTCTCCTATGCTAAACGAAAGGGTGTTTTAACTGATGCAGTCGATGTTGGAGAGAAGTTTCTACTATCCAAGGCTACCAAACAAACCTGAACACGAGAACCTAATCAAGTCTATTCGAGGTGAGGTTCGTCGTCGATATGGCGTTGGCGTTGCCAAACCAAAGGGTAAGAAATTTACAAAGGGTTCACAAAAAGCTAAGGACCACATGGCTAAGATCCGTGCAATGAGAAAGAAGCCTAAGCAAGCGGGGAGTTTTAGATTATAAGCATTGAAAAATTTTTTTAATCATAAATTTATTTTTTTGGTCTCAGCAACAAAAAAACATGATTGAGACTGAAGTATCGCGAAAGATTACCTTCTTATCATTTTGGTTGTAGATGCTGATAGTAATTGTAGAGCGAGAGCCGTTATGACAGTCCATCCACGCATACTGACTGGGCTTGTAAAAAATTAGCTTACCAATTTCAGCATCGCCTCCATCGAACGCACTGACAATATCACCCGAAGCAACATACTCATTTTTGATCAAATCACATCGAACGATGTATGAACTGGTGGGGTGAATCTGAGGAATGACATTAGATAGCTGAGCGCTTGCAACAGTAGCCGATGCAGCGGGATACGTTCCTGAAACAAGACCAAGAACCTTACCAAACTCAGCATTATCAATAATCAGTCGAGGGGCGTGAGTGGTAGTAGGCAATCCAGTACGACCAGCTCAGTATAGACCAGTAGCTGGGCTCGTCCAAGTTCCCCCAGAGTTGGCAAAGTTGTTGGCGTCGGAGAGAAATCCACCTGACACGCGTAATAAACACTGTTTTCACTCAGCTTTCAGAAGAATACGTTGTTTCCAGTAGGATCGATTAAATATGCTCCAGAATTTACAAGGGCTGTCTGGATGCTGCGATTGATATCATCGTAGGAGTAAATACCATCGGGGAGATTGATACTGATAGTAGATGTAGTAGCCGCTGTTGGGACTTCAATCTTAAAAGCTTGTGCTTTGGAATTGCATCGCGTCAATATTATATCCGAATTGTACATGGTGATGCTATGGACTGCGCAAACAACATCTCGGAAGTCAGCGGCTGATCCAGGGAATGAGTATTTCCAAGTAGAGTTGTATCCATCTTGGATTAGGTTCGTAGAGTTTAACTTGACGAACGAAGCACACATGTTTCTGCTATATTAGTGTCAATATTTTGCATTCTAATAAATAATCAGTGATAGTATATTAATGATTGGACGATGGCAAAGCATGAGAGATCAATGAAACATAAACAATGGGAAGAGTAATAACAGTCGTAAGCGCAGCATTTTTTTATATTTGCGCCAGATCAACTCGTCGGTCAACATTAAAGCGTGTTTCACTTCTTACAGAATGTATAAGCAGAATCTGACCCTTAGAAGAGGTAGCGTTGTTATAAGCAATCATAATATTCCTATCGTTAAGATTAGGTATATTAAAGTCTTTCACTACCATGCTAAGATCTCGCTTGCTGTTAGCCTTGAGGATTGCAACATACTCAGAGTTGAGCCTTAGTAATTTATCTTTTGCGAAGTATGAATGAGCTATAAATATAGTGCTCAAGAGATGGTGTCGACCTCTGATGAAGAATCCACTAAATATGTTCTTCTGAAGTAGCTTATCGGCTCCATAATCATCGATAAGAACCAACTCAATTTTTTTTACTATTCATTGGCGTTTGCCTAACGCTATCAACATTTGGTGGTTCATCGTAGAATGTGATGAAGCCAATATATCCGTTAAATATACCGCATATATTTGTATATGTGGTTGGTGTTCCAGTAGCAGTTTCTGTCACTCCAGAGTCAGTTCTTAGTCGATACACTGTTAATCCCACATTACCTGCACTATTCCATGTATAACTTACAGTATTAGAGACATGGAGAGGGGCTGATGGGGTGACAGTAGATAATCCAAGACGTCCAGTGTTCGTTAGAGTCATACGAGTTGTCTGATTAGTACCAAATCTTAGGTCATTAGATGTATAATTTCCAATCCAAGTAGCATTCGTAGATGTTGCATTAGTACCATTATTGACCTCGATTTGAAACTGAACAGGTGATATGTTCGATCCTCTAAATGTAAGCATCCTTGTATAGCTACTATCCAACTAATCCGTTCCAGATCCAGTAATAGAAAAATTTTCATTTGCAGGTGTTGAATTAATGCCTAACTCTGTTAAGCTTCCTACAGTTGTTATATTAGCTTGATTTCCATAAGCTAAAAACCCCTTTAGACTACCAGAGCACGTAATATCACCAGATGTTAAAAGGGTTGCTGCTGATATATTTCGACATGCATCGACGAAAGCACCATATTGACTTGATACCCAGCGAATGCGTTCATCGTTCCGCTACAAGAAATATTACCGATATTTTGGATATGCCTTGAGCTTGTGATAACATCAGTCCCGCTGATTCTGATCGATCCGAAGTCGCCGAGTGTCCCGCTGACCTTTATCGAACCATTCAGGTTTTGAGCATCAAGAGTGCGGATCGACCCGATATCTTTATTAACATCTACCACAAGAGCCTTTTGACCAACCGCTCCTCCGTGAGAGAATCCAATAAATGCCAAATGATCGAAGTTGTCATACAATGCAGTAGTTGAATTCCAGAATTTGATATTCGGACAGCTCAATCCCACCCCTCCAGTCGATAGCGTGAGATTAGATAGTGTCCCAACTGACGTGATCGATGTCTGCGCGGCTGTAGATAGCGCCCCAGTTAGCGTTGTTGCCGAGATAGACGACAGGCCAGTGATCGTTCGCGATGCTCCAGTGAAGACCAGATTACCTCAATCGTTAGCCCTGTGAGTGTTCCTAAAGATATGATACCCGTTTTGAGTCGCTGTAGATAGCGCTCCTGTGCGCGTAGTCGCTGAGATAGATGACAGGCCGGTTATGGTTCGCGATGCTCCAGTAAATACCACATTGCCAGCGATTGTGAGCCCTGAAAGAGTTCCTAAGGATGTAATATTGATTTGCGCTGCCGTCTGTAGCGTACCGGTGATCTGAGTTGCGGTCAGCGAGTTGATCGTTCCGATTTCACCGGATGCTCCTAATACAAGTGCTTTGTTGATAGCGGCTGTTCCAGGCGTGATACTGACTACGTAGGAGCAGATGATACAGTGGAACCATTTGGGGATAAGAGAAACCTGAACTCATAGTTGTTTTTGTCTCGAGCTATATAGATCGAGTGATTAAAGACACGATCATGAGCGGTATTCCAGACTCATCTACCTCCATCCCAAACTATGATGATGCTATACCTAAGAAGTATCGCGGGGCTTCAGTTAAAACAATTTCTGAATTAGATATTAAGAGCCTATTCAGAACGTTAGTAATTGGACCGAGCTACTCAGGGAAAACCAATTTAGTCATGTTCATTCTTAAACATTCTCCAAACGTATTTGCCCATTTGCACGTGATAGCACGTAATCCTAATCAGCCCATCTACGACTACCTGAAGGAAAAATTGGATGGTTATGCAATCAGATCGTCGTTTAAAGCAATATATTGTTGATGTGCCTATTAGCCGTGTTGAATGTCTTTACAAGACCTTAAAAGTGAAATCATATAAATGGAAGCAACATCCTGATAAGCCAAAACAATTGGGTCTGATCGCTCAGGATGTTTTAGATCAAGGATTCTTAGATTTAGTCGCTCGGATTCCTGATAATGATACAGAACTTGAGCAAAGTTCTGATCCATGGTTAGAGCCTAAGGGGGTAAAGCTTCATGTAGATTATTTAAAATTAGCTGCTTATAATGTGAGAATGATCCAAGCATTGATGGAAAGAATAGAATTGCTTGAAACTCGTGCGAGGCTTACTACAAGCGGCATGGCCCCATAGACGATGATAACAAATACACAGCCGATTAGTTTTCAAAGAATTATCTTTGGTAGTGTATAGCATAATCATGGGTTGCGGTCCGAGTAAAGAGCTCAAAACCAATTTAACTACTGATGACCCTAACCAAATCGTGGGATCTACGATGCTCCAAGCTCACAAAATTATTGTTCTTGGTGATAGTGTGTTCCTCCCAACCAAAAGTCCTGATGGCGAGTCTGCCATACTTGAAGTTAGTATCAGCTATTAAATATCAACATTTATCGAGGATATCGAAATAAACTCGTGCGAAGTGGTATCGCTTAAATTAGCAGGGCTAAGCGAACTCGTTTGCGTGCCTTGCGCCACTGAACTTCGTTCAAAAAGCGAACGTCTTCACAGTTTGGGCTATTTTCTTGGGTTGGTAAGCCCACATACGACCACCCTCGGTTTGCGTTGATGCATCTACCTTCCTGATTGACTCATCGAGATCAGTTGCCCATACAGCGGCCTGAGTATTCTGAGGGCGGTCATGAATGATAAGATTCTTCATGATAGCTTTGAGTTTAGCGACGTTGTTATCGGCGTTATCGCCATAGCTACCAGCTGAGCTGGAAATAATGCGGGGGTTAAAGAAGAACATGATGTTTATATTAGTCTCGTGATATTTCTTTAAATTCTTTATCATCGATGAGACGATTGCTGTACATATCCACCGTGAGCGACTTGAGCTGCTTGATGATACTCGGATTATCATTCCCTAACTGAATCTCCCCCTTGAGCTTGTCATACTCAGCGCGAAGGGTCTCTAATGGATCCGTAAGCTTATCGTGGAAATTGTACTGAAGATGAGTGATTGCAAGAATCTCCTTGAACATTTTCTTATCTTCGATGCTGAGCTTATCATACGTTGGCTGATTAATATGTTTCTTATACACAAGCGTTTTGATCATGACTTAAGGACTATCACTGATCTGACACTTCGGTCCGCACTTTCGACGAATCGGTTGTACAATCACATGTGTCTTAGCATCAAGGTCAGGAATACGGATGTACTTACTACCGAGTTGTCGGTATACGTAGGCACTTGGAGTAGCTAAGCCCTGAATCTCATTAAGATTGTAGGTTCTTCCACGTCTGACAACACCTTCCAGTGGAGCCACGCCAGCACCTCTCAAACCACGACCTTTAAGCCCCTCTCCGCTATTTCCAAAGCTATCTACATTGACAGCATCGCTATATTTTTTAGCCTTAGCATTGAATACAGCTTTTGTTTTTCATAGCTGAAGTCGCTGCCTCCAGGGCTGATCTTGCCGATTTTGAGTTATTTCCTGTCACTGCTTCATTAGCCTCTTCATAACGCTTTTGAGCCTCTCCGTATGCTTGGTAAGATGCCTCAGATTCAACATGAAGCTGTTGTAAATGTTCATCTCTATACGGAACAACACTCTGCCGTCTAATATCATTAGCAGAACTTAGGATTGCATTGTTCAATATTTCAAGATTATCATTAAGATTTTTACGAGTTTGCTTATCCCTTTCCTTCTCCTCAACTAATTTTTCAGCTTCTTCGTCATTTAATGGGAATCGATACTCAACATCCTTGAGATATCTATCCACAAATCCTCAAATCCATCAAGTAGCGATAGAAATGTATCCATCCAACGGATATTCTTCATCAGCCCCTTCCGAGCTTCACCAGACACTTGCTTGTGCTTTTTATTTCTAATGTATATTGGACTGGAAGCAGACGCTTCTCCAAAATAGAATGATGTATGATTTTTAACACCATTTCTAGTTTCTAAAACAGGTTTTAGTCTAAAAGGGATTTTAATACTCTTAGAGTGGAGTTGCGTGTTGTAATTAGCTAAGATCCTTTTAGCATCATTGTCCGCGTTGGTCAGGTTTTGATCCATGTCTTCATCAACTCCACTTAATAGACCTTGTCGAGCTTCACCATCACCTTCAGTTAAGAACTTAGCATCGACTTCCTCATCTTCCTTACCGATTAACGCCAACTCTAGACCTTTCGCTCTAACCATACTAATATATGATTGGAATGTAAGTTGCCAATTGACCCTATTAGTGATAGCTGGCTTTGGACGATTACTCTCCTTACCAAATACACTAATTGAATTTCCATCAATCCATACATAACCATTTCCATCAATAGGAAATGATTTGATTGTTCCTTTAAGAATTGGTACAATCTTCTTTCTCAATCCATTGGATTCGAGCATTTCCTTGTTTTTAATAATGGTCCAAAACATGTTGATTTTGCTATCAGACTGATCATTCGTCGTTGAAGTTGAATTATCGAAGAGAAAGCTATCCTCGAGTCTCTGTTTGCTTTGCTTATAGTCATCAACAGAAGGAGCGTTAGCTCTTTTGGATCCAATACGCTGCCATACTTGTAACTTTTTATCCTCTTTACTCATTTCATTACGTTCTCGTTTCTCGTTGATATATTGAGAAATCGAGCATCATTAGTTAGAACCACACCAATATGATCGTATGTCTCTATCCAACTGATGCTTGGAACTAAAACAAGCTTCTTCAATATGATACTGTATGTCTTAGCATCATTTCCAATGTAATACTTCGTTAGCTGACGTCCATTAGAAGCGAGGGGATGAATACCCAATTCAGATAGAATAGGATAAACCTAAAATATTTCTGCAACCGCTTGTTTTGATCGCTTCTGTTCTTCGATTTCATCGTTGCCACCATCTCTTAACAAAGTATCATCGGCTGTTGCCTTATCCTCACCAATCCCAACATCAGTCATGGTGGGAATGCTGTTGACTCCAATATCGACAACCGAAGGAGGTGCTTGTACTTCAGCGTCATTAATATTTGGCTTTGCTTGTACTTCAGCATCTACCATAATGGGGCGAATATTTACTTCAGGATCAGTTGAGACCTCAGGGTTTGTTTGGGAGTTTTCATTGTTCAGACTTTTTTTATTAATCTTCAGGGTTTGTTTGGGAGTTTTCATTGTTCAGACTTTTTTATTAATCTTCAGTCATATCGGTCTGAGTTGATTCAGTTGATTTGTTCGCAACAGTAGTGAAACTATTCGAAATATCAGTGGCCCATGATGCGCCCTCATACATATCGCGATTTGCATTGGCTTGTCGAACACGACGTTGAGATCTTTCGAGAAGCTCCTGTCGCTTCTGCTCTCTCTGAGCGAGGGATGTAAAATTGGGAAACATTGTGTCTATATCATCTGAATCATAAAAAAATGAGTACATAATTACCAGTAGGATGGCATAACTGAATCATGGCGAGGCATACAAATGACAGATGTGATTTCGCTCATTTATAGTAGATTTAGATAACGATTCTTAATACAGTGAAACGGAACGCCAAATGTTGCTTCTAATTTGCTTCGATACTTATAGTTGACTGCCGTTTTACGGAAATTAGCTACTGGATCAAGGTTCATTAGCTCGTTTTTAATTCGACTCACTTCCTGGATGATCCACAACTTTCGCCGTAGCTTGGCAAGCTCACGTTCTTTCTCTAAACAGCCTGCACACATTATTATATCTACATACTAAGTCAGATATTTACAAAAATATCATCAAAAATACATCGAATGATATACCGAGTCAAAAGCTTACAGAGGATGTCTCTATCAAAATTATTTAAAGCTAATTATGACTTATTTTTTTGACGCGGGGTGAAACCCACGTCCGGATCGGAGAGGAGATCTCTCTTGGCGCCAGCGTTGAGGTCTCTAACCCCAAAGCTTGATTTTTGACTACGTCAGCTCTTTGTCGCCTCCCAGTACTCCTTTTCGAGAGTCGATCTCCGACTCTCGTTAACTAATCTTAGATTATCTTGCGGCTCCCAGGAATCAGGTTAATTACCAAGCCACTGAACCAAGTATTTGTATGTTCCAGTTTGCAACTTTTTCTGGTCTAATATCTTCTCTGCTTCAAGGATATCACCTCGATTGATGGTTGCTTCTGTTGTCTCCGATTGTACCATCTTGAGATCATTTGGAGCCTTGTAGAGTGTATGCCCATTCATGGAGCGGATCTGGACTCGATAGCCGTCCATACCAACGATTGAATACACCGCCTTGCTCCAATGGGCTTGTTCCTTGTCAAATGTTTTCTTCTTAAGTCGATATAGGACATTAGTACCAACCTCGAGCTCGTTATCGATTTTATCAGCTTCGACTTGGTTATGATTCAACTCAGCCTCAATTACCTTGCCTTTGGCTTCATTAGGTGTCATCCCAACTGATCGGTAGAGTGGTTGTGTTGCCGTTAGTGATAATATCGCTGATGAGCTTGTGCGTACTCCTCTTGGGAGACATTTTGGTTAGTCTCTGCTTCAGTGTTCTATTGAAGCGCTCGATTTTTCCCATTCGTTGTTGTAGTGTTCGATCTTCTTGGCTTTAAATAATTGCTGAGCTTTCGAGTCCATGAACTCAGACCCATTATCGCTTGTGATTATATCTACCTTATTGGATCGAATAAAAGCCTTTAGCGCTACCAGTACAGTTGCAGCTGTCTTATTCGACAAAAGGTTTGCATACCCGATGCGAGAGTTAATATTGACACCGGTTAGAATTGGTTGTTTCCCCCAGAAAGCAAGGTCAATTTGCCAAGAGTTTGGATTATGAGAGGCGATTTTGAACCCATCGAATCGCTGCTTTTGTTCTTGAAACCTCTGAATATCTGATTGTGTAGCATACCAATCCTTTACTTTTTTAAGCGTTATCTTCGGATCTATTTCACGAGCCTTCTCGTGTAGAGATTGAGCACTGACATAACCAGTTTTAGGGTCATAATAAAGCTTCTTGAGTATTGTGTCCATGCTATATGTTAGATGGAGAAAAAAATGGGCACTTGAACGTCGATTAAATATCAAGCGGGACTGTAGTAATACCATCTTCAAGCACACGTCGCTTGTCGTAGAAATATGATAGAGCTGTCTTTGTCTGACTGTATGTGATAATAGATTTAGTCTCTTTCGATAGTCTAAACCCCTTGTTAGTACCTTGGAGTGTGATACGATCCCGCACAACAGTCTCAAATCCCTTAGGGGTAAGTACATCATTGTTGCGTCCTCGCCCCTGTTGCACACCCTTAGCTGAAACCTTCACCTTGTACAATTCGTCTGGTAGATAGCAACTATAGTTCTTCGAGGATAATGAGACCATAGCATCACCTGACCATTCATCCTTGAATAGACCTGGGGTACGGCGATCAAACTTAGCTACATCCGCGCTATAATCGCGTGGAAACCAATCATACTTGTGCTGAACGAAGTGCTCACGTAGCTCAGGTTTGATACATTCTTGGAACGGATTATCACAGCTGAATGCGATGTACGCGGAGTCTATATCCATCTCCTGATATTGAAAGTCTGAACGATCGAAGTAAAAGTCGATGCAATCATAGTAGAACTGGAGCATACGTAGCTTAGCGAGCTGATAGATAGCAATCGACAAATGGATCGTGTTCTTATTCTTAAGCTTGCGTTTCATCATAGTGAGCTCACAAGCATCGTTGAGTTCCTCTAACCCGTGAAAGGTAAAGTGCTCAATCTTAGCCTTAATAGCCTTGTCGCTTGACTCATACTTGATTTCTTTGTGCTTGCTCATGTCCATGCCAGATCGACCAAAAGCGCTGTTGCCTACCAGTTTCATCATCTCAGCAATCATAGCTTTGGACTCGTCGGCATCACCCTCACGTCGCGCGTTCGAAACAGCTTCCATAAATGGGGCAAACGCCTTGTGTGAGCTTGCTTTGATGAAGCTATATGTCTTGGTGATTTCCATTCCATGAGATAGGTACCACTTGAGCAACGGCGCGTAGATAAGGATCTTCTCTCCAGAGTAGCTACCAATTAATTTCCGAGCTGGCTTCGATCTGCTTTTCTCCCGTGCTTGGTTGTAGTCATACATATGCTTACCAATGATACTCTCATCCGTACAGTCGATCAGTGTATTTTTGAAGATGGGGGTCATCTCACCGAAATACTGCTTCAAGTGTTCTGGTGTATGAATATCACACTCGAGAAAGCCGAAAATCTAATCGTTCTTGATGTCCTCAACAATCTCTGGATAAGCCTCGATAGTTGTAAGTCGTCCGCATGACATGCCATTACCGAGAGCCCAGAGATACAGAGCACTAGCATCGTACCCGATTACCTTCTTACACAGCTTACCACCACGAATCTTCGTCTCGTTGCGCTTAGCGTATCTGTTAAAGATAATTGATGGGCCACCAGCAATATTAGCTTTCATCTTAGTGTAGATATCCTTCTCCTCCTTGTCAATGGAATAGACCAGTCTGTCTGAGTTGAACTCAAGCAGCTTCTTGTATCTGAAACCCTTGGGAGACATATCCTTACGAGCGGTGTTGCACTTCACACAGCTGATCAAGATGTTGCCGTCGATGTGGCCAAGTTTATTGTTGACACGATCCGCTGAAGCGGTATCAGCAGTCAGCTGGCAGTAGCATAGACCACACAGATACTTTTGATTTTGCAGCAATGTATTTAAGTGCTCAAGTGTCATACCAAATTTTCGCTTTGCCTTAGCATCCTGACTCTTGTATCCACCCAATCGGTTAGCTGGAAATTGGAATGCGTTAGCTGATTTCTTATCCGGATATTGGAGATTGCCAAAGCAAGTCTGATACATAACCTTCTCCGAAAGACCAGGTAGCGACACTCCATCTGTAAGCATATCCAGATCAAAACGCTTGAAGAGCTCTCGCTGAGCTTTGATAGCCTTGATGAATGGGACTACGTCAAGATTGTTGTACCAGACCAGCAGGTCCTTAATCGACTTCATTCCATAGTACCCCCAGACAAATTGTATGCGCTTATAGTCATCAGCGCTAATACTTGTTCCACGGAGCTTGCTATCGAAAGCCGCCTTAGGTGGAACAGTAGTCTGGTTTAGCACATTGAACGCGGTGATGTACTCATACGGGAAAAGACCCTTGCCAAGACCACAGATACATCTAATTTTGTCATCACATTTACAGCCACCGAGATATGTTGTAAGAAACTTATCGTAGCTGGTACCAGCCGGCACATAGTTGCTAATATCGAGCATTTTCATATGCGATGTTGCAATGCACATGTAGCTTGGATTCTTGATAACAGATTTGATGTTGTCGGTACCAATTACGGCAAACAAAACCTTCTTAATCAAGTTAATATCGTATCGACCAGAATTGAAGCCGAATACTGGTACCTGGTCAAGCTGCTGTTTCAGTTTCCCATAACCAGACCTTTGCTTACCAAAACCAAGACTGCAGTGAAAGTCAAAGAAGCTGGCATACTTCCCTTCCTTAATCCAACCGTCCACATCAGGCATCTTGTAGGTCCTAGATTTACACCAGGGATCTCCATACCAGTCAAGCCGTGAGCATTGATGATTTTTTGTAGAAGCGACTTGTACTTATCGACATTGTACTGCTGAATCTTCACGGATACACTACCGATGTATTTGAACATATCCGTGAGCAACATTTTTGGATCATCATTTACAAAGCATCGCACCTCCTCGGTTAAGCTATCAGCTACGGATACAGACACCGGAATGTGCTCGTTCGTGAAGACAGTATTCTCCCCGTGTTGAGTCGCGGTAGGCTTAAGGATTGCCTCAAAGTCATAAACGATGAAGTGATCGATGTACTGGTCAGTATTCGTGATTGAATACTTCGTAAGCAGTGATCGTATTGCGTTCTGAGCTGGTTTGTAGATCGTTGGCTCAGCTGGGAAGCTTTCGATATTCACGAGCTCGCACTGATTCTTTTTGTGGTTTTTAACTCTTTCCGAGCTGACGAAAACCATTTCACACTTAGGACATTGATACTTAGACTGGAGCATATCAATGTTCTTGATGTATAGAGCATGGTTCTCATGGGAAAGAATATCCATAACCACTCCTTCTCTCTCCGAACGACGGATACACTCAACATTACCGGTCTTTACATCCATAGAGTACACGTTGATGCCGAAATGAAAGCATTCCTCAAGTTCATCGAGCTGCAGGAGGTCAATTGGTTTGAAGCTTCTAAATAAACTCAACGAATATTGAACCCCCTTGTAGGAGCAGTAGTGCTTGAATACTTCCTTTACCTGAGCCTGGATCCGACGAGGATCTTTCTTTTAGCATGCTGATGCAAATGCCACGCGATACAGTGAAACACACACTTGTTGTTGGTCTTGGGAAAATTGATTACGTGCTTGTTCTCGCGAATAATCTTAGGGATAACAGCTTCGCTATCGCCAAGTGCATGCTCACGGAAATAAATGTAAATCTTGAACCCAGTAATTGACTTCAGCTTATACCCCGATTTGGGATAGTTAAGCGTGTTAGCCAACTCCATTGACCTGATCTCTGAGATAATTTTCTTACGAATATCGGATCGACTGTTGATAGCAACAGGGGTCTTAAATACGTAAGTATTAGCCAGATTAGGGTGCCAGTACTGAGTAAAATCCCCATCCGTTAGGCTCACGAGATCGTAGCCAAGAGCAATGTTCACCTTGAAGGCGTTAGTTTGACCAGCAAGGACGTTCTCCAGCTTGTCGTAGAACTCAGCAGGTTGGATACCCTCATACAGGTGCGACTCCATGTGTGTTCCGTTGTAGAAACGATACTTGGGGTCAGCCTTATAGTCCGGGGAGATTTGTTTCTTCAGAGTCTCGACGGAAAATTTGTACTGCTTCGCCAGTAGCTTCTGGTTGGTAGGACGGGAAACGTTGCTAATATAAACCATCTTACCAGTTCTACCACGCACCTTAACGCGGTAGGTGCTGCCCCATTTGATAGGTTGGATATTTAATCTCTTTAAATCCTTCGAGTTCGTATGCAAACATGTTGCCTATATATACTTGGCTATATTATTCCCGTAGATATGACTTTATAATTATTTGACCTTGTATCAGGATCGACTTTATATCTTAGTCATTTACAAAATATTCTGAAATTAATTAATTCAAATATTTGGCTTATACCTTTTTTGGAGGTTTTAAGCCATTGTCCTTGACTATATTGGGATTGACTTTTTATTTGAGAAAAAAAATTAATTAATTAAGTTCGGTTTCAAATTCGCTAAGTTCGGTTTTGGGCTTACGCTTGCGAGCACGGATCTGCTCTCTATTCTTATCGTCGTAGCTCTTTTAATACGACAGTCGAGTTTCACGTGTGCGCTGATAGTAGCGCTTCTGCGCAGCCTTAATGCGCTCTTTGTTAGCGAGGTATTGTTCAGGTGAGTACGCCATCTTTGTATATTACTAACTATATATTTATCAGTAATAAAACAAATATTACTTGATTCAATCCTGGAGGTGTGGCGCGCGCTCTGTTGATCTCTCATTCTTTAGTTTCACCGGTAGCTTGACTTTGTGCGGATTACTCTAGATGCTCTTAAGTGCTATCGTTGAGCGGACGATCAGAGATACCTTTCGATGCCATGATTAAGCAGATGAGTGCATGTAAGAAGATCTCAATTAGAAAATAAGCAAAAGGATTGCAACTCATATGGAAGATATTTATTGCAGCATCGCGTAAATTTTCCCCACAATTTCTTTCAATCCTTCAAACGATGGCATGGTATCGACGGTACGGAGAGAATACTCATGCTTTCGGACCTTCATGTCTTCACTGATCAAGAATCTCCACTCGAGAAAATTGGTCACGATGCCATACGCCACACTAAGATCTTCGACATCAGCAAGAGCTTCGAGCCCCGTCACATTCTGAACCAGTCCTTGCAGCATATCTTCACGCTTTGCTTCGACAAGTGAAATTCTCTTGGTGCCACGCTTGAGCACGAACTCGAATCGACCTTTCAGGAGCACGTTCTTCCCAACCACGTCTTCTTCGACTAATATGCGGACGTTCTTGAGCAGACGACTGACTGTCTCAAGGATCGGGGCGATAAAAAACAATCTCTTGGCTTCTTTCCCATCCGAAATTTGTCCATAGAGTTCCCGCAAGTCACGAATACGAGCGAGGAGTAGCTCGATGTCGGCATCAGGTATATCGCTTGGTTGAAGGTCGAAAGAATCGTCGAAGTTGTAAATAGGTTTGATATCTTCCCAACAAAGACTCGAATAGCCCACAGTCTTGTCGACATCGTGATTTTTCCGCTTTTTGCTTGTTTTCTTGGCGTCTTCACTCGTGGTCTTCTGGTTCGCCTCTTGATTCTTCTGACGAATCATTGCATTGATCGCAGCCCATCGCTTGAGACGTTCGGGGTGACGATGCATTGCCGCCGGTGGAGCAGCCGAGGCATCTCCAACACCCTTCGGAACCTTCACCAGCACGTGAATCGTCTTCTTCGTCGGAGCATCACCAAACAAGTCATTAATCTCGTCTGCTGAGAACGCTGAGAACGCCATCTTTCAATATTACTAAGTTTATATTTATCAGGATGAAAAATTGATCAGTTTATCAAAAGGAGTTTAAACAAGTTTTTTTTCCTTCAAACACACGATATTAACATTAGACGAGGCTATCAGAGAGAATCATCCTCACGACTGTGTGTCAAGCAAGGAGCTCAGTATTTTTTTAACCACCAATCAGCAGCACAACAGCATCTCGAGCACAACGAGCGACATGACAGCATGAGGAGCAGCAGCATAGAATACTTCATTCTAAGAATTTACGCATACATGTGAGCATACATGGGCATCGATTGCACCACGTGTTGCGCATACTCCATACGCCTCGCCATGAGAAACTCTGGTTCCACCACATCTGCCATCAACTCGTATCGCTCCATCATCTCCTCTGCACGATCATCATCCGGCTGGGGCAAGAAGTCATCAACCTTGAATGTCTTGAAAGGTCCAGGAATGAATGACGGAGGAAGTGGGGCAGACTCCGTTCGTCTCAGTACGGCTGCCTCGATAAATCTGAACGCGTTCTTTGGATACTGCAACGTAACTTGGGTCAGAACGTGCTTGTCGCTGAACCAAGAGAAATGCCAGTGGTCGTTTAAATCCGTCAACAAACTCAGCGGATAGCAGTTGAGAGGCGCCTTCATGCTGCAGCTCACAAGTTGACCAACCGCTTGAGGAACATGAGCTTTCTCGACCTTCTTCTTGAGTTCAATCACCATACATACCCCAGCCAGCGTTATAAGCGGATTCATCCTTCGTCCTTTGATAAGCAGTACGTCCGCAGTACCGTTCATTCGGAATGGAAGTCTTGGGTCCTCAATCGTCAGAACTCCCTTGTCGTTTGCAATATCAGCCAACACGAAGTTTCCTCCATTCAGCAGCGTCGCAAGGTGTTGCTGCAAGTACACCATATACCCAGTTCTCTGGCTCTGTCCATTCTCCGAAACTTCGGGAATCCACATATAACCCGGGATGGAAGTATCTTCTGGTTCATCGATGTCCGTAGGAACGTTTTCGGTCAAGCGCATCTTCTTGACAATTCGCTGCTCCATTTCGGTATTCAGATCGGAAAACGAATACGCAGACGCCTTCTCATCTCGTTCCCTGAGAACCTTATTCATTGACATCTCCACCTGCTCTACCGTCAGTGGCGTTGTCGCTGCAGACATCTCGTTTGAGGTACCATCTTGCTTCGGAACCACCACCAGCACGTGAATCACGTCCTCTCCGAGCGACACGTCTGGCCCAAACAGGTCCGGCTTGTTCAACTTCCACGACCCGCGCAGCTTCTTCATCTTCGATGTGTCAACTTTATTCTGTAGCATCTTGTCCAGGTCATCGTCATCTTGCAGCCACGCGCCGCCCTCCGTCTTCGCCAGAGAGAGCTGCAGGTCCGATGCTACGACGCTCCTGAACTTATCGTCGTGGATAAACTTCTCTTTGATTTTCTCCCAGATCGCGTCCTTCAAGTCATCCACCAAATCGTTCTCGTCCACTCGCACCGAGAACGCGCTGCCCGCCACGCCAACCATCGCACACAAGAGCTTCACCATCTTTCCTCGAGCCGGCAGATTCTGGAATGGGGAAGAAGGGAGGGAGAATTTCTGGCGTACTTAAGCGGACATGAAGGTGTGTGACATAGATTTTCAATCAAGCCACGTCGCGCTGGTCCGAACTAATCCTTAGGTAAAAATTTGCCGGCGTAATGTTCTATTGCTTTTATCAATATAGTTTGAACGTTGGCGGCCGAAACGCCCTAAGATCCGAAAGATGTGGCTCTCGCTCTAAGGTGGTCGAGAGGTTGCGTCTTTGAACCCAACAGCTGTTAGATCTCAGCGGTTGAGCGATTCTAATACTACCCTAATATTGTAAAGGCGCTGCTTTCGCTCTAAGGTGGTCGAGAGGTTGCGTCGTTGAAATCGCTGCTGTACCGAAAGAAGGTTTCAGGAATGTTCTCGGTGGTAAATTAAGGTAAGGAAAAAAATTGCCGGCGTAATGTGCCAGATATTACTACTGACATTGCGCTTAGATATAAAAGAAAAAGGTGCAGAGGTGTTGTATTCGATTCGTGCAAGCTCTTAAAACTCGATAGTTGAAGGAGTCAACAAGTAATCGAAACCTTTCAACAATATCCACTGGTTACAATTGACTGTACTTGTATGTGACACTGATCGCGCTGAAGTCGATTTGTGAATATTGCTGTACCCACCAAGGTTTGGCAAGAAAGCATTTGGTAGGATCTTTGTGGGACAGAGTGCTATTATCACCACAGAACTGCACCTTCGCCCGACTTAGGCCCTGTGGCCTTCACGTTATCTAGACGGAAGTAGAAGCTAACCTGTTGATGCACACTTGGCAGTTCGAATGGAAAGTCCAATTCGTGTAGCTTGTAGAATAGGTAGGTAGACTCACTTCCGTTCTGAAATCTAACGATGAGCCGGAACGCCAGCTCCTGATACGTGTAAACACGAAATCCTTTGCGGCTCCGACCTCATGTACGTCCGGATCGGCGGCATTCCACCTGGACACGTCACTGCTATCGGCCACGAGGCGGTTGCCATCGTCATGGAGCTCGGGCAGTGAGGTCGAGGACATCATGATCGGTATGCGCGTTGTGGTAAACCCCATGGAAACGCCGAGCAATATTGGTTCCAGCGGCCCAGAAGGCGCTTTCACTCAAGAACTCCTGGTCCGGGATGCCAAGCTCGGAGCGTCAGTGCTGCCCATTCCCGACGACATCCCGTACGAAGTCGCTGCCCTGTGTGAACCTCTAGCAGTTGCTATACACGGCGTTAACCGTGCCAATGTCAAGGCGGGAGACAAGGTTGTTGTCTTTGGTTGTGGCCCTATTGGTCTGGGCATGCTATTGTGGCTTGTGGACCGAGGCGTCACTGACGTAATCGCCCTCGACCTGGCAGGGAGCGCCTTGAACGAGCTCGAGGTCTTGGGGTGCGTGCAGCCTTTAATCCGACAAAGGTAAACCTCCGCGAGGAAATTGCGCCGGGTTGGTGTAGGCACTGACGCTTTCATTGATGCAGCTGGCGCTCCTTTCATCCTGTCGGATGTCGTCGCAATGGCCAAGTACCATTCCAAGATGGTAATCACTGCAGCTCACATGAAACCCCTCCAGTTTCCTGTTGGACGCATGCTCACGAGCGAGATGACCATCACGACAGATGTGGGGTATCCGACGGAGATGCCGGAAGTGACGGCGGCCAAGCCGCGACTCAAGGCAGAGATCGCGTCGCTGATCAGCCACCGCCTACCTTTTCAGGACATCTTGGACGGCCTGAAAATTGCTGGGACACCCTCGTCCGCCAAGGTCATCCTAGAATTTTATTAGGTAGATAGACGCTCGCACTCCCTGTGATACGTATTCAAATGAGATGAGTTTGTGTCTTCATTCTAAGCAATACTTACCCTCGAAACGAAAGCCCTCACCCTAGCAAATTTCCAACTTGGCTTCCGGATCAACTGCGTATACACCCTTGTGTCGATCAAAGAGCTCCTGCAGCGATTTCACCTACAGCTCGTGGTATTTTCTGACATCTTCTTTGGTTGGATGCTCGATAAGTGGCAAAATCAATGGTTTACCCACCACAGTAATGAGGTCCACATCCGCTCGTGGGAGATAAAAGCACGCTGGGTGACCGAAAAAGAGCACGCCTGGCATCTTGAACTCGTTCAGCTTCAAGCGCAGCTTTAGCAGGTACGGAAACGTGTGATAAGCGTATTCCTCACCGAACGTGTACACCGGATGCACTTTATACCCGTGCTGAAGAGCAAGCTTAATAAACCCGAAGCGCTTCTTGATGTACACGCGGTGTTTGCCTCGTTTGTAGAGAGTAGCCTCCTCGAAGCCACCAGGCATCAAACAAGCACTTTGTCCCGTTAGCAAGATGCTTCTGAACGACTTCTTCTCGGCACTAGAGAAGTCCATCCAGTTGACCAGTTCCCGCATGACGGGGAAGTAGAACAAGCTCTCGGCCACCAGCCAGCGGGCGTCCGCTTGCTCGAAGCTCATGTGGTGCACGCCGCCAAAGGACCAGCCACACGAGAGTACTCCATGCGGATGGAAGGCAAAAAGTTCTCTTTCTCCCGGCCGCACAACGGGTGACAGGTCGTTCTCCGCTACAGCTTTGCTCGCAGCTGCATCTCCGTCCTCCATCTTCTCCTCAAACACCGTCACATTGAGCCGGAAGTACGGGTAGCGCGTGAACACGTGACGCATGAGCCTTCTCGCCAGCGGCCAGCGGTGTCTCGACGGCCTCGTCACATAGTAAAACCCCTCGTACACTGCCATGGCGGCCAGAAAGAGCTGCAACTCGCCGGGAATCGACGTCGCGCCTTGAGTCGCAATCCATCGCACCACAGCGCCGATTGCCAGCCCCCAGAGCGCCGCAAAACCCGCCAGACCCAGCACCCACACGCCGCAGATGAACCAGAGCAGCAGCACACGCAGCAGACGCCCCGGGGGCGCGCGCAGCTCCGGCCTCGCGTCGTTGTCGCCCCACGTCTCCTCGCGTCCGGCCGCCGTGTACTTCATCTGATAATGACCATCACTCTTGCTCCAACTTCCTCGACTTTTTTCACCAATCGGAGAAGAGGTACCAGAACAAGGGTACAGTGCGCACCCGAGCTTCAGTATCGAAAAAGAAACATGGCGACGACGCAACTGGGCGAAGTGCTCACGGGCCGCCGCTACCTGCTGCTGACGGCGGCGGCCACGGCCATCGCGGCGGCGGGCGCGGCGCAGCGCGTGCAGGAGCAGGCGCCCGCGGACTCGGCGGCGGCGGCGCGGCTGCTGGCGGTGGAGCTCCTGGGCTCGCGCGTCAGCGCGGTGGTGCGTTCCCCACCGTGTTTTGACACGAGCGACCTGCACTCTGACCTGAGACATGTGGCGTCTGATTACGGAATCAGATCGTGTTGCACTTCTTCCTTGTAGCCATGTACCACTTGTTCCTGTTGCTGGCACACGCGGCCATCGGCGCGCTGCAGCCGCGCGAGCTGCAGCTGACCAAGGAGACGCTCATCCCGTTCGTGCTGCTGCGCTGCCAGCTGCTGGTGAGCACCATGGAGCCGCTGGTGCACGGCCAGCGCGGCGAACTCGGGCTGCTGGTGGTGTGGCTGGCGGCGCTGGCCGTGCTGCGGGCGCTGCTGGCCCTTGCCCAGGCCAGGTTCCAGCACCTGCTGACCAGACCCATGACGAGGCTGTGGGACCTGCAACGTCTTGGCGCCGTGCTGGGCGCCATCGTCGTGCTGAATCTGGCGCTGGCAGCGGCGTGCTCGCGGCTCAACCTGTTCTCCGACAGGATCGTGCATGTGCCGTGGTTCGAGGCGTCGCTCATGCTGCTGAAAACGCTGGAGCTGGGCGTCCAAGTGGGCTTCCACAGTCTAGACGTCAGTGCAGCCAGCATCTCTGAACAGGACGAGGACACGAGCTCAGGCTACTCGGAAAACAGCGAGTTTCATTTGCTGCTGCTGCAGACTGTGCTATGCGGATGTTATTTGGTGCAGCTCGTGCTGTACTATTTGTATGTGATCAGCGTGGATCAGTTCCGCGTAAGCCTCTTCGACCTCATATTGATCTTGAACGTCAAGAACGCTACAATGAGACTGCTGGAAAAGGTTAAACACGTGAAGCTGTACCACCAAGTGGTGTTGGACCTTGACCATCTCTTCCCTGACGCCACGCCTGACGAGCTCGAGAATGTGGCCGATGATGTATGCGCGATTTGCCTGAAATGGATGTCGACGCAGGCCAAGAAGCTGCGTTGTGGACACCTGTTCCACAGGCTTTGCCTCCGCCAGTGTCTTCAAAAAGCATCCGTTAGCGATGCTCTTGCTGGTTTGGATCCTCTGACGCGAATGGCCAATGGACTGGGGGTGGAGGGACCACTGCCACCAGCAGTGGCTGCTGCTGCTGGCGGCACTCCGGTGAACTCTACCTCCATGCGCTGTCCGATTTGCCGTAAGCAAGTATGTGGTAGGAAATGCGATGAAATGACTCCTGCTCAGCCAGATGAGCGCCACCCTCGCCAGCCCGAGGCTGAAGCTGAGGCCCGTCAAGAGGGCGAACAACCTCAGCAGCGAGAGACTGCTGTTGTAAATAACGCACAAGGTGAGGCACAGACACAGGCACAAGGACCTGCGGTTGCAGGTGCTAATGCTGCCGCTCCCGAAGAAGTCCTTCGCTTTAGTAGTACGTTTCTACTACCACAGACTATGAGCAGATGCTTGAGTGCTCCAGATGATGCATCGACTAACGTTTTGCTTTGCTTGGTGGTAATGCAGCGGCGTTCTTGTCAAGATGGGTGCCATTCCCGAATTTCTCGTTTGAGATCGTGCGTCACCGCGGTGGTGAACGCAACTTCGAGGTGACCCAAGAAATGCTACAACAGATCTGGGAGGTTTTCCCGCAATATACTCTAGAGGAGATTCACGCAGACCTCAGCCGGACTCGATCCGTAGAGCGGACAATGGAGCGCATTTTGAACGGACGGCTGGAAGAACAACGGGTTGCGATGGAGCAACGCAATACTGATCGTGCAGACATGGCCGCTAACGGAGTACTCGGAGATGCCGTGATTGATCTGGGTGAAGATTTCAGGTGGAGTCTTTCGACGCTAGCATCGGCACTGTGGGGGTCTAACACTCCAACTCCATCACCCCATGTGGTGGCACAAACTGAGGCTGAGATTCCTCGTCCAGATGCTAGACCAAATGAAGATGTCCCCACACGTGCCGCTTCTAACGGGGAAAATGAAGCCCAAGATCGCGCCGAGGCGAACACGGAGCCACTTCTTCGTCGATTAGAGCGATGGCGTGGTCAACGCCCTGCATAATGTCTAGTGTTTAGTTTGACTCTGGATGCGTCACTGGTAACAATGCTGTTTATTATCGTTTATTTGGTTTTCATTTCAAGCTACCCGTGGTGAATACTATAACTGTACGCGTATTGGTGTGACCAGCACTGCCCTTGAAGCGCTTCAGCATGGATTTCGAAAGCTCGATAACTGCCTCATCTCACAAGTTGTTTCCCTTTAGCGTTGCTTGGGGCTATCGGACGAGGTTCAGCTAATAGATCTCCAACGTCGCCTCAGGGTCGACGGCATACACAGACTTGTACTTGTCGAACAGGCCTTGAAGAGCTTTCACGTATTGTGCATGATACTTCTGCACGTCTTCTTTCGTCGGATGCTTAATACGCGGTAAAATTAAGGCCTCTCCAACGACCGTGATGAGATCCACATCGGTGCAAGGCAGAAAAAAACACTGCGGAAGACCGTAGAAGAGGACACCCGGGACTTTAAACTCATTGAGCTTCAAGCGCAGCTTTAGCAGGTGCGGGAATGTGTGGTATGCGTATTCCTCGCCAAAAGTGTACGCCGGATGCACTTTATAACCGTGCTGCAGAGCCAACTTGATGAACCCGAAGCGCTTCTTGATATATACGCGGTGTTTGCCTCGTTCGTAGAGCGTTGCTTCTTCGAAGCCGCCAGGAATCAAACAGACATTCTGTCCCGTCGACATGAAGCGGTGAAACGTAGCTTTCGCTACGCAACTGAAGTCCATCCAATTCAACAAGTCTCGCATGACAGGAAACCAAAACAGGTTTTCCGCCACAAGCCAGCGGCAGTGTGCGTGCAAGAAGCTCATGTGGTGTGCCCCATTAAAGGCGAACCCATTCGAGAGCACTCCGTGGGGGTGGAAGGCGAACATGGCGCGGTCGTCTGGTTTCACGGATGGCGACAAGTCATTCTCTTCGATCATCTTTACTGCGAAGGCTTTGTTGCACTCGTTGTCAGTGGTGTCAGTTGATGCATCGCTCGATCCATCAGAACCTTTCGCCTTTAGACGCTCCTCGAAAACGGTGGCGTTGAGGCGGAAGAACGGGTAGTGAAGGAACGCGGAGCGCAGGAAGTGCCTCATGAACGGCCACTGATGCAGTGAAGGTCGAGTCGCGTAGTGATAGCTCTCGTGCAGCACGATGAAGCCCAAGTAGAGCTGGGCGGCAGGTGGCATTGGAGCTGCGTCACCGATGACCACCCGCCTCCACACCCATAGCAGCAGACACATGAGCGAGAAGATCCACATCCCAGCGAAGAAGAGGAGACCGACGACCCAGAGACCGTAGAGAAGAGTGAGGTGGAGGCGTCGCAGGAACTGGCCACGCAGTGTTTGGAGCTCGGGCCGGGCATCGAAGTCGGGCCAAGCCGGCGTACGCCCGCAAGCAGCGTTCGCGAGCTTCGGCATCGTGGATTTCTAGCGACTATTCGAGGAATTCTCGACCTGTAAGGAGATCGTTTCGGTGTTTTGCGTCCATGGGGCGTCTGAAGCATCCTAACGTGGTGTTGTTGATGTAGGTGGCCCGGTGGGTTTGTGTCTCGGCTCCCAAGGGCGAAACTTCAGATGACAAGCCAATATACTTATCCCAGCCATTTGACTGACTATTGTGGCCTGCTGCCTGAACACCGATTTGTGTTGAGAATAATGCATCGGAGCTCGTGGTAGTCTTGTCAACTAAGGTTACGACTTTCACCTCTCACTCCAAAATCTGCTGCCTTGAGGAGAAATGGTGAAGCTGTTGCATTCGATCGTTGGTATCAGAAGGGTGTGCCCTCCCCGGGTTCTGACGGTGGGGGACCTGAAGAAGGTGATCAAGAAAACGAGCAATGGGATTATTACAGTTCCTGCATTGATCCTGCAGTTCTTCCAAGCAAACGAGGAAGGCGGCGTGTGTCTCGTGTCAGGCACTGATGATGTGAAGCTGTTGCAAAAGGGTGGCAAGATGGCCCTCATCGAAGCGCAAACCTATGAAGACAAGAAACTGACGGGGCAGTCTGCCCTCGAGAAAGTGTTGGCGGGAATACCCGCCGATGATATTCAAGTGCCGATGGTCGTGTCTCCACTTCCACGTGGTTTGGAAGCTTTCTCCGCTAAACTGTGGTTTGGCCTCAATTTTGCTAGCATAGATATCGTATAGGTTCAGCAATGGTGTATGGATACTAGCACTTTCAACGATAACCTTTGGACCTACCTGCCGATCTTCTAACTGTGACATATTTGTCACTGGAAGCAAACTCGTCATCTCGCAACGAGGCAATAACACGGAGATGTTCTTCTTTGGCCCGGAACTCAGATTATGCCGACCTGGTCGGTGCCATATTCATCGGTTAAGGTCTCGTGCAGTTTGTTCAATTGACTCGAGCTGATCGACATACCCCTTTGATCTTTTTCGTTTTGAAATGCGTGCCTGGCATTCAGCGAAATGGTCAAGTTGCGCTCTGTAGAAGAAAACGAGGTTGATAAACTATTGTAGCAATGGACATCGTGTTCGCTAGCTACTGAGCTCAGCTTAGTGAACTATGCTGTGTTGCGGTTGCTTATCATTGACGCCACAGCACTTTTGACAGTATTGTGCAAGCTACTTTGTCTTCGCGATCGACTGCAAGATATACCATGCTACAAAACTTGTTCGTCTGCCACGAACATATAAATGCCCTGGCGGCTGCTTGACCTACTTTCTGCAGGAGCACAGATGCTGGTGCTGGCGATGAGAGCTGATTTCCAAGAGCGTATTCGAGTCTACGTGGGTAGCTAAGAAAGTAGTCTCAGGCGACAGGCCGTGAGCCTCGGCTCGCTCCGTACGACTGCAGCAACACTCCAGTGCGGTGGAGCTCTCTGCTGCCGTGGACATGATGCTATATCGTCTCGTCTTCGCCGGCTCCTTTTGTGCGGAGCGCGGCGCACTGAGTCCGCTCACACAGACACTTTACAAGCGACTGGAGTACGTCTAAGAAGGCCCTCTCTGAGCGACACAAGCACGACAATACACAGCCTCTACGAGCTCTCGGCCCACGCAAGCAACGCTCGCTTTCAACGGATACGACAAGCTCGCCAAATGCAAAGAGGCGGTTGGCCACTGCGAGCCGTGGCACTAACCGCGCCAGCCGCATCTCTGCAGGCCCTTCCGGGATAGCAAGTGCCCACGAAAGTGGGCTTGCTCCATTACAGCAGGTCTGGCTGCTCCAGTTCCCGATACGCGACCCCATTGACCCTCCCATTGCCACAATAGCCTGGGCGAGTCCACAAGTGCAGCTCTGCACTACAAGTCTTCACTACCAGAGCACAGCAGACGGCAAGCCACAGGGCCGAGTGCACGCCGATGAACTGCTCGTCCACGCTCTTCGGGTACACTGTACCTCCGGCGGTTCAAATGACAACTTCAACGTCAACGTACTGTACGGGCTCATGTCCATGCGGCGCCGGAACATTAGCCCGATGCGCGGCTTTGGCGAGGCCTGCTTGGGCTGGTTGGGCCGCGCTGACCTTCATCTCCGGGAACGTCTTGCTTGTGTTGGCTGTGCCAGCTCTGCAACGCCCCGCTCGCGCGCTCGTGCTGGTAGGCGGCTCGTCGTGGCGCGTCCGGCGTCGCGCCGCGTCGCTTCATGATCCATTTTAACGGCCCCGATCCCGCCTAAGTGCGACTGCACTGAACCTTTTCTGCCCTGCTTCAACTTCAGCTCGAAGCGGTTGGGCGGGATATGCGTTCTAGAAGGCGACGCGCACTCGGCTCCCGTATGCCCGGTGGGAACTCGCCGTATGCACTCTGGCAGTGCCGGCGCGCGACGGGCGCAACGGCGGCGTGTGAGCGTGCTGCTCGCTCGCCTCGCGGCGCAACGGCGCCTTGGCCGAGCTCGCCGTCCGGCCGAGCCTGGCGCGGATTGACTGGTGCGCGTGCGTCATGCCGTCGTAGGCCGCGCTCGCCTGGCTGCCGTGCCGGGCAGTTCGCGGCGGACACAATTAGATGGCGCGCGCTGATTGGCCGGGCGCGCGTCTGACGCTCGCCGATAAAAAGGGTTCTCCATCGGCGACGCGCAATGTGCGAGATGTCGGCGCCACGATTTGGGCTTGAAGTTTGGACAGCCCGCCGCGGGCCCCCCCATTTTGCTAGTCTGGGCGCGTGAGCAGCGGGTTGGTAAGGGTTGGCGCGCGCGCCAGCCGGAACGCGCGGATATAGGGGCCAGACCCGGCGTTTTCACGAGCGCTGGCGCGGCCGCAACGGCCCGCTGGGACAGGAGTCAGCGTTTCGAGCGGCGGATTTTCCGCCTAAAAGCTGGCGCTTTAGCGCGCGGGGCCCGCTTTTGCGCGCCATTTTACAAACGCCGCTTGCACGCGGCATACTGGGCGCGAGTCATTCATCTCGTAAAACCGACGCGGCACATTGAAGCGGACAGAGATCGGTCCAGCGGACATGCATTTATGTGACGAAGCGGATGGGTAGCCTCTGCACCTGCATCTCGCCGCTCAATTCGGACGTGAGAAATCCGACCCCATACATCCCTTAGCAAACACACCTGCAGCATTCGATCCCCCTCGACATCGCGATTGCAAGCTCTGCATCTGCTTTGGCGGGGTTCGGATCGTCGGTACCTACCGGCCCTCTCTCCCACTGTATCGCGCTCGATAAAGAGCCCAAACCATTTCCAAATTTGCGCCCAACCGCCCAGGCCGAAGTCGCCATAATTCGTGCCGCTCCCGGAGGAGACTGAGCCCAGCCGCCTCCCCACGCCCGCAATGATCCACGCGCCGCTAGTCGTCGAGAGCTTCGCGCCCGCCGCGGGCGTCGGCGCAGCCGCCGACTCCGCCGACGTCCTGGCGCGCTACACGCGCTGCAAGAAGCTGCGCGCCACGCTGTACGGAGAGACGGCGCTGTACCAGGACGAGGAGCTCAAGAAGCTCGTGGTGCTCAAGCGCCTCAGCATCCCGCTGCTGCAGCAGGAGGACTCCGCCTGCGACGCCGTCAAGGAGAACCCGCTCAGCGAGCGGGCCGTCATTCAGCTGCTGGAAGACCCGCTCACGGCTCGCGCTCCCGGACGCGAACACGTCGTGGAGTACGAGCGCGAGGGCTTCTTCACCGCTGGCGACAGCGTGTTCGTCGCCATGGATTTCTGTGCAGGAGGAGACCTGTACGACTACGTCACCGCTAAACCCGGGCGACGACTTGCAGAGACCGAGGCACTGCCGCTGTTCGCACAGATCACCAAGGGACTCAGCTTCCTGCATGCTATCGGAGTCGCCCACCGCGACTTGTCACTCGAGAACATCCTGCTGAAGGACGGACAGGCCAAGATCTGCGACTTTGGACTCAGTGCCGACGCCAACCAGTTCTCCAGCGACGTGGTGGGCAAGTTTTACTACATGGCGCCGGAAGTGACCCAGGGCGCCGTGTACGACCCCAAGGGAGCCGACGTCTGGTCGCTTGGAGTGCTGCTGTTCATCATGCTCACGGGCTCGCCACTGTTCGCGGATGAAGACAGTCGCGCCCCGACTCTTCGTGTGTTAAACAAGTACGGCGTGGGCAAGATCCTCGAGCTCTGGGGACTCAAGGAGCAGTTCTCCAAGCCCACGATCGACCTGCTGGCGAGCATGCTGCAGGTGCAGCCCTCGCGTCGTCTCAGCGCGGAGGAGGTGGCTCGCCACCCCGTGCTCCGTGGCTTCAGCGGCCGCCGGACGTCGTTCTCCGTCGCCCCGCCTGCCTAAGCCGCTCTAGAGCTAGGAATCTAAACTATAACGCCGGACGCAGCGGCGCCGGCATGTGCTAGTAGTGTAGTGCAGAAAATAAATTATTGTATTTATTGACATGCAATCGAGAGCAAGCGTTGCTCGTCTGCGAGCCTGGCCACTCGTGGCGGATTTGCCTTCATGTCTTCCTCGCCAGCGACCTTTGAACGAGCGATAGACAAGCGCGGCTCGGATCCAAAAGCTGCACCTACGATCGGGCGACGCCAGCGCCCTCGATTGCTAGTGGCCTGGCAATTCCTCGTCACGAGCGCTTTCCTTGCCAATGCGCAAATTGTCACTGCCGTGCGTCGTCACTATCAGAGCGGCTCTTCATCGCTGCGTCTCCATCACCCGCAATGAGCTTTCAACATCGATTTCCGCTATCAACCTCATCTGTGACCTTACTACCGATGTCATCACGATCCTCTAGGCTCTTTAGACGCATTGCACCAATGATTTCACTATCCTCTACACTTTAGATGTCAGCTCCAGGCCACTTGCTCAGCTCCAAGTTGAAGTGCGGCAACAAATGGGCACATTTTTTGGTCCGTCACAAATACGCACACAAATCACAAAAAAGAAGTCACAGCGCAAGTTGACTTTCCCGGTGCAGCAGCCTCTTCCGGCGGCATGGCGTCGTCTTCGCGGCGCCGTAACGCAGCTTCTAGAGGTCCCTCGCGCCTCGTTCCACCATCTTCGTGTTCTACAGACGCAGACGCTTCCGATGATACCAAGGTCAACGCCGTCGACGCCCCCGAGAGCCTGCTAGGACGCCTCGAAGCCGTCGACCGAGACGCCGCGCGCCGCAAATTCGCAGTTTATGGCCGCCAGAATGCGCACGTGGACCACATTTCCGGCACAGAGCTGGACATGACGATAGTATTACAGAGCACAATGTTATTACAGGAGGACGGACTGCTGGCCGCGAGGCTGGACGATGTCACGTACCTGCTGGACGGATTGCTGCCGCCCGCGACGACACGGCGCGGCCGCCTGGCTCAGACTCGCAGCGTGCTGGAGCTGATGCAGCTGCTGCAGGACCCGCAGACGCTGCAGGCCGTGGAGCTGTCGAGTCAGAGACGCAGGATCCAGGCCAGAGTGAGGGAGCTGCTGCTCACGAGCCTCGGTAGTGGAGCAGAAGAGGAAACGCACCAAGTAGCGCTGGCTGAACTGGTGTATTTCCTGTCGGGAAGTCCGGATGCTCAGGGATATTTAGATGAGAAAGTGCTGGACGTAATTGTGCTAGCGTTGAAACGTGAATTGGCTCGTGAAGGAGGAGAAATGTGGAAGGAGACAGCTGAGGTGGTGGAGACAGATGTCGTAGTTGGAGCTGTTTCGAGGAAGAAAACGTGTTTGAGAAGGAAGCAGACATCGTGCAAGAGGCCTCTGACGAAGGCAATGGGTGCTGCTGCGGTGTTAGAGGGAGAAGTCAATAATGCGGCTTTTGCTTTTGAAGAAGAACATGCAATCAACGATGTCGTGAAGCGTTCGCAAGTAATGACGTCGACGACACCGGTGTCAGATGAATATTGTCTGGCCCAGATAAAGAGGCTGTTAGTTGACCACTCACAGTTTTACGTTGATGGGAAGATACAGATTTCGACGGCAATAATGCTTTGTGCATCCCTCCACAATTTGCTGAAAGTTGAAGGGTTCTCGTCAAGCTCTCCATCCAGTTTAAGCCAGCAGTGTCAACAACAGCAAAGTGCAGGCTCTGAAGATACTGCTGGGGCCACATTCAAGCTCATCCAACTACGGAAGCACCAACTTATGCAAAATGGTGGTGTCGATGCACTAGTGCACAGTCTTTCCAAGACACTCAACACTCTCGAGGCATCGATGCCTACAGAACCGGCTGACCCAGTCTCCCCAACATGTGCTCTTTCGCTTCATCGAACGGGTATGCTACTATGTGTATTTGACCAGGCGACGTTTTTGGCTTTGGATGTGCAGCAATACATTTCAAAACGGAGGACCGTCTTTGCGTTATTACTGAAGTTCATTCGTTTGCTGAGTGGACTGTGCTGGGGAAGACAGGCGCAAAAGCGATGGGAGTCCGATTCCAATATGTCGTTGGCGGTCGACGTGCTCCTGTCAACTATGCGCGTTTTGATTAATTTGACCCACCACAACATCGAGGCAGCAAGACACATGAACGCTCTTGGTGGAATGCAATTACTAGCAACCGCATTTTCACTGCTTTGGGTTCGTTTGGATTCCTCGACGCAATTCTCAAAGTTAGCTGTATCCGAAGACAAGTGGGAGTTCGACTCGTGTTTGTTGCTGCTGAGCGTGATAGTTAACAGCATCGAGTTTAGCGACGACAACCGGGATTCACTTGCTGGTGCATCGTTGTTCGCCAACGCTTCAGATGGAAAGAAGTCATTGATTGAGCAGACCAGAGTCAGTTCTTGCGAGTTGTTCACGCAGTTTTTTCAGGCAAAAGTTGAGTCTTACGTGCATCTTATGGATAAGACTGAAACGCAAGACTCAAGCAGAATAAGTTCGATTGCTGAAGAAAATGACGATTGGAACCCAGAGGATGTAATTCTCGGAGGATGCACATCGCTGTTACTGGGATATTTGATGAAGGGTTCCGCGGCAAATAGCACCGTGATTCTGCAAGCGCTGCCTGATAACTCACCACAACTCCTGTTGCGTGCTCTTGGCGTGTTTGTGGCCTTCCACTCTCAGATCGGTGCACTGACCCCTGAAGTCGCGAAATCTGTGCTTCAGGTCGAAGAAGTGCTTAAGTCACCTATGTGTGCTGGTAGAATATTGGCTGATATTGAAACGAAAGATGACCAACAGCATGCAACAATGGCTGAAGCGGCACCGAATAGTAAAGGTGCTGAATGTGATATAGATCGCATGTGCACCGCGTCAGTAAAGGACGCAGACACTGCCATTGAAGCATATTCACGTAAGCAATCCCCCCATTACCGAACTCGTCCACTGAAAAATGTTTGCGCGAACATCGATGACTCGGACAGCGAACCACAAATGGAGATGACGCTAAATGAGAAGAAACGACCTACTCCTCAAGATTGCGGAATACCCACACCAACTCGCACGCCACCTAGAAGTCCCAGAAGGAAGAGGTCTCGCGTTAAGTCTCCGATAAAAACAGCTGCATCACCGGCAAGAACGAAGAGCCCAGTGCGCCGCAACAAGTCAACACCAGCCGCTGTGCTTTCGGATGGTTCAATATCATCGCCGGTAGTGGCACAACTTTTAAGGCGTACAAGACAACTTGTTGACGAGTTTGATGCGGAATTCTCGATGATAAACCGATCTACCCCTAAAAGGAGCGAAATTGGCAACACCAGTGTGAAGCCTTCAAGCGAAGGCAGCTCCTCCCCGATGATGGTGCTCACGATGGACGTGAGTTGCCGTGATAATGGCAGGGACGGTCTAGATCTTTCTCAGGATATTGGAGATGAAAATTATAGCAGCCCAAACGCGGATCAAGTTTCTGCGGGGTGCGATGTTGGGCTTCATCTGCAATCCAACCGGCGAAAGAAGTTTTCGCGTGACACAGCCGTCAACGTGAAAGGCGACAAAGATCTTGCTGCGTGCGAGGCGACTGTGTTTGACTTTGCGCTTACGTCTACACCGCCAGCTACTCCATTACGCAAAATCACAAAAAACAATACTGTGATGCGAACGCCGACAAGGAGTCATCGAACCCCCGGGCTTTGTCGACAGTAGTAGTAATACTTAGCACATTACACCGGCAGTTTTTTTCCTTACCGTAATTTACCACCAAGAACATTCCTGGAACCTTATTTCGGGTCAGGTGCTCTTTCAGCGACGCGACCTCTCGACCACCTGAGAGCGAAAGCAACGTCTTTCACAGCTCGGGGTGGTTTCAGATCCGCTCAACCACTGGGGTCTCATGTATATATAATTATCGATTAATTAATATTGTTTTCGAAAAAAATAAGAGGCTATGTATATAGATACCCCGATAACATGTCGAACGAACTAGCTTTTGGAAAATACAAGAACACGCCGATCGAAGAAGTATTCACTTCCGATCCTGGTTATTGTCGCTGGATGCACAACCAACCAAGTGTCAATACTAGTGAGGAAATCAAGATTTTCCTCCACTCCAAGTTTCTAAGCAATGATAACTCGTATATGATGAGTTGGGGAAAGTATAAGGGTAAGACTCTTAAGCAAATTGATTCTAATTATATCGATTGGCTTTGTAAGAATCCATTCGTAATCGAGAAATGTCCTAAGCTTGTCGAGGTTTTAGAGGTTAACTAAATAAATATCTTTTTTTTTCAATACAAAACTAAGCAGTGGTGAAATCAAGAACCTCACCCGTTAGACGATCGTAGGAGAGCTCTTGCTCACTCACAACCAATACGAACATATTTGTTCCTTGGCATCCAGCGTTTATGCCTTGAACCTGAATTGCCTGAGGTACATCACGTTCCGTTAGGCGACTAACATCAGCAATGAGAACACGGTTAGTTAGCGACCATGCCTGATAGTCAAGGAGTCCATTCACCAGCTCAGGAGTCAGATCACCGTTATCGAAGCAATCTTAGCGATTTCGTTAGTGAAGTGGTGGAAATCGTAGTCATGACTGATATCAAACGTCTGCTGAGAACCAATGAACGTTGAAGTTGCGAATGCTCGAACCAGTTTGAAGAGTCCAAGGAGCCGAATCAAACGGACTCGGAAACTCTTGAACAGCAGCAGAAGCAAAACTACCAGTCTTTTCAGCAAAAGGAAGGAGAATAACATACTTGGCAATTCTTAACAGAAGCCGAAAGCTGGAGATCAAACGCGGCATTGAGCTGAGTCGACTGCTTACCGATGCCGGCACGCTGGTAAAACAATTGGGCATAGCAATCATTGTATCGAACCTTTTTGACAGGCTTGGACATGATTGCCTGAGGGTTCTCAAGATGTACGAACGGTACATACAGACGAGAAGTGGTGAATGGCATGTAAGTAGCATCGATAGTTGGTTCAAGTGCAGTGACTACAGCTCCCCAAAAAATGCTGAATGGTGCAGAAGCGGCAAGAACACCAGCCATAGGATTACCGGTGGAAGAAGCCGCAACCATCACAGGACAGACATTACCACTCGCGAGAGTAGTACTGGTTAGCGACATACCCTTCAACGCATCTACAGCAACAGTGGAGGTACCCTGATTGACGCGGAAACGGAAACGGATTTGAGGATTAGCCATGAGGTCGAGCTCCTTGAAAATTGGATGGAGGTCGGTTAGCTTAACCTTTAGCATGTAGTTCCACGTTCCCATGATAGCGTTAGCAGTAGCAGCACCAGCTACAAAGGCACCACGAGCCGTCTGATTCGAGATAGTGGTAGAAGCGGCAGCTCCACCTACTGAAGGCCACGAAGCAGAGAAATCAGAGCCAGCATTAGGAGGCTTCGACAACAGACGCTTTACAAGACCATCGTTAGGGATAGAAACACCACCAGCGGGTCCTGTGGTAGCAAACGAAGATGAGAATGCAGTAGTGTTGGTGCATCCATCTCCAGTAGTCGAACTCGTGGCAGAGCTGTACAGAGCGGACTGAGCGGCATCAGGGAATAGGAAGGACTCCGCTCCATGCTTTTCAACGTACTGAGGACTATAGCTTGTCTGAGCACGAATGTTATTCCAAAACAATTTATAATCAGCCATCGAAATAATGGTCTTCCCATTAAGCTCGAGCGACATGCTATCGATGACATTCCAGTTGCCACACTTCAGCGTGGAGCAGAAACGATTAGCAGCAGCGGTCTGAGGCGTAGCACCATTCTTCATTGAGACCTTGTAAGGTAGCATGATGTATGCATCGCGAAGGCAAGCAAATCCTTCAGAGCCGTTAAGCTGAGCCGTTGCATCGATAGTGATAACACCATTCTGATACGATCCCTGATTGAGATCGATTACAAACGGAACACGCTTGCCAGAAGATAACTTGATCTCCGGATCACTCTTGAGCGAGCTCTGGTACAAATAATGGTCGGATAGTTGAGTTTCACTCATCGTTGATTGTATATGGTTTCTAATATAGTTTGAACGAAATTAAATATTATGAGCTACCTTATCAAGCCAATCACGTCCGATCATGATCTGATCAAACTCGCTAAAAACCTTGGCGTACATCTCGATGATATCTATGAATCGAACGAAATCACAAAGCCTATCTCAAAGAAAGGTTCATATCTAATTCTTTTACGTCCCCCTAATCTCGACGTAGGCCACTGGCAGGCTGTCCATAATGGTGAATTCTTCGATTCAATGGGAGAAGCAGCACCAACGAAGTATGGTATCGGGAAGTATAATCCCAAGCAATTCCAAGGTACGTATGGTGATTTTTGTGGAATATGGTGTATGCTCTGGCTATTTTCCAAACAGCACAATAAGCCACAAGTATTTTCAAAAATGAAAGATTTAAACTTGACTATTATATAGAATTAATCATGGCTTTCAAGGAGTTATCAGTTTCATCAACAATCCCCGAGGCGAAGCTCAAGCGAGCGTTCAAGACCGGTACATTATCGCTGTCTAAAGATGATCTAAGTGGAACCGGAGCTACACTACATCTACACCCAGAATCGTACGCTAAAGCGGGTCAAAGCACACAAAGCGGGGAAAGGCGCGCGTCTAACTATCACAAAGAAGGAAATTGGCTATCCATTTAGCAAGCATATGCAAGGAGGTGGCATGTATGGGGCGAGTATTTGGTCCAAGATATGGGGAGGCATTAAATCAGCTTTTAAGTTCGCTAAAAAATCGGGACTATTGTCTCGCGCAGCTGATCTCGCTGTTCCCGCTCTCGCTACATATGCTGGACAGCCATCAGCGTCTATTCCAGCAAGAGCAGCCATCCGCTCAATGACTGGCATCGGTGTTTATGATTCTGATAGCGATAAAGAAGGAGGACGGCTGACTATGACTGAAGTTAAGAAAGGGGCAAAGCGTGCTCTCTCCTATGCTAAACGAAAGGGTGTTTTAACTGATGCAGTCGATGTTGGAGAGAAGTTTCTACTATCCAAGGCTACCAAACAAACCTGAACACGAGAACCTAATCAAGTCTATTCGAGGTGAGGTTCGTCGTCGATATGGCGTTGGCGTTGCCAAACCAAAGGGTAAGAAATTTACAAAGGGTTCACAAAAAGCTAAGGACCACATGGCTAAGATCCGTGCAATGAGAAAGAAGCCTAAGCAAGCGGGGAGTTTTAGATTATAAGCATTGAAAATTTTTTTTAATCATAAATTTATTTTTTTGGTCTCAGCAACAAAAAAACATGATTGAGACTGAAGTATCGCGAAAGATTACCTTCTTATCATTTTGGTTGTAGATGCTGATAGTAATTGTAGAGCGAGAGCCGTTATGACAGTCCATCCACGCATACTGACTGGGCTTGTAAAAAATTAGCTTACCAATTTCAGCATCGCCTCCATCGAACGCACTGACAATATCACCCGAAGCAACATACTCATTTTTGATCAAATCACATCGAACGATGTATGAACTGGTGGGGTGAATCTGAGGAATGACATTAGATAGCTGAGCGCTTGCAACAGTAGCCGATGCAGCGGGATACGTTCCTGAAACAAGACCAAGAACCTTACCAAACTCAGCATTATCAATAATCAGTCGAGGGACGTGAGTGGTAGTAGGCAATCCAGTACGACCAGCTCAGTATAGACCAGTAGCTGGGCTCGTCCAAGTTCCCCCAGAGTTGGCAAAGTTGTTGGCGTCGGAGAGAAATCCACCTGACACGCGTAATAAACACTGTTTTCACTCAGCTTTCAGAAGAATACGTTGTTTCCAGTAGGATCGATTAAATATGCTCCAGAATTTACAAGGGCTGTCTGGATGCTGCGATTGATATCATCGTAGGAGTAAATACCATCGGGGAGATTGATACTGATAGTAGATGTAGTAGCCGCTGTTGGGACTTCAATCTTAAAAGCTTGTGCTTTGGAATTGCATCGCGTCAATATTATATCCGAATTGTACATGGTGATGCTATGGACTGCGCAAACAACATCTCGGAAGTCAGCGGCTGATCCAGGGAATGAGTATTTCCAAGTAGAGTTGTATCCATCTTGGATTAGGTTCGTAGAGTTTAACTTGACGAACGAAGCACACATGTTTCTGCTATATTAGTGTCAATATTTTGCATTCTAATAAATAATCAGTGATAGTATATTAATGATTGGACGATGGCAAAGCATGAGAGATCAATGAAACATAAACAATGGGAAGAGTAATAACAGTCGTAAGCGCAGCATTTTTTTATATTTGCGCCAGATCAACTCGTCGGTCAACATTAAAGCGTGTTTCACTTCTTACAGAATGTATAAGCAGAATCTGACCCTTAGAAGAGGTAGCGTTGTTATAAGCAATCATAATATTCCTATCGTTAAGATTAGGTATATTAAAGTCTTTCACTACCATGCTAAGATCTCGCTTGCTGTTAGCCTTGAGGATTGCAACATACTCAGAGTTGAGCCTTAGTAATTTATCTTTTGCGAAGTATGAATGAGCTATAAATATAGTGCTCAAGAGATGGTGTCGACCTCTGATGAAGAATCCACTAAATATGTTCTTCTGAAGTAGCTTATCGGCTCCATAATCATCGATAAGAACCAACTCAATTTTTTTTACTATTCATTGGCGTTTGCCTAACGCTATCAACATTTGGTGGTTCATCGTAGAATGTGATGAAGCCAATATATCCGTTAAATATACCGCATATATTTGTATATGTGGTTGGTGTTCCAGTAGCAGTTTCTGTCACTCCAGAGTCAGTTCTTAGTCGATACACTGTTAATCCCACATTACCTGCACTATTCCATGTATAACTTACAGTATTAGAGACATGGAGAGGGGCTGATGGGGTGACAGTAGATAATCCAAGACGTCCAGTGTTCGTTAGAGTCATACGAGTTGTCTGATTAGTACCAAATCTTAGGTCATTAGATGTATAATTTCCAATCCAAGTAGCATTCGTAGATGTTGCATTAGTACCATTATTGACCTCGATTTGAAACTGAACAGGTGAAATGTTCGATCCTCTAAATGTAAGCATCCTTGTATAGCTACTATCCAACTAATCCGTTCCAGATCCAGTAATAGAAAAATTTTCATTTGCAGGTGTTGAATTAATGCCTAACTCTGTTAAGCTTCCTACAGTTGTTATATTAGCTTGATTTCCATAAGCTAAAAACCCCTTTAGACTACCAGAGCACGTAATATCACCAGATGTTAAAAGGGTTGCTGCTGATATATTTCGACATGCATCGACGAAAGCACCATATTGACTTGATACCCAGCGAATGCGTTCATCGTTCCGCTACAAGAAATATTACCGATATTTTGGATATGCCTTGAGCTTGTGATAACATCAGTCCCGCTGATTCTGATCGATCCGAAGTCGCCGAGTGTCCCGCTGACCTTTATCGAACCATTCAGGTTTTGAGCATCAAGAGTGCGGATCGACCCGATATCTTTATTAACATCTACCACAAGAGCCTTTTGACCAACCGCTCCTCCGTGAGAGAATCCAATAAATGCCAAATGATCGAAGTTGTCATACAATGCAGTAGTTGAATTCCAGAATTTGATATTCGGACAGCTCAATCCCACCCCTCCAGTCGATAGCGTGAGATTAGATAGTGTCCCAACTGACGTGATCGATGTCTGCGCGGCTGTAGATAGCGCCCCAGTTAGCGTTGTTGCCGAGATAGACGACAGGCCAGTGATCGTTCGCGATGCTCCAGTGAAGACCAGATTACCTCAATCGTTAGCCCTGTGAGTGTTCCTAAAGATATGATACCCGTTTGAGTCGCTGTAGATAGCGCTCCTGTGCGCGTAGTCGCTGAGATAGATGACAGGCCGGTTATGGTTCGCGATGCTCCAGTAAATACCACATTGCCAGCGATTGTGAGCCCTGAAAGAGTTCCTAAGGATGTAATATTGATTTGCGCTGCCGTCTGTAGCGTACCGGTAATCTGAGTTGCGGTCAGCGAGTTGATCGTTCCGATTTCACCGGATGCTCCTAATACAAGTGCTTTGTTGATAGCGGCTGTTCCAGGCGTGATACTGACTACGTAGGAGCAGATGATACAGTGGAACCATTTGGGGATAAGAGAAACCTGAACTCATAGTTGTTTTTGTCTCGAGCTATATAGATCGAGTGATTAAAGACACGATCATGAGCGGTATTCCAGACTCATCTACCTCCATCCCAAACTATGATGATGCTATACCTAAGAAGTATCGCGGGGCTTCAGTTAAAACAATTTCTGAATTAGATATTAAGAGCCTATTCAGAACGTTAGTACTTGGACCGAGCTACTCAGGGAAAACCAATTTAGTCATGTTCATTCTTAAACATTCTCCAAACGTATTTGCCCATTTGCACGTGATAGCACGTAATCCTAATCAGCCCATCTACGACTACCTGAAGGAAAAATTGGATGGTTATGCAATCAGATCGTCGTTTAAAGCAATATATTGTTGATGTGCCTATTAGCCGTGTTGAATGTCTTTACAAGACCTTGAAAGTGAAATCATATAAATGGAAGCAACATCCTGATAAGCCAAAACAATTGGGTCTGATCGCTCAGGATGTTTTAGATCAAGGATTCTTAGATTTAGTCGCTCGGATTCCTGATAATGATACAGAACTTGAGCAAAGTTCTGATCCATGGTTAGAGCCTAAGGGGGTAAAGCTTCATGTAGATTATTTAAAATTAGCTGCTTATAATGTGAGAATGATCCAAGCATTGATGGAAAGAATAGAATTGCTTGAAACTCGTGCGAGGCTTACTACAAGCGGCATGGCCCCATAGACGATGATAACAAATACACAGCCGATTAGTTTTCAAAGAATTATCTTTGGTAGTGTATAGCATAATCATGGGTTGCGGTCCGAGTAAAGAGCTCAAAACCAATTTAACTACTGATGACCCTAACCAAATCGTGGGATCTACGATGCTCCAAGCTCACAAAATTATTGTTCTTGGTGATAGTGTGTTCCTCCCAACCAAAAGTCCTGATGGCGAGTCTGCCATACTTGAAGTTAGTATCAGCTATTAAATATCAACATTTATCGAGGATATCGAAATAAACTCGTGCGAAGTGGTATCGCTTAAATTAGCAGGGCTAAGCGAACTCGTTTGCGTGCCTTGCGCCACTGAACTTCGTTCAAAAAGCGAACGTCTTCACAGTTTGGGCTATTTTCTTGGGTTGGTAAGCCCACATACGACCACCCTCGGTTTGCGTTGATGCATCTACCTTCCTGATTGACTCATCGAGATCAGTTGCCCATACAGCGGCCTGAGTATTCTGAGGGCGGTCATGAATGATAAGATTCTTCATGATAGCTTTGAGTTTAGCGACGTTGTTATCGGCGTTATCGCCATAGCTACCAGCTGAGCTGGAAATAATGCGGGGGTTAAAGAAGAACATGATGTTTATATTAGTCTCGTGATATTTCTTTAAATTCTTTATCATCGATGAGACGATTGCTGTACATATCCACCGTGAGCGACTTGAGCTGCTTGATGATACTCGGATTATCATTCCCTAACTGAATCTCCCCCTTGAGCTTGTCATACTCAGCGCGAAGGGTCTCTAATGGATCCGTAAGCTTATCGTGGAAATTGTACTGAAGATGAGTGATTGCAAGAATCTCCTTGAACATTTTCTTATCTTCGATGCTGAGCTTATCATACGTTGGCTGATTAATATGTTTCTTATACACAAGCGTTTTGATCATGACTTAAGGACTATCACTGATCTGACACTTTCGGTCCGCACTTTCGACGAATCGGTTGTACAATCACATGTGTCTTAGCATCAAGGTCAGGAATACGGATGTACTTACTACCGAGTTGTCGGTATACGTAGGCACTTGGAGTAGCTAAGCCCTGAATCTCATTAAGATTGTAGGTTCTTCCACGTCTGACAACACCTTCCAGTGGAGCCACGCCAGCACCTCTCAAACCACGACCTTTAAGCCCCTCTCCGCTATTTCCAAAGCTATCTACATTGACAGCATCGCTATATTTTTTAGCCTTAGCATTGAATACAGCTTTTGTTTTTCATAGCTGAAGTCGCTGCCTCCAGGGCTGATCTTGCCGATTTTGAGTTATTTCCTGTCACTGCTTCATTAGCCTCTTCATAACGCTTTTGAGCCTCTCCGTATGCTTGGTAAGATGCCTCAGATTCAACATGAAGCTGTTGTAAATGTTCATCTCTATACGGAACAACACTCTGCCGTCTAATATCATTAGCAGAACTTAGGATTGCATTGTTCAATATTTCAAGATTATCATTAAGATTTTTACGAGTTTGCTTATCCCTTTCCTTCTCCTCAACTAATTTTTCAGCTTCTTCGTCATTTAATGGGAATCGATACTCAACATCCTTGAGATATCTATCCACAAATCCTCAAATCCATCAAGTAGCGATAGAAATGTATCCATCCAACGGATATTCTTCATCAGCCCCTTCCGAGCTTCACCAGACACTTGCTTGTGCTTTTTATTTCTAATGTATATTGGACTGGAAGCAGACGCTTCTCCAAAATAGAATGATGTATGATTTTTAACACCATTTCTAGTTTCTAAAACAGGTTTTAGTCTAAAAGGGATTTTAATACTCTTAGAGTGGAGTTGCGTGTTGTAATTAGCTAAGATCCTTTTAGCATCATTGTCCGCGTTGGTCAGGTTTTGATCCATGTCTTCATCAACTCCACTTAATAGACCTTGTCGAGCTTCACCATCACCTTCAGTTAAGAACTTAGCATCGACTTCCTCATCTTCCTTACCGATTAACGCCAACTCTAGACCTTTCGCTCTAACCATACTAATATATGATTGGAATGTAAGTTGCCAATTGACCCTATTAGTGATAGCTGGCTTTGGACGATTACTCTCCTTACCAAATACACTAATTGAATTTCCATCAATCCATACATAACCATTTCCATCAATAGGAAATGATTTGATTGTTCCTTTAAGAATTGGTACAATCTTCTTTCTCAATCCATTGGATTCGAGCATTTCCTTGTTTTTAATAATGGTCCAAAACATGTTGATTTTGCTATCAGACTGATCATTCGTCGTTGAAGTTGAATTATCGAAGAGAAAGCTATCCTCGAGTCTCTGTTTGCTTTGCTTATAGTCATCAACAGAAGGAGCGTTAGCTCTTTTGGATCCAATACGCTGCCATACTTGTAACTTTTTATCCTCTTTACTCATTTCATTACGTTCTCGTTTCTCGTTGATATATTGAGAAATCGAGCATCATTAGTTAGAACCACACCAATATGATCGTATGTCTCTATCCAACTGATGCTTGGAACTAAAACAAGCTTCTTCAATATGATACTGTATGTCTTAGCATCATTTCCAATGTAATACTTCGTTAGCTGACGTCCATTAGAAGCGAGGGGATGAATACCCAATTCAGATAGAATAGGATAAACCTAAAATATTTCTGCAACCGCTTGTTTTGATCGCTTCTGTTCTTCGATTTCATCGTTGCCACCATCTCTTAACAAAGTATCATCGGCTGTTGCCTTATCCTCACCAATCCCAACATCAGTCATGGTGGGAATGCTGTTGACTCCAATATCGACAACCGAAGGAGGTGCTTGTACTTCAGCGTCATTAATATTTGGCTTTGCTTGTACTTCAGCATCTACCATAATGGGGCGAATATTTACTTCAGGATCAGTTGAGACCTCAGGGTTTGTTTGGGAGTTTTCATTGTTCAGACTTTTTTTATTAATCTTCAGGGTTTGTTTGGGAGTTTTCATTGTTCAGACTTTTTTATTAATCTTCAGTCATATCGGTCTGAGTTGATTCAGTTGATTTGTTCGCAACAGTAGTGAAACTATTCGAAATATCAGTGGCCCATGATGCGCCCTCATACATATCGCGATTTGCATTGGCTTGTCGAACACGACGTTGAGATCTTTCGAGAAGCTCCTGTCGCTTCTGCTCTCTCTGAGCGAGGGATGTAAAATTGGGAAACATTGTGTCTATATCATCTGAATCATAAAAAAATGAGTACATAATTACCAGTAGGATGGCATAACTGAATCATGGCGAAATGAGGCATACAAATGACAGATGTGATTTCGCTCATTTATAGTAGATTTAGATAACGATTCTTAATACAGTGAAACGGAACGCCAAATGTTGCTTCTAATTTGCTTCGATACTTATAGTTGACTGCCGTTTTACGGAAATTAGCTACTGGATCAAGGTTCATTAGCTCGTTTTTAATTCGACTCACTTCCTGGATGATCCACAACTTTCGCCGTAGCTCGGCAAGCTCACGTTCTTTTTCTAAACAGCCTGCACACATTATTATATCTACATACTAAGTCAGATATTTACAAAAATATCATCAAAAATACATCGAATGATATACCGAGTCAAAAGCTTACAGAGGATGTCTCTATCAAAATTATTTAAAGCTAATTATGACTTATTTTTTTTGACGCGGGGTGAAACCCACGTCCGGATCGGAGAGGAGATTTCTCTTGGCGCCAGCGTTGAGGTCTCTAACCCCAAAGCTTGATTTTTGACTACGTCAGCTCTTTGTCGCCTCCCAGTACTCCTTTTCGAGAGTCGATCTCCGACTCTCGTTAACTAATCTTAGATTATCTTGCGGCTCCCAGGAATCAGGTTCATTACCAAGCCACTGAACCAAGTATTTGTATGTTCCAGTTTGCAACTTTTTCTGGTCTAATATCTTCTCTGCTTCAAGGATATCACCTCGATTGATGGTTGCTTCTGTTGTCTCCGATTGTACCATCTTGAGATCATTTGGAGCCTTGTAGAGTGTATGCCCATTCATGGAGCGGATCTGGACTCGATAGCCGTCCATACCAACGATTGAATACACCGCCTTGCTCCAATGGGCTTGTTCCTTGTCAAATGTTTTCTTCTTAAGTCGATATAGGACATTAGTACCAACCTCGAGCTCGTTATCGATTTTATCAGCTTCGACTTGGTTATGATTCAACTCAGCCTCAATTACCTTGCCTTTGGCTTCATTAGGTGTCATCCCAACTGATCGGTAGAGTGGTTGTGTTGCCGTTAGTGATAATATCGCTGATGAGCTTGTGCGTAATCCTCTTGGGAGACATTTTGGTTAGTCTCTGCTTCAGTGTTCTATTGAAGCGCTCGATTTTTCCCATTCGTTGTTGTAGTGTTCGATCTTCTTGGCTTTAAATAATTGCTGAGCTTTCGAGTTCATGAACTCAGACCCATTATCGCTTGTGATTATATCTACCTTATTGGATCGAATAAAAGCCTTTAGCGCTACCAGTACAGTTGCAGCTGTCTTATTCGACAAAAGGTTTGCATACCCGATGCGAGAGTTAATATTGACACCGGTTAGAATTGGTTGTTTCCCCCAGAAAGCAAGGTCAATTTGCCAAGAGTTTGGATTATGAGAGGCGATTTTGAACCCATCGAATCGCTGCTTTTGTTCTTGAAACCTCTGAATATCTGATTGTGTAGCATACCAATCCTTTACTTTTTTAAGCGTTATCTTCGGATCTATTTCACGAGCCTTCTCGTGTAGAGATTGAGCACTGACATAACCAGTTTTAGGGTCATAATAAAGCTTCTTGAGTATTGTGTCCATGCTATATGTTAGATGGAGAAAAAAATGGGCACTTGAACGTCGATTAAATATCAAGCGGGACTGTAGTAATACCATCTTCAAGCACACGTCGCTTGTCGTAGAAATATGATAGAGCTGTCTTTGTCTGACTGTATGTGATAATAGATTTAGTCTCTTTCGATAGTCTAAACCCCTTGTTAGTACCGTGGAGTGTGATACGATCCCGCACAACAGTCTCAAATCCCTTAGGGGTAAGTACATCATTGTTGCGTCCTCGCCCCTGTTGCACACCCTTAGCTGAAACCTTCACCTTGTACAATTCGTCTGGTAGATAGCAACTATAGTTCTTCGAGGATAATGAGACCATAGCATCACCTGACCATTCATCCTTGAATAGACCTGGGGTACGGCGATCAAACTTAGCTACATCCGCGCTATAATCGCGTGGAAACCAATCATACTTGTGCTGAACGAAGTGCTCACGTAGCTCAGGTTTGATACATTCTTGGAACGGATTATCACAGCTGAATGCGATGTACGCGGAGTCTGTATCCATCTCCTGATATTGAAAGTCTGAACGATCGAAGTAAAAGTCGATGCAATCATAGTAGAACTGGAGCATACGTAGCTTAGCGAGCTGATAGATAGCAATCGACAAATGGATCGTGTTCTTATTCTTAAGCTTGCGTTTCATCATAGTGAGCTCACAAGCATCGTTGAGTTCCTCTAACCCGTGAAAGGTAAAGTGCTCAATCTTAGCCTTAATAGCCTTGTCGCTTGACTCATACTTGATTTCTTTGTGCTTGCTCATGTCCATGCCAGATCGACCAAAAGCGCTGTTGCCTACCAGTTTCATCATCTCAGCAATCATAGCTTTGGACTCGTCGGCATCACCCTCACGTCGCGCGTTCGAAACAACTTCCATAAATGGGGCAAACGCCTTGTGTGAGCTTGCTTTGATGAAGCTATATGTCTTGGTGATTTCCATTCCATGAGATAGGTACCACTTGAGCAACGGCGCGTAGATAAGGATCTTCTCTTCAAAGTAGCTGCCAAGTAACTTACGAGCTGGCTTCGATCTGCTTTTCTCGCGTGCTTGGTTGTAGTCATACATATGCTTACCAATGATACTCTCATCCGTACAGTCGATCAGTGTATTTTTGAAGATGGGGGTCATCTCACCGAAATACTGCTACAAGTGTTCTGGTGTATGAATATCACACTCGAGAAAGCCGAAAATCTAATCGTTCTTGATGTCCTCAACAATCTCTGGATAAGCCTCGATAGTTGTAAGTCGTCCGCATGACATGCCATTACCGAGAGCCCAGAGATACAGAGCACTAGCATCGTACCCGATTACCTTCTTACACAGCTTACCACCACGAATCTTCGTCTCGTTGCGCTTAGCGTATCTGTTAAAGATAATTGATGGGCCACCAGCAATATTAGCTTTCATCTTAGTGTAGATATCCTTCTCCTCCTTGTCAATGGAATAGACCAGTCTGTCTGAGTTGAACTCAAGCATCTTCTTGTATCTGAAACCCTTGGGAGACATGTCCTTACGAGCGGTGGTGCACTTCACACAGCTGATCAAGATGTTGCCGTCGATGTGGCCAAGTTTATTGTTGACGCGAAAGATGTTGCCGTCGATGTGGCCAAGTTTATTCTTGATGCGATCAGCTGAAGCGGTATCAGTAGTTAACTGACAGTAGCACATAGCAATGTATTCAAGTGATCGACTGTCATACCAAAATCCCGCTTTGCCTTTGCATCCTGACTCTTGTATCCACCCAATCGGTTAGCTGGAAATTGGAATGCGTTAGCTGATTTCTTATCCGGATATTGGAGATTGTCAAAGCAAGTCTGATACATGACCTTCTCCGAAAGCCCAGGTAGCGACACTCCTTTCGTAAACATATCCAGATCTAAACGCATGAAAAGTTCTCGCTGAGCCTTGATAGCCTTAATAATGGGACTACGTCAAGATTGTTGTACCAGACCAGCAGGACCTTGATCGACTTCATCCCATAGTGTCCCCAGACGACTTGTATACGCTTATAGACATCATCGGTAAGCTTCCACGACGCACGCATGTTCAAATACGATGACGTGTCGATTTCGCTCTGAAGCAACGTGTCGAGGCCTTCGTTGTCCGGCAGCCACGCGCCGTCTTTCTTCGCCAGGAAGAGGTGCAGCTCATCGGCCTAAAACTGAAACATCTTCTTCGCCTTGATCGCGTCCTTCAAGTCATCCACCGAGTCGCTCTCGTCCACTCGCACCGAGAACGCGCTGCCCGCCACGCCAACGATCGCACAGAAGAGCTTCACCATCTTTCCTCGAGCCGGCAGATTCTGGAATGAGGAAGAAGGGGGAGAGAATTGAACGCGCTGCTCTGAACTATTCCTTGCTGGTAAAATGTGCCGGCGTAATTTTCTATTGCATTTATCAATGTGTAGTTTGAATGTTGTTGGTTGAGGTTCTAAAACTACCCTAAGATCCGCTTTCACTCTCAAGTGGTCGAGAGGTTGTCCTCGTTGAAACCACCGGCTGTCGCTTCTAAGGAGACGAGAGCATTTAAAACTACTTCTGAAGTGGTAGCGCTTTCTCTCGTCCTAAGGTGGTCGAGAGGTTGTGTCGTCAAAGTCGTAGCATTGCATTAGAAACGATTAGCCCTATTCTCCTTGTTAAATAAAGCTAAGAAAAAATACTGCCGGTGTAATGTGCTGGCTATTACTACTGACAGTCTCCATCTTTTAACTTGACACCTACCAAGACGCCTTCAAAGACACCGGTGCGCGTTAAGAAATCTGTGGAGATGCTCGGGCCGCCGACGAAAAAGAGTCACTCCGCAACTTCAAATGAGTCGCCTATGTCTGCCAGCCCGCACAGGCGCAAAGCAAAAGCTGTTCGCGCCGTACGGCAGTCAGCTAGTGCTAGTGCTGTTTTTGACTTTACAGACTAGCAGTGTCTGTGCTGCTTCTCTGGCATATTTTCAAGAAGGAGAGTACTATACGGCATGATGTCTAGCATGCGTATTTAGCTACAGACTGATTGCGAAGAAAACTTTTTTTACTCGCACAGAACTCATTTCTGCCCCGAGCGTCAAGCTCAGTAGCTACTTCGCTGGTTCTTCCAGTTCAGCACCACCAAACGCACAAAGGCGCTTCATCTCGTGCTCCAGAAGCCCTAGTGGTAGCGCGTCGTCCGAGATGCTGAAAACCTCAAGCGTCTCATAGAATGTTGTTATGATCCAGAATGGTTGGCTCCACACCATGACTCGTTCGGCCGTCTGACGTAGAGCACGACCCTTTTTATTGTACTCCTCACAGGTGCCATCAAGCTGTGGGAAAATATGAGCATCACCAGTAGATATGTCTGCTCCTGCCTCGGAGGTTGATTTTTCGCGCAGGAAGAGAGCGTTTGGATCATCCACATCGAGTTTAACTGGAGGAATCCCTGACGGAAGTTCGGGCGATGTTTCCGGAATTGTATCATGCATACAGCGCGTACTCTGCTGGGAAGCGACTAGATACCGGACAAACAGAGCCAAAATGGCACCGTGAGCATGCTGCTGACTTTCATTTTGCTGCTCGGTTTGCTGAGAAGGAGATAGCTGATCACCAATGATCACGCCTCGAAGGCGATCAAGCGCAACAGAATACCATAGGAAAGGTCTGTCATGAGTCATTTGCATGGCGTCGCGATGAAGCCGGTCCCAAAACTGAGCTAACACCTCTTCAGTACGCTGTTGACGGAGCTCTTGCGTTCTTTTCAGGTACCTCTCAAGGTTATCATCGCAAAAGGATGCTATGCTTTCAGCACAGTGCTGGTTCACAACGTCTGCGAAATGTTTTGCCCATGTCGCGGCACCGTCCGAGTCCTCGAGCTGCAAATTACGTTCGACGAGGAAAGCAAGCTGGAGCTGTGAAGAAAGAAAGAAAAAAGGAAAAATGTTAGATATTAGATGTGATGGCTCAAATTGGTGACATAACTTACGTTGCCATGGCAGATAATCAACAGCGCGTGTCGCTTGGGATATATGCAGTGACGAGTAAATCGGAAGTCGTGCAGCTCGTATGTATCAATGCTTGTTGGTGCCTTAGTACTTTTGTCTGAATGGCAAGCAGAGATTATATCACGTACGATAACCAAACAAAAAAAACTACATACTTTCCGACGACTTTGTTACACTACCAGTGGGGTTAAACCTTCCATCCAGTAGCCACTGGAAGAGAATTCGGAGGAAATCGCAACGCATGGTCGAGAAAGCAAGTTGCTTGCTGTATAAAGAAGAGTGAAGCACCATCCTGAATGAACATTCGAGCAACACGGAGAGGGTCCCAAGCAACTAGCAATTACCCACCGGTAGAAGATGCAGCGGCCAATTGTGGCGTACTGGTCATGAGGAGACCGTCAGTCTTGAGCCGCATGGAATGTAAAAGCTCAAGCGAATCTGTACCTTTTGCGTGGATTCTGTATCGGTAAATGGGACATCAAGAACTGCTAGCTTTGCCTAGGAATACGCACTACACTGTCAGTTTTGAGCCTGGAAAAATGTTTTTAGAGGGATACATCTTACCATGGTTTCCAGAGGATAGTTCACGGCAGGCACACGGCCATTAAAAGCGAACTGGAGACTGGAATCAAAGCTCAAATCTGTACAACAAAACAGCATAACACAAGTAGCATGAGCATCGAGGCATCCTTAACCTGAGCAGTGGCCATACCATGCTGTATCCGAGAGAAGATGCCTCGAAAGATGGAGTCGAGCTGTGTGGTGAGTGTAGCTGAGCTGATTGAGCAGCCATCTCTTTGACGCCACTGACCAAGTTTTGCCTCTGGGTATCCGAGCAAACTCAGTAGTAGGTCGCAACTCGATCGCGTGTAATACTACCCAGGAATGAAATGGTAGTTCGTGTCAAATATCTGAAGGGTTCACAACGCAGCACGTCGCGTACCTGAACGATAGCTTCGGGGATATCTGCGCAGAATACCAGTGCATACAGCACTTCATAGATATTGACAAAGCCCACGATGCCACCGCAATCGTTTGTGCCTCCATCACCAAAACGTGCACATTGCAGAGGTTCCCCACACAACGAAGTTGTGGCACCTACCGCTGCTGCCAATACACCCCTCAAGTCCAGCCAACGTGTAGTGTTGATCTTGGAATTTGGTGACGACGTTGAAAAGCACCCGACATCGTGGCTGGCATGCACGTAGTGGTAAAGTATGTTGTCCTCGCCTTCTTTCTCGGTTGTGTCGAGCAACAGCACCTCCATCTTTTACGCTGATCGACCCGACAAAAGATCGGTATCTCGAGAGACACCAAGGACGTTTCACAGCGACCAAGAGGCTCTAGGAGAGTCATCGATCGACATGGTGCTTCATGACCAGAAAGAATGGAGAACTCTTGAGGATTCAATGGCATTAGATGTTAGCCTCGTTGAGTCGGTCTTCTACGGGCTGTCAAAGGAATACGAAAAGCGGCATCAAGAGCGGCAGCGACGGCTTTCTGGACGAAACAACCAACACGAAGAGGAAAAACTTGAGCATGGAAGCAAAACCCAGCTAGATGAAGTGGTGTTCGCCAAGGCGGACGTGTTAATTGCACTGGAGAAGGCTGACGGTTATCTCGAAAAGCGGCCGTGGCTGCGGGTACTGCATACACGACTATCGTGTGTGTCCTTCGAGAAGGAGGGTGCAAGACTACAAGGTTTTGTCCGCCATCGCCAACGAGACCGAACCGTGTGCCTGCGGGATGTTCGACGACAACTTGAAAAGATTTATACTGATGCGAAGCGCTCCATGGAGGTGGAGGAGAAGCATAAGCGTTTCATCGCTCAGGCGCGAGCTGCATCGCCGTGGTGTGTTCGTGAAACCAAGTATCTCCACTTATCTCCAGCTCGCCAGCTCTACGGAGTTCATGTACTGCCCCCGCGTCGTGTAATAGAAGAAGAGTTGCAAGCGCAGCGTGAGTGCATTGCGAGTCATGCTCGAGCAGTTGTAAATACTGCGTTCGGTATTGTAATGGACAAGTTGCTCGCACCGTATGCTCGACCTAAGACCAGCGCAAGTACTGCGAGACGAACGGGACGACGTCATGCAGTGGATTCGGCGAAAACAAGTCCTAGTCAGCGCCAAGCGAGGGCAAAGCGAGAGCAGGTAGAGCGAGACACCCAACTTCGATCCTTAAGACTGGAGCTACTAGCACCTACAGCAAATTTCGCTTCACCAGAAATGACAGAAGGTGCTGAAGTAGAGACGGCAAAGAAGAAAAAGAAGAGGGACGAGATCACCCAAGTGATGTTGCAACTAGCGACCGTAGAAGCTCAGGGTGACACCCGTTTGGCACGAAAGCTGCTCGATCATGTCGTCGTTCAGTCTGGGTTTCGCCGTGCTGCAGAGCAAGCAAAACGGCTTGGAATCACAGCTCAACCTTGGGAAGTAGTCAAACTCTGGCGTGATCTTTGTCGTACATCGACGCTGCAGGCACTCGGAAGAATGTAGACTGGAGGGGGAGTGGCAAAACTTCTTTGTTAACATTAAATGACAATGCTATGGCAAACTCGAAGCCTCTTCTAAGCTCAACTGCGCTACGAAAAAAGCGGAACGTCCATCACTCGCCGTGAAGTTGAGATTTAGATCGTCTCTGGATAAAAGAAACTTCACAACTTTTACATGACGATACTCGCACGCTACCATCAGCAGCGATCGCCCAGATGGCTGCTGTGGCAATAGCTCGGTTGAAACCTCATGAGCGATCTGTCCAGCCTCAGTTTCCTCTACGGCGTTGACAGAGACTTCACATTCATCGATGAAGAACCTCATTCTAGCGACGTCGCCGACTTTGGAGGCGGTGAAAAGTTCCCGTTCGAGCTGGGGATGCAGAGCCATCGTCACAGACCCCGCTGGGGTAGCAACTGCTCTAGCTCCTGTTCCATTTGAAGTGCTCGCTTGGTCGGATGCACCACCCTTCTGACTTACTACGTCCTGCAACCATTTGCGACGGATTTCCTGAAAGCACGCATCGTGACCACGCAGCAACGCAACTCGCCACGCTGTTCGGTCATGATTGTCCTTCACCGACACATCAGCACCGAATGCGAGTAAGCGTGTGACGGCACGTAGATTGCCACGGGCTGCAGCAATGTGGAGCGCTGTAAATCCCAAGAAATCTTGCGCTTCGAGTGGGGCATGAGGTGCTTTGGCAAGCAGTATCTCCAGTACAGCCATCGCATGCTCTTCTTCTTCCTCGAGACTTGAAAAAGCACTGCGATAGGTGTGCCGATGGTGTCGCGACCAAGGGAAAATATCTCCATTCTGCACTACCTCAATGCCAACGAGTAGTGCTTCATGGAGAGCAGTTCGCTGAGTCCAAGCATCTCGTTCCGCACCTGAAAACAACTGAGGGAATAATTGCAGTAGTTTTGCTACTACCGTTTGCAGGCCTCGACGTGCTGCCTCGTGAAGAAGAGTCCGTCTTCGGCCAGGTAGTACGTGATCGACAAACAACGGCGTTGTCATTGCGAGAAGATACATTGCCACACGTTCATGGCCGTTTGTGACTGCGAGAGATAGCGCTGTGAATCCATTAGCATTTTGTGCGTACACAAGTTCTGGTGCTGTACTGAGGAGTCTTGGTAGCACAAGTGTCACGATGTCCAGATGACCAAACTTCGCTGAAAGGTGCAGGACGTTGTTTCGACCCACAGCACTCACCATAGTCACGTCCGCTGGTTCGAGAGGAGGCAACTCGTCACCTTCTGCTCCTTCGCCTTCCTCAAGTCCCATCGAAGACGGATCAAAACCATCTAATAAGTCGACTACAGCATCAACATTGCCACATCGAGCTTGTACCAGTAAATCCACTTCCTGCAGAGAGCGCTCACGTGATGCCTTGAGCCGTCCAAGAAAACCCCGTGCTATCCGAGTAATATTCATCGCACAAATCCACCCGCGTTCATGTGCACGCTGAAGTCTACGTCTCCGAGCACGCTGCCGACCGAGAAAACCACGAGCTACTCGTTGAATAGACAGCGCGCACGCTATCCGAACGGCTAGTTCTTCTGCTCGACGCATTTTAATCACATGCGCACGTTGCAGCATACCTCGAACTAGACTCTGCATTCGAGCAGCTCCACTGTGACCTCGTTCTTGCGCATGGCGAACTTTGGCTTGATCCAGTGCTTTGGAAGCAAGAAGTCGACATCGCAAAAAACTCTGCAGCTTGAAGGCTGCATGAGTTTCTCGTCGTAGTCTAATGGCGCGAACCTGACATCTTGCCTGAAAACCTAGGAAGAGTCTCGCCAGCAACCGAGCCAAAGCATGGCGTCGGGCTTGTTCACGTTGGACCCGCAGCTTCGTGGCTAAACATCGAGCGACACAAGCACGCCAAGCTCCTTGAATAATTGATGCGCTATGCTGTCGTTGTTCATGATAATGCAGAGTCCGCAGCTTGGCAAGTAATCGACGAGCTCCCCAGCTTCGATAGGCGCTTTGGATTTTGGCGGCGGCATTGTTCTGCTTGACATGCAAACGTAATCGTCGATCCTTCTCACCAAGAACAATGGCCGTGCCCTTGGTGACTTGCAATAAACTACCGCGAATGCGTTTCCGGACTAGCAGCTTCTGTCGGATACTACGGAATTGCCGCCGCAATACGAAACCTCGACGGACACGCTGGATCACCAAAGCTGCTTCATACTCTCGTCGTGCTCGTTCTCGACGAATTTCATTGAATGACTGCATAAATGCACGTTGCTCACGAACCAGAGCAAGAGTTTGCTGCTGTTGACTCGGACACGCTTTCGCTTTCGCGTACGGGGACCGAGCTTCCGCTTCATCGTTTTGGTTGTCGTCGGTGGACTTGATTCGAGTCAAAGCTTCGCGTGCACGTTCCTCCGCCCATCGAGAGGCCTCGGTTGGTTTGATGGAGACATCGGTAGTTTGTCGTTCTGGCGGAGGATCCAACGGGTCATATCGAGGAAGTGGCAAAGCTGTCGTGACCACGGATACGACGGTGCTGTAGGTGCATCGGCGAGTTCCGAAGTAGAGACTTGGGGCGAGACTTAGTCCCTGCTTCACCGTGACGATCTGAGCCTGCCGCAATTCCTCTCGAGCTCGCAACCACGCCTGCTTCTGCTGAGCAAGGGATGGTGACGAGGTCGACGCCAACTCGGCGGGCCCCACCATGTCGACGGATTCGAGGTGTCCTCGGGTGCGGCTCTTAAACCGGAACGGCGGTTCGAGTCGCACGTGACCTTGGGGCACGCACAGCGTAACGTCCCGCGGCTCTCGGTGCTGCATCCGAGAGGGATGTCTACCATCATGAATGAAGCTGCACTGCCGGTGGAGAAGTTGTCGTTGGATGCATCACTATCTGATGAGAGTTTATCTGTGGACTTGAAACAGAATGAAATACAGGTTACTACGAATACAAGCGAGCCTCAGCACGATGAAGAAGCAGAGGAACCTTTGGATGAAATTGAGTTAGCATTACTCAAAGCACTTCGAGCGAGGCGGTTTGAGGGACTTGAAAACTTGCGGAACACGTTGTTGGTTACTACGCAACTCACCACGTCGAATGTGATCTCGACCGTTGTGACGGCACTTCCTCATCGTGGAACCCGTAGAAAAAGGAGTAAATTGTCAACACCACCTCTGGCAGCGTCGGGAAGTAACCAAGAATCTCGTGAGAGTGTCTACGGCGCGCCGAAATCCTCCGTTTCGATGTCTGCGCGGTCGAACAAAGGTCGTCGTGGGTCTTCTCCGCACCAAGCACAGCTACCAACTTTTCGACGGAGCTTGCCAGCTTTAGCTATACCTGCGGCACGCTTGCATCGTGAGTTAATACTTGAACGAGATGCATTTATGGCGCAATTGTCTCGAGAGCGTGAGGAGAAGGCTCAGCTAGAAGACTGGGCTGCAACTCGGATCCAGGCATGCTATCGAGGTTTTCGAAGCCGTCCGCGGGCGGTTGCATACGCTCGACGGATGAATAAACTTGCTCTGAGGAGTGTGTCTAGCATTCGCCTTGACGTAAGTGTGTGTAGCTCTACTGCTCTATAGTACTGCAGCTCAACCATTTGTCTTAATCGTGTGTTTAGCTTGCAGACATGCAGGAAAACTTGCGATTACGAGGCAATCTTCCACCAGAAGGTGAAAGTGGAAAGGATACGTCTACGATTTGGAGACAAGGCGTCAAGGATCGAGCACGACGGAAGCGTGACGTCAAAAACCGGCAAGAGGAGCGACAAAGTGCTGCCACACGCATCCAGGTATTATGCTTGCTACGCTGCCGCTTTCTACTTTTTCTGATCAGAATTTCTACTACTTCAGGCCTGTGTCCGAAGATTTCTCGCGAAAATTGCGTTCCGCCATCTCGTTGCTCGAGTTCGTGACGAGCGCTATCTCCTTGCTATTGTCAAGATTCAGGTACGCTGTGTTGTCACTTCGTGGAACCTGATGCTGCGCCAGCTAACCAGACATATCGCTATCATAGAGTGCCTATCGTGGTTATCACCTTCGTGCATGGATTCAGCGTCTAGTGCCAAAGCTGCAGACTAACGCAGCAGTGCAAATCCAGGCTCTAGTTCGGTTAGTTAGCTTTTCATCATTCATTGCTCAGCTGGTGATTTCTGAATGCTAATATCGTAATCTGCACGACAGAGGTAGTCAAGCACGTGAGCATGTGTCCATGCTTCAATTTGAACGGAAGTGTGAGGAACGGCGGCGTGCTGGGCTGCCTTTCCAGTTCACCCTTGGCAGTCGAGTGTCCATAGCCCACCCACACAATGGATTAAGGCCACTAGACAGCCCCCAAACATCTCTCCGCGTACTGTACGAAAATCGCAAACCTCGCGCCTCGCTCGAGTTCAAGACGGCCAAATGGCGTGAACAGCGGAGCTTCTTGCGGATACACGTGAGTTCTACGCGTAGTCCAGTTTTGGTGCCTAGTTCACACTAACGCGAACGCTTCTGTTAATCTCACAGAACGTGGCACAGAAGCTGGCGGCACGTCGTGCTCGGCTCGTGCATCGTTGGAACTGGACCAAAACCGTCGTCCTCGATAAACGGCGACAGCGACGCGTAAAAAGGATGATCTCAGCACTATCATCATTGCCGTCTTCCGCTAGCAGAGCCAGAAGCGCCAGCAGGACTCCTCAACGACGACTTAGCACCAGAGCAAGTACCACGGCAGATTCGCCTTCACCGCCACGGACGTCTCAAATGTGACAGAACTACCCAATATGATGCAAAGAGCAGACTTCTACCCCCAACAGGAGATACAGAATAATATAACGTGGAGTGTTCATGTTTTGGTCTCGGTATGAAAACAGCTAATTGTTCTTCATAGAATGGATACACGCAGTGTATCCAGCTTACCTTTCATACAATCTTCCCTACAACCGGCTAGGGGCTGAGTAAGAAAGATATACGATGGGGACGGAGCACGATTTGTCGGCGCTCGAAGAGGAAGTTGCCGGCAATCTCTTCCAGCTCTCGCGCGTGCAACCAACACTCCACCGCTTGCCTTTTGCAGTGGCTGTTGCAGCACAAACGCTCGCTGATCCGAGAAACCTTTGCCAATGCAATCCCAGTTGATGCCAGCGGGACCCCAAACAAACAATCCATTAAAGACGCACTTTCGTCGCGCCTAACAACCCCCCAATTCACTTTGACCAAATCACGGCTCGAGATTTTATGGAATGGATCATTTCCTCGAAAAAAGCTAATGACACATATCACAGCTTCTCCACTTACGCTAGTCATCGTTCGGCGTTCTTCAACCTCTTTCTGGACTACAATTGTGCAATGGCGATGGAGTTAGCACATGATGTACGCAACTATTTCAAAGCATTCCAGCGCATGGTTGCAGAATCCTGTCAGGGCCAGCAAAAGCGAGAAAGAGTACAATGCCCCTAGACTTGTACAAGCAAATTTCGATGACGATGCTCACGAGCACATCCTCGGAGCTGGCTTTTGCCCGAGCATTTATGATTTTGTTGTGGAATTTGGAGTCTAGACCAGCACAGATAGCCTCAATGAGCTATCGCCAGCTGGAATGGCGTGAAAATGTGCTGTACGTGATATTCCCAAACACTGGAAATGGTCTAAGTTCTCGAGATCCGCGTCGTGTATATTCTAATCCGGCAGATCCAGCAATCTGTCCCATGCTTGCTCTTGGTGCGTTTGTAGTATGTGCTCGTCGAAAAAATATAACAAATTCGTGTTGTTATTGTAGGCATGTATTGGTTGTCGTACGGTGTCGATGATGATTTATTCCCCGGAAACAGTCAGCATTCGCGCTCTAGTAAGGTGCTAGGACGTGTATTGAAAAACCCATCTTTGCTGCTGAACTCAAGCGGCGGAATGGGAACTCAAGCGGCGTGGAATGGGTGCCTCGGATGTTGGGACGGAGTCTTTACGCAACTTCATCGCGATCGACAAACCCATCTACTGCAGGAGACGACACTACAACCAGTCCTCCGATTGTACGGTCCAACTTAACTCCCCATTGTACTATTGACAACGAAGCCGTCCAGAGAGCAAAACGTATCTGCTTTCCTGGATTAACAGGAGGAGCTAGTTTGGTCGCTGAGTTCGCTTTGGCATCGTTGATTTATCACATGGATTCTCCGGGACCATTTACCAGACAACCGCCAACTCTTTCTGTCCCCCTCGTTCAACGAGGGGCTGATAGCGAGTTGCGCTCTATTGTCAAGACTAACGAACCAGGACGTGATAGTCAATCTGCAGGCGCCTCCCCGCACAACTCGATATTGACTGAAATATCGTGTCGCGACAAACAATTCGTGTCGCGACAAACAATTTTCGAGAAGAAATCGCTGCACGTAAGGCAGACTTGCAACAAATTAAAGACTCACAAGATGTGTTCTGTGATCGTTTGGTATTCAAGGTCTCAGCATTGTTGTAACAGCGTGTTCTTCAATCTATTAGATTAACACGCGAAAACGTGGCTGACTCGATTGCTGAACGATTAAAGGAGGGCGAAGTGTTTCAGCTCTTACGCCGCGAAAAAAAAAACGGAGCGGCTAGTTCTGAGACTAAGCACCTGCTTACGAGGCAGCAACATCATCAAGTGATGCAAGTATCTTGTATCCTGCCTACGACTGGGGTGGGAAGTTGCATGCCTAATATGTCCAGCAAAGCACCAGATTCGTGCGATCAACCGCTTCATTTACCAAACGCAACGCTAACAGGCAAATCCCAATTCTTCATGCACAGCCCGTTGCGTTGCTTTCCCTGATAGTTCTAGTGACGACGATGCCATCTCTGTTATAGCCCACCAAGGCAGCTCGCAATCTTCATCTGCTCGCAGTGCCAACACGAGACGAGGATCGAGAATTGCAAGCATACGGAATTCGTGGAGAAGCACACCCTCCAGTGTTGGCAACAGTCATCGGAATGCTAATTGGGTCACAGGTGGCTCACGCATCGACAGCGGAATGAGACATAGTAGCTTTTGTCAATAGCGTCGATGGAGACACGGCACCTGAATCAACACCTGGGGGCCAGGGGGCTAATAGTTTTGGTAGTTCCTCGGTGGACTCCACTTCCCCCAGAAAACTACCAGAAACTCGGTCAACATCTACAACGCGCAAAATTATAGAGCCTCCCCTGTACAACAGTGGAATCCTGTGTATCGCTCCGATCGGCTCTGGTGAAAAAAACTCGGCGACGTGGTCAGATACAATCGGTGCTGATGATGCCGCAGACGACTATTCTATCCGAAATCCTCATTTTGATCTTAGGACAGCATAAATGACAAAGCTCTTCTCTCTCTGCAACCCCGACGGTGCGATCACGAGTTTGTGTTGGCAATGATGACGACATTTATGCTGAGATGTTATCGTTGGTCTAGATAATGAGATGCTGTCGTAGGAGGGATTCCGATCTGGCCTTGGAGCCATGGGCATAGCATACCATAGCGATGAGCAATTCCAAGCGTTTGTGAGCGTTGTTGATGACATAAGAGTGGCAGCATTTCTCACGACGAGTTCCTAAGAGCTATCCAAGAAGTTAAACTTGCTCAACGTTTTGACGACGCGTTCGTGCGTACGATGCCACAAGCAACGTTGAGATCACATTCTAATCTAGCAACACTAGGGGCTATCGAGTATTCTCCAGATCGCATTGGCAGCGTGTATCCAATTAACCAGACAAAAAGCTTTATCTATTTGACGCAGCCTAGTTGGATCAACGTCGAAGGTCTCAGCACGTTGCTAATTCGCCGCCTTTCCGTTCGGTATCGTCTTCACTCCCTTGCTGTGTCACGCTCAGCCTGGAGGTAAAGCGACCGAAGTATGTGAAGTACGATGAGCACTCATCGCTCGTTCTCCACACACTCCATCCACGAAATCTGAAAATGGTCACAGACTACCAGAGCATGTACCGTGCATCGCTGTTCATCTTGCCGGAAGACGATTCCCCGTTCGATGTCATTGACTCAAGCAGAGCTCGAATCTCGATTGAGAGAGCTGGAGATCTATATGTCGATTCCAATAGCTGCGATGCTTTTACTAATGGTGCATCGCTCGATGTGTATTTGTAAAACTGGTGTGTACGGCATGAACTTTCCTCTAATACCCGAAACAACATTTTACTACGGCTAGTTTGTCTGGTGGGCCGTGATGATCGTCGTGGTAGGCCTTATTGTGCTGTTTTTCAAGTTCAAAAAGTGGCTGTAATCCAAGCAAGAAAAATAAAATGTTTACGAATGAATTTCAATTCATGTTTAAGTGAATTAAAAAGAAAAAAAAATCAACCAGCATTTCTTAAATTCAGGAGCAGTACAGCAATCGGTTTGGGTCCTACAACATACTCGTGTGGTCACCCCCTCAGATCATGAACTGATTCAGTGGTGCCATCGACTAGTGTAAACTCACCACAAAACGATACTGTTGTTCTCTTCTGCCGTGCTGCGAGGCACCGCCAGGTTGTGAGCAGAAGCAATGCCATTCTCAAGAATGTCTGAAGGAAGCACACTTGTTGAGATGTAACCGCGGTAAGATCGAATTTTGTATTTGTTTTTAGTTAGGTAGGATGGATACATTGTGTGCACGTTTCCAAATATCTCCGTCATGGAAATGGTTGGCATTGAAATTACGTACACGTCTGCCATGTTTAACGTCTACCCACCGTTCTTGCCCGGAACCTTCGCGTAGTCTACTTCGTGCAAATAGTCGAGTAAAGCAGTTTAAAGTTAGAATATCTTCAAGCATGTTGAACGCCTCGTTGTGGTAATCACGCTCGGTAACGAATCCGAAGCTGACACCCGCATTCTTGCAAACCGCTGGCTAATCTGCTGGCTCCTTCGTTTGTCTTCTGTCTGTTTGTCTTCTGTAGAAACGTCTAAAATGAAAAAGAAATATATAGTGGCTCCCGTGGACATACCCTTGAGATTTCGCCACGATTTAATGCTGGGATCTCGAAACAGATCCAAAAGAAAAGCATGAGCTGTAGTAGCAGAATACTCGTGGCTGCCAGAGCGACGTAGGCGAAACCAAGAGGGAAGGAGAACAGATAAATGTGAAAGACCGAGAAGAGACAAAAGAATAATGGCGGAAAATACGCTTGAGAGAGTCGAGTTCGTACGCTGATAACTGAGAACGACTCGCCAATCCACATCATCGTCATGACACCAAAAGCCATAAAGCGGTCCTTGTACAACTCGAACAAGAAAAACAGCATACCCACCTGTGTACCAAACAAATAAAAAGTCAACTCAAGCCTGAAACAACGATGAAGACAGCGCAGCTCATACCATCACCGGAACAAACATGAGCGACTGTGCGAAGAAGGTCACCACTAGATTGGCGAAAGGGATCTGTAGTTGCAATCGATTCTGAAACATCGCTGCAAAGGTAATCATGCGCTTTTGGGTCTCCATGAGCACGAACGCCACAAGCGCCGTGATGACGAAGAAGAGGAACAAAATTGTATGCAAGATCTTGAACTTCATCGCCACAAACCGCAGCCACTGCAAACAACCATACACCCGTTAGCGTAGACCCGTCAGTACGCCAAGCCACCAGTTACACTCGCACGCACACTCCGAGCCGCCGAAACTGGGTTGAACACTCCATAGCTCATATCGACCACCACGCGGCTGTCTTCTCTGTAGAAGTATCCTCTCGCTCCGTAGCGCTTCAGCAACTGGTTCACCAAGATGGTATCATACCCAACAGCTCGATCTCGAATCAGTGTCCACAACGGCAAGGCGTCGAACCATCTGAGCTCAAAGCACTGGGATTTCCTCGGCAGATAGAGCGTGTCGAGCTTCATGTCGGTCTGAAGAGCGTCTGCCTGTTCTAGCAGAGCGAGCAGACTCTTCTGCGACGCGTAGACGAAGCTCAGACCTGAATCCTGATAAAGCCCAGCTCCCGTTGCTTTCCCCGATGTGTTCAACGTCGAGTAGGAGCTCAACAAGCCCGTAGAGAGGCTCCAGTCAGCAGCTTCGGCATCCGGTAGAATTTGAATCCGGAGCAGTCGGAGCTGCTCGTCCTGGGGGCTGTAGGGACTCGTTGGCGACGGGAGAAAGTGCTCCAGACAGCCGACTCGACCCCCGTCACTCACGAAGCTCGAATGGAGCAGGAAACACAGCAGAAGCAGGTGCGACGCGGCCACAAACAGCAACAACTCGATCCGCTCGCGGTTCTACGAGGGGAAATGAAGTTTGACAGGCACCCGGACGTCGGTCAGAGATGCAACGGGTATGCACGGGTAGCGGAGACGCAGGGGAACGTCACCTTGGCACTTAGAATCCGCTGGAACCAGCGGATGAGATGCACGTGCAGGCGGAAGTAGACCTCCTCCATGTCCTCCATGCTCGGAGACACGATGTCGCTTCAAGTTATGGCGAGCTCTAATCAGTAGTGTAAATCGTCGAAGCTTAGTGCTAAAACGTGGGAAGTTAGGTGGTAAAAGATGAGATGTGGAAGACGCGTTACTCTTCGGACGGCTAGGACATATTTGAACGTGGATGGTTCCGATCGGCGTATGAAGGTGTTCTTCTTTTATCTAGAGGGGTTGCAGCACGGCAATCAGAGTACAAGGGGCTTCGGGCCAATATTTGCTTTGTTTTTTTTTTGTCGTTATGGCCGTCCTACCGCATCCGGCTATGGCCCAGCTACCCAGCAAAATACTAGTAGCTACTTATCAGCCATGCCATTCCCCAAACTCTCTCCAAAACCTTTCTTTGGCTCCTTCGCTGTTGGGTCCACCCAAGCGGACGTACGCTATCTGCGGGTTGACCTGTTTCTTGTTCTTGAGGTAATTGAACACTTTCAACTTCAGCGGCTCGTTGTCGAGGATCTCCTCCAATCTCTCTGCTGATACAGTCTTCAGGTCAATATGATGGGGTTTAGAAAAGAACCCTCCCCGTTCTTCGTTAGTTATAACTTCTGCATCGTCCGCATCATCGTACGCCGTGTGTTCGATGTTATGGGTTCTCAACATTCTCGCAGTATTAGTTGCATCCATAGTCGCGCGAGACGGACTCAATACCGCCGCGTTGGTTCCTTCGAAAGCAGCGATCGCCAGTATGAGGAGTGTGGTGCGAAGCAAATGCATTGCTGGTCGTAAGAAATGTCTTGTACTTGGGAGGATGAAAGTAAATTGCAGACTGAGTTTAGAGCCGAAGAAAGTGTTCCGTTCCCTTCCAACCGTTGGCTAAAAACATCTTGGAGTGCCGATCCGCAACGGAGTACTACAGCCTTTAGTTTACTCCGAGCAAAGTAATCCTCCATCCACTTGACGATTACAATGTTGGTGGCAAAGCCTCGCTCTGATCTCTATCGATAATGTGCTTATGTACACGCAAAGTGCATCTGCTTTAGATTTCTCTGAACGGAACAATCCCTGAGAAATCTGATTGCGAACATGTCGATAACGACCACTGCTGTGAGCTGTGTCGATCAAACTGCATGCTAATGCAAGTCTTGTGTCTGATAAATTCATTTCATGCTGGTGTGTGTACGTGACAATTGGTTACGCCTTGGTTACTGAAGTTGTTGCGATTGATCCCGTCGGCCTGCCTAGTGTCGACAGCGCGGCTGGTTCGGCAGCCGGATGATAGGAAGTACATGGAGCGCTGCCGCTGTTTATGGACTCTCCTGCAATTACATATCTGCGATCTTCAGGCCCAAACGCAATCAGCATGTTGCGGAAAGCAAATTCCAGAGGGAATCAAGTTTCGGAGCATTCGTCGTTTGCTAGGTCCGCACAATCTCTTCTACATACTTTGAGCAAATTGTAGAGGGTATTTATGAATGCACTAAAAATTTATGCAGTAGCACGTTATGATCACGTACGTCTGGTAGGCGATTTATCACGTCTTTGTAGGCAATTCATGACGATGACATACGTCTCGTAAGCATTCCATACTTGCGTTTGCTTGTGATCATTTTCTAGATGGGACCTCTAAGCCAAGGCGATGATAGTTTAAATCGTACCCAGCAAAAATGCACAAGAGCCTATCATGCCGGGGATTTTGCCTGGCTGACAAATCTCATTATGAAAAAAAATTACCGTCAACTCCGCAACTGGTGCCCTCGTATCTCAAGCGTCATGCGGGTGTGCTTCATTCTTCTCGTGGCGACTGCGACAGCTTTCCTAGCAAGTTTCAATGCGCTTTCCTCTGTCCGAGGCGTGCCGTTGCTACGGCTGACAGTCGTCTGAGGCCAATACTCCTCCACACATTCCGCAATTTCACCTCCAGACCTCAAGCCCCAACAGTCAGCATCCAGTCATGCGTCTCTCCAACAAGACGCTAGTGGTTTTTGCGGCCGTCCTCCTTGCCAGTGGCACAGCAATGTCACAGGCCGTTGAAACCAGTGTGTCGAATGTTGACGTTGTTCACTCCTCGCCTGTTCTGGCTGGAGAGGACAAGAGATTTCTTCGAAGCCACCACGTGACGGATGATGAACTTCCTGACGACGACGACGAACTCCCCGAAGACGACGAGGAAGAGAGGAAGGGAGGGTTAAACATTTTCAACCCCGAGAAGATGAGAAAGATGTTGGGCAATAGTAAAGATGCCGAATGGTACCGCTACATCGTGGCCCGACGATGGAAGAAGTATGGCTATACCTGGGAGTCCCTCCCCCAAAACGTACCAGTTGAACTTGTCAGGTATTTCAAGGGGTTCAGAGAACGTCATGGCTAAGAGGCGTATTTCAAGCGGCCTCGACGTCAAAAGCGACCTAAAACGCCGCTTAAAGGAGGCCACGATATGCATGGATTGTTGGTCGTCTCGCTGCAATCTACGTATCTGAGAAACTCGAACAAACGAACACGGTATAGATGAAAACTAGTGTATGGTTAGCCAATAACACACATAGATGTTTTCTTCAAACGACTACTTCGAAATCCCACTTTCTGTTGGATGTTTCCACGTCTGTTACACATACAGTCTATACGAAAACGTTTTTGCCATAAACTAGTAGCTGCCTTCTACTTAGCAGCAATGGCAGCGGGACATGTCATGCACGCTAGCTTACGGCATTTCGGTTCGAGGTCCGGCATAACATCGTGGATGTCATCTCTCACTACTAAAAATACCCAGTGCAACAGCAGTCTCCCTCCGCAGCGACCCCGCTTCGGCCAGCTTCTTCTTCTTCCACTCAAGCAGGTACGTATGCCGTGCACGGAGCGTTGACAATCTCGTACAGGATTGAACCGATGGACGTTTCCACAGCCTTATCAATCGTGCCGAATCAGCGACAATCGGCACTGCCGATTGTCACGGAAATGCCAAGTAGGCTACTTCAGAGTCTTCCAAGCCTCGAGATTTCAGCCTCGTAGTCGCAGTTATAGATCCGGTCAACCAATATTTTGTCCGTGAAATGGTCACACCAGTACACCCATTTTGCTGGTCGATATCTCCGTCTAGGTGCGACCAGAAGTGAAGCGGCCGGCGCCGTCGGAGCCGCACGCCGCCCGCCCCTAGCCGGGCCCCCAGCCGCGCCTCAAGCTGCGCGCACATCGGGCCGAAGTCTCTGTCCATTGCAAACAACCATACACCCGTTAGCGTAGACCCGTCAGTACGCCAAGCCACCAGTTACACTCGCACGCACACTCCGAGCCGCCGAAACTGACCGAAGTGCTGGTACTCGTAGGCCTTGAAGGTGGCGGGTACGGCGGCCAGGGTAGAGTTGGTGTTGCTGAGTTGGCGTTGCTGCGCTTGTCGTTGACAGTGCTTTTTAGAAAATGAGCGGTTGCTGTTGCTACTTCTGCGGCAGCGTCGATCACGGCCGAGCGGACTGACGTATGAACGGGACCCGATGCCGCTGATTGCCTTGAGTGTAGCGGGTGAAGCTAATCACGCGGACTTTGTATAGATTTTCTCAGCCATTAGATCGGCTGTAATGATACACACGGGTGTGTTTTCATCATCGGAAGGGCCTCAAGGCTTTAGCAGGGATATGTCAGAAAAGGAAGCCAGCTACTGTGGCCGCAAGCAACAAACTCTGAAAACGGCCCCCTCGCGAGGAAAAAAAAACTCACAAGCATCTAGACTGCGACTTCGAGCCGGGTACTAACACTAATAACCATGCCACAGTTGAGTGGACTAACATGTCGAAATGGCTGCACCCACCCATTTCGCTGGTCGATCTCCGTCTAAGTGCGAGTCACACTAATGGAGTCTCGCAGCAAGCGGCCGGCGGCGTCGGCGCCTCCCGCGCGCAAGCGGCGGCGTCTGCAGGCGCCCGCCGCGCGCCCCCAGCCGCGCCCCCAGCCGCGCCCCCAGCCGCGCACTCTTGGGGCCGCCGGCTGCGCCCCCAGCGCGCGCGTCAGGCGCAGCGTCGACGCGTCGGCGGCCAGTGCGCGCTCCAGGCCGGAGGCGGCCGCAGTCGCCTCCGAGTCGCAGCCCAAGGCGACGGGCGCCACGTTGCTGGGGACGCCGCCGAGACGCCGCAAAGGCGAGCAGACGCCGGAACAGGAGAAAGTCGTGGACTTGGCGGCCGTGAAGCACGTGGGCGACCTGGAGATGGTGGAGGGCGACGCCATTCTCGACACGCTCTTGAGAGCCAGCACGCCGCGCGTCACGCGCAGATTCCCGTCGGAAGAAGCGCTCACGGACAGTGAGCAGCGAGACAGAGAGGTGCTGCGTCGACGACGACTCAAGCTACGCAGCCAGTACTCGGCGATGAAGGAGAGGCAGCCACGGGATGAACTCGTGCAAGTGGAGAAGAACTTGTTCCAGAAGCGTGACGACGTCAAGTCTTTGCTTGTGGAGAAGGAGAAGGTTGAGGCAGTTGATGAGGAGCGAACGCGGTTGGAAGACGAGGACGACGAGACGGATGAAGAGACCACGGAGAGCAAGATTAATCGACTGAGTAAGGTCATACACATGAACTGGAGACAGTTTCTCGTGTGGCTGGTGTCAGGTGCACTGCTGTTGTGTGCGATGGTAGTGGCAGCGCCGTTCGTGAAGAAGTTGCGGGAGCCGCCGCTGCCGTACTGCGACAGTGAGTGGATTGAAGTAAATGACGGGTCGTACGTGCTTGCTGACCCGGCAGACCAATTCGATCGGTCAAAGGCACTCCAGCCATTTATCAGCTCGAGTGCAATGGCTGCGCATGCTGCAGGACCAGTGTGCCAACCCTGCCCTGTGTATGGTAACTGCCTAAATGGCTCCGTGATTTCGTGCGCGCCGCCGTATGAACTGCAGTATGGATTGTGCGCGGAGAACCCGAAAGTGCAGGAGAACCTTGATCAGCTTGCTTTCAGCATCCAGAAGTTTGTTGTCGAGAAAGCAGCAAAGAATGCTTGTGATAGCATGTCTCTGTGGACCTACCTCGTTTCCGATAGTAGCACTGATCCTACGAATGACCTCACGGCATCAATTAAAGTTCTGCTCTCTGACGTCCAGGTCTTCGTGACAAGGACTATCTCATTTGGCAAGGCTGTATCGAAGTTACCGAGAGATTACGTCTTCAACCGTGCCCTAGACATGGCACTACGGGATCTGAAGGATATCTTCGTGACTGAGGACCAGAGCCAGCTTGTCGTAGGCGGTGGAGTTGTCCCATGGTCGTGCCGGGCTAAGCATCAGCTGTACTCCAACGTCAAGCTCATTGCTCTGGCTGTCGCATTAGGAACATCACTCGTCTTCGGCTACCGACAGTACCTCTTGTATCGTACGGAGCGCCAATTAGTCGACAGATTTGTGAAGGAGGTACGCTTCTTCTTGTTAGACCGGACGCGCCGATCCAATCGATTCTACCCAGCGAACCATCTGCGTGACGACTTGTTCCAAAAGCAGTCCCTACAGGAGCGTGCTTGGCTTTGCAAGTCTGTCTGGCCAAAAGTTGTTGCTGTTATCAAGGACGATTCTCGGATCAGCGCCCAGTTGATGAAGTAGGTGGAATAGTTATCATGCTATGCTTATCGCAATTATGTCAAGCAGTATTATAACTAATGGTGTTTTGTGTTGAACGATATAGGTTGCATGGGGAAGACCAGATTGTGTGGCAGTGGGCTCCGTCAGCTTCACCCTCTCAAAGACGAACAGGAGGTGGTCGGGGCAGAGGCTTTCGAGCTCCTCAGAGACCGCAGCGGCCTAACGGTGGTCATTCTACGAGACCAATGCCAGCAGTGCGACAACGAAACAATCGTACCAACCAACCGTGATAGTCGCTAGCGCATTCAGTGTCGCCAAGCAGCATAACCAGAATAATTGAAGCTGCAATTTTGCCTTGATTCGTATTGGTGTGACTTAGCGGATCTCTCTCCAGAGCTAACTAACGGTTGTGCCGTAACTCAAGACGCATTGAGGAAAGTTTACAGAGTCTAGGAATGTATTTGGAGTACATGTTACAGCAATTTACGCTTATTTGGCGGCGGTCTCACGGCGCTTGGTGACAGAAGCCGCGAGCTCCTTCAAGACCGTGATTGTGTCTTCCCAGTTGATGCACGCATCCGTGATACTCTTGCCGTAGACAAGCTTGGACGGGTCATCACCAAGAGACTGATTGCCCTCCACAATGTTCGACTCGATCATAACACCCAGCATGTTCGTGTTGCCCTCAGCGACAATGCCGGCCAAGTAGCTGGCCACCTTGGGCTGGTTGGCGTGCAGCTTGCGGGAGTTGCCGTGCGAGCAGTCTACCATGATCTTCGAAGGCTGCTTTGCCTTCACCAGCATCTCCGCGGCCTCATCGATGTACTTCTTCTCGTAGTTGGGACCACTGGATCCACCGCGCAGGATGACGTGGCAGTCCTTGTTGCCCTTGGTGCGCACAATGGACGCAAGTCCATGCTCGTTCAGGCCCAAGAAGTTGTGCGGCTGCGACGACGCCACAGCAGCATCAACGGCAACCTTGGGGTTGCCTCCCGTGCCATTCTTAAAGCCCACTGGCATCGACAGTCCGCTGGTGAGTTCACGGTGCAGCTGGGACTCGGTGGTTCGCGCGCCGATAGCTCCCCACGACACCAAGTCCGCCGTGAACTGCGGCGAGATCGTGTCCAGGAATTCGAGACTCACGGGAAGTCCCAGCGCATTCACATCCAGAAGCAGCTTGCGGGCGATGCGGATGCCCTTGTTGATCTTGAATGACTGGTCCAGGTCCGGGTCGTTGATGAGTCCCTTCCAGCCGACAGTCGTGCGCGGCTTCTCGAAGTACGTGCGCATGATCACTAGCAACTCCCCATTGAGCTCGTCCGCCAGCGTCTTGAGGCGCTTGGCGTAGTCCATTGCTGCCGCGACGTCGTGGATGGAGCACGGGCCCACGACGACCACGAGGCGGTCGTCATGGCCGTGCAAGATGCGGGAGATGGCTGTGCGCGTGGCGTCCACCAGGTCGTGCACCTCGGGGGTCACGGGCAGCTCCTCCAGGACGCAAGCGGGGGGCACCAGAGGCTTGATCGCCAGCACGTTGCGGTCTTCCAGGCGCTGGCGCTTGGCGGCGCGCTCAGTCTCCGGTGCTGCTTGGGACGGCATTGGGGGGGATGGGCTCGCGTGCGCGGTAGACGAAAAGTTCAGGAATGAGGGAGAGGGGGAGACAGAGCGGCACCACCGGAACAATTGTCGCACCGGGGGTAGTAATTTGTACCTCATGGGGGTACTATCTGGATGGCTACATTTGCAGCAAAGCAGTTGCAGTTGGTCTGAGGACTGGTCGAGTAGGCAGCTTCGAAAGCCTCACAGAGGTACATTGCGGTCAACTGGGCGATCCTTTGTTGAATACGCATAACGCAGAGCTTAGTGACAATCCGGTGAGTCCACGACAAAGCTGGTGACGTTCAGACTAGACCGCCGAACGCGTGTGATGCATTCAGCAGGAATAGTTGTTACATGGGTTACTGTTCGTGCATCTAGTCTCATGGCCTCAAACCTGAAAACAGACTCTACGTTTGCGATTAGTAGATGACTTTAGCAAGGTGAAGCAGCTGCATCTGACCAAGAGATGTCTAGCATCACCCGGTACCCGACGCCCGGCTCCACACCAGTGAAGAAGGATTTTACGAACTAGAGTGACAACCTCGACACCGTTTGGTGCAATTGATGCTGTGTCCCAGGTTTGCATAAATGTAATTGAACTTAAAAGCAATGAGCAGCCAACTTGTGTGTACACGGCATAATCTTTCGCAATGCTCGAGCAGCCGCTTTACAAAACTCATGGCACGCTGGACCTACACATTCCTCACTCATTTGTTAATTCACCCTGAAGACTTCACTTTGTGGCATGTCTCCAAAAACTGTCGTCATTGCAGGTGCCACACGCGGCATTGGATTAGAGTTAGCTAAGCAGTACACCAACGATGGTTGGCAAGTCATTGCTAGGATACTGCTCGCGCGAGTAGCAACACGGGCAAGGTAAGTGAGAGGGATTGTGCTTTATTGTTTTGTGTACGCTTTCATTAAGCCCTGACCATTGTTGACCACACCTAAAGGCAGTTGAACCGCACAAGATTGTCATATACGACGCGCTCGATGACACAACAATTACACTCGCAGTGGAACAACTCGAAGGCATGGCCATCGACTTGCTCATCAACAGCATGGGCGTCCACACCTTCGATACGCTGGAGACAGCATCCAGCGCAGAGATGCAACAGCTCTTTGTCTTGAACACCGTCAGCCCCTTCTTGCTGACACGCGCACTGCCCAACCTCAAACGTGCCGCCGAGACCAACGGCTTCGCTATCATCGCGAACATGTCGTCGATGGGAAGCAGCATCGAGCTTGCGGGCCTCCCTCGTCCGGTGGTCGGCTCGGTGTACGCCTATCGCGCCTCAAAGGCGTCGCTCAACATGTTACATCGTTAATGGCTGCCGATCTCAAGGCCTTCAACATCGTCGCGATTGCAACGCATTCTGGTGTCGTGCAAACCGACATGACGGCCGGTGGAGTCATCGAGGGCGTCGAGTTTCTCACGCCCGAGGCGAGCGTCACGGGCTTGAAGCGCGTACTCGATGGTGTCACGATGGATGGAGCACACGGGCAGATTTCTCAGCTATGACGAGTCGTCGATCCCATGGTAAGATGCCTCGGACAACAGCTTGCGAGGTGGATAACACAGTGGTGATGAAACTCCTAACAACACGGACTTCTTCAAAACGAACTCTTGCATCTATGTAGTAGGAAGTCAACGTAAACAAAGCTACAACTTCCGATAGTATAACGCAGTGCCTACTACTTTAGTAGCGACTAGCAATGCCTCGCCGGAACTTCATTTAAAGAAAAGTCAAAAGTTCGCGTCAATTCGGCAGTCGCGAACGAGCCAGCGCGCTGATTGGCTGAGCCTGTCACTCTTCCGAATAGTGTCCGTACGACGCCACGCACAAACTTTGTCGCCAGAACCAGTCGCTCGAGTCATGGCGGAGCTGCCGCCCCCGCGCCTGAGCGGCACCATCTGGAAGCGCAACGCCGGCATCCTGCGCGCCTGGCACAGTCGGTAGCGTGGACGCGGCGGCGCAGTTTTACGCCTGGGACGCTAAGTTTTACGTCGTATTTCGGTGTGCAGAGCGGCGGTGGTGACGGCCGAGGGCTTTTTACTCTACAAGAAAAAAGCAGATGGGTACGTTTTTTTATAGTTACATTATTTTTACTTCGTGAAAATAGGTGTCTGCAGAGGGCACTATTTCTTTTTTCTTATTGCTGGACATGTGCTTTTTTTTTTTTACAACTGTTGCTGTAGAGTCAAGAGCAAGGAGATCGACCTGGTCAAGGTGAGACTGGACGGGTTAGTTGCGGTTGTAGAGGAGTGATTGACACTTACGTTTGCTTTTTACCTTCTTTTTTTTGTCTTTGTGTAGGCGACATTTGCGGCCACGATTGCTCAGGCCAATGGATACTACTACTTCGAGCTGCAGTACGGACCCACGCAGATCGCTATTGGTTTTCCAGTACTGCAAGACGCACGACAATGGCTGAGTGGCATGATGGAGGCTGCGGGTATGATAAATGTGGATGTAAGAGAAGGTGGTGCCTTGCTGATTAGGTTGTGATGCAGATGAGAACAGCGCTGGTCGACGTATGTGGATGGCGAATTTGCGCCGCATGCTGACGCTTAAGCTGCGGGATCGACGAGAACTGGTACCAGCTATGGCAGACCGTGACTGGTTCAGCGAGTGGAACTTTTGCCTTCGGTGAGGAAGTTCAACCTGATACTGTTCGGAATCGGCTCTAATTTGACAATGGTACCGTTATGGCTGTTATTTGTGATCACGACAGCTCGCTCAAGAATGATAGAGAGCCCTCCGCTGCACGCCAGAGACGGTTGAGGCGACTGCACACGGTGGGTATACCTTGCTTAAAGCTATGTGAACTCGTTGGACCATTTGCTGATACCTTGATTTTTATTTTCAATCTATCCACACAGATTTGGCTGCAATTTGAGTTGTTCACTGAGATTCTAGCGGAGATTTTCTTTTCATCGGTCCAACAACGAGATGCGCGGGGTCTCGCCAGAATTGGATCATTCGAACGAGCCGCAAGCGATTTTGCGCTTAGTGGTGGTGGTGATCAGAGGGCAGTTGAATTTTCTCAAGGCGCAGGGGCGAATCAAGCACCACACCCGAGCTTGATATCGTCAGCATCAACTTCGTCCCTGTCGTCAACAGTAACGTCCAATAAGGGAAATGACAGCGATCTTGGTGTTGGGAGTGCGTATACGAGGCGTGATGATGTGGATGAGATGAAGTTGGCGGGAATCCACTTAGAGTTCGCCTCCAAGAGTTGGCAGGGACACAAGCGTCTGATGAAAGAAACGGCACTATTCGCTAAATTTCGTTCACTGATTGAGCTCTTCCTGGCTGAAAGCGCATTAGAAAGCGGGAAGCTGCCGCCAGCTCTGCGAGCGGTTCTTTCGAAGCTTCCTTCATTTCCGCTGGTGTCAGCATTCTCGATTCGTGGTGTCAGTGTTGTAGCTATAGCAGAACCGCTGCGAAGCGAACGCTCTACCCTTGCAACGGTAGATAACCGAGATCTTGCTGGATTAAGTATGGCACTCCGGGAGGCTAAGATGCTACGGTACTTCCCGTATCAGGAGCTACCAGAGCTCATTGTGCGGAAATTTCCCGGTAATATTGCGCCAACTCTGGTAAGGGTGCATCCCCGTTATGATAACGTGCTGGTGAATTCGCTGCGCTCTTCAATAGTGCATGGAATAGTGATTCGCACGGCGCATGGAGTGAGCGATGCCGCGAGTCGGGTTGAAATGCTGTCAGCCCGTGATGTAAAAGAGTTAGTGCAAACAAAGGAGCCTCAATGGATTCCGTATCTGGATTTAGTTTACTACCAACTGGACAACGGATCCTCACCTGTTGAAAATTTAGCTGCGAAGGAATTTTTGCTGAAGACCAGCAGACATACAGCGACCCAGCCTTTGACTGGTGATATCGTTATCACAGTGGATGAAGAGAAGAGCAAGTTAATGCTAGATCTGCCGGAGGCATTCGTGATGAAGCATGACGTGGAAATCCACCCGCTAGTCCGGAAGTTGCAAGGTATCAAGAAAAACAGTGCCATCTACGCCCTAGCAGCTTCCAGCCCAACTTTTGCTCGAAGTCAAAATGGACATTCTCGACCAGTAGACACGATCTTTCAGGTGGCACGAGAGTATGAAGAAGGAGTCAAAAAGTTGTTTGTACAGCACATTAAAGAATTTGCAGCGCAGCTTGTTACACTTGGAGACGCGCCTAAAACAAAGGCGCCTGGGTTTACCACGACAGGGCGACCCAGGGCGCCGACGTGGAGTCAGTCACAGTGGAGTACATCCCGCAGTCGCTTGACTAGATCCAACACGATGTCATCGATGCCACGGCCTGAAGATATTTTTTCGTCGTCAACAACTTCCACTGTTCAAAGAACCGATTTTGAGCCAATAACTCAACCACCATTGCGTCGGCGAATGTCGTCACTAAGCTCCATAGCTCAAACACTAGGAGCGGGTGGAGTGGCTGACAACAATTCTGGAACGTATGTCATTGACACGTTACACCTTCGCCAGGCAATGCGGGAGGGAGGAGTCAATATGCGCTTCCTACCGTTAGTGTTCCAATTCTTGAGCAGCCGTGACCAGCTAGGTGTCAAAGTTCTTGTTGCCAGTGAGATTGTGGCCCGACTAGCAAAGAATTTGTTCCGGTACCGCATGCTGAATGAAGACACAGGTAAAGCAAGTCGCTGGAAGTCAAGGAAGGCGCGCCTGATCAAATTTATCGATTCTATCATGCATGGTCTTTTCCACAAAAACCTTCCGGATGGTCGGTGTCCTATTCGAGAGTGCTCTGGAGATCAGTTCTGGGATATCGATGGCCCGATCATGTACTCGCTTGGAGTATTTTCCTCTAGCTTTGCGATGGATAAGAAGGCCCAAAACCAAGTGACGAACAGTCCAAGCTCTTGTCTGGATAAGTACCGCGATCTCCTGAAAGTTAACCCAGCCATCCTATTCAACAGCCTGTTGCACGTTTTCCAAGCTCGATTGACCAAGTCGATCCTGCCCGAGCTGCACGAAAATCAGTTTGTTTCTGTGCCATTTCTGCGCACTGAAGATGACCTCACGTTTAATTACGAAGAAGATGATCCCAAGCTTGCAATGCGAATTCATCAAGATCTGTTGTGGAGCAACCTCCAATTTTTCCGTGTGCAGTTTGACGCCTTGAAGCCCGAATTGGTTGTACTAAACAGTGACGAGCACGGAATTAGCAAGAGTAAGCTGGGAGTGCGCACGGAACTAACGACGTGGGCTCAGTATTATCGGACGCTATCGCAGATTTTCCGCCAAAGTTTGAGTCATCCACAGCTTACACGATTGGAGAAGGCCATTCAATCATGGCAAGACTTGACAGCAGTACGAGCACACTTATCTTTGGCACTCCGTGCTGCTGCAGCTCCTTCGTATCATCCGTCCGGAAACAGCAAGGTATCTGCTCTGATTCGAGAGCACTGCAGTTTCGCGTTCCTACGTATGGCTTCGAGCAAAGCACTGTTTCCAATCGAGTATAAACTAGCCCTTCGCTGTCTTGAACTGGTTAGCACTGGTGAAGAGTTGGCTAAAGCGATGGAGGATTGTGACGAACTGCTGGAGTGGTTAAGGTTCTTTTATCGCCCTGCCAATCCGTCACAGTTCGCGAAGGGCTCTTCATCCCACCCTGTGTACTCGATTCAATACTCTACAGGCAACAGTGAGCTGGAAGACCATCGTCCTCTCGAAAACTCGCTGTTCTCTTTGAGAGAGTGGTTCCAGCGGCAGCAATCCCGGCAGTCATGGATGTCGATCATGCCAAATGTTGATGCCTACTGCCGTCGAATCGAGGCAATGAGGCGTGATCCTGTTGCTGTTGCAGCGACTAGAGCTGTGATGTGCGAAATGGGGTTTGCATCCCGCAAGCCTTCCGGGTTATTAAGCCCCACAGGCAGCTGGGACAGCGGATACAACGGCGACAATGATACTGTTTTAAGTATGGACTCGACCATATCATGGGGTGAGAAGTACCAAGCACCTTTCAGCTTTAACCCTGAAGACTCATCAATGCCTTCATCGATGTACTCGTCGCGAGGAGACGCGCTCTGGTTTATTGAGTGTTTTTTCTTACCTCCACTTGCCAACAATTCGCTGCTCGTCGCGGGAGATGCACTTGTGAACAACGAGGAGATCTCCAGTCGGATGACCAGTATTCGAGCTGACGTGGTGGATGAAGGTCCTGTTCCAGGTCTTGCTCTGGTTTGGGGAAAGCCCTTGGGGTTGTCGCTAGACGAAGAGGCTCACCTCAGCAATGGGGCCAGAGCCGCAACTTTATCGCTGCGACCAACTACAGAGAATGCGTCTTCGATACACATGGTATCGTTCCCTCCCCCACTGCGACGAGTTGTTCAAATCGCATGTGGCTACCGACACACTGCACTTATCACAGATGACCGGCATTTGTATACCTTCGGCCATGGTGAGTGTGGCCGCTTAGGCCATGGCACCGAGGATGATTGCATTGATCCCCAACCAGTAGGCTATTTTCTCAGTCTCATTGAAGCTGAAGGTGTCGATGTTGGAGGAGTTGTAGATGTTTCTTGTGGCCGAGAGCACACGATGGCCGTGACAGCGAGTGGTGATTTATTCGGTTTTGGATGGGGCGAAGCTGGTCGTCTTGGTACCGGAGAGACTGGTAGCAGTTTGTACCCGTCGCGGGTGACCGATTTAAAGAATATTGCTGCTGTCGCGTGTGGGCGTGAACATACTTTGGCACTCACGAGGAAAGGCCGAGTATTCTCTTTCGGTGCTGGGTTTGGTGGACGTCTAGGTAATGGATCGGAGATGGATGAGGAGCTGCCTTTTGTTGTACGAGGCATGGAAGGCTACATTATCACAGCAGTTGATGCAGGTGAGTGCCACTCGTGTGCACTCAGCAACGAGGGTGACGTCTTTACGTGGGGCTTCGGCAGCTCTGGCGCATTGGGTCATGGCAACCGAGACAATTGCTTGGAACCACAACTTCTTGAAGGACCGTGGTCAAGAGGCACCGTCGTCGAGTTTGATGGAGAAAATCAAACGACCAATGAACCTATCGTTACGTCAATAGCGTGCGGAAGTTATCACACGCTGGCTGCAACAAGGGACGGTGTATTGTATGGCTGGGGCGACGCAGCTGCAGGGCAGTTGGGGGTTGAGTACATCACTGCGGAGGATTTGGTTGTGTCTTCTCCCCATAAAATCCAAGTCCCGACCAACTCAGGAATCCGCGGTATCGCTTGTGGGACGTTCACGTCTGCTGTGTGTACAAACCAGGGCCATCTTTACCTCTGGGGTTCGCCTGCAGCAGGAAATGGTGTTCCGTTGGAGGTTGAAGACGCTCGTGTGAAGAAGATCGGCGTGCTAGGTGAATTTGGGTTTTCACAGGTTGCATGTGGTACGTCCTGCGCAATGAATATTTGTTAAGATGATACGTGCTAATTTGCTGTCTGCAGGAGCGTACCATGCTGTCGCTATAACTCGAAAACTGGAATACTGCTGATTGTCGGTTTCTTCGTAGCAAGGAGCAGGCCGAATCCTGTCAATCTTTGGCATTATGATAGAGTGACGCACTTTGATAATTATTCATTCAAACGTATATGTTGACCTGGTTGATTCTCGAAAATAGCTACGTGTGACTTACAGGAAGGCGAGGAAAAGTACGGTCAAGAGGCTACACGAAACTGCCCACTTGAGTTACAACGTCGTTCATCGTGCATTACATCTAGCTCAGCAGCGGCACGTGAGTTGCCGATATGACCGCGACGACGCAAGACAACGGGGCGCCGGTACCACAAGTGCTACCTCAGCTGCGACCGAAGAGGCCGACCCCAGCGCTTGGAGTTCTCTCACCGCCACGCGCCACCCAGCGACCACAGCAAGTTCCGCGCCTCACACGTTTAAGCGATGCGGCTGCTGGTTTTCCGTTTACCCGCCTCGTTGAAGCGTGCCTGTACTTTTGGACAGTGGTGGCAATCATACTTGGACTTGTGCTGGCTTGTCTCGTGCTGTACTTGGTGTACTTCAAGGACGGTGGGAACTTCGCACCTACACTCCCGTGCTTTCTTGCTGCGTATGGTGGTCTGGGGGTCACGTTTGCGTCCTGCCTTGGACTCTATGGTCTCCTCCATCATCGAAAAATCGTCACTGAGGGTAGACGTAACTACACGCTTGGAATGGTACGAATCCTAAACGTCCTAAATGTGTGCTTAGTGATTTTATTCTGAAAGCTAATAATCGCTTAGTTTGTCTTCTTAGGTGCACTCGGGGCAATCGTTGTGATTATTGCTGGCGCGATGGCGTTATCGCTCGTTAGCGTCCTCGAGCTAGCCGAGCAAGGAGATTTTTCAAGCGATCGAGTAGTCACTTTGGAGACGAAAATTATCTCGAGATTGCATGCACAAGTGAAAAACAGCAACTCGGCGTGGAAGGATACACAGAATGAGCTCATGTGCTGCGGATACGACCAAGTCAGCACCATTAAAGCATACCTCAGCACAAGCCCTTCGTGGGATCCCTCACTCGATACTTCGGTCGAGGATGTAAATTCTGTTGGAGGACGATACTGTTCGACTCGAATATCGGAGTGTGAGAGAACTACGTCTGAAGCGCACTGCCCCGTTCCAGGGCGCAACTGGTGTCGGATAGAGTTGCTGCAAGTAGCACATGAAAATTATTCGTTACTGAGCACCTGCGCGATCACGTTTGGTGCAGTTCAACTGCTTTTCAGCGCTCTCGGACTGTTCACGCTACTCTGCGATGTTGGTAGACTTCGAGGTTCTTCTCCAATTTATGAAATTCAGCATCAAATGTTGTCTCCGATTCAACCTAGCGCCCCGGACGTTGACGACTAGAATTATGAGTAGACCTTGTTTTCAATGAACACTTCCTGAGCATTTAGTCTCGATGTGGTAACTTGAATTGTCTGTAAAGTTGTGAACCATTTACGGACTGCAAGTGTTGGCGACGCTCCATAGTGAACGGTCGGTGTCTAAAGCGATTCCAGTCGCGATGGTTCACGCCAAGACGAAAGCCGCTTCTCCGACTGCCAAGCACAAACAACGTCCCACTGCAGGTGCACCGGTGAAAGCTCATGTAACCATTTCACCGGCACCACTACAGTCGGTGACTTCCAAGGAAGTAGTAGAAACAGTTGTCCAGCAACATTTGCCACCGGAGCTCCGTCCAGCTACACCGGCCCAACGCACTCGGAAGCGAGTGGTGCGACGACCGAAGTACCATGAAGCAACATCGTTTCTCGAACGCGAGTCGTTCAAAGGTCTTGCACCGACAGACGGATTGCCGCTAGGACCCAACAATGCTTGGTTTCCAGGCACCACGCTTGGAGAATCGTATCGCGTTGCTAGCACCATATCTCGAGCAGCAAAACAAGCAGCATTGGAGACTAGACCTGTGTCGTGGGGGTACGGATACACTGATGGTGCACTGGGACACAACAATACTCGACGCCAAGTTGTGATGAAGAGATTGGCATTCTTCCGTCGCACCATTGTTCGAGCAGTTTCAGCCGGGAATCGATTGAGTCTCTTTCTCACAGGTGCGTTAAGTTCAAAGAAGAACTTGGTAATATCAATGTATCTTAGCAGCGTATTATCCTTCTTGGTGCAGATAACAATCGAGTTTTCCAGTCTGGGCGATTGTTCATGAAGCAGGATGGCTGTGCGATGTTGAAGCCGGTCGAAATTGCGATGGATTTGGTTGAGTTACCGGCGACTAGGCCCAGAATTGTTGCAGTGGAAGCAGGGCATCTCGCGGCATACGCACTCGATGGTAAGAAAATGCATTGCTACGGCCTTGATGGTGACGATTGACGTGATTCTCGGTTGTATGGAGCAGATCAGGGAAATCTCTATTCGTGGGGAGCACAAATTTTTGGGCAGCTTGGCCACGGGGAGGACTTGGATCCCGAAGTGACACCTTGCAACGATATCGCTGAAGCTGAAGGAGGTGGGAGTATTAATGGCGAAGAGCATAGTACCCGCCAGCACGACGTAGAAAATCACCATGAAGAAGATGAAGATGACGCCGAGCCACAGCCCAAGATTGTCATCGTCGAGAGAATACCAAAACTCGTTGAAGGTCTCGTTGGGCATGCCATTGTTAAGATCTCCGCTGGAAATCACTTTGTTGTTGCTGTCACTACGAATGGATCTGTCTTCTCTTGGGGTCGTGGTTGTTTTGGCCAGCTCGGAAATGGTGACTTCGCCAATGTTAGCACTCCTGCACAGATCGATGCTTTGAAAGCGTACACTGCGGTTGATATTGCAGCCGGGCTGAACCACGTTTTAGGCGTATTTGTTGTGAGAGATGATCTCTCTCTATCAAATCAACAGGAAGCTCCAGACAATTCATTGTTGCAGCAGTATGAAGATACCTCGCCGTCGGAGCGCACAGTTGTGATGGTGTGGGGCCGAGGTAAGCACGGGTGCCTAGGATTGGGTGGATCAAAGAACGAAGTGTGCCCATGCGAGAGTACCTTTTTTCGGGGGTTAGCCCCGGCCAAAGTCGCCGCAGGTGCCGATCACTCGCTGGTGATGTGTCGTGTTGGAGCACGCACATTTCTGTATGCGTTTGGGGGCAATCAGTTGGGCCAGTTAGGAATTGCCTCAGGAGTTGATCACGTTGACATGCCATCGTTTCTGGACGAGTTTGTCAATGTTCATGTCGCCTCCATCGGTGCTGGATCGCAGTACTCCGCAGCACTCACTGGTATGTTCAGATGTTTTTAGTCAACTCTTGCTGATGTTATAATTCCTACATTGGTCTTGAACTAGGCGATGGTGAAGTATTTACCTGGGGCGACGCCCGCTTTGGTAAAACCTGTCGCTCTGACGGTCGCACAACATTTGTGCCTTGGAAAGTTGACATGCCAAATACTATACCCAGCAGCAGCTTCATCACGCAGCTATCAGTTGGTTCGCATCATGCGCTGGCTCAACTTCGGATGAGTATGTGATGCAAGTAAACGTGGCAGCGTTAAAATAACTGCATTGACATTCAATTTTTCTGACTTGGCAGGTGGCGAGGTTGATCGATGGAGAAAATTTCCTCTGGATGGGATAGTAACAGCTTTGGGCCACAGTGACGACACAATTAAAGGTAGATCGGCTGACTCTGTACTATCCGCATTTCAAACTTGGCTCACTCTCACCTTTCGTGCGTTTAGTATCTCTGTGTAGATGTAAGAGCTCTCAAACTACTACGCATAGTGCATTCGGCATTTTTGCGCAATGCGAAACGTGCCGAATAGCACCAATCTGTCGAGCATGCAGCCGCCGATGCCATCGGAGCCACACAATTCGCCCTTTAGCACTCGGGGGAGGGTTAAACCGTGATTGCTTATGCTCTGAGGATACCACAAGTTCTCAATCCTCATGTACATTTGCTTTGAAGCTACCTCCAACCATTAAAGAAGAGGCATGGCCGTCGATTAGTGATCGAACCTGAACAGGTGCCGATTCAGTGCGAGATAGGGTTATTTACTATTGCATAGTACCCTACAGTTAAAAAGTGAATATGTTGAAGTTGACGCCTGCATAAACAGCAAAATGTTAGTCAGAGACAAGTAGAACCATTTCACGAATTTACGCTGCGTACCATGATGAGCTAGCGTTAAGTGCAATATTGTGATGGTCCAAACAAAAAGATGGCCTTGTAGAGCGGAGGCGTGCGTCTCCAGGACAAAGCTAACTGAAAGAGTGGTGAGAAACCAAATTTACGTTTCAATAGAACAATAAGTGCCCCAAAAGCTACAAACTTAATCCCTGCATAAATCAAGATGTTCATCACGGTGCCATTCAGTTTCTGTGCCGTCATTGATGCCAGTGTCAAGATTGTGCATTTGCAAGGTCACTGGGTTGAGTACTGGGTTGAATACTGTTCTGCGGGCGCATTATTGCACGAAGAGCGATAATGATGTATACGGTGTCTGCTGCCATGATAATTAAAGTTGTGACGATCGATTTTGATGCTTGCATGCAAATTGCAACGTAGTAAACATTGAAAAGGCCAACCGAGAAAACCACGACTGGAGCGACATACTCGTGATAGTTTTTTTTTTTTACAAAAATCAGCGCAGTTTGCTGGATCTAGGTGATTCGATTAAAATTCGCGCTGAAGATGGAATAACACACTGCTACAACTCCTTGGCTAGATATAATGATGAACTGCACCTTCATTTGTTGTCTCAACATCGGTGATAGGATTAACATACTTGGACCAATGACTAAAACTGTGAAGATTGAGAAAAACACAACACGAGAGGACCGATAATAAACACATAACCAAACGGCGTTGGAAAAGCCCATAGCGCTGCTAACGCAATGAATACCAACACGCTACATACTCCTGTGCCCAATGCAATTTTATAAGCCCCGCCAATTGATATGGCACCTGGGTCAAGTACTGCTCGAACCTAAAAAACTACCCCCAGAGCTTCCGTCGACATTGCGAGAGATAAGCGAATCCAAACTGCAAAATTCGCTTGCCAACCGTCTTCAGGAGGCTGTAATGGAATGCAATCAATTGCGAGTGCCATTACCAAGGCAGGAATCGGTGCGAACACACAGACAGCAACAGCGTGATAGATGGAGGTACGTTCGTAGTAGTCCCGACAAGCTAGCAATCGCTCAACCGAGTACTGGCTTCGATGTCCGATCTGGGTTCGATGGACATAGCGCTTGGCTCGATCGATCCAGGAGAGCTCTTCATTTTTCCGTGGGGTCACTGACAGCTTTTGGCTCGTCATTTCGGTGTACCACGAGCCAAAAGTGTGGGAACAAGCTGAGGCAGGCTTAGCTTATTTTTGGTTGGACATTCGTCGGAGTTACTGCGACCCTCTTGTGTTACCATGACTGCTCGTCATTCGGAAAAATCGAGCATGCAGAAGTGACGGAAAACTTGTTGCACATTATCCATCCTGACTCACGTGGGTATCCCCGCGACGAGGTGAAGGCGGACACTGTAGTTTCATTTTTGTAGCATAACGTGCCTATCGATCGTCTTCACGTTGGGACTCAAACGAGGCTGCACCGCACGCCATGTTGCAACTGATTCGCGCCGACCTGGCAGCGCATATCGGACGAGACAGCGATCAGTCACAGCACTGATAAGCAATCCACATTCCTCTGTGCGGTGTACTCTCATGCACAACAAGCGGCATGCAATAAAAAAATGTGTGAAGTCTAGCAAAAGTCTCCACACTGTTTGCAGACGCACTTGCCGATAAGAAACGGTCTGCGCCTGTCCTACAGCTCCATGAGCGATATACAGCGCGAACTTCAACGCCAATACCTTTTGCCCAAAAAGTGCAACTCGGTTCTGTTGCAATGGCGCGGGCGGACGACCTGCAGGACCCACACGCTGGCCTTGAACTCGCGGCAGGTAACGCTCAGAAACTGGGCGCAGCCATGTGCCACCAAGTGGTGGCGAGACAAAGCGCCACTTGCGACGTGTCGCCCACCCGGCAGAGCAGAACGGCAACATGCTGCTGCCGCGTTCGCACTGCACGAACAATTTTCCCTGCACATGTTGCAGTGGTGGAATGGGACGGCATGGCATGGCGGTCGCTGTAGTCGCCAAGTGGGTCCGCGGTTCCTTTTTGAGAGTCGGATCGCGCGCTGACCATTTTTTGGTGCGACTAGTTTTGGTGTCCAATCCGGTCGGCGCGCTGAACCTCGTTGTCTTGGTTAAAGTATGGCGCACCCGCTCGATCTTTGCCCATCAAGCACCGCTTCATGCGCAAAGGACTATTTTCTCGTCCGCCGTCTGCCGCGAGCAGGCGACGAGTGCCGCAAACGCGGCGGGCGCTGCTGGCGCCAGCAGCAGTGCTCGCCTATCTAATCGGAGCTCCCCATTTTCAATCAGGACTCGAGCGGCGCCGACGGTCTTGATACCTTGCGCACCGAAGCAAACAGCGAAAGTCGCTGCTTACGCCCTCGGACAGGAAAAAAAACTTTTGCACGATGACGAATGCTCTGGACGACTACGCGGACGTGAGCACCACGCGCAACATCGACGAGAATGTGCACGCGATGCCAGCCGCCTACGACGAAAAGGACGACATGGACTCGCTCAAGGAGAAGCTGCAACGCCGCAAAAAGCCCATTTACGCCGGCCTGGCCTTCCTCGCCGTGGTGGTCATTGGCGTCACGGTGGGCGTGGCGTCGACTGACAGCTCGACCGCCAACACGGCGTCGGCCGAGGTGAGTCATCCATCTCATGGCGCCGACAAGCTCTATGCTGACGGAATTTTTTATCGTCGATGCACATGTAGAAGGACAGCGTGACGCCTGCCCCGAGCACTGACGACGACACAACTCAGACCGGACAGCAGTCGCAGGTTGAGTCGGACGCTGGCGCCGTCCAGGCGGCCAAGGACTCGGTTTCGTCGTCCGGCAGTGCTGGATGGAGCTCGTACAACCACTCGGGCTCCTCTTCGGACGCCGTGGCTGGCGAAGCTTCGGCTGGTCAGGACTGGTCCTTGAGTACGTTGTAAGAGGAGGAACGGGGTGTTAAGGTCTTGTGCTAATGGTGGCAATGGTTGCAGACGTCACGGATGCCCCGACGGCCACCCCGACGCCGACGCCGACCCCGACGCAGGCTGCGTCGCAGAGCTCCTCGGGTGAGGCGCTCGCCTACAGCGCTGTGGACTTCGACTGGACCGATGCGTCCAAGTGGGAGTACGCCAGCGGCGCCACCGTGTCCTCCGACATGGTCACGAGCAGCGGCATCAAGCTGACGCCGGACAACAGCGCCGAGCCGATCCGCACCATCGAGGGATGGAGCGGTGAGAAGGTCGTGTACATCGAGTGGGAGCGCTCGAGCACGAGCGACACCAACATCTGGATGCTCAACACCAAGCTGCAGGACCAGTTCGGCAAGGGCAACGGCTGGCCGTACTGGGGCGAGCTCGACCTGTTCGAGATGTTCACGCAGGACGCCATCGACAACCCGTCGTACGACTTCACTGGCTTCGGCGGCTTCTCGGACGTGTCGAGCTACGGGCAGCTGACCATGCACATGGGTCCGGCCACGGCCGACGGCAGCCCGTGCTTCTGCCCGGCCAGCCCGTCCAAGAGCTCGTGGTACGACAACACGCAGCCCATGACCTCGGGTTGCACGGCTCAGTTCTCGAACGACGAGAAGAACTCGATCGCGGCGGTGTGGGGCTCGGACGGCACAGGCCAGTACATCCAGCTCATCCAGAACCCCACCATCACCAAGGGCGGCAAGCTCAACGGCGCCGACACGTACGACATCGCCACCGGCAGCGGTGGTGTCACGTCCAAGATCTACAACAACGCCGAGTTGTTCTGGGGCGTGGACGCCTCGGACAAGTGCGCCACGGCCGGCGGCCACGACGCCACCTCGGGCTTCCCGTTCTTCGAGAGCTTCCGCATCATCCTCGAGGAGCAGAAGAAGGGTGACTCGAGCGCCACCTTCACAGTCACCAACATCCAGATTTTCACCAAGAACTAGATGTGTAGCGCTGTAGCAGGGAAGGTATATCGCCTCACTGCCTCTGTGCAGTGAACGTTTTCGCTTTTGTTATGCTTTGTTTTCGGTAATGCAGACTTCGTGGCCCTGGTTGGCTTTTGTGTGTTTGGTTGCAAATTGCAGATAAATTAGATGAGGTTAACTCGTGCACGTTTGCGTGCCGGTGTTGCTAGATAAAATGGCTTTACGGGAGACCGTGGACACGAAGAAGGCAGGTGCAGCACTTGCACTGTTTTGCAGCTTGACTAGGAACGGGTACTTGTGCTCAAAGGAGGCTGCGGCGGCGGCGGCGACGACGCTCGGTGGGGCTCTCGTTGCTGTCGCTGATGCGCGTGACCAGCGTGTCCCGTGGCCGCATGAGCTCGACGATCTCGGTCTCCTCCGAGTGGCGGCACCGGCGGAAGATGCTGCTGCGCCGCTCCTTGAGCTCCACGCCGTCGTCGCTGCCGACGGACAGGCGCTTGTCGCTGCGGTGGAAGAAGTTGCGCATGGCGGCGGAGGATGCAAATGGGCACTTGCGAGGCGCAAGGGAAGTTGCGAAGTGAGCTGCAACGGAGCCTCGCACCCGGGTCCGCGTCATCATGATCGCCGGCACGTGGCGGCAACTGCAGCGCAAACATTCCCCGCGCAGACGATTACGCCCGCCGTCGGACACGCCGTCCGGGACGCCATCCAAGCGCCACTGCCTGGATATTTGCAGGCGATGCGCAAAAGCTTTCGGCGAGAACGGCGAGGGCGAGCGCGCGTGGCAATGGCGCTGCAAGGCGTCCATGAGAGCGCATTGGCACCTGGGCGCCGCTCGAAGCTTCTCGATGCACTTGTGGCACGTGGCGGTCAAGGCAATGCTGGCACACGCAGTGCATCCTCCTAGTGTCGCACCGGAGCGGCGAGACCTTCATTCACGTTTTGCGCGAACAGCGCGCCGCACTGGTGCCTGGCAGCGATTGACTGGTGCGGGCCGGTGCTGGAGCTTGGTGGCGAGAGACTTAAGGTGTGCCGGGCGGCGCAGATACCATAAACACTCTGGTGTCGCAGTCTTACCTCCGATTTGCGACGAGTGCCATCAACAGCGGAGCCATCATCTAGCACTCGGCCAAGCGCACTCGGCCGTGCTGTGCTTTCTGTCTGCAGGACGAAGGTGCGGTGCGCTTCGCTCATGGCTTCGACGCGACGCACAAGTTTTTTGCTACTGTATCGATTCATGACGCACTACCTACACCTGCACTTGCAGTTGTTGCAGTTGCACAGTCCTACAGACAGATGACGACTTCAACACAAGCGTAAGCACGCTAAGTCGAGTGCATGGACGCTGTTGCCTACGCCACAACACGAGCGGCATAGTCCATTTGTACATGATGATTGCAATGGTATGGTACTCGGACTTTACAAGCTAGACGCAGCCCCGCGGTCTCTTGCCTGCTCAGCTGGCGCCGCCCGCTTGTCCGCCTACGCCTCGAGCGACACGAAGAGCTTGCCCGCCATCGATTTGAGGTCGCTGAGCGAATTCTTCACGTTCGACTGCAGCGACCGGGCAGGTCGAGCGTCCCCCGCCCTGTTGCCGTTCCACAGCTTGGCCAGCCACTCCTCCAGCGGCGTGAAGTCGAACACCTTCTCCATCTCCTCTCGCTTCTCCTTGGACACGTTCAGACACTGCAGGTCGGACACCACCTCCCAGTCTCCGCCGCCACTGGTGGTCGTGGCGTCGGACACGAGCAGCCAATTGGCCTCGATGTCCTCCTTCGTGCTCTGTTTGCAGCACTCCTGCGTGCACTGCGGGATCTCCACCACGACCCCGCGAGCCTTCAGGTCGGCGTAGTATGCGTCCCATTTCTCCGTGGAAAAGTCAAAGCACTCTGCAAAAGCCTTCAGCTTGCCGTAAGAGCTCCAGGGCACTGACACTCGGCCCGACATGACCATGCCGGCAATCTCCGTGGCGGTGGCTTCTCCCGAGTACATGTACAGGAAGTCCGCCAGACTCACGTACACCACTGCAACTTCTGGCAGAAATGGGTCTTGCGGATGCAGCGTCGTGTTGTCCACTTCCAGTCCTGTTGCCAGTGCAAAACTCGTTATCCAATTATTGCGGCGGTTTGACTTGCAAAGTGTCCTACCTCGTCGCATGTCGATCGTGCGCATGCATGCAATGTTGTCTTTGTCGTCAGGGGACGCGCGGAACATGAACGTCACCTGAGCGCAAAAGGCAGCAACGCAAAATGCAAAACAGTCAGCACTTCGCCAAAAATGCGGATAAAGCGCGGATTTTTGCACGTACGACGCCACGGAAGTCGGCGCCTGGCAGTTTGGCGAAGCGCAGGAAGTCCATGAGCTCGTTCAGCTTGGCCAGAAGGCCCTCGCACACGGCAGCCATGGCTGGCACACTGGCAGGGCGAAGGCGTCGCGTTCCCGTTATTATCTGAGAATACATTGCCACAAACCATTGGCCAATAATCAACTGGCAAGTACAGTAACGTTACCTCAAAACGATACATTTGTTGATTCCAATATCCTGTAATATCGGTTTGAGTAAATATTTGTCTTTAACATTAACTGTTATTCACTCTCTCTCTACCTTTTAAGACGTATTGATAATTTAAATAACCTTATTGAGAAATGTATTTGTAGACTCAAAAATAGTCAGAACAAAAGCTGAAGCAACTGGTAATGTGAATAGGATGCGTATTGGTACTTTCAACGAGCCTCGAAGACATTAAGTTAGTTGTGTATTGATGTTTTCCATTATTTTGTCGTATGTTAATCCATTTAGACGTCGAGAAAGTATCTGGACATGTCATCTTCGGCTGCCCGATCGGCTGCATCTGCAGTCTCCACACACTCGTCGTGCAGGGCAGTGACCTCCTTGGACAAATTGTGGGCTGATCCATGGTACTTGATGAGGCAGTTGGGTGGGATCAAGTGGACGAGGTCTCGAACTGGTGCAAGGCAGCCTGAAGCCCGGCAGAAGATCAGAAAGTCCTTGGCAGCAAATTGCAGCACGTCGAAGAGCGAGGATACGCGGGTCTGCAAACCGATTTCGGCGGTCGCGCAGGAGCTGAAGAGGGAGCTATCGTCGACAGCTGCGACGATGGAGTCGCTGACAGTTGGTTCACAAAGTTCTTGACCCGATGCAATTGTACCAGCCGCGAGGAAGACAATGGGAAAGAAAGTTGAAAAACGCATGCTTGGTTTGGAATGTACTGCTGGCTGGTCCTGGCGTCTGACAGGAAAATGAAAAGTGTTCTCAAGCCACTCGAGGCCCGTTGTAATGTGTCCGCACACGATGCAGTAATACTTGTGTAGACGAGTTTCGGGGTGATGACCATTGCCCGACTCACGTGGAGAGTTTTGACGTGGCCAGCAACGACGCTGAAAAGATGATGATTTGAGTCCGTGCGTACCGGGAAGCTGACTTGAACCCCATCGAGTTGCGTTCGCTCGGCGGTGGCGTCAATGTTTCTCGTCATCTTAATGTACTCCAATCTATTGCAGTGATTTCGCGTTGTCACCCACGCATGGCTGAGCCATTAACTCACAGGAACAGCAAGCCACCGCATACACTGCATATTTTTGGCTAAAAATTTGTGGTTGAGCGTTCAGCTCGACTAAATCGACAGCATACTAGCGCGGTGGTGCTGATTGGGCATACGGCCAGCCAAAGAGGACAGAGTAAGCGCGGCAGCATGGGTGCCTGCAACCAATGAGCGGGTACAGTCCCCAACCATTTCGTAAGAGCTCACCTCAACTCACTTAGTGTCAAGTAACACTCTGCACATTCTTATTCGAATCTGCTGCAAGATTCTTCCAGCCAGAGGCGAGGCTCTTGAAGGAGGGACTTACCAGACAACAGACTATACTGAAATCACCGACCAAACAATTTGAAATAATTAGATTAAAAATCATAGCGTTGCCAAGCCATGCTGCATTTTACAGTTAGTATCCCGCTTCATCATTTTACCGGTACTAATATTAAACTATACTATACTACCGTACGTATGTGCTTGCTTTCATTTGCTGTTTGCATCGTTTCAATGTAGAAAACAATCGCGAGTAATTTGTTGGATCAAGCCTTATCATATGCACTATAGTTTTTTTTTTGAAACTGTATTTTGTAGGAGCAAGTAACCTCAGGTATAACAACCATGTGTTGCTTTTTGTGAAGTACTACTTAAGTCACCTCATTTTCATTGAGAAAATGTTCATACTTCTTCGGGATGGAATCCCAATTGCCGCTTGTAATACCCCAGTGCACGGACAGCCACATTGTTGTTTTTCGCCAATCTGCCATAAAATTCAAGAGCGTCCGCTCTTTTCGCCGCGGCTGCTAGTTCCTCGGCAGTCTTGGAATTTTGATTTTCGTCAATACGCTCCAATCAAAATTCATCCGTTCTTCGTCCGTTCTTTTGTCTTCGTCGTCACTATCTTTATCAACAACCTTCGAACGGAGGTAGCGTTTTACAGTGTGTAGCTCTGCCTCGGCCGTATCCACTTGGTTAAGAGACGTCATCTGGGAAATCGCTGGGCGACAGAACTGGTGGCAAACACAGTGGCTGCGACAGCAACTAGAAGCGTCTTGTGCAGCTGGCAAGTGAAAGTGGACGTGAGGACAAGAGTCCCAATCGCGAAGTGAGGTGCTAAGAAGCGCACCGCCAAACTAACCGTCAGCAGACTCACACATTGCAAAGCAACCCACGCAGTTTCCATCCGCACAGGAACGGCTCCGTAAACAATCCAGTTGACTTAACGTCAGATAGCGAGTAAGAAAGACGCTACTTTTTGTAATACATTCCTGAAACTTTCTACTCTACAACTCATTTTTATAATATATCTGTAAAGGTTTACATTGTCACGTTACGCCTGTCAGTTGCCTATAACTGAAGAAAATGTACTTAATCGGTAATTTTAGATAGAGAGCGCTGATCAAAATGCAGCTCACTGCCTTACATCATTTTTTGATTTGCTAGCAAGAGCTCCATTTGCTCCGACCTCGACGTTAACCACGTTCTTCACCCCGTTCGACGCTTCGTTGCTCGACCAAAGGTCTTCCGTCAGTTTCATGGAGCGCCAAGCCGGAAGGGCGTCAGGGCCTCCATCATCTGTCTCGCTGTCATAAGACAGCAGCAGCAGCAGTGAAGATTTCACGGGCACGATTACTCCGCATCACTCTGAAGCTGTGCTATCATTACGCCGGCGTAACGAGGCGAGTGATGAATCCGCATCGGATGCTGACAAAGAAGAGTGTACACGTGACGGAGTTTATCTCAGCGACCATTATCTAAACTACGCATACGAAAGCAACGAGGAAGAAAGGAGATACTTAGGATTCTATGCAAGTTGCCACTAGCAATGTTGAAGAACACCAAGATGAGAGCGATCGCGTATTCATGGAGCACCCTATTCGGTTTCGAATGAAGGAAGAGGCGAGAGCAGCACTCGATGGGCTTGAAAACTCGCGCTTTACAGTTGATTACAATGGGACTGTGCTTTTGTGCACTCCTCACATAGGTTGTACTGCTGTCGGTCGAGTCAGAAGAGATGCGTCAGGAGAGTAGACTTTTTCTCGAACTGGGATACACACGTCCGAAATTGCACCCATCCACACTCAGCGAACTGGTATTCATAAACCGTCCTTGTCTGAGAACAACCTACTTCTTGGTAGGCAAGGACCCAGCCGCTGCTTGAACATTCTGAGGGAGCGATACCAAGACTCAGCCGAGCAGCTAGCGCTTCTTTCGACTGTAAACCAACTCAAGAACAGAGCGTACAAGCTACACAAACGGGGTGATTTTGCGATTACCAGGATTGCCGATGTTATGGAGTGGGCAGCGCCACGCATGTGCAAAACAATATCCCAGTTCTTCCAGCATACGCGATACAACGTGAGGGAAGACGCCGTAAGAATCTCTCAACAACCATTTGCTTACCAGAATGAGCTTATTGTACTGAACTGCTTTATGGACACACTCGATAGTGGAGATCTCTCGGTGGGCATTGTTCTTACTTCACGACAATTATTTTGAACTGCCTCACGTATGCTGCTAGGCCAAAATGCAGAGTCACTGTGCTGGGCGCAACGGACGGAACGTACAAACATCACTTTGGGGGCTGGGCGCTTGTCTCCTTTGGCACTTATGGTGTCCGGTATACTTCATTGCAGAAGTACCAACACAAGTTCTATCCGATGGCTTTCATGTTTTTACGCACCGAAACAGCTTTCGCCTACGCAAAGCTCTTAACGGCTTGCAAGAAAGGGTGCGCCGAGTTCTTTGGAGGCTCATTGGAGCTTCGTTTTGGTTCGATGGATCACTCGCAAGCTATTGCAAATGCGTTTCGCGAAGTGTGGCCAGACATTAAGCTCTTAAACTGCTGGCCGCATCTTTTTCGTAAAGCACGCGGGAACAAGAGCCGCTTGGTTGACAAAACGACATACGAGCCAAGCCCGTAGTGAAGACCAGTTCGAGGTTTTGGCGGATCTTGCGATGGAAAACTGGGCAATGAAAAGGGGAAGCAGCCTATGCCCAATGGTTTCACGACGAGTATATATCGGATCCATGGGACTTGTGGTTTTGCACAGCGAGCAACACGCCTGGTGTTGTAACTAATCAGAACCCAATTGAATCACACCACCGAGCGATAAAGGCGACCGCTGTCGACCATCTTCGTGCTGCAACTGGTCATGCTCTTGCTGGAACACTCCCGCGGATTTTAACATCCTGTGCGCCGACTACTACGTAGTCCGCGATTACAATCTGCATGGTTTAAACGTCGATGCCAACCGTACCAAGATGTACAATAAGTCTATTCAAGGAACAGTTAAGCGAAACGAGAAGGTGGAAAATATCCAGCTACGATATCTTTCGCTACATGTTGTGAGTGTAGAGGAGCGCATCCCGTTTGAGCACGACTGGAATTCGCCGACCTGGAGCGTTGATGAGATCCAAACTATTCGAAAGAAGTTTAAGTGTGATTGCAAAGCCTTTTACCAGACGGGGTGGCTTTGCGCTCACATACTTGCCTCCACCTCGTAGATTCGCCGGATTTAACGGTGATGCTTAAAAGCTTTCCGGCAAGGAAACCGCCTGGACGCCCTCGTAAGAAAACGAAGTGTCTTGCTCGCGATCGTTCTCGCAAATCTAGTGGATGCATTGATACAACGTTTAGTGGAGAGGCCTGCGAGCGTGATCAGCTGGAGCATTTTGGAGCTTGAGATTACAGCTGATGACGACGGAGAGCAAATAGAGCTCAACTATGTTGGTAACATCTTACCTACATTCAGTCGTGGGGGTGAAGCAATAGGACGCACATGTACATGCAAGGTTTTCTGGATTTTGTGGGGGTTTTATAGTTTTTCTGTTTTCTTCTAGGCAAAACATGCATCTTAACACTTGTGAAAGGGACAGTCGCACAGCTAAGTCGATACAATGTTGTGTCCCATTTGGAACGAGTAATTGATCGTTCTAGCCAATTGCTCAACATCCATAGAAGCCACCTCTTGCTGGTCATCGTACAATTAATCTTCTAATCATACAATAAATCCGCTGTCACAGAAAATAGCCCTAAAGTCATAAAAAAAAGTCAAAATGGCACGACTCTGAATTTAGCCGAAAAAATCATTAAAATAATCCTCCCCCATAGTCCTTCCACCCAAGTTCCTATCGTGCAGACAAGCATAATCACGTGTAAAGCTTTTATGATGCCTTCAGCGGGGTAGCTTGGAGAGAGATGTGCTGAGCTTGGGCAAAACTTGGAATGACCGTGTTGTCATCGAGAATTTGCTGGCTTCCTTCATCGGCACTGCACTTACCATCCTATCCGAAAACGGTGCGCAGCCTTTCCCGAGTGTGAACACACTTGTTCGCAGTGCGATCCTCACCTTGAGTTGACGTTGCATGCTTACTAACGATTACTTTGCGAGAGCTTTCTCTGCTCAAGACGAATTCAGAAGATAAGAATTGGATGGTTCAAACTGCGGTTGTTTGGTCACGTTATTAATCCACACACATTTAGTCGTTTCGCGACTCATATACTCTGTTAGCCCCTCATTACTAATGACTCGCTCTCGATGTCTCCTTGTGCACGTCCACATTTTAATGTTTGTTTTGTACTAATACCAGCTAGGATCATCTTGTAAACACCAAATCGAAAGCTGGCGACCGTGACGAGGATAAGGTTGGCGTTATCGTTCTTCAAAGAGATAACAATGTACAAAAACACAAAACAAAACCAACGCAAACCCTATGATAAATGTGCTGCACGAATCTACTCTAATGCAATCGAAGATAACGAACACAACACACAATACACATTCATTTTAATGTTCAAAGGTTGGAGATAGGGCGGTCAATTGTTTTGGGTGTCTAGTACTCTCAACGCGAGTTCTATCTCGTGACTAACCACGATAATGACTCAAGAAAATAGCCAGAGTTTGCGGAGCCTTGGACCATATCCAAAACCGGATGGTCCTTAAAAGCCCGCTCACTGTTCACGGAACCAATATTGCCTAGCGATCGAATGCCCCCCAATGAAGTCACTTATGGAGATGAAAAACGAGGCAGTCTTTGTTCATCTATCGGGTCTCGTTTTCGTTTGCCAACCTGCAATACGCCACTAAACAAGAAAACTATGGCAGTGTTCGCGCTAAACTAAAGCGTATAGTACTCTGTATGGTACTAAAAGCCGATTTTGATAAATATCCCATTTCTCAGTTTGTGCAGCACTGTCAGGCTACTGAAAGGGTGTTTTGTTTGAAGTTAAATGTTGATTTTTTTTCTCTTAGCACGTCGCACGAGTGGAGAAGCCTATCAGACACGGGCAAGATAGGGACAAATGTACAACCCAAACAAAATGACCTAGCGAAGTTCAACTAGAAGTTAGCACAGTTACATCGCGGTACCAGCAAGTCTGGCCCATTGTCGTAACTACAACGTCGTACGTAATCGCGATGGTTGTCCGCGCGCTGGGAGTGGCAGCAGATGAAATCTCGCCGTTAGGTTAGCGTGAGTAAACATGCCCGCGAACCTTCTTCTACTGCGCATGTACCATTCGTTCTTCATAGAAAACGAATTGCGTTTATTGAGTAGCCCAGAAATGCATTCTGGAAACAAACCTGAAAAACTTTTTTTTATCAAGTGGAGAAAATTTTTTAACAAGAAATACTCATGAAAATGCATAACTACCATACCATTGACACAGTCAACCAACCATTTCGAAGCTTGACACCACACAAACCGCAAATGCTCTTCATTCACAATTTTGCTGGTATTACCTCGTGTTCGAGCTTCGTAGTCACGATCAATATAGACGTGGTGATGCTATTAGTGGCGGCAACCAGCTCCATGGTTTAGTGCAACCTCACTTTGAGGCGATTGTAGCCTTAACGCATCTGCGTTCCGAGGACCACAGTTCATGTTTTCTCGCGGCAGAAGGTTGCTTCATTATGGTAGCAAAGCCAGATTGGCCACCGAAGCAGCTATTCGGTGGAGCGGCTACTCGCTTTTCATGACTACTACCAGCGTACATCAATTACTCGCGCAATTTCGGTCTGCATTCTGTCGCCACTTCCTGCGGTGCTGGTAGCACTGGCAATCGATTGTATTCCACTTCGTCCTCCTTCCGATGGATGGCAACCAAAAAACAAAAAAACTATGCACTTTGGGTTCGATTGTTTCTGGCAATTTTTATTCAAGCTGTAGGCGAGCGTTCCAGGTTCGAGCAGTGATCATACCAGGAGTTTTGGAGCTGTCGTAATTGCACTTATTACATCGATCAGTAGTGTGCTGAGTACGATGGCGGTCGCAGCAATCTGGAAGTTTCGGATCCCTTACGGCTACGTGATCATGCTGAATTTGTATGTGGCATTTTTTATGATCTACATGCTTCTTTGCATTGGTCCACGTGTCCTTGCTGGATCCGCAAAGCTTAGGCTCCAGGTTGAGCCGGAGCTGTCTATAATGGCCAGCCAAGGTGCTGTTGCAGTATTGTACCCAATTTTCAGCGCCGTGTCTATGAGGTATTGAGCAGGCCCTGTTCGTCCTTGTGATGCCCTTGATCAAGTTCTTCACCAAACAAAACCTCGCAAATTCAGCGAAAGGGTTCTACGAGTATGTTGGTCCCCTTTTAGTGTTTTCAGTGGATCTTTTCAACGTGTACTACGTGGCCATATGCATGCAAGCCAATTGTTACTACGTTTATTATCATGGCAATCGACAGCTTTCACGTAGTGCTCGCTCTTCGTGCCATATTTTTCCGCCGAAACAAGGTTTAGACTACTCAACAGGATGAATTTGGCACAGGACAATTAATGCGATATCTTCAAGATTTTACTGTCGCAGTTGGGAAGCATGCCTCAAGAAGATAATGCACCAACATCTTGCAAGCGTATCCGGTTACTGGCCCCATTTGCACTACCACTATCTGTAGAGAGCCAAGTCTTCATCAGCGAGTTGGCGGGGACTGGGAGGTTTGTCCATGATCTTAAAGAGTCGTCGCGATCGATCAGCCAATACATTGCACAGGTTGGGCCGAGCCCTCCAAGCGATTTACACTCCTTAAAAGAGACGGCAGCTGCAATAAAGCATGTCCAAGTATCTCCCGCTAGCGTTGTTAAGATGATCCCTATCCAAACTCTTCGATCAGCGGCATTACCGGCTGCTAGTGTAAAGTCAGTGGAGCGCACCTTTACACAGGCGAGGAAGGCATCGAAAACGCACTTCAAACACTATTCCATTCTGAATTTGTCCTACTTGGTGAGTACGTAGAATTTATGATCCCGTTGCTATATTCTTTCTACATGGTTGTAGTGTTTCACCTTCCCGTGGCGGCTTACTATCCCCACACCGCGGCAATGACAAAACGCACCCTCGTGACGACGATTACAAACTTCCTGTCGTATGCAGCTATGGAAATTATAGCGTTCGGAGCTCTTGTGGCTCTTCTAAAACGTAAGTTCGGTTTTTTACCAGTTGGCAATCGTATTGGAAGCACACGCAGCAATTCAAGGTCACTTGTTTTATGGACCGTCTCGATCTTGCATATGACTCTTGTGCACTATGGTATGTGGAACTTGAATGGACTTGGCTTGTTGAGTTGATAACGTGCTGGTGACTGACGCTTTGTTGGTTATTGTAGGCGCTGATTTATGGTAATAACCCGTTAAAAGGTACTTTGGTGTGGCCTAGTGGGAAGTTGTTACAGTTAAGCAACGAATAGACGGCCGTAGGATTTACCCATGTTAATGAATATTTTTTTCACGAAAACCAGTCGTGCGAGTTTGTAAATAGTAGTGACGCAGCCATCGTAATAATGACCTTTGCTCCTACAACAGGACCATAAAACATTGGTTACTACAGTCTAGGTGCTACCTAAAAGGCTCCACGATGTAGCTGACGCCCTGGTCATATCAATTTTGTAGCAGTTCTTCGTTTAAGATAACGAGAGCTTTGCGTTTGCTGGCATAGCCTAATTGAATGGTTTTTGAAACGAATGTTGTGGTCATTTTCTTATGGTTTCGTTAAACTGAAAAAAGTCAGTGAGAAAAATGCAAACCTGAACAACGTACACGTCTCGCTAAACAAGCTAGCACCCCCTGCTCCAATCCAAATTAACGTGGCCGTCTGCGTGTTAAAGTAGACAGATTCGCTGAAATAAGTAGGGCCCTGTGGCTGGTTATCGTATGCTGCTTTTTAAAAAGCGAGGTGCCCTGTATACGCAGCATACAGGGCACCTCGCTTTTTATAATCGGAGTGCAACTAACCTACAATCTAGCACCAAACTTTGTTTCACATAACTAACCCAGCAGCGCTGGTCACGTGAAAATTCTTTCTAAAAATAAAGCCCGTGTTGAACACCACTTCTGTGCATATATAACGTACTGAATTCCAGACTCCCCCCTCCAGGTTTTGTGCAGTCCCGACACACAGCAATGGTAATTGACAGTAATGGTAAGCAACACGCGTCACCCCAAACGCAGTCTCGACACAGTTACCTCGCGTCTCTCACCACTAGGATTAAACGCTCCATGGCTACGAAATGGCATCGTAGCCAGATTGGACATCGAAGCGAGTACTCCATTGAGCGGTTTCTGGCCTTTCGAGACTACTACGAAAGTACGTCTATGACGCATGCAATTGCCGTGTGCGCTCTCACACCACTCCCAGCTTTGCTAACAGCACTGCTCATCGATTGCATCCCGTTAAGACACCCTTCCGAAGGGTGGCAAGCCAATTATGGTGTTTGGATTCGCCAATTCCTTGCGATGTTTTTCGAATCGGTCGGCGTGGTTTTCCAAGTGCGGGAAGTTGTCGAGGCGAGAACTATTTCCATTACTGGGGCCGTCAAAATTGGCCTGGGGACAGCAGTCAGCAGCGTGCTGGTTACGATCATCGTAGCAGACTTGTGGAAATTCCCGATTCCGTTTGGTTTCGTTTTCCTCATCAACGTGTACGTTTTGCTGTTTGCAACTAGCATGATTCTAGTAATCGGTCCACAGGTCTTGAAAAGCTCGCCGACGTTGCGAGCTCAGATCAAAGCACAGTTGTTCATTATTGCAAACCAGGGGGTTGTAGCGGTTTTCTACCCCGTATTCAGTGTTGTCTTCAATCGACTGTCAGGGATTCAACAGACGGCTTTCGTTCTTGTGATGCCATTAATTAAGTTTATCACGAAGCAAAATATTGCAAACGCTGCTGAAAGCTACCATGAGTACGTCGGTCCACTATTGGTTTTCTCCGTGGATCTTTTTAATGTTTACTACGTTGCAATTTGTATGCAATCATCAACGTCGCTGGCTACAACTTTTACTATGATGGTAGCCGACTCCCTCCATCTCGTTCTGTCCCTTCGTTCAGTTTTGTGTCGCCCGAAGTTGGTCCAGGAACCTAGCAAATCCAATGCAACCCAATGTGTTTGCTACCTTAAAGAGATTTCAAGTATATTGAGAAATACGGTTGCGCACAAGTCACCCCAAATTCTGCATCGACGAGTACGACTCTTAGCTCCATTCCCGCTTCGTCTCTCAAATGACTGCAAGTCTATGATAGGAAAGCTAGCAAAATCTGGCAAGTTTGCTAACGATGGATTCGCATGTCGCCGATGCTCCAAAAACTCAATTTCTACACGGAAAGCTAGTGGTACGCTATTAAAGCCGTCTAGAATTGCTAAACTGCATCACCGAGTAACCCCAACTACGCTAGCTACAGTACTACTACCTCAACGTCGACCAATACTATCTGATTTGATAGTATCTTCTGGTGCCTCGATCGGGATCGTTGTGAACAGCAGCAAAAGAGGTGTCTTCGACGGGTTGCAAATACTCTTCCAATCTGAGTATATTATCCTGGCTGAATACATCGAGTTTATCGTTCCGACACTCTACGCTCCGTATCTTCTAGCTCTTTTTCATTTACCAGTGGCAGAATATTACCCGCACACCGCTACGTTGACCTCGGAGAATTTGAGCAGGGCGATAATCAATATCCTGACATACGCGGCGATCGAGTTCGCCGGATTTTCCGCCCTTGTGCTCCTATTCAAGCGAACGCTCGGGTTCTCGCCTTTGTATCAGCTGGCGTTCGTGTTGGAAACACACGCATTTGCCATTCAAGGGCACCTTTTTGTGTGGACTCTCGCAATCTTGCATTTAACGCTTATGCATTATGGTACGTAGCGCTTAGTGCTAGTCGAACTTGTTTGATCTCTTACTGAGCTGTTATGCAGGCGTTAATTTCAATATCCAGCTAAATGATTTCTGAAAATTATGAGCTGAGATCAAGCAGGTTGTGTCGTTTCATCAGCAAAGATAGCCGACTGCTTTCGCTCGCACTTTCGTAGTCCTCTACCTGAAAAAAAAAACAAGGTCAAGTGCACAATGGACACAGGAGCTGGCGATTCCGATGAAAAGCAGCCGCTGCCTCAAGGAAGGTCTCGGTATTTCACGCCGCGGGAGGTGGCAGCCCATAACCTCGCTAAGGTATAAGTGACGTGACTTTGCCTGCACTACATCGACGACACCCTGACAATATCGCGTATGGCACTATGTAATCAGGACTGTTGGGTCTCTATTAACCATCGCGTGCTGGATCTCTCGCAGCTGATCGAGGAGAACCAAGGTAGATTGATCTTAGCGATTTCATTTATCGTAAAGATTGAAGTATTCACATGCTGCGTGGAGTTTAGGCACACTGGTCCAACCGCTGGTGCTTCATGCTGGAGAGGACATCTCTCACTGGTTTGACCCTGACACGGAGGACGTACGTACAAATGATCAGGTCTTCGTTCTTGCTGTCTGTCTAACTAGTGTCGTTCTTTTCCACTTTTCAGGTGAAATACCACGTCGATCCTGAGAGAAACCTATCCGTGCCGTTCCTACCTTATGGACGATTCCTCCATGTGCCACCGCCTGACCCCACCGCTCAGTGGCGAACGGCTGACCTGTTACCTTGGTGGCGAGACCCACAGTACGTCGTTGGGCGACTCACGAAGAAAGCTCGCTGGCTTGAGATCGTTAATATCCTCACTCAGCAGCGCCATTCACTCGAGGTGTGCTGTGAGGAAACACTCGCTGAAATCCAAACACGCTATCTGCGAGTTAATGCCCACGCTGGCAGCTATACATGGAAGCACCTGGAAGACGATGAGTTTGTTCCACTTCATATGCAGCGCACACTGGACGAGAATGGCATCCCGGACGAGTCGCCTATCTTCGAGCGCTTCGACATGGACGAGCAGCAATTTAAACCTACACTGCACATCTACTTCGATGATGATCTAACGATCATGTAAACTCGGCTAGTTTGCTTCAAATTTGCCCAACTAATACTTTACTACTTTGCATGATGAAGCTCGTTCATTATTCCTCTAACCATATCCTGGACATTAAGAGTCACGCGACTCTCTGGCAGATAGATTTATTTGCTACGCTGGACTTGAATGCTCACCCGGTCAGTCAATTCAATTGACTCAATTGCAGGGTCGATAGATCCTGTAGGTTTTGACTCTAGTGGGCGGGTGAGACCACCGGAAGATGTACTGCGTCAGGCTCGAGCGACGAGGTAGAGAGAGACTGCTCCTTAACTTTATTTCTCCTGCTCCAATGTTTGTCCTATTTTGTCGAAGAAGCTGGCTGAGGCGGGATCGGTGCGGTGATTGTTGTTGCACTTGATGTTTTGAGTAGTGAATGACGACACCCATGGCGTTATGGCGGATCTCGAACCAGAACGCCGTACGCAAATTCGCGTGGCATGTTCTGTTGTCAGTGCTGAGTAGAAAGCCGTTAGTATTTTGTGGCGAAAACGTTTTCGTATGGACTGCACAAAATATGCAACAGGGAGTGGGAATTTATAGTGGTCGTTTGAAGAAAACATCTATGTGTGTTGTTGACTAACCGTAGACTAGTTTTCATCATTACCGCGTTCGTTCGAGTTTCTCGTATGCGTAGATTGCAGCGAGAACATCAACAGACCCTGCGTATCATGACTCCTTTGGGTGGCGTTTTAGGTCGATCCAGTAGAAACACGTCTCGTAGCTAGTCGTATACCGGTTTCTTGTGACGTCGTACAAACCCTCTGTAATACTTGACGAGTTCAGCTGGCACGTGGTTAGGAAGATCGTCCGGACCATAGTTATACCGCTTCCATTTTCGAGCCACGCTATAGCGGCGCTTAAAGGCCTCGTCAGTATCGCCCAACATCTTTCTTAACTTCTCGGGATTGAACAGGCCTCCCTTCCTCTCTTCCCTCGTCATGCTCGGGAAGTTCGTCTTCGTCTTCGGGAAGCTCGTCTTCGTCTTCGTCATCCATCGTGTGGTGGCTCCGAAGAGATCTCTTGTCCTCCAGCCAGAACAGGCGAGGAGTGAACAACGTCAACGTTCGACACACTGGTCTCAACGGCCTTTGACACTGCTGTGCCACTGGCAAGGAGGACGGCCGCAAGAACCACCAGGGTCTTGTTGGAGTGACGCATGACTGGATGCTGGCTGTTGGGTCTTGAGGACTGGAGGAGAAATTGCGGAATGACAAAGTCGGCAGTTGCACGATACCGAGTCTGGTCTAGCCGTGCGCCCACGCAGGGCAGACGACAACCACGTCGTTTACGCTAGAACAGCGCAATACAGTAGTTCACAGTTTACAGTTCGTAAAAACTACTCATATTTATTTGACGGTCGCAAAAGGCTTTCACGGGACAAATTCTCATATAAAATTATCACGGGGGAAGCCTACTAGTAGGCTTTGGCCTTGCTACTGGTAGGCTTTTCGAAAATATTTGTTTTACCATAGTCGTCTCGTAAACAGCAAATCGAAAGCTGGCAACCGTGATTCGGGACATTTATCACTGTTCAGTGAAGACAAAACACAAAACGAAGTTAGCACAAACCCTGCTGTCTTGAGTATGCTGCACACACTAATGAACACACACAGCGTTTTGAATGCTCAAAAATCGGAGATAAAAAGGTATTTTGCTTACTCCCCCGCAAGACATACGATGCGAGTTCAATCTCGGTGAATAATCATGATGATGAACTTGAAAAATTGCCAGCGTCTGCGGAGCTAGTACCAAATCCAAAACCGGATGGTCGTTCAAAGTCCACTCACTGTTCACAGCCTATACCTGCTACAATGTAGTGATCAAATTACCCCTCGACGAGGTGTATTATTTATATGGAAAATGAGGTATTCATCATCGCTTATCTACCGGCACCACGAATCAAGAAAACTACGGCCGTGGTCACGCTAAACCAAAGAGCAGTAGATTACTTTTGAAATATTCAACGTAGTCAAAAGCGTGCAGTGCACATCTACTTCAACGATGATCTAACGATCACGTAAACTCGGCTAGTTTGCTTCAAATTTGCCTAACTAATACTTTACTACTTTGCATGATAAAGCTCGTTCATTACTCCTTTGTCCATATCCTGGACACCAAGAGTCACGCGACTCTCTGGCAGATAGATTTATCTGCTACGCTGGACAAGAGAGGTCTCCTTTTGAATGATCACCCGGGCTGTGCCTTCAATTGCAGGGTCCACAGATCCTGCAGGTTTTGACTCAAGTGGGCAAAGTCGACTGAGACCACCTGAAGATGTACTGCGCCAGGCTCGAGCGACGAGGTAGAGAGAGACTGCTCCTTAACTTTATTTCTCCTGCTCCAATGCTTATCATTTTTGTTTTTGTTCAAGCATCACCGGGGTGCTAGGCCAGATTGGTCCGTAGTCAGCTTTTATTGAACCCTGCATCGAACTGGGCTTTAACCTTGTGTACTTGTGCTTTTTAGCCAGTGTTGCATCCTACGCGTTAGATATTCTTCAAGAACTTAAGGATGAAACAGTGCAGGTGCAAGATCAAATGGCAAGGCTTCATCAGCGTATCGATAACATTGCAGATATTGTCGATGGGCAAATTCGCCAAACTAATGGCAGCAGGAAATCGGACCCTGGTCTGCTTCACTTGCTGCCAACTCAAGAAGAGAGCGACCGCGTGTTGTGTATACAAACGATCAGTTCTTCGTTTTCAACCGACCCAAGCAAAACTTCTGGTCGTCCTGCAGCTGTTGTAGCAGCTTATGAGCGGTGTGAAGGTGTACCGCTACTAGAATTGGTACGTTTTCTAGCCTTAGTAGTGTTAATGGCAAGCACGAGTCTAACCTTAGACAATAGCTAGATAGCTTTTACGACTCTGAGCAGCGAGAAGCATCTGGGAATCAGGTCGATCATTCTATACGTCCAAGTTCGTCTATATCACGAAAGAAGTATAGCAACCCTGGGTTCTTCCTGGAGGAGTGGCTGAAAAATGAGGAAGGGAGGCAGCAGCGTGCGCTGGAAATCAAGGAAGAGCGTCGTCGTGAACGTCGAGATGCACAGAACCTTCGCAAGACGTGTGAGCATACTCAACAACAACAGAGTTCAAGCACCGAGGACGCCAAAAGTTCAGGCAGCACCGACGACGCCGAGCAAAAAATGAAATTCCTCAAGATCCGGTCGTGGAGAGAAATCTACGGCACGGGTGAAGGGAAAGAGTTGATGAAACAGCAGCAGCAAAGTGGACGGAGCCCAAGTCTTCGAGATTTACGCAAGAAGGCGCACCAGGGTCTCGCTTCCATTACGCAGAGTCCGCCACGCGCTGAGGCACAGCGGCCAATTTTACCTCCTCCGCCACCACCTCCGCCACCTCCTGCCCAGCCAAATAGCAACGACGGACCAGATCATACTCGACATCAATCTCTCACCACTGAGCAACTCACCGCTTTGGCTCCTCCAGACCCACCTTCCATCCCAGCAAGTTTAGGCGGCGCGTTCATGCAGGAGATGGACGACGACGAGATCACGATGGAGATGCAGCTTGAGGACGAGTTCCCTAACGGCATCCCGCCGCCTCCGCCACCTCCCGATTCCACCCACCCCGAAGAGTTCACCGACCACGGCTTATCCTACTACTACGACCCGTCAGCGACGCACAACCTGACTCCTCCGCCGCCGCCGCCTGAACTCGACGAGCAGAGTAAATCCGACGTCTACTTGGACGCCTACGATGACGACGAGAATGCCATCCCGCCGCCTCCGGCGGGAGAGTTGGAGCCTCCTCCTCCGCCACCTTCGCCCCCACGTGTCTCCAGTCTGCTGGAGGAAATCCAGCTCGGCGCAGCATTGCGCAGCGTCTCGCAGCGGCCTGCTCCTCCCGGCGCTCCAGCTCGTCCCTTGAGTCCGCAGTCCGCTCTGCTGCAGCAGATTCTGCAGAAACAAAGTCGCGGCCTGCGTCCCGTGGAGCCTCGTCGCCCGCCGCTGCACACGCGCGTGTCCTCCAGCGCCCCGTTCGCCGACTCCATCGCGCGCATCCTCGAGCGCCGCAGCGTCATCGCCTACGACTCGGACAGCTCCCAGTCCAGCGGACACGACGATGATTGGTAGATCAAGTTGAAGTGGTCGCGCAACCTTCGCGTCACAACCTCGCTCACTTACCCCCATAACAAACTACCCTTGTAAACATAATATGTACACCACACAAAACCCTGCATACCCTTATCAAACCAATAGCATGCAAGGCACTGCGCCAGCGCCGCCCTCGCTGTTTGTTCCCCCCATCAACACTCTTGTTGGTGTGATGAAACCTTCTTCTGTTAGAATCGAATAAATCTCTTGACAGAGGACAGCAATTGCAAATTGTCAAAACCCTTTGAAGAAATCCAGCGAGAATAGCGTGATGAACCACGGAGTTGCTCAAACACTGTTTATAGTATAGGCATCGGCCAAACAATCGACTCCACCCAGGCATTTGGGCCACGAACATCGACTGTCATGCGATGAGCCCCTGCTTCGGGCTTGTTCACAACGTGTGGCGGGAAGCACCATTTACTGCGGGGGTTGCGATAAGACAAGCCGGCACTGATCAGAGCATCAATGTGCCATTTTAAAAATGCTCGATGCACAGGAGAATATCGGCGAGCTTTGCACCGTACTGGCACGGCTCCCGGCTTCAGTGTCACTACTCTTCGAGCTTCGTCCACTTTTTTTCAGAAGAATAATTCTGATTTCTTCACGCTCTGCATCAATCTCGCTAGTGAATTTCTCCAACACCGGTGACTTCAGTTTTTCCGACAATCTCTTGGGTTTAATCCACGTGCCCTCCGCAACTAATTGATTCAGCAAGTTGTTGTCACCATTGACACTTCCGCTGCGCTGTCCGGGGTAATTTCGTGTCCATGACCACACACGAAATCGTTGTTGTCGACCTCAGTGTGGCGTTCTTTGGTTGCGCCACAGCCAACTCAGGATTCAAAACCTTTTTTCAGTAGTTGGATAAAGCGCTTTTGCCTCTGCTGGACCGGCAACATCAGGGCATCGAAAGACGCCGCATTTAAAAAACACTTCTTCGGTCGTCGATCACCTGAGTTCTTCGGCTTTTGCTTACTGCTGCTTTTACTCTGCTGTTCATGGGCACTATTTGTTTTACCCACTCCTTGCGGTCCTCCAGTTCCTCGTTTAGCTTGATTTTGTTGCTGTATGGGTTTAGCATTTCCTTTCACCGGATGCTGGGCCGAAATGTGAGCTTCAAACCTCATAAAATCCTCAAGTTCCCCTCAGAGCCACTTTAAAAATGACGCGAGGTTCGACTTCGCTATTTTGAGACTCTGTCGGCTCAGTTGGTCCATTACAGCTGCCTTAAACGAGTGTGGACGCAAGGCATTCACCAAATATTCAACGAGTTTCTTCGGCTCGGTGTGCACAACGTCCTAAATGTTCAATCTGTCAATAATCTCATAAAACTCTGCCATGAGCCGCGAGATGCGTGACTCCGGGTCCTGTAACTCAGTGTCAACACAGAGAGACATCACTTCGCGATCCAGGGTTTTGTACGCTGTGTTATCTGGTACGCGTGCTGATAAAAAATAATCCCGCCACTCAGTCTCTGTGACGTCCTTCTCTTCCTTGAAAAGCTCAAAACCACAAATTCGTACCATCGTTCCTTGCTCGATGCAAGCGCTGAGTGGCATCACGAAGAATTTGGCTTGAGACCCTTGATTCAAGGCCTTGATGCGTCTTGAGTAAATCGCGTCCATAAAACTAGCTGTCCATAAACTCCCTTTTTTCCTTCTTAGAGCTGCCTCTATAAATGGGAGCACAGGCAGATTTGTCCCTGCCGCCACAGTGACTTTAGAAATGTCCTGTGGTTGCTCACTAGCTGCTGGTGCTGCACCTTGTGCGAAGGCGCCCCATCGTGCCTGCAAATGTGGCTGCACAGCTTCTGCTAAGGTCTCCAGTCTCTGCCTTGGAGCCCAACAGCCTGTTCCGCCGCCTTCAGTATCTTGTGCTGCTCCTTTAAATATTTGCGATGCTCATCCATTTGACGTCGCATCTCTTCCTGCTGCTCGACTAGCGAAAGTTGCTGGTCGTGTTGTGCCTGCAGGTATTCCGAAGCTTGTGCTGCAAGGCGATCTTGCTGCAACTGGACCTGGCCGATTTGCTCTGCATTCCGCTGGTACGCTGCAGCAGAATGATGGGTCAGGGCTTCCACCTGACGCCTCGTCTCACTACCTTGGAGCACTGCCGTTCTTGTTGTAGTTTCCTGCGTCAGCCGTAGGTCATGGTCTGAGAACGGCGGCAGTGTAGGGTAGACGGCAATGGGCATCTCGCCTGCGGAGACTGGTACCATTGCGTCGTCAGGTTCTTCCATGCTGGTAGCAATCCAGCTAAAGAATTCTTTGTTGTCGCTTCCGAAGGAAATGAGAAGTGATATGTATTGAGCAGTTCTTTAGCTTGCACTAGCTGCTCTTGTTTCCTATGTATGCCTTTGAGGAGCACCGGTCCGTTAGGCAACCGCACATGCTTCCAGCTCTTGCGTAATTGTCCATGTTCCCAGCATTTGCTTAACCGTCTGTACTTACCGCAGCTGTCGCGTCGTGTTGCTGCTGATCAGCCAAACCTCAGCAACGGCAGCACGATGTTGCTCCAGCAACAACACATACATTCGGCAAGAGCAAAAGCAATATCGTGGAGAGCAAATTCAACTTCGTCGTATTCCGCAAAAACCAAATATCCGCCAAAAGCTAATAAAAGACAGACACAAAAATGCAATGCTTCAGGTTCCAACAGATTGCTGCCACAATGAAAACTTATATAAATTGCAGAAAACATACAAAATTGTGGTTCAATTGTGGCTCAACCTGGCATATGGCATGAAGACAATAGTGTTGCGATAAGAACTAGCAGGTTAGTGCACATGGGTCACAATCCGTCACAATGAGCCAAATTGGGTCACAACACGGCTTCATGAATAATCAGATTAGTATTGAAATGTAACTTATCTAGCAAGCTACTCGTTCTAGGCAGCGCTCACTCAAAGAGTAAGCGGAGGAGTATGCGTGCATACTTTAAGGGTGACTTCTCCCGACGTCTTTCGACAGCGGTGATGTTAAGAGCATGATGTTTCTGGGAAGGATGTCTCGGTTCGAGAAGCTTTCTGTTGGAATATGATCAAGAAAAAAAACAGCCTATGTTTCGTACGACGTGCGTAGGAAAGGTGGGCACTTGTTTAGAACAACGCGCTGATCGTTGGCAAGAGGACTATTGGCACTAAAATGATCTTGACCACGGGTACTGCTGCCTGAATACTTGCTTGGTGTATTTGTTGTTGCGTCATCTTGCTAATTCGTCGACTACGTCTTGCATTGGAACTCCCACCACTTGCTGAAGCCATTGCGCTGTTGGTTGTCTTGGGCGCAGCCTCGAGCTGCGATTGGCGTTGGTTTCACTTTACAAAATAGACTATGGCAGGTGTTATTCCAGCCACAATTGAGCCACAATCCATTGTGGCAATAACGGCGCCAGACTTTCAATGACCATCCGGTTTTAGGTTTGGATCCAGCTACGGGTACGCGCAACCATCTTGGGCATTCACATGAACTTTAGCCATAGCACCTGGTAGAAACATCAACAGTATCTTGCTATTTACATTCCGACTGTTGTTATCCTATTTCGCTGCCGTTTGCCTGCCGCTAAGCGTTCCATGCCGCAGCCATTCCTTTCCGCATTGGTTGTCGCTCACGTTCGCTCACTCGTCATTCTGCATTTGGCGGCCAGTAAATCTCGATGGCGGGTTGAAGACAAACCTTAAAACATCTTAGACAATCATCGAAGGTCCACAAGGTGTCCAGGAAATCGCAACGTTGTTCGAAGACTACATCGGTGAAGCTGAGGTGTCGACAAACACGCTGCATAAACAAGCGGCGCGGAAGAGGTGAAGCGTCCTTACGCAAGCTGGACTGAAGAAGATCTTCAAACGGCCTTGAGAGCAAGTCGATCAGGTACAACTGGGAAGCTAACAATACGACAAACATCGCGTGTATACCAAGTGCCCCGAGCAACCCTCTCCTATCGGCTTAACCTAAAGGAAGCGCCTGGCAAACCTGGGCGTTCGCCAGCTCTGTCGACGGAAGAAGAAGCTGCCTTGGTAGATGCTTTGTTGGATCGTGCTCGCTTAGGGTATCCGGCAACTTGTTCAGAGCTGAAGTGCATTGTTCTGGATGCGTGTCATGACAAGAGAGCGCATCAGTTCTCAGAAGCAGGACCTTCAAATAACTAAGTTTCTTAAACGTCATGGCGACAGATTTGTCTAAGCACAAGGGGCGAATTGATGCTATTGACAGCACCGAGTTTAAATACTTCTTCGCGGAGTACAAACAAGGCTTTGTGCAGAGAAGAAGGCGGCTGAAGACCGCGATCTTAAAAGAAGAGCAGAAGCTTGCGCGACAAATGAAAGCTGAGAAACGGTTGCGACAAGAACGGCGAAGTTGATAAACAATATCAGCGAGGTCGAGGGTCCTGTGCTAAGGCTCCGAAAAAAGCTTGTAGTGGAAGTGAAAGAGGGCAAGTAGTTGCGCCCGAGCACTACCACGATGTAACAACTACTACAGGCGAAGTAGAAGAGTACATTGTATGTTTCTAGATGCATAGAGATTTTAGCCATGGTCTTGCGGACTTGTCTCCATGTGGTTTTTCAATACAGGGTTACATGTACATGCAAACGCTGGCTTATCTTTTCCAGGATTAGTCACGAGTTGGAACTCGCATCGTACCCCATCAGCAAGGGAGAAAGCCGTTTTGATTCCAATCTTTGAGCAGAAATAAAATGTGCTGTGTTTGTTGTGTGCAGCATATTCAAGGTAGCAGGGTTTATGCTATGCTATATGTAGCTTTGTTTTGTGGTACATGTAATGTCTCCGCCGAACAGCGAAAATGCCCTGAGTCACGGTCGTCAGCTTTCGATTTGCTGTTTACGAGATGATGCTTCTTTGGACATTTTTCCTTTTCTCTGGATCTTATCTTCTGAACCCGTGTTGCGACAGGACTCAATTCATCGATAGCCTCGTGTTTGTATATGTAGTGTACGTACAGACGATTGGCGCATCGCAACATTAGCTCCCGTTTGGATGAAGGAACAATTTTCTAACTAGTGATACCACGGGCAAGCCTTGGTCTGTATCATTCGATACTTCCAGAGACAGCAGAGCCGACGTAATCGCAACAACTTCAGCAACCAAGGCGTAACCAATTGTCACGTACACACACCAGCATTAAATGAATTTATCAGACACAAGACTTGCATTAGCATGCAGTTTGATCGACACAGCTCACAGCAGTGGTCGTTATCGACATGTTCGCAATCAGATTTCTCAGGGATTGTGCCGTTCAGAGAAATCTAAAGCAGATGCACTTTGCGTGTACATGAGCACATTATCGATAGAGATCAGAGCGAGGCTTTGCCAAGCTCATGTTTTCGGGGGGAACCAACATCGTATCGTCAAGTGGGATGGAGGATTACTTTGCTCAGAGTAAACTAAAGGCTGTAGTACTCCGTTGCGGATCGGCACTCCAAGATGTTTTAAGCCAACGGTTGGAAGGGAACGGAACACTTTCTTCGGCTCAAAACTCAGTCTGCAATTTACTTCCATCCTCCCAAGTACAAGACATTTCTTACGACCAGCAATGCATCTGCTTCGCACCACACTCCTCATACTGGCGATCGCTGCTTTCGAAGGAACCAACGCGGCGGTATTGAGTCCGTCTCGCGCGACTATGGATGCAACTAATACTGCGAGAATGTTGAGAACCCATAACATCGAACACACGGCGTACGATGATGCGGACGATGCAGAAGTTATAACTAACGAAGAACGGGGAGGGTTCTTTTCTAAACCCCATCATATTGACCTGAAGACTGTATCAGCAGAGAGATTGGAGGAGATCCTCGACAACGAGCCGCTGAAGTTGAAAGTGTTCAAGTACCTCAAGAACAAGAAACAGGTCGACCCGCAGATAGCGTACGTCCGCTTGGGTGGACCCGACAGCGAAGGAGCCAAAGAAAGGTTTTGGAGAGAGTTTGGAGACTGGCATGGCTGATAAGTAGCTACTAGTATTTTGCTGGGTAGCTGGGCCATAGCCGGATGCGGTAGGACGGCCATAACGACAAAAAAAAAAAAACAAAGCAAATATTGGCCCGAAGCCCCTTGTACTCTGATTGCCGTGCTGCAACCCCTCTAGATAAAAAAAGAACACCTTCATACGCCGATCGGAATCATCCACGCCCAAATATGTCCTAGCCGTCCGAAGAGTAAAGCGTCTTCCACATCTCATCTCTTACCACCTAACTTCCCACGTTTTAGCACTAAGCTTCGACGATTTACACTACTGATTAGAGCTCGCCCCCTCACTCTTGGATTTGCCGCGGAGCCGACAAGATGCAAGCGCCCGAGCAGCCCGCGGGCATCCCGTACCTGGGCTCGCGCATCTCGCTCGTGTCCAAGACCGACATCCGCTACGAGGGCTTCCTCTTCAACATCGACACGCGCCAGAGCACCGTGGCGCTGCAGAGCGTGCGCTCCTTCGGCACCGAGGGCCGGCGCGCCGCGCACGAGGCCGTGCCGCCCTCGCCGCACGTGCTGCAGTACGCCACGTTCAAGGCGGCGGAGATCAAGGACCTGCACGTGTGCGAGGCGGCGCCGCAGCCGCCCCCTCCGCCCCCTCCGGCGCCGCAGCCGCCGCTGCCCGCGGGACCGCCCCCGCCCCCGGCAGCCAAGCCCACGCTGCTGACCCCCGGATCTGTCACGGCGCAGACGCAGCAACAGGTGCAGCAGCCTCAACCCCAGCTGCAGCAACAACAGGCTCAACAGGTGCAGCAAGTGCAGCCGGAACAGCTGCAACAGGCTCAGGCTCAACAGCAACAGCAACAGGCTCAGCAGCAACAGGGTCAGAGACGACAGGCGGGCAGGACCATCCCCGGCATGGGCGGCCACTTGCTTAAACGCAAGGAGCGTCGCGCGCCCGGCGGAGCTGAGCCTGGGGTCCGTCCCGACGACGCGTCGGGCGAGTTTGACTTCGCCGAGGGCCTGAACGACTTCGACAAGCAGCAGGAGTTCTCCAAGATGGAGGAGAAGAAGGAGGCCACCGGCAGCTACCAGAAGTCGTCGTTCTTCGACACCATCTCGTGCGACGCGCTGGACCGTCTCGAGGGACAGCGCTCCAGAATGAGCGGCGCCGAGGAGAGGAAGCTGAACACCGAAACGTTTGGTGCCGTGGGGCTCAACAACCGCCGCAACTTTCGCGGACGCGGACGTGGACGTCGCGGAGGAAACCGCAACGGCAACTGGAACGGAGGCCGCGGCAATGGAGGAGGCCGTGGACGCAACAACAGCAACAACGGCTTCCCCCGACCGCAACCGGCGGGCCCGTAGACGCGAGCAGTCGATTTTTTTGACGGACTGTTCGTCGGGAAAGCCCGAGACGCAAAATACTCGATAGGATAAACGCAGCAGTCTTTGCTACGACGCTGACGCACCAAATAATGGACCATGAAACAGCGATATTAGCCTCGTGTTACTTGCTTGTCTTCACAAGATAGGGACAACCCACTTGACTTAGCACAACGTCGAGCTGAGCTGTTGGTCATGTACTTGCTGATCAAAATTTCTGAGATCCTCCTTCTCGTGGCAATGCAAGCTCCATCAAAGGACCTAGCAATAGAATACTTCGAAGTATAGGGAACACGGACGTTCGACAAGTATCGGAGGCAACTACTCCGTTCAAGCAGAAAACAAAGTTCCAGTTCCACGCTGCCATGCACAGCACGAAAAAAAGCCTAACGGACTCGCTGGCAAAAGTTACAGCGAGCCAGCAAAAAAAAATCGATCCGCACGAATATATTTTTATTGCTGTGTTTAGCCATGCCAACATCGCGGAGAAATCGCGGTGGGGTTGCAAATTGCTCGATGTTGTAGTACTGGTCCGCGATTGTGTGTTCATCGCAGCCAACAATACTAACTCCAATCTCAAACAGTGTTTCAAGTGCAAGCAGACGCAAGGCATCATTTTTTTACTAAAGAAGTTGCCATGCGAGATATCTGGTTTAAATGCAGTCAAATCCTGGGGTTCTCAACTGAAGTAGCTTTTTGCTGTCCTCTAGAAAGGCAACATTTGCTGCATCTGAACATTTAGATTTTGTGCCATTGAGGGAAGGGAACAGATTAAAAATGGATTGTCGTCAAAAGTAAAATTGAGGAAGCTTGTTTTCAATCAGGGAGTGCCAGGGTATACTCGGGACCGAGTAATATTCTACCCCTCTAATCGAGAAAAACTCTCGTTCTGGTCATAGTTCCAGCACAGAGCCGAGTGCAATTCCGCCGGGCAGAATGGAGGGATTGGTAAGCTGTGGGTCAATGCGGAGAAACCCTTGCTTAAAAGCCGCAGGGGAGGTTCGAGTGCTCGATTGAGCGTGCTCGGATGAAAAAAAGCGCAGCCTTCATGGAGAAATTGGATGTGCACGCTTGACCTGCACCTGAGGATCATATCGTACCGGAACAATGCGCTGGATGCACAAATCATTCAGCAACTGGCCGAATAGTCCACCATTGCTCCTGAAATCCAAGCAAGCATGTGCAGTCGGTTGTCGTGTATGTTCAGCAACAGGTCTGATAGTGGATCGGGTCAACCCTTCTTTAGCTCGATTATCAGTTGAAGGCCACCAAACAATTGAAAACTTGACGCTACCGCACGATCAACTATTGCGAGATCTGCCGTGACCTTCTCTTGATAGGTCGCCTCGCCAAGCCATTCAGGGTAAAAATGTCATCAGCCCTTGCGATGGCAAACTTGGGGCCTTCTTGTTCCAGTTGCTAAACGGTCATGTTATCCAAAGTATAGCTCAGGTCATCTTCAAGTACGGTATTCACGCCTCTCATTGAGCGTGTGACCTCGAAGTGGTCTGATCGAGTGCGGCCCACTTTTCTTATGACAACCGCGATGTCTTAAACCGATCACCCAAGAATTGATCGTACCCAGCGGCCTTACAGCAATCCGTCTCAACAGCTTACTCACAGCCTACCCATACTTTACCAACCCTCCTTTCTGTCCACCACATGCCCACACTTGGCAGGGAGCTTGCCCCGGTTGATGGGTTCTCATCTCCAGCAGACCCAATCAGCCCTCGATAGAAACAGCTTCCCCAGTTCCAGCTCTTTACTTCCTTACTTCTTCTCCCCCGAAGATCGTGTTTTCAGCATCACATTGTGGATGAGAATATTCACGTAGAATATTTCTTGTCGAATTCGAAACGTCACTTTGAGTTCCATTTTGATATGCTTGCACTTTCAGGAATTGACGCACTGCGCAAACGAATTCAACGTTCACGACCCTTGGTTGTCTTTTGCATCATTACAGAGGAGAAGCTCACTACATCATTCACGAAAGCGATAATAACAGGAACTCAAAGCTTACCAATGAACCTCGGCTTTCTTGGCTCCAACTGAGTTTCAAGAGAATCACTACGTAGTCGTGATTCGCTCTACTTTTCCTGTAGTATCTGGATATCGTCACAGTGTGAACGAGCCGAGCAATATTCCACGAGAAGACAGCTCAAGCAACTGCCGCACACCTAGTAAGTTTGTCAACGAATGGATTTCAGACAACTTCTACGGGGACAATCAAATTGAGGTTCCTCCTCCATAATGACTAGTGGGATCTGAAATGGTCGAGCGTGCAACGGTATTCACCGATGGCTAGAGTATCCCAATTTGTTTTAATGTGACGGGCCTTAGTGTAGCATTGGAAATGTACACCAGGCATATATTGCAAAACTTGTTGACCCAAGTTATTCCTACGGCTGATAAATGTAAACACAACGAAATGCAGCTAGCGTTACCTCCTTGCCTTCCCACCGTTGTGATAAGCATCTTGAGCTTGCAGTTAGGCGCATTTCACGATTTCCGTCAGAGCATCGTAAAACTGCTCACGGTTGAGTTCAGTCTCGTCCTGCAGCAAACACAACAATAGTTAGTTTTGATAACCAAGCAGTACACACAAAGCTGACCTATCAGAACATTTACCAATGGACTGAGCTTCTTGTGTGCGCAAGCAACGAGTTGCTCCAAGTGCAGCTCGGCAACTTCATCCAAGTTGAAGACGCGGCCGTTCTCCAGATCATGGCGAGCAATGTCAATCTGGATAGTGAACCAGGTTTCGATGTCATGAGCTGGCGCAGTTGGTGCTGAGTTGGTGACCAGTTCGAATGGAGGGGGTCCAGCAAAGAGCGAATAGCGAAACTTGATGTAGCAGTGATGCTCGATCTCCGTCGTGATCTCGGTAAAGTCCGTGCTACTTAGCTGCCATAGACACACAAAGCAAGATAAGCAATGCCCTCTAAACGTATTCCAGAAGAACACACGTGCGTACGCTCGTAAGTTCCGCTTTGATGCAGCTATCCAGGTTGTCGTAGTGGAACTTCGCGATATCGAGCAGGAACTTGGTGGCCACCGGATCGGATCCCTGGTTGATGATTCCGGCCGCCTTCTTGAACAACTTGTTCACATATCCGGTCCACTCATCTGCATCAACTGCATAGTCTCCATTTGCGTCCAGCACGTTAAACGGAGGCAGCTTCCTCGAGCGGATGTGAAGACTATCGTCCGCATCATCGTTCTGCTCTAACGAGCGCCACGGAAATCCTTTCGACTGGTCGACCTCGGAATCGCGACGTCCGAACTGTCCTGACAGTTGAGCCAACGTCAGTGGCATCGCTTTCGCTCCATGGGCAGCTCCAATGTCGCTCCACCACGGAATGGCTTGCACCGCTGCCAAGGACACTACAGCTCCCAAGAAAACGAGCTTAACCCCTGTCATTGCTCTGTGAGAATGAAGGAGCCGCTCCACTACAATGGGCCTCGGTTCGGGAGCCGTATCCGACCCTTGACGGTGGCCAAGTCTCCGCCGCTCGTTCCAACAAGTGAACGGTGGACATGCATCGAGTGCCTTTTGACTAGGATCTCGAGCGAAATGGCCTTGCTGACGTGGTGATCACCTGGCTAATAGTTCGGAGGTCGTCTTGGAATGCAGGACTTCCTGGTTAAACAGTGTTGCCGTCACTACAACGTAGTGCACCCAAACCATTCACAACTTCCTCTGCACTGCAGCATCGTCAGCAAAGCTGGAAACGTAGTGCGAAGAGGACATGCACGACAAGCAAACGGCGAGATCCTGACTCCTGAAACTGAGGCGGGCAAAGTCGATCTCGAGATTGGCAGCAAGGATGCACTTCAGTGAAGGCGGGTCTCTCGCAAACTCGACGCTCGATGCCATGCTTACGGAACGCCTCGAGCTTCCCGTGAACGTTGAGTTTGGCGTAACAGGAGAGGCGTGGTGCAGCACAGCAAAGCAGCCGCAACTTCCGCTCAGCTCGGTGGACGATCGCTCCGAATGCTTCTACCTCAATGCTCGACATCCGGAACCGTGGTGGTGTCGACGGAGGACTAAAGTCCATGAACCGCTCGACGACGCTGGACCAACATGCAGCGTGCCGTGCTTCGGCGTAGTTCACCATGGGTATGTGACCTCGTCACTTGTACTTCGTGCGACCACGGCACAACCAACGCCAGCAACCGACTGACATCGTAATGGGGAGTTTGCTCTCGTTGGCGTCACCCAAGACGACATCCTCAACGCAACGACTTCCTGCAGTGCGTGCATCGCCGGAAATTTGCCTCGTGACAGTGAAGATGGGGCCGCTTGGAGCACTCAACCACACAACTCGGACAGTCGAACAGCACGTGCGCGACGGCGACAACGAGCTGAAGGAGCTGGCTCAGATCTTCAGGGCGCTGGTGAGCGGCGACCGACGACCCGAGCGTAAAATGCAGCTGCAGTGAGGCACCGGCATCACCACGATCAGTGCACAGGACAGGTTGACGTCTTGTAATGGTATATTTCTCAGATAATGTGCACTCTCTCTTGCTGGTACGGTGTCAGGACAAATACATTGGTAGGGTCTAGCGGCCTAGGCGCCGATGGGGGTGACGTTGGAGCACTGGCACAGCGACACCTTGCGGCCGTTGAGCTTCTGCGTGTCACGGGCGTTGGGGCTCGGCAGGAAGCTCCGGTAGAGCTCCAACTGCTCGGGCGAAGCCTCGAGCATGTCGCTCACGACGACCCACTCGACACCTTCCGAGTACGGCGGTGTCGTGAGCGATCCCTTGTAGCGGAAGATCTTGCCTTCCAGCAAGCTGTTGAGCTCTTCACCGCCGGCGATCTTGCCCAGCGCGACGTTGTCGTGCTTGTTCGGTTTGAGGGTGGCCAGCTCGTCCCAGAACTGGGCCAGGAAGGCGTTCTCCTTGCCCTCCCGGAAGAAGACGCCCACGACGGCGAGCGATCCGTCGTCGGCCTGGTGCACCAGGTGCAGCTCCATTGCCCGGGCGTTGCCGTTCACCGTGTGCTCGCTCGGGGCGTGGAAGTGGAACTGCACCGTGTAGAACTTCTTGCCGTCGAGCGTGAGCACATTCTGCTCGCGGTCGCTCCAGGCGACTTGGAAGTTCTCTCCGCCGTGCACGAGCTTCATCTCGGCCGAGGCCGAGCCGAGCTGCAAGTTGGTCTCCGCCGAGCTGAGCGTCACCAGCTCGCCTGCGGGGTCCTCGACGATGTCGATGGGCGACTGCCTCAGCATGGTCGGTTGCTCGACCTTGCCGGCGGTGGCCGCGGCCTTGTGGTGCAGCACCTTCGACAGCGACGACCCCATGGTGGCAAGAGCGTGGAAGGCAGAGGCGATGACCGGAACGCGGCGAAACGCAGAATGGCAGCGATCTCCGTATCCGAGCTCGGGCTCCTTTGACAAACGACGCCAAGCCGTTGCAGCCCCAGCTTGCAGCGCTCATCGCAACGCCAGGTACAGCGCGCGTGGCCTTTGTCGCGCCGTAGGGAGTTCAAACGCTGCTTGGTCATGACCAGGCAAAAAAGGCGGAGGATGCGTCGTGTTGCACTGGCACTGGCCCCTGCATCATTTCCTGCTGCATGTGCAGGCCCGGCCTACGTCCAGGTGTCGCAACGGCGCGGCGCTGGCTGCTTCGGGGCTGTCGCGAGGCTTTCAGCGCCGTTGGGGCGAGCTGGGAGCTTTCGCGTCGGAAGGTGGCGGTCGAGGCGGCCGGGTGCATTTCCACAGCCATGTCGACGGCGTGCGCGCATGTTAAACCGCGAGAGAACCAACAGCTTCCAAGAGAACCAACAGGCCGCCGCTCCGGCGCGGCGGATCTGTTGGTTCTCTGGCGGACACATGTAGAGAACCAACACTTGGCGGCGCCAGCATGCCGGCGACCGGCATAAAACCAACAATGCTGTTGGTTCTCTCGGCATTTTAGTCGCAGGGCTACGGTGGCGGCCACGCTGTCGTCGGCACCTTCAGGCCCGCCTCATGCCGACACCTCGCTCGTAGAGCTGCCGCAAAATGGCGGGAAAGTCTCCGCTGGAGCACGGGATTGTTGCCGAGCCTCTGCAGTGCCGCCGCCTGGCGTTGCATGGCTGCTGGCGGGAAGGCGAGCAGGACGCGCTCCTGCATCCATCGCCGGGCTCCGTGACGCACTTGCAGCCGCGGCTTCGAGTGCCGTGGACTGGACGCAACTCGCATGGCGCAACGAGCTCGAGCAGCGGACACTTCTCGCCTCGACGCCCGCCGTCTATGCTGGGCGAGATTTCTCGCCGCCAAGCGCCATCTGCGTCTTGTCACGGCCGAGTCGACATGCGCAGACTCGATTAGCGAGAAAGTAATCGCGCGCCCGGCGCAGTGCTTCAGCCGCGGGCGTCGGAGAGCTTCGCCGGTGTTCGCCGTCTTGACATGTGCACGCAGAATCAGGCGCGACTAGCAGACACTCGACGCGTGCATTCCGCTCGCCATGTCTCCACGGTTTCCCACGTGGTAATTGATGGACGCCTCGGTGCTCTCTGTTAGCTCGATGACGACGCAACGGTGTGCTGATACATGAACCTGTCGGCGAGTTCAGCATTCCTCGTCTGTACTTGTGAACATGGCGTTGTATCGATGGAGGTCACCTCGCAGAGAGTGGAAGACGACAAGCAGCGCAAAACAAGCTGAACTCTTTAGCGATGGAATCTGTTAGACTAGTCTTACGAGCTTGGGTTTGGCGTGCCGTATCGACGCCTAAAATGCATTCCGCGCAGTATGGGCATTGAAGAAATCGTGATAGTCTAGGAGAACCTTTGTGTCCCTCATGTCGAAATTCGCGGCCATCCTCTTTGACAAGCGATCAGTCTTCACACCTTCATCGAACCATAGCTTGAATTGCAGCTGCTGCAGCCTGTCGACGACTTTCTTCGTACCTGTATCTTTATCTAACGCCGCTCGAACCATTGGCGCACCAATCTGTCTTGCCAGCTCCAAACTATCGATTATCCTCTCTAACTCCGAAATTACTGTGACGCGAGGGTCCTTCTTATTGAGCTTTGTCACGTAGGAAATCCACGTGGTGAGTGCCGGGCTTCAAATAGTTTTCTCCTTCCTGGTCGAGCTTGAGGAGCGTGAAAATGTCGTCTGCAGTGTTTTGATTGCTTAGCCAAACCTCTTTTCTTGCAGTCTTCCAGCAATATCCTTCGTGCTTGAGGCTCTCTTCGCGTTTGCAATAAATTTTCCCAAGCAACGTCATTGTAGCGCTTCGACAACGTCAAATACACTAGCTCGTCGACGTTTTCCTTATCCAGCTTAGTTACGTAGGAAATCCACGTTCCCACCACTCGACTTTCAAAGAGCTTGTCACCCTCCTGATCGAGTTTGAGAAGTTTGAAAACATCATCGGCGGTTTTAAGTCGTACCTGTTTCAATCGCACGGCAACAGCCCTCGACTTGTAATGTTTCTGTGATACAACTAAAAACAGTGCGAGATCGTGTAGCGTGTCTTCAGGGCCGAGAACAAGAGTTCGTCCGAATTGTTACCAGGTTTATCCCCGTAAGATACCCAAGTGCTTAGCACAGGGTTCATCAAAATGCTATCCATTTCTTGGTCCAGCTTTAACAGCTTGAAAATATCGTCTGCCGTTTTCCGTTATTCAGCCACATATTGTCTTGCAAATTCTCCATTTCTCGAGCAATTGCGCTGCTGTGGAAGTCAGTTTTGGCGAGATTATTTATTTTTGCGAGTGATTCAGCATCATTGCCCGTTTTGAGTCTCGAGAGAAGTCTTTCGTAAGGATTCTTATCCAGTTTTATCGCGTAAGCAATCCAGGTGCTCAACCGAGTTTTGCAGGAGGTTACCCTAGTTGTTATCCAGTTTCAGGAGGCTGAACACCTCATCGCTAGTTTTTCCATCGTTCTTCCATCCCACTAGTTTGACCTCTTCCAATTTCTCGGCGACCTCCTTCGTACGTGGTATTCTTTTGGCATCGGCAAGCATTTTGGGCAGATCGTCACTGTATCGAGCCGTCAAGGTTGAGACCATTGCTGCTTCAACCAACTCGGGGCTCTTCTTGTAAACCTTTCTTACAGCATTAGCCCACTCCCGAAACTGCGGGCTCTCGAGTATTTTATCTCCTACCGAATCAACCTTATGCCGCAAGAACAGTTTGTCTATGCGTTGCTGTTTGCTCGGTAGTAGTCAAACCTTAGCACTATCCGCAAGTTTTTTTGTGGCGACAGTGAGCTTCTGGTTCACAACGTTTGTTAAACCTTTAAGCTTAGTGACATCCAGCGTTCTTTCACTCAGATTATTGTCATCCGTAACCATTATTGCCTCCACATCGACTCGTAAACTTTCTCTTAGCCTGGCTGTCATCGGAATTAACACTGAGGGGAAAGTGGGAAGTCGAGCGATGGGTAATTGAGTCTATTGCCGTCGAAGCCGTAATAACATACAGCAAGAATACAGCAGTTGTGAGCAAGACGCTCCGGTAGTTTTGGTGTGCATTCTGGAATGAACCACTGGGGACTGGACAATAAATTTTGAAGGTGGTGCCAAACTCGGTCGTGCTTCTGACTTCGTCAACAGGATTGGAAAACCGGATAGGCGTTTGCGAATCGTCACCACAAATACTGGCTTGGTCTGCATTAAATGGCGAGGTCGTGTATAGTTATCATCATAAGTCGAGTCGGCCAAAGTGGTATATGGCCACACCAATAGCTTTTACAACGAGCGAAAACTGTTGGTGTAGAGCGTATGTACTTAAGGTTGCTTCAAACAACTCGACATGAGCATGATGACGAAAGTACTTGCTTACGCGCTGCATGATGTTGCTGTACGAGGATTTGGGAGTTTTTCACAATCTCCAGGTTTTACCCGAACACGAAGTCCACCTCTAAAACGCACTAAAGAAAGTGAAACAACGAGGCAAATAATTATTTACCGCAATGCTGCTATTGATTGACTTGATACTTATTATTTTCTGCCAGCCACTCCACAGAACCTCGCTTGCGATAAGTCACTACTTAAGCACTTTAGCATATTAGGTTTAATAAGTGTTAATGAAGAAACTGTCGTCACAAGAATCGCCCCTCTGGTAATTTTGCTAACGAAACCATCGGCTATTTCACAAAGGAATGCCTTCCTACACTCAGTAACAGAAATCGGTAAGCCTGTAGTGCAGGTGGCTCAGGCTACCGAAGCATGAAGACTCTCACGACATGGACTGTACTAACATCAAGTTAACAACAACGACCGTCGCGCATGCTAATCACTGCGCATCAACATCAGCCCTCATAATCTAGAGCAATGGTGGTGAAGAGCGCAACCACGAGGCATGCCGTCGGCAAGGACAGAGAGTAGAAGTTTACCAGAGAGGATTGAATTGAATTTACTTCGAAATTGCATTCATGCGCTTACACTAGCTGCAAAGTCCAAAGTCCATGAGATTCCTTTTACTTGTATACTGCTAGAAAAAGTATTGGCTTCTCCATTGCAGCTATAGACTTTGCCCAGATCTGGTTGGGTATTCCATGACGTGATCCATTTTGCAATCCGGCCTGTCCTGGGAGTCTGAGCGATTACACGCAAGGACTTCGTGCAGCCCAAGCGCTGGACCACGCACATTGGTAATAACCACTACTCCATACTCCACGTCCAGCCTGCATCGCGGCTCCAAGCTTCGACGCCAAGCTTTCGGCTGGTGCGCTGGTTCTCAGCAGGTTTCATTTTCGTAGCCGCACAATGCAAAATGACCAGAAGGCAACGTGCACGCGCTGCCGATAGATGGTACATCGAGACATGATGTTATCAACGGGGCTTCCTACACAAATTAGGACGCCGGTCTCATCAGAAAACTCCATGATGGTACCACTGCACAATTTCTAGTGAATGGAGACTATCAGAACCACAAGAAGTAGTCTCAGGAATTCGTCAAGGATGTCTATTGGCTCCGCTACTGTTTATCATAGCGGCTGAAATTATGGCCTTAGTAATAAGACAGACAGAAGAAATAACTGGAATTCAAATTCTGGGAGCCAACGGAAAAAGACATACGTTCTCAGCATTTGTAGATGACCGACAGTTTTCTTACAGCAAGCGAATCAGCTACCGAAGGCATTGAAAATGTGAAAAGGTTTGGAAGAATGTCGGGATTGCCAGTGCAGCCGGCAAAAAGCGAGATCATTTTCCTGAACACAGCAGTTAAGCTAAAAGAACTGGAAACATTCCAGTGTTGCAGGGTGGGGATACTGTGCGATATCTGGGGTACGCAGTGCGCACGGGAGATGTAACAGATATGAACATTATGGAGTTGGTTTAGCGTCTGTGGTAATAGCCACACAGAGGATGAAACACGCGCTCCAATGGCTCATTCAAAGAAAAGATATTTACTTCGCAGCATGGGCAGCATGGGCGTTTCGAGGAGCAACGTTTAGCACGGTAAATGGAGTATCACAAAGACAAGAGCCCACAAAACAAGAAAAGCTAACGCCTGGAAATAGGCTACAAATGGATTTGGGGAGCTGGATACAACCACAAACAAAGGCAACAGAGAGTACGACAAAGGAGTATCAACAGACCCAGGAAAAATTAGTTGACGGGGCAACAAGCTGGGACCAAGGAAAAAAGTGGTTCGTTGAGCTACAAGACAGCTACCAGGACCTCAATTAAAGCTACCCCAACAGGAAGAGGCGTTCTTGGCCAAAGTACAATTGGAATGACAACCCGTGGATAAGGGACCAACACGGAAACATGCTAACAGCCAAAAAGTATGAAAAAAAAATCAACCGTGCTTAATCGAAGAACTGCGGATTCACAGGACAGCAGAAAATACGTTTTCAATGACCATTCCCAAAGCAAAGATCAAAGGATATCGTCAAGCCAAACTGCGACGGTGGAGTATTGCGATACTAATGAGCAGTCCGATAATTCCGGTTGGCATGGAGCTACAAGTCAAAAATGAGTTACGGCTAAGACATCCAACAAAGGCACTACGGAACTATACGTGGAAGCTCTTCTCCGAGGGATATGCCAAAGCATCATGATAAGTCAGGATGATAACCAACAAACGACACTGATCTTGGAACAACTCAATGATGGAATTCACTGGAGGATAGTACCGGACGATGCGAGAAAATGTAGCAAGAATACAGACTCCTGGAAGCTAAGGGGAATGCAGGAAGATGATTTGATAGTATTCTATGCACATCCGCTGCTACATGGATTCCCTTGGAGTGTAAGAGAAGCCATAGTAAACGTCTACCAAGCAGTAAAGAAGCAAGCTTTTCAGAGGAACAAAGGAAAAAGTGCAGAATTTGAAAGGAATTCTAACCTTACTAACGAAAGCAGGTCAAAACGGACAGTGGCAAAATGCAGCAATGCAGCAGTCCCCATAGCAAGTCTGGGCCCATCGGCGAGAGCTCACGGAGTATCAAGTATGGATGTCGTATCGAGTAGCGCTCAGGCAACTAAATCTTTATCACAGCGAGTGGAAGGAAAACAACAGTTGTCGAAAGCTAACTTACTGCCAGGGGAAAAAGGAAACTATGGAGCATATCTTTTGGAAATGGCCTTGCGCCGAAGCCTGCTGGCAAAGCTTATCTGCCATTGGACTGGAGAATGTTGGAGAAACCAGACGTACAAGAGGTACTTAATCAATTGTGCGAACCGAAAACCGCCAGAAATATCAGATACATTGAAGGAAAAGCTAAGAAGAGAACATCCCGATGACGAAAAGCAATTCGCGGATGAATGGAATAGGATATGACGCATCATGATCAGCATATGTATAACTATGCTGTGGATACAACGAAACGGAGCCACATTTTTACAAAAGGGAGGTGACCATTGCAGGAAGCGTACAAGAATTTTGGAAAACGGGAATAAAGGCAGCTACGAGCACTAGCCAAAAGAGAATGTTGAAGAGCCAAGACCAAGAGTTCAAGGCACGCGCCTCATGCTAAGCATCTATACTCTAGAAGAAACACCACGAGAGCCGACGTCAAATACGACAAGCCCCGTACAACCACCGGATCTAACAAAGACACTGGCGTTGCTAACCAGGCTACGGATTTACCACACATCTTGCAACAAATATTAGTCAAGCTAATACGTGAATAGAATAGTCTGTCTCTCTCAAAAAAATAAGGACTCACGCATACTGATCACGAACGCAGCCAGCTCTTGACGAATGTCATTTGCCCCAGAGTAAATATATAAATAATAATAATTTATTATTTTTAAATAAATTCCATTTTTTTGTTTTAATTTTAATAAGTTTACATTTTTATGTATGTTTCTATGATTTTTAAAAAAAATAAATAATAAAAAGCCCTTTTTTCTAACGCAGCTGAAACCAGTCGTTGCCGCAACTTAGCGGCTTCAACCGCCGCTTACGTTGCGCCGCGTGACGTGGCCATGTGCTGATGAGCTCATCGCGCTCGGCCCCGCCGGCCACAGCGCCACTTGCAGTCGAAGGAGATCAGGCACGTGCTGGTGGTGCGTCCATGGGCCGGCGGCGCCTTCTCCGTCTTCGCCGCATTTTCCTTTTCCAGCAGCGCCACAAGTCTGCGCGCTCCCGGCAGGTCGAGCGGGCCGGCGAGGGCAGCGGAACGCACGCGGAAGCTGTCGCCGTGTTGTGCGTGACCTGGGGAGAAATCAGGTCGCGAGCTGCCACGCGGACGCGAGTCCTGCGTGGCGCGGCCGACGGCGCTTCTGCGGGGAGTCGTCGGAGAAGATTTGCCGGCGGCGCGGCGCCGTGAGCGTGAGCGGCGAGCGGCTTGCAGCGATAGAACGAAGCGAATCTTTGCATGTTAATGGGGTCTAGAAGAAGGCGGTGGCGTCCTCCCCCGCTGCGTCGGCTCGTGGTCGCTGGGTCCTGGCGCAGCTCGCAGCTCGCGTCCTCGTTCGCTGCAGAGGGAGACGACGTCCGCACACAAAAGCACTATCATACTAGTAGGTCGGGGGCCGCGGTGCTCATGAGAACAAGCGCCGGCTCTGGTTCTCGCGCGGGGGGAACTCCATGGGCACGGCGGCGGCGGCGCTGCCCTTGGTGACGCAGAAGACCTTGGCCAGCGAGGTGCCGTCGCTGATGCCGGCGGCGTCGGCGGCGGCGCGCATGAAGGCGTCGTTCTCGATGTAGGCAAACATGCCGCAGAGCTGGCCGAACTGCACCACGCTGTTGGGCGCCAGTAGCACGCGGCCGAAGCGGCCGCCCGCCTTGGTGGCCAGGAACGCCACCATGTCGTCGGCCAGCGAGTCGGGCGAGATGCTGCCGCGCGGCTGCGCCAGCCACTCGGGCATGGCCACGCCGGCGTCCACGGCGTTGGCGGCGTCCACGAACTGCGCCAGCGCGTTCAGGTCCCAATGCAGCGCGAGGCCGGGCTCGTCCTCGCTCACGGCCGCGGACGACAGGTACTCGTCCACCTGTGCGTGTGGTCGCCCCAGCAGGTTAGTCGACTTCGTTGCAGCAGCTCCAGCCGCTGGCCTCGCAGCTCTGCGCTCACCTGGGCGATGCACTCTTGGTACGAGAAGGCCATCGGGTCTGCGCGCGGGGGGCTCGGGCGGGGAATGAGGCTGCCTGCGGTCGGGGCCGCTGACGCTGCACTGGCTCGGCTGCCGACTAAGATTCTGGTTGAAGCGCAGGCGGCGACGATGCGACGACGGCGCCGGCCAATCACGCGGCGAGCACGTGACACACCACGTGTACACTGCCAATCAGCGCCGTTCGACGCTGACCAGCATGGCGCTGAGTCAGAGGCGGGCGAACGTGTGGTGGCCACGCACTTGGGCGGCGGCAGCGCAGGACGCAAGTGATCCCGTCAGGCAACGGAGGAGTATTGGCTGGCATGCGTCAAGAAGGCTTCCCGCTGAGCGAAGGCTTCCTGGTTTATGACGACGTCGAGAACCGAAAAGACAGGTTGAGTGATGGCGGCGACGCATTGCGCGATCGAAAGCAGAGAGAGAGAGAGAGATGTGCATTCGACTACGTACACATTGCTAACGTAGCAGGCTCGACCAACAAGAGATCTCGCCGCACAGTACTCGTCGTTTCGTCTCGGGCCTGCACAAGGCTGCTCGCAGTATCTGCAAATCCATCGACGACACCCCTGGAAAGCGCAACACGCCGTAACCACCTGGTTTTCCGATCTCTCGACCAAATGCCCTGTGCCTATTTTCTTTAGCGTCCCGCCGTCTTCCTGCCTCCGCTCAAAGTCTCCGTCACTTCCTGACCCGCGCCACGTCACTCAGTTGAAGTTGCCTTTCAATTCCAGGACAATATCCTACTTTACCTTCTCGCGCAGCCTATCTCAGGCTCTATAATCCCTAACATTCCCTTCCACCACACCAGCCCTACTTTAGCGTCAGCCACACCTCCAGCCGCAGCTTCAAGTCAGTCCCCATTAGTCGACCACCAAGACCCAGGAAGCCCCGCCAGCCCCGACGCCGCCATGCAGCCCGCGCCCAAGCCCGAGGCCGCCGCCACCTCCAAACCGGCGCCGCCGTCGCGCGCGCGTCAGAGCCAGCAGCCGCACGCCGAGGCGGCGCCCAAGTCGCCCGCCCAGTCGCCCGCCAGCCTGCTCAAGAGCCCCAGCGCCTTCGAGCAGAAGCCGCTGCGCATGCCCAAGCCCATGTCCATTTGAATGAATCCGACCTTTTTGTGCCAACTGGGCAAAAATTGAGACCCCGGCTGCACCGATTCACTTAACTAGTTACTAGTCTGCTTAGCGGTAGAAGGAGCCCAGAGGCACCAGGAACGGCGACGCGAGAGCAGGCAGTCGAGCTGGCAACGGACATTCCAGCAGCAACGAGCCGTCGTGCGAACCTAACAGAGGCACAATCGAGCTCGGAGCAGGTGCGAGCGTGACGGCCTCACTTGCTGCTACGGAGCACAGCAGCTCGACTCGCTGGCGCAGCTTTAACTCGTCGACCCGTTCGAGACATTGAGATTCGTTGTTCCAGGTGGCTCCGAGCAGCACGACGCCTTCCAAGATGGCGATGGTGTTGCGAGGGAGTGACGATGTGCTGTCAGTGCTGTCCTCCTGCTCTTCAGCCGTATCGGGAGGACGCAGAGTGAACTGAAGCGACAGCTTGCTACTAGTCGAAGCGGAGCTGTAGTTCATCAATGCAGATTCGAGGATATGTGTTACTGGAAGGCCTGTGCCGATGAGTCCAGGAAGCCACCACCGTGGAGGACCGGTGGGGTCAACGGATTGGCTTGCGGTGAGGAACTGGTGCCAATCCTGGTAGTGCTGCAATACGTCATGCAACGACCACGTGGGTGAGATTGGCGGTACGAGCTTAGTTGATGATGAAGCTCGACCGAAAATGCCCAGCGGAACCTCATTGCACAGTATTGCCGCTACTTGCTGTCGTATACACGCATCCTCGATGTCGAGAAGGGTCAGTGAATGTCCCTCTTCTTCCTCGTTTTGCTTCTGATGTTCGTCGGTGCTTTCATCAGCATCGTCGTCTTCTTCACCACTCTCTGGCTGCTCAGCCAAGGAAGTTGTCATTGAAGGGGTATCACTTGGATCTTCGACTGCGTGTAGACTGGTAAGGATTCCTTCAAGTGCAAGTGTGCAAGCACTAACTTGCAGATTATACGTTATCACCGTTGCTTTCGTGGCTAAATCAGTCTCCTGGTTTTTCAACCTGCCACATGCGAGTTGTTCTGGTTCAACGTCAGCGCTGTCTCCACAGTCAGTGCCAGAAATCCTTTCTGCTTGATTCTTGCTCTCTTGATCGAAGCGAGGTGGAAGCGCTTCTGTAATGATTTCATGAAGAACATCGATAGCATCTCGCAACGGGATTGTGGCCACCATTTCAGCAGAGGTGGCAAACAAAGTATTTGACCATCCGAAAGACCACATCCACTTTGGTGGTGGATGCTTTGCTATCTCAATGCCACTGGAAGTCATCATCAGGTCTCTAGATGTGTCTTCAAGCGAACCACGGGGATTGTTGCTTGTAAGTTGATGTCCAAGCAGTAATGACTGAAGCTTTGAGTCAATTTGAGGATCAATGGTGGTAGAATATCCCCACAGCAACTCCAGCCATTGACGCATGGACAAGTCTGCCTGCCGCAAACCTTCACTTGGAAACGCTAAGAATCCCAGGCACAGCGAACACTTTACATGGGACAAAGAACTAGGACCTTTGACCAACGACATGGAAGAGCTCTGTGCCGATAGCGTAATATCGCCCGATGTGCCTGCACCTCGTAGTTGGTCACGGACAGTCATCTGCCGGCTTCTCCCCCTAACGCTTTGGAGAGATCCCAAGGTACCTCCGCTTTCTACGGTTGAAGACTCATTCCAAAATACTAGCTGGAGGCACTCGCTGAAATGTCTTCGAAGAAACTCAACTTCTTGATTTCCCGCAGCCAAACGAGTATAAGAGCTTAGCACAACCTGCTGGTATATCCGCCGCTCCAACACTACGCTGTACTCCGAGCCTTTCCCAGTTCGACGATGCTGGGGAGAGTGATGATAGTGTTGTTTCTTTTCCACAACTGTAGTAAGGTATTGGTTAATTGCAGTGATAAAATCATCATCGTTGTAGTGGAATACAGCTCCTGCACCGTCGGGATGGTGCTTTGGTGGCAGGACGCCAGGGTAAACGGCTCGCAAAACGTTTGCTCGGAAGACCAGCGTCGCATGGAACAACACGAGTCCGCTCAATACCTGCCAGAAGTACGTCAACGGAACTCTAGGCGTATCGTCTTCCGTAGGCTGAACAAGTGTGCACAGCGTTTGAACACACGGATGCATGGCCAGACGGAGGATCGTGGACTGCAGACACTTGCTGATAGATGCTGGTGCCTGGCTTCCGCTTGATATACCTGGTTCTTCCTCGTACTCGTCTCGAAAGCAGACAATATTTTGCCGAAGATGGACTGGTAGCGTGCTAATGTCATCTACTGCTGCCACCAGTCGAGGATACGTTGGTGTCATCCGGTCGATAGCTGAAAGGCGACGCACCATGGATTGAGAGGTCGATGATCGGCGCGCCGTCCCGCTCCTTACCAGAGGAGGTGTTGAGGACGTGGAAGCAATGACGTGTGCGTTAGCCAAGCCCAAGCTAGACGTCATGGTTGTTCGACCCAAACTCGAGTCGTTACTTGCATTTTCACTTGCTACAATACTTGGACGCTTGATAAGAATTTCTCCACCAACGACAGCGCTCAGATCCATACTGTTATGGCGCTGGAAAGCTGCCGAGGTCGTCCGACGGCTTGAGCGATGAAGAATTTGGAAGAGCCCTTCCCAGTACTCAGGGATTAACCCGCTATTGTTCATGTTGACTATCGCAAGTGGAACTTCCTCCAGTACCTCCAGGTGCGTTTTCTCCATTTGAACTACCTGCTTGAAGCTTTCAGCTGTAATCAAAAGTTGCTGTGCCTCGGTTTGCTCGTCATCTTCTGGAGGAGGAACGCTGGGTGGAAGAACGTATAACCGCGTCAGAGGGACTAGTTCCCCTGCATCGGCGTTTCCTAGCATTGCCGCTATATTGTCATCATCTCTGACAGCACGGAACTTTCTCTCTCCAAGCATCTGGAGTACTCGAACTTGAAGCCATGTTGATCCTTTCAATCCGTAAAAGAATACGCGTCGTGCAAAGCTGAAGCTGTGGAATTCGTGCCGTGTAAATACGATCGCCGCAGTTTTCTCAGGTAGCGCTTGTATCGTGCGCAACCAAAAGCCTTCCATTGCTGTGGCTTCGTCAACATCAGCAGGGGTAGTATTTGCTATGCCTGAGCCACATCGGTGGAAATTAAGAGGTACTCCATATCCTGCTAAAACTCTATCACATACGTGCTGCACTGATCCAGGAAAGAGCAGAAGACTAATGCAAAGTCGTTCCGATCTCGATGATGTCCCTGGTAGAGCTGAACGCATGATCGAGTTGACATCGCTGGCATCAAGCAATGTGTGGTCCGACTTGCAGCCGTTGAAAATTGTACTTACAATTTGTCGCTGTAATTCGGTTCGGGTACTGGAAGTTGCAGCGGCCTGACAGATCTCTGCGGTGATGGAAGACGAGCATCTACCTTGCTTCTTCAGTTTTGCTTGAAGCAAAATAGTACTGGCCGATCGGGGGCTTTTGAAGTCACCTGCGTCTGGGTTTTCACTGACCTCCACTGACCTCGGAATTGAGTTCTGGGCCAACGGCTGAATATCCTCCAGGAAGATGATCACTTGCAAGAGGAAACGATACCAATCCCCGTTTGAAGAAGTAGGTGGCACCAACGGCGCAATCCGAATCAGTAGTGTTGTTAACAGCTCCGACGGTATTCCAACAGAGTTTAATCGTCGTCGCGATGATGCGGAGAGTGGAGAGCTTGTTGCGCCGCGTGCGAGTAATAAGCTTGCACGGTGGCTCGAAGATGGCCGCTTTGCATCTCTTAGCAATGGTGTGGTTGGTGCTGTCGGGACTGGCGCTGTTGTCGTCGACGTGGGGATCAAAGTGTCAAGCAAGAGAGAAATAAATACCTGGAGCGTCAAGGGTGGCGTTCTCTTGGACCCAGCTTTCCCAACCGTGACGTTGAAAGCATTAAAAACAGCAGCTCCGGTTCGAGCGATCGCCGCACACTGACGTTTTACAAGTCGAAGCTGCTCCTGAATCTCGCGGCGTTTATCCCTTAGTCCTTGTCGAGCTTCCTGGATTGCAGACAGTTTCTGGCGTAGCACCTTGGTCTGTGCAAGTGGGAATTGGCTTGTCACTGCTGCGGCCTCCAAAAGCTTTGTGAGCTGAGTGTGTGATGCTTCATACTCCTCAGCAAGTCGGCCGTGCTCTTTTAGTGCCTTTTTCAATGTAAACGCTTGCGTCGACTCGGATACAATTGCTGTTTCTACCGAGTTTAGCACTGAGCTACTCCAGATCTTGTCGAGCATTACATCGGCCATGTCATCAGTGTGCAGTTGTGCGTCCAGGGTTGGCAGCATATCCAGTAGCTCACCAAATGCCGATCGAGATGCGTTCGACGTCAGGATCAAACGGAAATTAGGATGCAGCGCAATTGTTCCCGTGGTAGTAGAACTATTGCTATTGACTGTGTATTCGTCCTCGTTCAAGGACGCGTCTGAGGAGATTTGAGACAAAACAAGATGCTCAACACCATCGATGCGCTTCGTTCTCCACAATAAGGCAGCATGCAGGCACACGCCGTGCTGCTCGTCGCGCCGGAGCTCTGAATCGAGTGGCTCGACATCCAAAACTAAAAGTTGGTAGCCCATGCTTGCAGCTAAACGGAACACCTCATCAAAGTCATGTGCTCGAGCGTAAACCATTTGAAGTTGGTGCCAGCGCCAAACACGTCGCGCACAATTGACAAACAGCTCCTCGACCTCAGGAGTAAATCGTGTGATCATTACGACATGCATTGCTGGTGTTGCTGCTACCAAAGACAACAGCGATGCATCCCAGAGCCTGCGCCGTGAAAACCCAAGACCTCCAGCACCGGTAACTAGCTTCAATGCATCCTGTACTTCCATGGCTCCATCTTCGGGATAGTCACCCGAAAACAAGACGGACACCGGTGTATCGTGCTCACGAAGATTGGTGGGCACTTGTTCAACTGTAGCTGTAATCCCCTTTAGCACTACAGCAATTGAAGGCATGAAAGTGCAGCAAGTCGAAGTCGGCGGACACCCAGGCGTTAAGCCTCCGTAGCCACAGTATGCCGCCTCCCATGCTTTAAAAATCTGGTGACGACGAGGAGAAAAACTAAGTTCACACGCGTACGCTAGTGATCCAGCCGAAAAGAGAGCATTCCACGTCGTGAGCAAAAATCCGCGACGCATTGAGCTGGCACTTGCTGCTTCGTGTTGCAGTTTACGATCTTCTTTCAGTGCATCTAATGCAAGTCCGCCGCTATCGCATCGAGCGTCCAGCCATGAAATCTCACCCGTTAAAGCCTCCTTACGAGTGATGGCAGAATCAATCGCGGCTTGTGTCGCTTGCCAAGCCTCGTCAGCCTCCACGACTCGCTGCTTGCTGACCTGAAATTCCTGCATTATGAGCTGCAAACGGCTTTGGGCCTTCTCCAGCTTGTCAAGTGTTGGCTGTACTTGTTTTCGTGCCGAGGAGTATTGATGAATAGCACGCACCCAACCAACCATGGAGGCAGCGGCCACACTTTGTCGCTCGACTTCTTCTCGGCAAAAACGTTGGTCGCTTAGATACTCAGCTTCCAGCTTGGCCAGGGTGGCAGCGGGCACTGCGTCCTTGTTAAATTGCAACAAAGTCTGCACGACATTCGCGTCTCCTAGGAGCAGGCGACGAGCACTCTCCCATGAAGGCTCAAGCTGGAACAATACGCACACTGCTCCAAGCACAAGGTGTACCAACGGAGGTGGGCTAACAAACGATTTGATCTCCACGATGTGTCGTCTGTCAACAAGTAACAGGGCTCTATTGGCCTCCTCCAGACATGCCATGGGCTCTCGCAATTCTTGCTGCGCTATTTCCTGAGCTTCGTTCGTGACCTGGATCTGTTCATCTGCTGCTGTCTGGAATCGCTGCATTATGAGACGGATCCGTTCAGCATCTTGTTTCTGCTCGATCAGCTTCGCTTCGTGATCAACAAGCTGCCGATGGATTGTGGTTAGCTGTTCGCTGAGGATGACATCGCTTGAGCGGAGAACACCTAGGTCTCGATCTAAGCGGTTGGACAGATCGAGAAACCATGATGCTTTGGCCCGAGCAACTTCTTCGCGCCGGTAGCCCTCCACGACGAGTTTGGCAAAGAAAGCTGCCACTGCAAAAGCTCTTGTTATGGGAGGGCATTCACTTGTGTCACATCCTCTCGCCTTGTCGCTTGAGAGTTCCTTGATGACAGCGAGGTGCATATCTGTCGCCATGCATACAACATTCCAGAGACCTCGCTGCATCTGGTGAAGGAAGTCAGCCAAGCCTCCGTCTTCAGGCTTTCGATCTGTTGTGGTGGGTTTGCTCTTGTGTTCGACGACAAGCTGTTGCACCTCAGTATTAAAATGTCCATATAACAACACTCGAAGAGAATCACGGTCAAGCTGAGGTATTGAGACGACGTCACAGATTGCGATCGCGTTCGGGCTAGCTGCGCGAACATAAGTCTCGTGCTCTTTATTAATAAGCAGGACAACACGGAGCTTAGAGCACATGCGAGCAACTGCACTCGCCCATTTACCGCTAGTCACACCAAGCGGTCTTGTGAGTGCCATGACTGTCGCAGCCACACTTTCACTCTCAACTTCGCGCTGACGACGCAAATCATCGGTGTCCTGTTGCCATCGGAGATCAACTCGTGCAAGTTTTGATCGCATTTCACGCTGGTACTGCACTTCAACTTGCTGGAACGCTTCTAGCAATTGGGTCGTCGGTGCGTCGCGCTGTTTTTGCTGTAGAACTGCCAGCGCCTGATCCCTGGTGGCTTCGGCTTCGGACCGGATGTGCGCAACTTGAGCGGCATGCTTCGCCTTTAGTGCCAGTAGTCGTTCATCGCACACCCTTGTCGCAAGGTGTACTTGTTCCTCCAGGGATAGCGCGCCAGGTACTTCTCCTGTTGTCATGAGAGCATGAAGCTGGTTTATGATTGCAACAGGAAGCAAGTCCAACCGTTTGACCACCAGCGTTGCTTCCTGACCAGCCACACCGACACGCTCGTAGAGCTCTAGCAGCAATCGCTTCCACCTTGTTTTTAAGTAGCTGCTAACACTGGTGGTGATGTTGGGATCATCTACAAGACCCGATATCGTAAAAATTACGCTATCGGTCTGCCCTGGAAGGTGGGTTTCAGGCATCTTCAGTACAGTGGCAAAACGTAGCAGCGTGTCCGCTCCGCTACCATTGCTATCCATTAAAACAAGCCGTGCCGCTGGACGCGCGAGAACTCGATCAATCCTCACTACAGTTCGAGCCTAAGCCAAATGACAGTGTAATTAGTTTCACGAGATGCCGAGTGAAAAACAGAATGGATAAAGACTACGCACCAATTTAAAGGGGACCGGAGGAACATCTCCAGGCAACGCGGTTGCGTTCTTTGAATGCCAAGGTTTCAAGGTCATCCTAGCGGAACTAAACGTGCGAAGATCGCGATAATATTGTTGCAGGTTTGCAGTGGAAACAGTTTCAGTGTCATCTTCGAAGCTGATCTCAGCATACATCCATCGGCCATTCTTGTCAGATGCCCCATGTAGAGTATCAGCGTCTGTCAAACTGCTTATTGCAGACTCCAGGCTCCTTTGGCGCATGAAACTAGCACTACTGCGTCGGTAAGCACGTCCAGATGGGCCAGCGTCGCTAGAAGCAGCGACGCTGTCTCCTTCACGTACTGGATCCAGTGATATTGGAGCACCACCGTAATACACGCTAGCTGGCACAAAGGCCCACAGACCTCCCACCATTGCTGCTCGGTGGTGCTGCTCTTGAAGGGGGCTGTACTGTTGGCTGGGTCTGGAGATCACTTTACCACCGCTGGGGGTTGATGCCGAGCTTCGAGCTGCAAACAAGGATAGCAGAGTGGCTGGACTCGCGCTTTCGTCGTTAGCATGTTGGTTTGCTTGTACAGATTGCCGCCTTGACACGACAACAAAGCTCAGCCCAGCCCCTGGACCCAGGGATAGCCGACTTGCTCGAGCACTGGCACGTCGTTGTGTTACTTGAGATACAACTCTTCGCATCCGCGAAATTTCGCCAGCAACATCGCCATCCTGTCGAGGTGAGCGCAGACCCATTGAAGGTTCTTGTAGCGTACGAGAGCACTCGTGCACCCACAGCCTCACCAATGTCTCCACGTCTGCTAGCAACGACGGACTGACGCCAGCGAGTCCTTCGTACACTCGAGCTAAGTCTTGCAAGTGATATTTGTACGTCCCTCGTAGTCGATCCCAGAGAACAGTCGTCGCAGCAATCACTAGTGGAATCGCGTACCGAACAGCAGTTGGAAGCGTTCCTGTTTTCGAGGAGTTTCCGACTATCCAGTGACTTTGAAGTGCTTGTCCGAAGATATGATGGAGCTCCTCCAGCCCACATGATGGAGCTAGAACTGGAAAAAAATGAGCTGTCAGTTTCTGCAGCGGTTTATCTACGGCATTTTCCGATGAAGTTGTGTGGAAACTATTGGTGTGCATTGAGGCAAAAAGCATAAGATTCTCAACGGAGATCGGTAGGCAACTTGCACCACGAAAGACAACGCGATGCTCCTGAACAGAACGGAGATAAGCGTAGACCGATGGGAAAAGCGGCCGCTTCGTGCTATCCGAATGCTCTGGTATTGCCAGATGTAAGTCGTCGAGAATAAGCAACGCTGTCTTTCCTGGTGGCGGCTCGAAAACTCCAGTACGTTCACGCTGCAGCATACGCTCGAGACAATTCGCCAATTCAGTTGCGGCGTCACCGTTGTAAGAGCCAGTAGTGCCGTGGGGCATGGCAAAGAAGAACGGGATAACGTCGCCACGATCAAATTGACGCACCATTGCTGTCTTTGTGAGGTCTGTTGACGGGGTGATGACTAAAGGAATTCCTTCTTCAGCTTCGACAACAGACGCCATGGATCGGTTATCACTTGTTGCACTGATGCTTGCGATGGAGGCATTTCGTGAGGACTGAAGACTGTTATCATCACCCGTGTCCTTCTGGAGCCGCATAGCCATCCACGTAACAAGCGATATTTGCCGTAATCGAAGGCGCTTTACTGAGGCGAGCGTTGCTGCCTCCATGGCTTTCGATAGGACAGGTTTTCGGGATTTATCGCTGTCGTCTGCGTTCGCTTGGTGCACTTTCAGCAGTTTAGAGATGCCACCAGCCGCTATGATTGATCTGATGACTTCGATTTGGCCCAGGAAGTTTCGAGCTAGAGTCGTTCGTCTAGCACTATCGTCTCCAAGAAGCAGTACACCTCGTCCTGAACGGAGTGCTTCTCTTATTGCTGCGTGAACCACAAGGCTGGACGATGTCGGAACAAATAATGTGCTGATACTACTGGTGTTGACGACTGGAGGCGGAAGTGCAACTTGACCTGCTGTACTCACAATCGACACGAAGCGCAGCTCTTGCAAGTCCAAAAGAGTCTCGAACAAATTTACGTCCACTCCACAGTCTATCCAGGCAGGCGTGAGATGCTCGAATTCGCGTCGTATGACATCGCTGACTTGCCGCTGGATGACAGGATGACCACCAGTGCAAGCTGCAAAGCCCCACAACAAGCTGAAAATGAGAGCCATTTCCACCCGAATCTGCCCATTCGAAGTGTCCTGAGCAAATTGAGTTACTCCGTCCGCACTAGAATTGTCTTCGTTTGAAGTACGAGTCGTTGGATCTGGGAGAGCGGATGCAGTGCTGATAAGTGACTGGAGCAGAGATGTCAGGTTCGTTGTACGTTGTAGTGATGAAAGGTAGACCATACCACTGCTGCTGGTATCGAGAACTGTGGTAAGTTCTACCAGCATCGACGAATTGAGTAACCATTTTTCAAGCACATTGAAGGATTCCAGTGGAGACCATCCTTCCGATTTAACCACTTCATTCTGCTGCTGGGTAATGCGGTCACGTTGAAGAACCAAGTACCGGTGCAAATATGCCGTTGAGATGGCCATTCGTGACTGTGTGTCAATTGGTTTTGCTCGCCGACATGACGGTTTAATCTCTTGAACAGCACCCTCGCGGCTGTCTGCGCTCAAATGGAGTATTGCACTCACGTGCAGGAAGCTTGGGGTAGCGTCGCGAAGTTGCAAAATCTCAAATATAAAGCGAAGATTAGGCGGTAACGTCATGAACTCACCGTCTTCAAAGGCTAGCAGAGTGGACATACCGCTAGGATTGGAGAGTACAGCTAAAAGTCCTTCCAGCCAGCGAAGGTCAAGTGCATCGTCAAAGACCACCCAGACTTGGTTGTGCAAGCTACGAAGAGATTCTGTCGGCTTTGAGTTGTTAGCATTGCTGGCGTTTTCTTCGCCTGTCATATAGGAGGTAGGATTTGGATTATAGCGTTCTTGTGCTTCGCGAATTAACTGGCCAAGCATGCTGGGCACACGGCCACGCCCATCAAGTGATACACCTCCATATAGCTGAGAGGTTGTCAGCGCCATCGGCAAAACAACATGGACAGCTACACTGGGCTGCGAACCCTTGTCAACCTTGCTCGTCAGGAATGAGTTGGAACGTTTTGAAATTGCTGCTGGTGGAGTCTGCGGAGCTGTGGGTCCGGGTGTATGTGTTTTGTTTACGTTTTGTACGTCCCCATCAAGAGAAGTAGACGTACCCCCTTCGTTCTGACGCTGAAGGTATAGCTCAAACGCTTTCGCAAGGACTTGATAAGAAGTTGTCTTCCCAACCCCAGAAGGGCCAACTAGAATGGTGCTGACACTAGATGTTACCGCTGTAGCGAGCGATGAAATCGAGTCAAGCATGGCACGACGCGGTATAAACTTCATTTCGCGAATTGCAAGAGCTATGCTTTCCGGCAATTCAGGTGTTGCTGCTGTTTTCGAAAGCTGGACGCTTGTGATTTCGTGGTATACACTGTAGTCTTCATCTTCGAGAGTTGGGGACGGGAAAACGTTTTCAATGAGACCTTCAATCCCTTTGAGCAGGTCAGCGTTGATCCGAACGCTGAAGTACTTCATCACAGATTTGTGAATGAACACTTCTTGCAGGACTGTTTTATTGCTCGTATGACCTGCTGCTGCATCTAGCTGGGCTGCAGCATCGGCGATAATGCACTTGAGAGCTGAAAAGCTAAAAGGGCTCTCGTGAGACGATAGTTTTTCTCCTTGGGCAAGCGCATAGGTAGAGCGAGCTTGGTGCCACATGATCTCAAGCTTCTTGGAAAGAGTGCCCGGGTCACTGAAGTTTCTGCTGAGAAGCAAAGCCTCGACAATGTACTTCCGATCCCAATGAACGATTGCAAACCGGCTCAAAGGTTCCGTCCAGATGCGAATGTCTTCTGCGTCTGCCATCGATAAGTTCAAACTTGAAGGAAATACTATAAACATTGCTGTGCTGGGAACAAACGTGATCGGCGAATGATGTAAGCCTACAATGGGGTTCTTGGTAAGCACCGAGTGTTCGATCATCTCGAGTGTTGTTACCAACGACTTGATCAACGAAGCATTGCTCTCAACTTTATCTGCAAGTTGAAGGCTCGCGCAAAACGTGCCCCCTGCGTAAAGTGCTCCGACTAGCATCCGTGTGGCTTGAGAGTGCGATGCCAACGTCGCGCTGAAGTTTCGTCTGCCTAAAATCGAACTCACTTGTGTAGTCAGGGTTTGCTTACCGCTTTCCGAAGGTCCAGTGAGAACACAGCCTTGTGCGTGTCGAATGCAAGCAAACAGCGAAAAAAGCGTGCGAAGGCTGCTGGGGGTTACTACAACATCAATGTTAGGGTTCATGTAGGTAAACCCATACGGAATATTTAGCGTGTTCATCTCGACGTGACATTCGTGGCCCACAGTTGTGGCATCATCCATTCGGTACTTAAGCTGGTATTCCCAGTCCACGGCAAGCCCACCATGCGTCCAGGTGGAAGATGAACTCGTTGACTTTGAGGACACGTGACTCGCTAATGCATCTCTAAAGTGAATTTCCTGTAGTCGCAAGCTAGTGCGCAGTGCAATCTCGCGTGGCGAAAGAATTGGCACCTCTTGTTGTAAAGATGCGAACTGTCGTGATGGAAAGAGCTGGTTCATTACTCGAGTACTGTGAGCTGCGAGATCACTGGAGATCTTCTCGAACCGATTCGTGCCAGAAGCACTCATGATATCCTGTAATCCATTTTCGATGATCCAACATCGCACAACCCGATCTGCCAGCAAAATACTCTTCGAATACAGTCCACAAGAAGGCATACTGTTAGCTTGACCTTACGGTGCAAATGTCATGTCGATTACAAACCTGGATTGGAAAATGGCTGATGTCAAGTTTAGGAGTGGCGACACCCAGGTCAGATCTTTCGTAGTGTGATAACATTTCAATGGCTTGCTTGGTAGATCGTCGAAGCTGTTCAGCAAGTCTTTTCTCCACCGCAGCCAACCATTGCTCCACTGGCCCTCGAGCCTTCAGGTTCTTACCCATGGGAATCGTTTCCGCTTCTCCATGCACTCGTGACGTTACCTATCCAAACCAAAGATTCGTGACTGCTTTTGGCAAAGAACAACACAGCTAGTGTTACGAACCTGAAGAATGTCTTGAAAGCCATCTCGAACGCCGAATACTATTCGACCGACATTGTCAAAGCATTGATAGAGAAACGATGGAATGCATCCCACGTCGCGACACCTTGACAATAGCGTTGCCAGCTCGAGATCGGATAGTTTGAAAAAGGCTGGGAAGACCTGCCGTTTAATCTGTTGTATAGCCGAAGAATGCACGTACAATTTGAATTAGTACTGAGGTGGAATGCGTATGAAACGAAGATTTTACCTCGAGATGGTCAGCCAAAGCTTTTGCTGCAGCTTCAAAGCCTTCGAGAATCACGTGTAGAGATTGGCGCTGTTCCGGGCTCACACCGAAGGGTAAACACAACGAACGATTGTACAGATTCAGCGTCAAAGAGCGCCAGGTGCTATCGTGCTTTTGCAGCTGCTTCGCTTGTTCAGGAAATGTCCGTGCAAAGTCAATTGAAACCAGACGCTGAGTGTAGTCCCATTTACGCTGGCATACTTGCAACAGCTCCAATGATTCCTTGGTGTGGTTTAGATCCGATAGCATTTTTGGAAGGCGTTCTTGGACGACTAGGGAATACGTAGACAAGTCCATGACCCGAAGCAAAACTTGACTTTCCTCAATGAGAGACGCAAGCTCAACACAGTCGCCAATGCAGTACACATCTCGTCCATCTCTGTCTTTCCTGGGTTCTACCGGAATTTCTTGTGCTTCCCACGTGCGTACAACGCTCATAAAACTACCAGCAATAGCTGCCTCAGCTGAAGCTTCCTCAGACACGTGACGGATTGCAGTTCCGTGCGCTACAGCATTTACTTCGAGCAATTGTTGTACCTGAAGGTCGAGACGTGCACTTAAAGAAGAAGTCGTGATGACATCATCGAAAGCAGTGGATACTTCGTCGACTCCACTATTTTCCTTACTCTCAATGCTAATCGGCATTAGCGAGCACTGCATTCTGTGCTCAAGCTTGCTCCAGTGGCGTTCAGCCAAATGTGGGTTGCGCAAGTCGCGAATAACGGGTGCAAGACCATGCAGTGTGGCTTGAAGCTTCTCGAGACGTTCAAGCTCAAAGCCTCCTGCCACCCGGGTAGCACATTGGCGAATATTTTCTACGACGGAGTCAACATGGCTTCCAATAGTGCCCATCTTGTCTAGATCAACCAATCGAATTGTATCAGTACTGCAAACACTCAAATGCTCATCTGCCTCACAAACTGCTTCCCAAAGTTCCTGCGCAAATTCACCAAAATATTAATCATCCAAATATGATTATCAAACCTACACAACTAAACGTACACTCTTTAGTTTTAGTTCGCCAGATAATTCGTTCAGATCTTCAAAGGTTTTACTCGGAGGGCGAAGGCCACTTGAGGCTTCTTCGAATACCTGCTGGATGCGAATAAGGCGTCTTGCCTCCTCCTGCATCTGTTTAGCTTCATCGTACAATTTGACCGCATTGTCCCTAGCGTCCTGACATGAACTGGTTTTAGCTGCCATGGCCTGGTCACTGGCTGTTGATTGCAACCAACTCATCCTTCGGCTCAACTAAATTCCGAGCCAACACAGCACCGAGGTCATAAATTCACAATCCTAAGATGATATCACATCATTTCTCTCTTACCTTGGCAAGACTTTCACTTTGCAAAGGTGCGTAGTTCTGCAGATCAGTGTCTCGGTTTGCATAGGCTTCTTGAACGTGCGACTTTAAAGCCTGAAACTCTGGTTCACATAATTCAAAGGTTTTGATTGTATCTGCTGTTGCGCTAAACCTGAGTGTGTCCAGTACCCCGAAGAAGTCATGTATGAATGTCAGATCGAGCTCTTTATCCAGCACCTCATCGTACACTTCCTACGAAGTCATGAGCATACAGAACAGATGGTTTACCGTGAACATCCTGGCAGTTCCAATTCTACAACAACAACAAAAAACTACAGGTACGAACCCGTAAATTCAGAAGATACTTGGTAAAGGCGTCCAAATCCTGCACCATGGGTTTTTCAATCTTGCTGCTAGAAATGTTAATGTAGTGGAGAAATTGATCGCATTTTTCACGTGCAAGTCGAGGTAATAGCTCACGCATGACATCCAGGCATCGTGCAGGCGATGGCAGTAGCTCAGTCTGAAGTTGATGCATGTTGAAGTGAAGAAACTCAACGTTTACTGACATCCTCAGTGTCTCCAAAGCACGCAACTGTCCACACAAACAAATGCAAAGATTAATTTCATAATTTTTCTGCTAAGCAAAAACCTTTTTCAAAGTACCTGATCCATGAAGTGCGTGGCATCGTCCATCATCTCGTCCAGGTTGTACTCATTTCGACGAAATAGCCGTGCCTTAAGGTCGAAGTTAATACTCTCGTTTTGTTGCCGAAGTTCGAGTACTTTGGCATAGGAGGCAGCCAACTCTTCAGCACCGTGCAATGCACTGCGTACGAGATCTTGGATACAATCGCGAACAGATAAATAGTGCATATCTTCCTCCGTCCGTTCGAGAATACGATCCGCAGGGCTTCGAAACCGTTCCTCATCGTCGTTGGCACCGCCATTATCATTGTCCTTTTGATTCTCTTGCTCATCAACATCAGCGGGAAAGCTAACACCCATCCTTGAAGCAGGCGCTGTGGATGATCGTAAACCTGCCCTGGAATTAAACTCTGTGTGCAGTCTCAGTGCTCGAATGTCGTTAGCAAATTCAAGAACGGAACGGAGCTCGGGGCTTGAAAGAAGTGGTGGCACTTCTCGGAAAACCTCAGTGAACCCAATGATTATCCCTTGAAACACACGAACAAGCAATGCAAGTTCTGGCTTAAAGCAGATCGTATGTCGCTGTCGTCCTCGCTTTTCCGAAATAGTCCCGGTAGCAACGTCTAAGGCAAAAAGTGGTTGCGGTCCGAAGCATGGTATTGCTAACACTTCTTGTTCAGCAAGCGATGGTAGATGCATATTTCCAACTTGAACACCGCTACTGTTTGGTTCGTTGGTAATTTGCGTCTCAGAAGGGGAGTAGATTGAAGTAGCTGCTGCGGCGAAAGGTGGAAGTACTAGCAATTGAATCAAGGAGTTCTCTGCGACAAAGAACAGATCATCCATACTACAAGTCTCGGCATTTGCTCCGGTATACTTGCTCAGACCATAGAAAAACAATGCTTCTAACTTGTTTTCCATTGAAGCGACAGACAACGTAGAGTTTGTAGAAACTGTGTTGGCCTCTTCTGTTGCTGCATCTGCTAATACTGATGATGATGAAGTCGCAGCGTTTAGCTTGCCTTCCCATGCAGCATGAAGAAAAGCTTTAATCTGCTGTCTTGTAAGAGGGTAATGCGATTGCCTCGTCTGATCTGATGGATCCATGCTGCCTTCTCCAGCTGATTGAATGGAGTGTTTTCGGGCGACACGAAGTGTTTGATGCATCGCAATAACGAGATCATCATGATCTGTGAGGTGCCGTATAGTTGCTGCGTTAGCACCCCGTAGCACAAAACCATGAAATAAATCCAGGCTTTGCTTCACTACACGCGCATACGTGTCTAACAGTAGAAAATCAACCAAAGTGACGAACTTTGTAAGCTGTTTACACTTGCGTCGCTTGATTGAAGCCATTGTCCATCGAATATCTTCGAGCTCGTCCGTTTGTCCAGTTCGGCATTGTGTATACCTTTCATCTCGGTGAGGCTGTACGAGGAAATTAGTTCTGCCTTCTACCGTCTCCGGTGTAAGTCGAGTGGATTGGAAATGCTTGTGGTGCAAGAACTGCTGATGCGCAGACGCAAGGCCGTGCTCGCATTGAACGTAGCTCTCTAAAATGTGATAGTTGCTACTCTTGCGAACCGAGAGAGCGAATTCGTGCCCTGGGAAGCCAACGTGCAGTGGAGCCGTGTCGTCCAAAAACACCCGACAAACACCAGCCAAAATTTTCTGGATGCGCGTAACTATCTGGCGAAGTTCTTTCTCGCGCAATTTCAGAAACTGGGTCTGTTAAACCATGGGAGAACCATTAATATCAGCTCAGATTACTCCGACAATCAGAAAGAACCTACATTAGCAGACGTAAAATGCTCGAGAGAGGCTGTTGCACCATCAAAATCCCACATAAGCTGAACTTTGGAGAGATAGCTTAGCTCTTGTCGGACCTCATGCATGCCGTTGAGCAATATTGGATACGAGAAGTAGCAATCTGAGATTAAGTTTTCCCGCGCTGTCTCGCGCTTGTTTCCTCGCACCCATTGTTTCCAAAACATAAACACTTTACGATACCGAAACCTGTGCACGACAGCAGTGAGTTATGGTTTGCTTGAAGCGCTTATTAGCAGCATTACCTTGAGAAGGTAGATATACTACGGAGCTTAGTAAATTGAGCTTTCTGGGCCTCCCAATCACTCAGAGAGAGAAACGTCGATTGGAAGCTGTCGTTCTTCACATGAAAGGTGTAGCCAGCTCGACTAATTGTATAGTAGTCCCAGTGTGCATCCTGTAACTGGTTGACACTGCCCCCTCCAAACAGCGCTTCCTGACGCAGAAATTTACACAAATAAAAGAGTCAGCCGAAGCGCCTTGCCTTTCAGTAAGCTCGCACAAGTCATGCATTCGCACGTGGGTGACTGGAACAATATCATACGGATCATATGGCAATCCATGCTCCAGAAAATGACGAGGTACTGCGTAGACAAACGTGTTGTCAATGTGTTCTCTTGTCGATGCTAACAAGCGATCGCCTGCACACCATACACAAGAACATCGCCTTAGATATGCGAGGTGATGTATATAAGTGCCTGAAAACGAAGGCTTACCTCGCGATTGTCCTGAGCGAGAGCTGGAAGCTGACATACTGCGTGGCGTCTTTGACGTGTGGGATACAACTGATAAGCAGCTAGCAAGCGACCCAGAGCTTTTCTCGCGAGCGTGTAATGGTTGATTACGAGAGCTGGCAGCTGCTGAGTGAGGTCTCTTAATTCCACTTGCTGCTCTCCCCACTGCAACACTCAGCGCTTCCGCCGGTTGGTTTGAAGTATTAGAAGCGCTCGCTCGATACGATGAAAGTGCGGCCGCCGCTGAAAATGGCCTTTTGCCATAACCCATAGAGGACCCAACCTGAGCTCTTGCTGCAGTCGACGCAACACCTGGTCTAACTACGTTCTCTTTCCCCGCCGTCAAAACTGTCTCCGGTCCTCTTTGCAGCATCAACTCTACATCTTCACTCTGATTACTATTTACACCCGTCACTGGGTCTTGCACGAGCTGCATTCGATGCCGACTCACTTGCCGACTCGCTAATAAAAAAATCAGTCAAACATACGCTCAAATTCAGTTTAAAAGAGTGCCAAGAGCTTCAAACCCACCTGCATTAGCAGACTTTGGCCGCATCGGTGGTTTCATGAACACTCCTTTCTCGTCACTAGAAGCTGCTGCTCCCGGAGCTCGAATTGCTTGCTGCGGAGCGGCAGACTCCGGTCGAGGGCTCTGAAGTCTCTGTCGAAGCTGGAACAACACACAAAAATGAAAATCTTCAATATTAACGCTACTCTTGCATTCTAACGATAGTAGTGCGAGTTACCAGCAGCGAGGGTGACTGCTTCAGCGCGTTGACGGCCGAGGCCAAGCGCTCGGGGGCTGAAGCAGATGTTGAAGTTGAAGTTGCACCTGTACCATAGTCGATCTCATTTGGTGGCAGCGAGCTGCGCGACGCCCCCGCCGTGCGAGGCCGCAGCTTCGGGGGCGCACCAAAGTGCAGATGGTCCTGCATGGCGATGGCAATGGCGCTGCAGAGGATATGGTGCCAACCTCGACGACTCTTGACGGCAGCACAATTATGGTGTGGTTTAATTTCTATAAGTGGAAAGTGATTATTGTTCGATGTAGCCATGTTCGCACTTCAACTGCAACATGCCTCGAGGTCGCCTCCAATGCGTCTTGCTGCCTGTTACTTTAGTTGGTGATGCAGGCTCATTGCTATATGATTGCAGGTTGAGCCATTGCTCCTTCGAGATGCCGCAGTGTGACGCGTACAGACTTGTGAGCGAGTGGTTCGAAGCTAAACTCTGCTTGAGAGCACTAGCTGCTGCTGTCGTGAGTGTGTTGCCATCGATGCGCAGCCAGCAAAGCTGCTTGCTGTAGTGCAGTAGATAGGTCAAGGCCAGGTAGCCCTGCTTGTAGTTGAAGAGACTGAGCATGTTGTCGGAAATGTCGAGAGCCGTCAGCGTCTTGTGGAAAGACAACGCGCCAAGCAGCACACGACAACCTTCAGGCTGCAAGTCGTTGCTCGCGAGGCTGAGCCAGAGACGATGGTCATCATCCTGTCACTCACACAAGGAAGCGACTGAGCTCACGTACTTGATGTAACGTAGGCGCGACCGAACGCTCTGGATCCCCTTGGACAGCGCGAGGATCCCTTCGTGTTGCGGCCGGTACGCGCTGCCCACGAGGTCGCATGCGTCGAGCTCCAAGAACTGTAAGGTGTTGTTAGTCACGAGAGCGTTGCCTAGCAGGCGAGCACCTTCCGGTCCTAGCGGGTTATTGGACAAGCTGGAGCACATGTGTACACGACGCGCAGAAGATAAGGATGTGATCTGCTACATCAACACAACAGGATCGAGAAGAAGATCGAACCGAAGGTGAACCAGCGCTGTGTTGATCTGCGAGACGTAGTCCAGCAGACAGCCCACGCGCTGTGGCGAGACGCCGCAACTCGCCATCTTTAACGCGATCGGCGCTTCCGCCTCTCCATCCTTGCGTTCGCGCAGCACGGCGATATACTGGCTCACGACGCGTGGCAGCTCGATTATGCTACGTGCATCTTGGTGCTGTGCGGGAGACTTGCACGGACTTGCCTGTCCATCTGCTTTGGCAGCTTCCGGCCCGTCGACGAGCTCCTCTTCGTGCGAGCTCATGGATTGCGACGGGGTCTGCTCATGAAGGGGCCGCTCTCAACAGCCACACGCAACAGATCCGAGCTCCATCTGGGTGGAGGAGGACTGCTGGCCATGGCGTTGGTAAAGTCAGCGGTGCACGTGCGTCCAGCTGTCTAGATTACCGTGCTGCGCCGCATGAGGTAAAAGCGTTCACCATGCTGAAACATTCAAAAAGTGCCGTCGATTCCTTTTTGGTTAACGTTAGCACGAGGCTAATAGAGTCCTACCTGCTTACTTCTTGCCGGTCTTCTTGATCTGGATGGCAAGGCCCAGGATGAACACCACGAGCATGGCCACCAGGTATCCCCACCACTCCTTGGGGATGTTGTACACGTAGTCACCGTCCTCGTCCTTGTAGCGGTAGTCCTTGATGTCCGTGAGCTTGGGGAAGTCTCCGATGAAGTAGCCGGCGCCGTTGACCAGCACCACGGCGCCCACGAGCGCCGTGGCCACGATGATGGCCAGCCTCTCGATCTTGAAGGCCAGCAGGCCGCAGATCAGTCCCAGAACAATTGCCAGGATGAGCAGCCCCGTGGTGGGGTCGTTGGGGTAGATGCGGTAGCCGAAGGAGGCGTTGACGATGGTGGCGAGGAACACGCCGCCCGCGGCGCCGATGAGGAAGATGCCGGCGTTGTAGACGGACACCACGAGCGAGCCCACGATGAGGCCGCCGATGAGGAAGGCGATCCAGAAGGCCGTGCGCTCGTACGAGTGGCCGTCCACGATGTACAGCACGACGGCCGACACGATGTAGCCGCCCACGAGGAAGCCGCAGGCGAACATGGTGGGGCGCAGCAGCTTGTAGCCGCACGTGGTCATGGCGGCGCCGCCCACGATGGCGATCACGGCGGCGATGCTGGGGCCGACCTGGATGGTGTCGGAGATGTCGTTGACGATGCCGTCGGACGAGGCCGAGCCGCGCATCGAGCTCTGCGCCACGACGGCGGAGAAGTAGAGCGCCAGCAGCGAGAGCAGCATCAGCGGCTGCGAGCGGGGCGAGGCCATGGCTGCGTCGAGAGTGAAGGTCGAAGAGTGTAGGCCGCCTGCGCTCTACTCGGCAAAATCGGAAGTGCGGATGATAGCGCGACCAGGTCTGTCCACGGCAGCTGTGGCCTCGCTTGGGTACATTTCGTTTCGTTTCTTTTATTCGCGTGTGATTGGACCGTGGAACGTGATAAGTCACGCTATGGATCGTTTATGGAGGGGGAACCGCGCTTATTGGCTGCGTACGCTGATTTTTGTGATTTGGTCGCGGCAGGTGCGCCGAGAATCCAGAGCTGCAGTGCTGCTGCAGCGGTGCATGGCACGGCGAGAATCCGAGGCTCTGCGTTTGACTCGCGCGTCGCAGCGCTTCATTTCGCTGGTAGAGCTCGTGGTCCGCTTGAATCCAGCGGCTGTGGGTGAAGTCGCCGGTCCAGGCGCTTCCAGGCCGCTGTACATGCACCTACAAGCCCGTCTGGCGCGACAGGCAGCTGGGCGCGCCACGTGCAAACTCACATCAGCGTGCCACGGTACATTGCTGCTCCCCTCTGCCGTCTGCCGGCCGGGGACACGCTGGGCGAGGTCCTCGGGCGTCGGAGCGCGGACCGTGATTACATGGCTACACTGTTGACCACTTGGTCCGTACTTCTCGGCTGACTCTCTCACTTCAACTTGGACGCATCCCCCGCAATGGCGGCAATGGCTACATGTACGCTGCATAATGCAGTGTATTGGCTACAGTTAGTTTAGTTCCCACCGACGCCGCACGCCATGCATCACCGCGTTGCGCCTGGACTCAGCCCGGCGAGCGCGGCGGCCCCACTCGGCGCGAGCTGCAGGTCGCCGGCCTCGATTTCGAACTCGCTCAGATTCGTCTCGTTCGTCATGTACGCGTCCCGGTACTTGCGCCAGCCAAACGGCCGTCGCCGCTTGCGCGAGCGGTTCGGGTCTCTCAGACTCTCCACGATGAGCTCGTACAGCTTGAGCGTGCGGGGCGCCCACCGCAGCGTCTGCATGATGTCGTCCAGAGGCACGAAGCACCAGCGCACGCACCGGTAGAGTCTGGTCACGTCCTCAACGCGGCCGCTGTACGTGCGCGGCAGCTGAGCGTCGGCGTCGAGGTGGTAAACGTCGAGCCCAAACACCATCTTGTTCAAGCACCGCAGCAGCGTGCGCTCACCCTCTGGGATCCGTAGACGGTCGCTACAGAGCACCAGGGCCAGCGTCTCCACTGGAAGCTGCTGCATCTCCGTCACGGTCAGGATGTCGGCGACCTCCAAGCCCACGTTGCTCGGTGCGCAGTAAAACAGCGTCGTCTGGAGTAGCTGGTGGTACACACTGCAGATCGGGTCACCCCACAAGAACAGTTTGCCGCTCACGGTGCACACTGTCCGGCGGCAGTAGTTGTGCATGGCGTCCTCGTAGTTTACCCAGCCTTCGTCACTTGGACTGGTGGTCCGCACCGAAGATGATAGCGACTGCGGAGACACGAGTGCCTTCCACTGACAATATTGGTGACGGCAGTGCTGGTACTCAATCCGCGTCTCCTCCGTCACAACAGCGCCTCTTAGGTTGGCAGGCTGGTACTTGACAATTAACTGACCTCGAATCCAGAAGTTCGGGTCGCCTTCGAGCGCTGCTGAATCTTTCACTACTTCTGGGTCTTCAGAGTAGAAGTTTGGGGACGTGCGACGGATAACACGCCACAGCAAAGGTACAGAGCCTGTAGCGTTAATGCATGCCTGCAGAACAAAATCGCCAAACTCAAACAACGTCACATGAAGCGGCACAGATTTGGCGCTAGGCGTGTTTGTAAAGCATTCGACGCGTGAGAGGTCCACGTAGGGCTCCCAGTCTGTAACAAAATGCAGATGCATAGCGCGAAGTGATGGTAATTCGTGTGACTTGAACCTCCGCTTCAGCCACTTGACGAATGCGTCAAGTAAATCTCTCCAAAACCCGACAAGGCGAATGTTGTTAATCATAGCGACAACAACGCGCACCAGCATGTCGTGGTCTTCAATAACCTGGATCCACCCCGTCTGAAGTTTGTCCATTGCATCTTGATACTGCACTGGTTGCAACTCGTACAAGAAGTTCACTAACCGGTCGCAGAGTTTCCGCCTCATATCCTCTCTGCTCAACTTGGCAGATGCTACAAGCAGCTCCATCCAGGTATCCAGCGTCACTTGTCGAAAAGCTACTCTTAGACAAGAGTACCGAATCCGGTCGCCCATACCGACCCACTGCGCCAGCTTCAGCGTTTGCGTCGCGCTTGTTTCATGCAATAACCGCACCTTGAACGTGTAGACGTACTCGATCACCGGGACCACCGCAATTGCCGCCACACCCTTCAGCTGCACATGCAGCGGCTCCTGCCGTTTCTCCATCACCACATCTGTCATCTCCGACTCAAACAGCCTCCTCGCCCTCTTGGCAGCAGGCCGTCGATTCTCCACCTCGTTCTCCTTGTGCAGCGTCTCCGGTCTTCTCCTTTTGCTCACTATTCCCCTCATTTGAAAGCTCTTCACTTCCAGCTCCTCGTCACTGCTAGAACTTGCACCCAAGGAGCCACGCTGGTGAGCTGCAGCTAGACACTTCGTGTACAGCAGCGGCTTGAGCAGCGTGATGGTCTGCAGCGGACATGGCGTCTTCTCGTCTTCACCTGCGTCTGCCGCAGCCAATTGGAGCTGAAAGTGCGACGAACGAACTGCAAAATGTCCGTCGCCGCGTTGCCGAAGCGTCTGCAGCTGCTGCTGCAGCCAGGGCCAGCGCAGACGCACAACCTCCTCGTGCAGCGCGAAGACGCAGCCGCCGACGTGCAAAAAGACGTCGGGCGCGTTCTGCGCGGCCTGCGGCAGAGCGGGACGTTGCCAGGCGGCGGGAGGCGGCGAGGCGACGACGGTGGAGGCCGAGAGCAGGTCGCGGGGCGCCTGCAGGCCGCCGTCGAGCAGCTCCATCGCCTGCAGCCGCTGCAACGGTTTACGCGCCGTAAATCGGGGTTCTGCTGGTAATTCGAGGCGTAAATCGTACGTTGAAGCAGTCACGACTGAACCAGGACACGAGCACAGCAGCAGTTGAGGAAAAGCACTATCCTAACTGGTGAAGCTGCATACGCTTGTAATGTCCTAGGCTCGAGGCTGCATTGATCATACAGCTTGCAACTCCAAAATCGAAAAAGAGGTCTCCCGGTCCTCCGTTGATAATCATCGCCGTTGATACTCAATGTACCGCAGCCTTTACGCTGAGGAAATTGCAAGAACCTGCAGACACATTGGGAGGGGTGCACGTCCCGTCGAAAGCTCACTTTAAAAAAACTCTGCCAGCCCCAAGACTCCAAGACCTCGATGCTTGCTGGTGTTGCCCTCTCGTCGGCTGTCGCGCTGCTGGCTTTTGCCTCCCAGGCCGACGCTCATGGCCGCCTCAAAGAACCGGAACCAACTTTCGTGGAGGGCGAGACCTCCGTCGGGTGGGTTACCCTCATCGAAAACTACTGGGACATCGGTTCAAGTCCATGGCCAAGGAGAAGGGTGTGTCCGTGCGTGACGTTGTGCTCGACATGGTAATAGACAAGAACTGTGGCTTCACGCGAACGGATGTGGACCCGAAGCCTGTGCCGACCGACGGAAAGACAGCAGGGGTGGCGGCTTCACCCACACGGGCCCGTGCAACATCTATATCGACGACAAAATGGTGCTCCACAGCGATGATTGCGAAGACGAGTTTCCAGGCAGCCCCAGCGGATCGGAGAGGACGTCGGACATGCCTGTCGACTATTCATCGTGCAACGGTGAGTGCACCCTGGCCATTTACTGGATTGGCTTCCAGAATGCGCAGTGGCAGGCGTATGTCAACTGCGTTCCTTTGAAAGGGAGTGGCAGCTCGACGACCCAAACGCAAACATCGACTGCTGGTGAGTCGACTAGCGAACAAAGTACCCCTTCAACGGGAATGCAATTGGCTGCAGGATCTTCTACTAGCGAGCAGTCAACGAATGCTCCTGCTACCAGCACTCAAGCCACCCAAGCTCCGTCTACCGATACCCAGGCGGCGGAGGCAGACTAAGACTCAGACCACAGAGTCTGAAACAAAGTGTAAAGCTCCATCTCGTCGTCTTCGCAAGAAGATTGCAGCCCTTTAAGAACCCTGCATGCAGATATGCCTGCTTGCTGAAAAACAGACACACTCATTCATTGATGTCAATACACAATTGTGCCGTTCCCACTCAGCTCGAATCCAGAACGGAAATGTTCATTTAATTAGTTGTGCTCTGATCTAGAGGCTGCTGCTATCTCACGGAAAGCACGCAGCTGGTCATGTGCTTGATGAGCACACATAATGGCCTGGTCAATACATTGTTGTCGTGTTACCACTGGTGTGGCGTCACTGTGAGATAGCCTCACTGCTTTGACAGTAGGCTTTCAATTCATTAAGCAAGAGAACGAAGACGACGAGTAGAGGTCCGCCGTACCTCTATACATTCGCTCACCGCTAATCTACCAAATGTATTTCCAGCTAAAGCATCGGATGGGACATGGCTAGTCAAGCGACTAAATACTAATCACTTTCAGCATGAACCTCTCAGGCTGAGACTTCCCCAGCGCCTCCTCTTTGAATTGCCAGTCACCCCCCACCCCTCTTCGGTACATATCGCCCACGAATCATGCGTCTGACGAACTACTTGTTGGTGGTGGTCATTGCCACACTCGCACAATTCGTCGACAATACATCAACAATAGTTTTGACAAACACCAAAGACTGCAGAGGTATAGATAGAGCCCCGCTGCAGTACTTCATTCGAATCTCTTTTACGGAGTGACACCAAGGTACCACCGGTATGATTTAACAATCTCATCATATTCTTGCCAGTTTTACCAGCCTGGTACAGTATATCTTCGACCTTGGCTGGTGAGAAGCGCTTCGACCTCCAAATTCTAAACTCGTCAAAGCGGAATTTCTGGTCTTGCAACATAGTCTTGAAATACAGAGTGAAATACAGATCGACTTTTTCCTTCTTCGCGATAGCCGCTGCTTGCTTTGCAACTTTTGCTGCCTTGTTGGCCGCAGTACCAGGAAATAATTTCGCTATCGCGCTAAATGAATGGATCTTTCTTCATGTTCAGTGTTGATGGTCTCGAGACCCCGCCGAAGCCGCATGCCATTGCCATTGCCACTTTGCACGGAGGGTGCGTGGCCTAGAGACTCCACTGCCTCTGAGTTGGTCTTGCATTCGAGCTATGTTGCATGAGAAACTTCTAAATCATTGCTTTAAATGAAGAAATAGGGGCGTAGTTGCATGAAAACCTATCGTTAGACTTGATTTCAAAACCGCTTTCTTCGTGTTAAGAAATAGTGATTTTTCAGAATTAATGGTACCGATTTGGCGAACTGGCACTTTACTTGTTAGGCATTTCTTTTGTGAGGTACGGTACTGTCTGTAGCAATTCCAGTTTGTTCATCAGCGAACAAGCAATGCAATATGGACTAATTGAGCCTGCCAAAGGCTCCGGTCCTGCGGCAAGAATTCCCGTTAGGAATCGGGCGATAGGTAGTGCTACAATTCTTTGAGTAGAGAATGGCGCGAAGATGACGAATAGAAATCCGTACATCTGCCAAAGTCGAATGCTAACGGTCAAGTGATACTGTTCTAATAATTAAGATTTCTAAACGGAGCTGCTGCCTCGCAGTCCCCTCACTCTGCGATTTCCCTGCCCTCCAGCAGACCCCACAGCGCCGTATAGTACTATCATCCACGAATCATGCGCGTAACGAACTACCTACTGTTGGTAGGCATCGCCACGGTCACTCTAATTGCTTGTTCGAACGCAACGCAGCTCCAAGATCATGCAATCGCTCCGAAAACGCTCCATCTTCGGCGGGGACTCAACGCAGTCGACTCCGAAGACACCCCGGACGAGGTAAGAGCTCTCATTTGCCTCACTGAAGAAGTTTTGCCGAACAGTGCAGCAGCCAAGCTAGCCCAAGAATCGGTAGCCGAAAAGACAACGAACATCAAACGTCAATCGACAAGCTGCTGAAAGACCAGACCGCCAGCTTGCAGAACCTTTAGAAGTGGAAGTCGAAGGGCTACTCAATTGCCAAGGTCGAGGACATGCACTCGGCGCAGGGTAATATCTGGGAAGAGTACGCGAACAAGGTTCAAGCCTACCGAAAGTACCTCTCTCTCGACCCGTAGAGCGAATTGTCGTATTGAACAAGAACTGCAAGTAGTTCATCAACACTTCAAGTTGTGGTTTTCAGTACATTTGTCGATATTGTATTCATTAACTATTGTGTTTTGCATTTCGTATAACCAATCATTGATGGAGCTGCTGGACGCCATCGAGGAGTTCGAGCGGCCTGCAGACGCCGCTCCCGGCCGCGCCGCAGCTCCGCCGTCCGCCCAAGACTTGGTGGAACGCCAAGTGTTGGTTGCCCAGCAGAAACTGCGAGCCAAACTTTCCACTGGGTCACCATCGCCTCGATGAGCTTGGAAAACACCCAGGAGAACGGGATAACCGGCACTTCGCCGCCGTTGCCGCGCTTCCGCCGCCATAACTCCCGACGTCGTTGCTGAAGGCTACGTGCAATTGCCCCCAGCAGAGACCGCAAGGCGGACACATTCGCAACATTAGTGGCCCCACTTCCACATGCGTCGGATTATCTCCCCCCTCCCCCCCCCCCCCCCCCCCCCCTCGTCCAAAGTCCGTCTATCGGCGCGTGCATCACTGGAATATCTCCATGACTGCTGCACCAATTAGTGTATGTATGATAAGCATCCATTTTTGAAAAGATAGTAGCCATTGGCGTTTCATTATAGACATGGCGCCAGAAGCTCGAAACGTTATCTTCAGTCGCCTGCCGGAATTCGTCTTGAGCCTCAGTTTGGACTATATGTTCCATAGGACCACGCTCAACCTTAACTTCTCGCATGAGGTAGGTATAGAACGCATTGTTAACTTTAGGGCGATTGATCGACTTGTTGTAGAGATTGCCAAAGTATGCCTTATCTTGGCAGCGACCATCGTTCAACTCGAAAAGCTGAAATCTTCGAGCACACTTGCCAGACGGAATCGTTGCCAGATTATTGGTTGTGATACAGCCTCCAGCACATTTCGGAACGTGATCTTATTGGCATACAACGGGCGAGCGCTCATGTATTTATCAGTAAGGAATGACTTAAATGCCTCGTGATGCTGACCAAAAGATGACTTCATCTCACGGACTTCATTCACGATACATAGTTTCTTACCAATCAAATGTGAACGGCGTTCATTGACCAGAGAGTCGATTGAACCAGCTGAAACATCGATGGAGTGGATACCAAAGATGGCTAACAGCAAGTCCGTGAAACAGGTCTTACCGCACCCCTCGAGAACCGAATAGAGAATGATTAGCATCTCAGTCTTAGAGTCCGGATATTGAACCATCTTTGCCAAAGCAGTCAATAGCTGGATATACAGCTTTGAGTTGTTATTGCAAATTATCTCATAGAGGAACGAAAGAATATCTCCACAAATAGAGTAATCTGCGGCTTCTACAAGCTGTGCTTTAAAAGGAACGCAACTGTTGAAGACACTCGTGTCGGCGTTGTCCATCAAGCTCTCAAAACTAACGATAAACGACTCATACGCATGAAAGTATGGTTGTTGCTGAACCATTAGAGCTGAAGCATTAATCGGCTTCTCGCGAGTAGCTATGTGGAGCATGGTCTTGAACGGATCGACATTCTCCTTGACCATTTCGGCATTGGACTCATCCTTGGTTAAATCCACACGTCGATAGCGCGCCATTAACCATGCAAACGAAGTACAAATCGACGATAAGCGCAAGCAGCTTTGCGGCAACGATATCATCGCGGAAGTTGAAGCAATGTATATACTTGACAAGAATGCCCCATTTACCGATAACTGGTCTGTTCATTGGCTTAACGTAGCGCTCACAGCATTCGCATGAGAACTCAATTGAATCGTCGTAGATTGCTGTTTTAAGCTGATCAGCCGGCATCGATACCTCGTTGGCAATGAGCGCGAGGAGCTTGTTGTTTCTGAGCTCATCCTCATCCGATACATCGCCCTCTTTCTCCTTAGCGATCTTATCAACTTCAATGGGCTCAGGTTCGTGCTTGACTTTCCACTCAAGATAGGCAGTACTATCATTGCCGCCAGCGACTGATTTAAGCTGTCGGACACTAAGTTTGATTGGGTACTTAGTCTGTGGTCCATCACGATCATAGATGCTCATGGTAGTCTTTTCACTGAACCACTCTCCCTGATTGAAAGCAAGAATTGCCGCATATGTGCGGCGCATTAGTTCAGGATCTTTGCCAGGCATTTGGTAGATCATTCGAGTGAGATTCCACATATTGTCTTTATCATCAAGCCAGCGCTTAGGTAGCAAGCAGCACAGTTCATACAGATACTCGTCGTCGAGGATTAGATCAATGTTAGACGGAAACTTCTCGCTAATAGCTTCACAAGCGGCACCAAAAGCGTTAAAATCTTTCGTCGACTCAAAGGCCAAGCGAAACACGTGCGTCAGAGCAGCCTCGTTGCCAGTATCCTGTCTTGTCTGTATGCGCTCAGATTCAGAACATGCAAAGAATGGATAATAGACGCAGATCTTACCAGCCTTTGCTAGTTCAATCTCGCAAATTCGTGGAAAGAGATGCCGCTACGCTTATAACGAGCTTGAATGTCGTCTCATGTAGCCATATGGTATCAGCGGATTCAAAAGAGGCCTTAGCGTCCTTATAGCCATAGATTGGGAGAGCACACGTCGAATTATTTTTCGATGGCTCAGGCTTTGTCTCATCTAATATAGGCGAATCAGACTGAGTCGACGGGGCGGAAGTTGCATGAGGAGAGACTATATTCTCCTTGACAATTTTCTCTTTGGGCTCGTTCTGTTGGCGCGGCTCCTTAAAATATTCGGATTCACGCGAGCTTAAGCGCAAATGCTTCTGCATCACCGACAGGCTCAGGCTCGACAACGGGCTCACTTATGAACTCGTCGTCAGGTTCTTCCTCGAATAAGTCGGCACTGGCTTCCTCAGCATCTATGGATGCTTGGTACTTAGCTCTCACGCTATCAATGACTTTACGTGCCTTATCATTGATAGGAAGAGATGGCGAGTACCCCTCAAGGCCAGCATAGAATTTCATAGCAGGACCAATTACATGGGAATAGGGCAGACTCGAAAGACTACGCGATGACTCAGGTCGGCTGACCCAAGACATAGCTGTAGAATCCGTTTCTCATTCAGAAACTCGTGCAGTGAGGTGTATTTATATAAGCAAACGCATCATAGGCACGTCTCTCGAACGGGGAAATATTAGCAGGAAAACGATAACCAAACCAATAATATAATTCCTTAGAAGAGTAGCTTTTTGTTTTGCAATAATTTCATCACGAGAAAGTTCGGCAACTCTTTGCGCGGTGGGTCCAACAGCGAGTAGGGTAGTTCTTGTGGTTCTCCTTGGTGCAATCAGCAATCATAGTTATGGTTGTATGTGGTTCGAAGCGTTCGATGAAACTTTTGATTATATATCTATCTAATCAAACCTTAAGATCAAAAGTTTTTTTATGGAGGCAATCTTGGCAAAAAAAAAATTGTTGATCTAAGTAATAGTTATGCGAGCCTTAGCTTTTTCCTTCCGAGCCAGCCGATATTGACGCTGACGCTCGAATCTTCTCGCGATTGGCGATATCATATTGCGCTGATAAGCTAATCGCTCTTCGCGATGAGAGCGTCATCAACCGCTTCTTGAGCGATTAGTGCTTTAATCTTGCGCCGTTGGACAAAATCAGCTCGAGCCATCTGATTGTAGTATGTGTCATAGGCTTTTTGTTTAGTTTGGTTATCGCTAAAATAGCACATCGTTATATTACATAAACTAATTATTTTTTTAATTTTTAAGTCTGAGTTGCGCCCTGCGAGATCGTACCCATAGAAGTATCGATAGTCGCGATAGCATCACGCCAAACGTGGTAGAATACAGTCAAGGCATACTCGGTATTGTTGACTCCTGAGACAACGATAGACTTGGTCGTACCATCCTTAGAAGGCAAACGGCGACCGATATCAATAGGGATGAAGCGATACAGCGATTCCCGGGTTGTAGTTGTACATTACGGGGCATGTATTACGAAACGCATGCCGGCAACAACGCTTGTGATCGATGTCGGATCGACAGCACCAGCACTACCGCCAGTTGTAATAATCGCTTCAGAGCTGTTGTAGTTAATATATACAAAGCCCTTGACGTTCTTGCTCATAGGGCACTTTTTGAAGAAGTCGCAGATATCAGCAAGGCGGATCGTTGCGATGTATTGTAGTGCGTAGAGTGGCTTGCCGGTAGTTGCGGCAGTGGTAGATGGAGCAACATATACCATAGGCTTAGCGGCGATAGAAGCATTACCAACCGATCCCATTACATCATACGCAAGGGATCCAGTAGCAGAGCTCACTCCAGTAAAGAGCGAACGCTGGCGAGCTCCTTCGTTGACAGTAGAATTACATAATCCAAATTCGCCTACATTTTCGCCTGCTCCATTAGCAGCCTTGCCGCGGATGAAATTAGCAGTTGGTACATTTTCAAGAGACTGAGCATATCCGCGGGCTGGAAGGTCATAGCGATCAAGGGCAAACTGACTCGTGGCACCGTACTTCCTTTCGTCATGCACAGACCACTCCGTGAGGGTTTTTAGGGTAGCGTTGACATTTTCGTGAATCTGGTTCGTTTGTACGGTTACGCCATCTACAACCACACTTACCGAATCAATGAATTGCCATGCGCCAGCCTTGGGAACGAGCTGATCAACAGCAGCCGCAGTGCCCCAAGATGCGCCAAGGTCTGAACCAGTAAGGATTTGCATCTTTACAGGCAGTTGAATGACTGCCTCTTACAAACGCTGCCTGAGAGGAGATAGAGGACAGGTTAAATTGAATCTGACCTGAGTACTGGCCAGACGTCGAAGAACTATCCTGAATGTACGTCCATTTCTTGCCAGAGAAGAGAACCTCACCAGTGGCGGGTTCAACTGGGTGTTCGAATGCGGAAAGATTAGCAGCTGTGCTCATAGTTATATTACCCCCAAATATAAATGCCGTCGATCGCAAAAATAATTGAATCGTCCGTTGATTCGGACAAGGATCTACTAAAACTGGCAAGAGCAATGGCAGTCCGAGTCGATCAGATCGAATTCAAGCAATATTTTGATCAATCGAAGAATTATTCAATCCTGAACATGGGTACTCCATTGATCGGTGGCACGCACTGGGTTGCCGTCAGCAACAAGGATAAACAGTACTTCGATCCGCTGGCACTACCCCCACCGACTGTCATCCCAAGCAACTACAAACAGTACCCCTTCCGGGTACAGGACCATCGATATGGACACTGTGGAGACTATTGCTTGCTCTGGTTGTACTGTTTGCAGCACGGAAAGATGGCTGAGTTTGATCGAATATTCAAGCATTTGCCTCAATTAATTGAAGGTACATACGCACGTGCCGATAACCGAGGACCAAGGGGTGACCCAGCGAGCCGAAACCTCGGCAGAAATGACCGCTATCCAACACGAAGTGATCGTGAAGGACGTCCGCGGCAATACGGGCCTTGTCCCGCCTGCGGCGGACTCTCTCATTCCGCCCACCGGTGTAAGTTGTGCAAACAAGTGCATGACGCCGGCAGATGCGAAGTCTTCCAAGAAATTGCAAACGTGGTTCGCAGCAAAATTGACAAAAGGATCTATCTCCTGAGTTGCAGAATCTCCTCTTCACCGAACATTTAAACTAGGCAGCCCGCCAACTGAAACTGGGTTGGTCCCAATCGGGCTGCCACAGTTAGCCGAGCCGGCAGTCGAGGCGGAGTGAATCTACGCCTTTGTCGGCAAGTGCGAATGGCCGGAAGAAGATGGACACGAAATTATGAAACGGCGGAACTATTACAGGAGAGAAGTGGAAACTTCGGTGAAGGTGATATGAAAAAGTATAGGGACGAAGGCTTCAGCAGAGATGATACCGACAACTGGGTGGCAGTGCTGTTGAAAATACTCCGCGCCGACACTTTGCCAAGGAAGTCCGGCTATTACCCAATGAACGCATGGGGTGGTGGTCGGCACAGAAGTTTGACCGACGAGTACGGATGAGGACCCTGGTGAACGGTGCAATTAATTACTCAAGAACAAGGATACTCCTAGATACAGGGGCAAACGTTAGCGTCATCTCGGACGCTACGCCAAGATTTTGAGGCTTCGCGACATCCCGAACCACGGCCGTTGCATGGAGGTACAAGGAATTACGAAAGGAAAAACAGCAACGAGTCGTCGGGCTTCGGTGAAAATCACCCCAGGATGGGAACGAGTTTACGTGTTTGATGTCTGGATCATGGATCACAACGCATGAGTCGACGTGGTATTAGGCACAGATTTTATGATTCCAGCCGGAGTCCGACTGGATTTGTTTAACGCCACCGCGAAACTTCCTGATGAGGTCATGGTTCCCTTGATCAAAGGGGGACACAGAACATGATCGACGAGACCGAAGGGAGTCACGTCGTTGGAGGACCCACGGAAGTACTGCAAATTGCGGGGCGAGAGTGGCGAGATTTCCGATTGCAGCGGCGACAGCCACCACCGACGACTCGCGTCGTCTAGATTCGCTGCACAGAGGCGTCGTGCCGACGATTACTCGGTTTTACAAGCAGAGACCAGCCCGCGTACGTCTCACGAACCTCACACACAAACAAGTAAGTTGCCCGGTCAACCTACCAGTGGTGGTCTGAGTACCTGCGGGTTCGCTCCCACGAGATGTCGGCTACGTGAGACTGGATTCAGCGAAATATCGCGAGTGGCAAGTTTTGGCGTACGAGGCGGTGCGAGATAAAACGCTCTTCCGATGGGAAGGAGAGCTTTATGATCAATAGCTAGCCCGCCAACCTTCGGCGGTGGAGAACCAGCCTACACTACCCCAACTGGGATCTTACAGCGCCCTCCCGACGACTCGGAAGATGAGATGAGCTCCACCGATGACTGGAGCAACGATAACGACGAGTCAGTGGCCGCTATGGGTGATGCCAACCTCGAGGAGACCCACAATGACAATTACCAATTCGAAACTAGGTCAGCCAAAATCTCAGGAGAGCATACAAACAGAGCGGAGCCTGAAATCATTGGTAGCGACAACTCACAGACAACAGGCGTCGAGTGCAAGGGCTCCACTATGTCGCCATTGCAAGTCCTGGAAAAAACTTTTATTTTAGTAATAAGGGTGTTAACCACGGAAGGCAATGAGGCAAGCAATACCAGTGCTGACGACTCGTTCGAGCATCTCGCAGCAGAAATCGGCCTTGAAGATTATGCACATGAGCTCGCTTTTCTTCCCGATTTGACCGAGACATCGGCAACCGAACTCGACTTTTCGGCACCAAATGTACAAAATCCCGAGTTGACGACTGACCAGCAGAGGCGACTTGTCGGCGTACTCGAAAAGCATCGAAGAATAATGATCTCAAGTGGCAACGCACTTCCACCACCTGCGTACGGCGTGGTTTGCGACATAGATGTCCAGGGGCATGAGCCGATTAAGCAACGGGCCCAACGAATACCGATGCGTAATCTTAAAAAGCTCTACGAACTGTTAAAAGGACTTCTCAAGGCAAACCTCGTGGCGTTTTATTCCGACAGCCCATGGCTATTGTCATCGTCCTCTAGAAGAATGGCGTCGATATCCGCCTGTGCATCGACTACAAGCTGGTAAACACCATCACGGCGATAATGGAGTACGCTATGCCCTTGGTTAATGACTTGCTCACGGACCTGGAAGCATATTTGTGGTTTTGTTCACTTGACGCGGCAAGCGGCTTTTGGGCCATCATGATGACCTTAAAAGCGCGCAAAATTTCCGCATTCGTCTGCCCACTGGGACACTTCGAGTGGCTTAGAATGCCCTTCGGCCTAAAGAACGCGCCAATGATCTACCAACGCATGCTTGATAACGCATTGTGGGGGTTCGTACAGCCGAAAGGAGGTTGGCGAGGTTTTGCCGAACGCATGAGAGCCGCCGAAGAACAAGCTCGAGCTATCCACGCCGGCACCGAAACTCAACACCAGTTCCTGCGAGCCCTTCGACGTTCACGCGGAAACGTTTGTTGTAGCCCACGAAAACTCGGGAGTCGCAGATCCGGTGTTAGATCTGGTAAATCACCCAGACACAGACATGTTTTCAACCAACGAGTCCGATCAATCGTCTCTAGTTCCGGTGTTCGACCGCCGATCTGTTGTCGACGACATTTGCTTCGGTGGAACGACGATTGACGACTGTTTGAACACTCTAGACAAGCTGCTGGCCCGCTTCGAAGAATGCAGGGTCAGCGTTAGCTTCACGAAGAACATATTTGTGCAATCACGGGTTGATGTCCTATCTCACGAAGTTTTGCGCGACGGAATACGAGCAGACCCTAAGAAACTCGAAGCAATCACGAGGCTTCCGTTTCCCAAGACCAAGAAAGGAATGCAATCCTCCCTTGGGGCACTTAATTATTACAGCAGATTCATCCAGAACTTTGCGGTCTACGGTGCCGCCCTTTATCAGCTCAAAGATGAAGACTTTACAACAAGGGGTGACCTCACGGTCGCACGCCGAAGTTTCAAAACACTGCAACACCAAGTGGCGGCCGCACCGATACTTCGGCACTTCGACCAAACAAAAGAGGTACACCTCATGCTCTTCGCCAATGAATGGGCACTCAGCACGACGTTGCTGCAGATGCATAACGACAAATTACATCCCGTCAGATTCTGTGGCCGCGCGCTCAAGGACGCAGAAATGAATGACCACCCGGCCGAAAAGGAGGTCCTTGCGCTGCTTCTGGTGCTTAAAACCTGCTACACACAACTCGCAGGGCGAACGCTCCAAATTTACACGAGGTTCTCAACGCTGGAATGTATAAATAAGTCCAAGTCACTCTTCGGCAGGGCAACCCAGTTCGCAGTATTGCTGTCCCCCTGGTATTTAATTGTTCAACGGGTAAAAGAGAAAGATTGCACTTTCGTTCAGCTGCTTCAGTCGTCGGTGACAAGTTTTATTGACCTCGATGACTTATTAGCACTCGTTTCTCCACCAACCAAAGGGTCCCCGACAACTCGTATGGACCCGAACCTGCTGTATGCACGCCTGCCGACAACTCATAGCGGCTACGTCGTCTCATTCGATGGCTCGGCGAAAACTGAGAAATATGGCGGCTACGGCAGTTGCTCTTGGATTGTGTGGCTACTTCCGGAATGGAAGATAGTGATTGCAGCGAGCGCTTACCTGGAAAAGACCACGGTGAACATTGCCGAGTACACAGAAATGAAAAACGGTGTTCTTGCAGTGATTGACCATGGCGCCGAAGACTTAGTCGTCGTCGGCGACTCCAGTCTCGCGATCCAGCAATCCCTAGGGGTGATAGCGTGCCAGAAGGAATCGCAGATGACTCAACTGAGCCGCCACAAAGCGATTACGGCAAGGCTTCGGTCAGTTAAATACCTTCACGTAGTCCGCGAGTATAACGCTGCCGCCGACTCGTTAGCGTCGGAAGCGCTCGAATCGAAGATGTCAAAGGTAATTCTCAACGAATCCCGGAAGAACGAACTTAACGAACTTAACAGGATTAGCGAAGTCATCTACGAAACATCGGTAGACCAAGGGGAGGTGAAAATACCTGATCCGCGAGGCCCAATTCAACATTCAGCGCTAAACGACTCTGCCACCGTATCAGTGATGACGCAGCGACAAGTTAGACCCAAAAAAAAGCAGGTACAACTCACTGATAAGCCTCCCGACAACTCAAAAGACGTTCCAAGACCCCTGACGACAACTCCAAAAGCTGATGATGTAGACCCAGTAGCTATGCAAGCAGAACGTCGGAGTCGAATCGCAAAAGCGCAAGATGAGGAGCTTCGTTGGTCTAATCTCAAGTTGTTTTTACGAGGAGAAGTCGAGAAACTTGGATACAAAGCAGCCAGGGATGCTCTCAGAATTGCCGAAAAGTTTGTTCTACCAGATGACGGTGTACTACAATACGTGCTCTACGGGTCGAGAGAGAGGTACTTCCAGTAGGCTTGAACCGTGTTCGCGTACTCTTTCCAGATATTACCCTGCGCCAAGTGCATGTCCTCGACCTTGGCAATTGAGTAGCCCTTCAACTTCCACTTCTAAAGGTCCTGCAAGCTGGCGATCGGTTCTTTCAGCAGCTTATCGATTTGAGGTTTGATGTTCGTTGGCTTTTCGGCCGCGTTTCTTGGTCTAGCTTGGCTGCTGCACTGTTCGGGAAAAGCTTCTTCAGTGAGGCAAAATTGAGAGCCCTCTCCTCGCTTCATGGTGTCTTCGGAGTCGACTGCGTTGAGTCCCCGCCGAAGATGGAGCGTTTTCGGAGCGATTGCATGATCTTGGAACTATGTTGCGTCCGAGATAGCAACTAGAGTGACCGTGGCGATGCCTACCAACAGTAGGTAGTTCGTCACACGCAAGTAGTAGATACACCCCCTTTGTGGGATGTTTTTTGTTCAGGGGATAAGAGACCAGACACCAGTTCCGTTCCTACCCGCATATGTCGTGAAAACCAAAACCTCACCAAATCGCTATCCAAGCGACATAGCACCTCTCTATATGCTAATATTGTCAGGGTTCGAATTGGTGAAATCTCAGATGATTGAGTAGCTCCCCAAACCCCCTCTAAGACTCTCAGAGGAATGAGTCATATTCCGGATGGAAAAGTGAGTCTATCTTAAGGGATGATATACCAAGTATATAACAAGCAGCTTCATAGCAACAACCAACGGATCAACCAACCCATAAGCATAATGAACAACCAAGCTGAGAAGGTGATCCAGGAATTGGCGAACGGGGAGCTGCAACGATTCCAGGAATTTACATCTAAGTTTGATGAAGCTTTTGACAAAGCTTATCAAAGAGTACCAAGTCTAAAGAGGAAGAAGACAATTTCTTCGAGGACATCGATGACGAAGTAGATAATTTCTTCGAGAACAGCGAAGATGTTGATGACATTAAATTAAGTATTAAGTTCGTAGATGAGACATCTTTCAATGAGCATTTCGGGGTTTATAGAAACCCGAACCACTCGGCGTTTGAGGTATTTACTAATTACAGCTACGATATCATGGGATTCACAAACATAGTTCCGGAGGCTATCAACTATCTCAACAATTACGCGATCTCAAACATTCGTGAAGCCGATGAACCACTTCCATACAATTTATGGGTAGTATTCCAAAAGATTTGTATGAATCCGTATGTAATTGCAATGATCGGAGCTGCTTGTACCGATAAGGATAGATATTATCAAGAATTCGATAGAGATACATATGAGGGAGATCTCATGGAGGAGGTATGTATTTTCCTGGACCATAACAACTTCTTTAACACACCTAAGGAGAAGCGCTACATATTCGAGCGTTCCTGCCAAGTAGATCGAGTCATCGATCACTTTTTTTTATAAAAAAGTACCCAATGAGCTTATGCCAGAAGTGCATCGACTTCAGCTTTAAGCTTTGGGCACTTAGTCTTGACAAATTCGTTTTTACTTAACCACTCAAGGTAGTTTGGATCAGCGGCTTGAATTTGTTTGATAGTTCGATTCTTGTACTTACCCCAGGTCAATAGAAACGATCCATCATCATTTTCAAACTTATCTTTTAGGAATTTAGCAATATCGCTATCATCACCAATGATAGTCTTTTGATTCAATAACTAACGACAGTATCCTGGATCAGAGGAATATACCTCTTCAATATTCTTAGACTTATGCTTTCCAAATGTTAGTGTCGTACTCATGGGTGTTGCTATATAGGTAGCCACTAAAAAATTTTTGAAATTAAATTAAAATATTAGGTACGACTCCTGGTTGGTCTTACGATCTGCGGATGAATGCATATGGGTAGGTATGGATCATCGAGATTGAATGGATTGATTCGTCCGCGAGTCAGCCAACAAAGGCAACTAAACGATGCTTTAATCGGCTCTAAACACTTCTCCTGTGGTTCTGTCGATCTCAAGGGTGCGCTCATAGACTACCAACACCAGGACGTTTGTGCCCTGAGTGGCGATGTTCGTGCCAGAGACCTTAATCGATTGAGGCACATCAACACCGCTTACACGCGAGCAATCAGCAACAAGGATACGATGAGCCGTCTGCCACTTGTCAATGCCGATCAAACCATTCGAGATCTTGCGCGATAGATCACCATTGACAGCACCAATCTTACTGAATTCATCAAGGAAAGTCATCCAATCATACGAATGCACATTCTGGAATACATTCTTGTTGCCAACCTGCACCTGGAATCGCGAATGGACGAACCCGGCTGCATGGTCCATGGAGCACTATCGAACGGCGATGCGAACTGAGGCGTAGTAATCGAAGCCGTGTAGTTTCCGCTCTTGGTATTCGCAAACGGCAACAGACAGACGTATCGTACATTCTTGTGAGAACTGGCGATCTGAACCGAGAAGGTCTTGTTCGAAGTGATCATACCAATACCAGCCTGATCCCCTACAAACTGGCTGTAGCAGTCGAGGTACTTGATAGTCTTCATCGGCTTGCTTACGATCTGAGTTGGGTTAGCAATATCATAGAAGGGGAGCATCAATCGCGCCTGAGTGAAAGGGAAGTAGCTACCAGACGTAGCGAGAGTAGTAATCGAGTTGTGGATTGGACCCCAAGCGATACGATACGCATCACAGCTTCCAGCACTACCAATCACATCATTCATAACATCAGCGGCTACTCCACTGTGCGATCCGCCAATCATGACGGGACGGATGGAACCAGCAACGAGTGTAGTACTGGTGAGCGACATAGTGCGAGCACCGGCAGTGGCATTCGGGGTACAGGCAATATCACTGTATCCAGTCTGGACCTTGAGCTCAAGCTTCAACTGAGGGTTGCCAACCAGATCAAGCTCATTGAAGATAGGGTGTAGATCAACAAGCCGGATCTTAAGCATGTAAAACCACTCTCCAATGGTAGCCCCCTGTCTAAGGACGGTACCCTTCTTAAAAGCTCCAGTTCCGCGCATCTGAGCGATAGCTTGAGATGTCGTTTTGTTGAGCGAGGGCCAGCCATGAGAAGAGGCAGCGCCAGCAACCTCTGGGGGGTTATTTAGGACGCGGCGCAAGAAACCGCTGTTAGAGCGAACAGGCTAATTGCTCGTTAGCGCCAAAGAACTGTTGCCTGCAAGGGTGTTGTTCGAGTAGCCATCGCCACCCGCACCCCCACCAGCGGCCGCCGTATGCTTGATCGACTCCCAATCGTCCGGGATACAGGTACATGTCGGCTCCATGCTTCTCAACTTCAGCAGTCGTTAGCTCAGCCATAGCGCGGACGTTTGACCAGAGCTGCTTATACTCTGAGGGAGTGATGATCGACTTGCCGTTAAGGTAGACCTTGACCTTATCAACCACGCTTGCAACGTTGCACTTTAATCCGAGGGCATAGCGCGTAGGAGCAGCAGCGGCGCTTAGAGCCGATGCAGCATTGTTCTTCATCGATACGACATACGGAAGCACGATGTACGCATCCTTATACGAGGCATAGCCCTGGGAACCGTTAAACGAGGCGGAGCAGTCGAACGAGACGATACCAGAGAAGTATGAGCCGCTCTGGCCATCATTGACGATCGCGACGCTCTTGCCCTTCGACACTTTTACCGAGGTATCGGACTTGAGGGACGACTGTAGTAGAAATTAGTCGGCGAGCTGAGTACTATCAGACATAATGTCGGAGGATTTGGTTATGGTTATATGAGTACTGATATAGTAGCTACGAAAAAATAAATAATGGAGCTCATCAAACCAATAACCTCAGATCACGATCTGATCGAGCTATCGAAGAAGCTTGATGTGCATGTGGATCAGATCCTAACGCTCCCCGAGATCAAAGCCCCTCTACCCAAACGCGGACGTTTTATCATCCTCCTTCGTAGCGATGGCGGAGTCGGGCACTGGGTCGCGCTCAACGACAACCATTATTGGGATCCGATGGGCGTTGGCCCTCCGAGTGTGATCGGCCCAGTTAAGTACAACGAGAAGCAATATCAATCGACCTACTCAGAGTACTGCGGGCCCTGGTGTATGCTCTGCTTATACACTCAGCAACACAATCGTTCAGATCTTCTGAATCACTTTTATGACCTCGATGTCGATGTAATTTAATTTCAGAAAACTATGATCGCTATTGATATATCCTGATGTACTCAGAAATCTCAGTATCAAACGACATTCCTGTGGCTAAGCTCCGCCGAGCGGCTAAGACAGGCGTTCTTAGCCTGACTAAGGATCAGCTCCATGGTTCTGGGGCCACGCTTCATATCCATCCCGAGACCGCGATGAAGGTTCAAAAGGCTAAAAAGGCTAATCACGGCGTTCGACTAATTATCACGCCTCACGAGATTGCCTATCCGATGACTTCGTTGAATGGAGGTGGCATGCATGGCGGCAGCATTGGAGCAAGGTATGGGCAGCTATCAAGACTGGCGCTAAGTTCCTCAAAGACTCAGGACTACTCAGCAAAGCGGCTGATGCTCTCGTTGCACCTGCCTCTGCCTACACAGGCAACTCCGGAGCGATGATGGCTGCATGCCAAGGCCTACGTAAGCTTACAGGAGTAGGCATCACGCTTGATGAGCCTGAAGGCGGTCGCTTGACTCTCGCAGATGTTAAGTCAGCTGGAACCAAGGCATTGTCGTATGCTAAGCGCAAAGGCATGCTAACGGATGCTGCTGATCTAATCGAGGAGAAACTAATTGAGAAGGCAACCAAACCTGAGCATGTCGATATGATCAAGTATCTACGAAAGGGAGTCCAAAATCGTTTCGGCGTCGGCGTACCGACTCAAGGATTGACTTGAGGGGTAATGTCGCTGAGGAATGATTGAGTAGTGGTTGATGACGCATATGGATACGTACCAGGGCTGAACCCAAGGATCCTGCCAAATTCGGCATTGTCAATGATCAATCGAGGCACGCGAGCCGTAGTCGGCAAGCCGGATCCACCCGCGCTGTACAACCCTGTAGCAGGTCTGGTGTATTTTCCAATGGCAGTGGGAGTCGAGCTAACATCTACTTGAGCAGCGTAATAGGTGCTGTTTTCGATCAATTGGATGACGAAGACGTTATTGCCATCAGCATCGATCAGATACGCTCCGTTGCTGATCAGAGCGGTCTGGATCATGCGATTGATATCAGTATAGCTGTAGATGCCGTCCTTCAGGGTGATGCTGATGGTACTGTTTGTTGCTGCGGTTGGGACCTCAATTTTAGAAGTAGTATTGCTGTAAGCAAAGGCATCTATATTGAACTGAGAATTGTACATGACGATCGATTGAACACACACCTCAGTGTTTTGGAACGTAGCCGATGCTGGAATCGATAGCGGTATTGGTTGTTGAACCCATTTGGAACAAGGTCCTTGGAAAAAATGCCGATAATGGAGCTCATAACTCTTCAGTATCCTGTGTATATTCGTAGCGAGATCGTTAGATCGGTCTATCAAAATTAAATCTCATCTCACCTCTGACTAAATCTATGAACAAACACTGACCCTTAGATGCTGTGGCTTGCTCGTATGCTCTGATCAATCCATCTTCAGTCGTACCCGGGATATTAAAATCTTTGAAGAGGAGCTTGAGATCCCTTTTAGTGTTCGCTTTCAGGATCGCTACATATTCACTGTTCAAGCGAATCATCTTAGGACATGCGAAGTAGCTGTGGATCAGGCAGATCGTGCTGAGCTTGAGATGGCGACCCCTGGTGAAGTAATGACTGAACACTCTCTCCATTAGTAGCTTATCATTGCTGTAGTCGTCTATTATCACAAGCTCGATGCCATCTCCCTTAGTCTTGCGGATAGTATCTACTAATGGTGGGACGTCTGGATCATGAATGGGGATAAACCCATTCAGCTTGTCTCGGAGGTATCGGTAGAGCTCCTGATCCGGGTTCCGGGCTACTATATGAAGGTGAGCAAAGCAGTTGGGGCTATGTTTGAGAATGTACATGCAGAGATTGTTCTTGCCTGAGAATGACGGCCCGAGGATCAACATCCGGAACAATTGTTTGATGCCGAGCTGTTTGATATCACCTGTCGACGCTGTACGATAGTGCTGAGGAAGTGCCGCTCCATAATCGGGTATAGCGCTCATGCCTAAGAATCTCTTGACGTATATATATACTCGAACGAAAGAAAATGGGGTTTTCGTATCCACCGGCCATCTACGATTCACCGCTCTACAACCCATTATTCTACCCATCGTTAGCCGCGGACGGGTCGCTTACGTATGCATATGCCCAAACGTTGTATCTGAGCCGCAACGATTACCGTCTTAGCAACATCAGCGGAGTTGTTTCTGGCCAAGCAACGGAGGGCATCGCGCTCGTTCCGGGTGCCAATGCTGACATCAGCGGAATCGGTGCGTTGAGCTGTAGCAGCCTGACTGTGAATGGATCACCGGTATCTACCGCCCCGGCGTATGTGTTATCAATCACGCCTGGCTCAGCAAGCCCAAACAAGGCTCTTGTACTGAATGGAACATCTGATGTCAGTGGTATCAACTCACTGAGTGCATCCTCACTGACTGGGTCGCTACAGACGGCAGCGCAGCCAAACATCACATCTATTGGCGCGCTGTCAGGACTAACTATCGCAGGCAATCTAACCTTTACTGGTGCTTCGCGCTTTCTAAGGGGTCTCAGCTCGCTAACGTCTACATCGATTATTGGTACGCTACAAACAGCTTCGCAAACCAATATCACATCTGTTGGGACGCTTGGATCACTTACTGTCAGTGGTAGTGTTTCCGTTGGGTCTCTCATGGTAAGTGGAACTGCTATATCATCAGCAGCAGCTGAACTGAATTACCTATTTGGCATAACAGCTGGAACAGCGCTAGCAAGCAAAGCTTTGGTTCTAAATAGTTCGAACGCTATCAGCGGCATCGGACAGACGGGATACATTATCAACACAGCGGTCGATGTTGGTCCAACAGCAACCATGGATAAGTATCTAATAACACTCAAGAACAGCTCCGGTAGCGACGCTGTGCTTCAAGACATAGCTATGCTCAGTTCGTCGATAGCAAATACAGATCAATATACTCCTGGTGCTTCAATCACGTTTCAGCGATCTAGTGGAGGCGGAACATCAGCTCATGAGCTGCTCTTTAACGTCAAGTCTGGGAGTTCATCTACAGGCGCATGCGCTGAAGCATTGCGCATCAAGTATGATCTTCGTCTGATATCAAAGGGTGGCGTTGAAATCAATCCCCCTACGAGTCAGACACTCGGAACCGTATCAGCGGCTAATCCTCTGTTTTGGTCTGGTGGGAGCTCTCGCAACTTTGGGTGGCGTTTGATTGATAATAACACCATCTCTACGCTTTCATACGCCTATGGAGGTAGCTACAATGATCAGATCACATGGAATCATAACGCTGGTCAACCGATCTATAGCATCTCTGGTTTTAATAGCATGCAAGTGATCAATGATAACTCGACTACCATGCTCTACATAGATAACAGCGACCGATGTGGAATCAATAACACAAGCCCGGAAGCAACGCTACACGTAGGAGGACAGGTCTGGAGTAGCTCCGGTGGGTTTCACACCAAATCAAACGGTATTGGGGGTACATATACTTTCAGAGGTTCTATCTACTCTCAGTATGTAGGAATGGGAAGCAACTCAAGCACAACGACCGGCATTCGATTCGCAGCATATGATAGTACTTTTACCTTCGCCGCATATGCCCCATGCTACGGCGGCTCATATACCAATGCTTCAGATGTGAGGCTAACGAAAGACATTATCGACATGAGATACGGTCTAGAAACCGTTATGCGCATGAGGCCTCGTGAATTCAAGTTTAGGGACTCTGAGAAGCAATACATTGGATTCATCGCCCAGGAGATGATCGATTGCGTTCCTGAGGTCGTAAATGCCCCGAGCGACCCCGAAGAGACGTGGGGATTGACTATGCATCGCTGGTAAGCGTATCAATCAAGTCTATCCAAGATCTCAGGGCTGAGATCGATACTCTCAAGACTGAGATCGATACTCTCAAGGCTATTATAGCTGAGTAGAATATATACGATGGAGGTCTTGGATATCCGCAAGAGCCACCAAAAGTACAAGAAGTACTCAGCAGACGTTATCATCAATGGTAAGGTTCACAAGAACATCAACTTTGGCGATATTCGCTATGAACACTATCGAGACAGCACTCCTCTTCGCCTCTACTCACATCTGGACCACGGCGATCCTAAACGCAAGAATGCGTTCTATCGACGCCATGCGCACAACAAAGGGCCAGCTGCCATGCTCTCCATGCGATATCTTTGGTAGTAATATCTCTCGCTGAACTATATCATGGGCTGTCGTCAAACGAAAGATCTTAAGACAAATGTCTCTTCCAAAGACCCGGATCAGATGATTAGATCAACCCTGCTCAAGGCTGATCAGATAGTCGTACTTGGAGACAGCGTCTTCCTTCCAACTACAAACCCTGATGGCGAGTCTGCCATACTTGAGGTATCTATCCATGACAAAAAAATATCAGTCTATCGCGGCTATCGCAATAGACTCGTTAGAGATGGTATAAGCTTATAGCTTGAACGTCTTAGGTTTGCGAACACGAGTTTCATTTGCCCAGACAGTACCTCCGGCCTTCTTACCGTGAATCCACTCGGGAGGTGGGTGTTGCCTGGGCGTATCCACAACTGGATCTTTCACAGATAGCTGAAAAAATTGTTTTTAGCTCATTCACGTTCGCGGTAGCTTGGTTGCCATAGCTCGAGCCAGGCTTGAATAACTTCGGGTTGAGAACGATCATTTTATAGTAATGCGCTCATAATCGATTTGAATTCATTACTATTAATCATCTTCTGCTCGAACATGTCAGTCGCGAGCCTGTAGAGCTCTCTCAGCATGTCTGGGTTGTCATTACCGAGCGCAATCTCACCGCGCAGCTTATCAAACTCAGCCCTTAGCGTCAGGCGAGGGTCTTCCATGGGCGTTCGTAGCGTGTGATCGACATGCGTCTTCTTTACTATCTCATAGAAGACTCTTTGGTCCTCGATTGACAGCGCGCGATACGCTTGCTGACTAATGTTATCATTGTACAGTAGATCTTTAACCATTGCCGTTAGTTCATCGCTCATATCGCGAATGGGACCGACGCTCGTGCGGTTGGGGAAGACCAGCTTGAGCCGATTGTTCAATAGATTCGCCTTTCGAATGAATTTGGTACCAATTCGGTTGTACTTGAGGTCAGATGCGGTGCCTGAGCCTTCAATGTCCGCGAGGTTATATGAACGATTCTTCTTGCGGGAGCTACAATTCCCGCTCCCTTAAGCCCACGGCCAATGAGACCCTTTCCGGCAGGCGGCTCATACACGAAATCTTATGCTTCCTTAGCAGCAGTGAGATTCGGTTCCGTCTTACCCTTGGGAGCAGGTGTTGTATATGAGCTTGGTAGAAACAGTTTATGTTCTGGATCGACAGTCTTGATAACATCCATGATATGTTGGATTTCTTTGAAGGAGTTCGCTTGCCTCTTGCGGTCCATCTCCTGACCAGCAAGGATATTAAGCCTCCGCACTCCATCTTCGAGTCTGGAGATTGCATAACCGAGAGTCCTCTCCCAGTTGATTCTATTAGATAAGTTCTTTGCATCCTTCTCGTTGTATTTGCGACCGTCCTTGAGGACATGGAATACCATTCCTTGACCAAGATATACCGTGTCTGATAGCTCGCTATTGCCAACACCGGTCTTGGTAAATACATACGGTTGGATCTTGAGAGCCTCAATGTTGGTAATGTTATCATACAAATATTGGACTTTTTCCTGAAAGACGACCTGCGCTGTCTCAGGCGACTTCTTCTCTACTCGCGTATCTAACGATACGGTTGAGTCCTCAAGCTCGCGCTTATTGCTTGGGACGGCAGGCTTCATCTCTTCCTCGAGCCATTTGTCAAAGTCAAGACGCTGCGCTACCGACATATCCTCCATATCCTGATCATCTAACCGATTCAAATCCTCACGATAAATGGTTCCAGGTGGATTGGAAGCCTTTGTGTATGCTTTCCATCGCTTAAAAAGCTATTTCCTCGCAACATCGTCCGATACATTTGAGAGCTTCATTTGAGCTCGCTCAACTGATTCGATCTTATTGTTTATGCGTTCGAAGGTCTGTGGCCAATCAATTTTACGCAGCAGCAGACAATTCGATCGGATCTTCTTGCCGGTCTTAAAGATGCTTCCGTCTGATTAATCAATGGTATATTCAGCATTGTTTGCAACCGCTCCATCGTCATCAATGATAACCGGTCTAAACGTATAGTTGCTCAGTACAGAGTACGCCTAAAATACTTTTACAAGATCATCATGGTATTTCTTGGAATCATCGGGAGCTACCTTGTCTTTCTTAGCGGGTTCTTCCATAGGTACGTCAGTAGCATTATCTACGCTTGAAAAAACGCCAGCATCCGGGCGATTCGCCGGTCCCTGAGCATTCTCCCCGTAAAAATCACCCATTGCATCGTATGCATCCCCTACTGACTTGAACCCATTGGGATTTGGTTTATCTGATGTGCCCGACTGTGCCTTCATCAGCGTTAGCATCCGCGCCAAGGTATCAGCATCCTTCGTAGCGGTTTTGACCTTGGCCTGCTCGCTATCAGTTGCCCAAATCGCTGTTTGCGTATAACTCTGGCTTCATTGCTTCCAGTCGCTGCTCGAGCGCGAGCTTCTCAAGTAGAGCCTCGCGATCCGAAGAACGGTCTCGTTTGTTATCAAAATTGGGATACATCTCTATATGGTGCTCGATAAAAAATTACATCATTCTGTTATTAAATATCTATAGCTTCGCTTGAGTCGATTTCCGTTCAGTCCATCCAATGTATATGGATGTACCAGCTCGTTGTGCCTTGCGAGTAGTGCATCGTACTCATCTTGAACCTTATCCATATTCATGTCGAACAGGCTCTCTACTTCATCCTTGAAGCATGGATTGGCGAGTACTGCCCGGAACGGCATATGCGGCCCGCCGATCATAATCAGTCTTGATTTGATGTAATCGAGTCTCTTGGTATCCATCAGCTTCTGATTGGGATCATTGCTGATCTCGAGGTATCTACGTACCCTCTGGTGCATTCTCGCAAGTTCCTTTCGATACATTCGGATTTTCTCATCCTTATCATGCTGCCGACAGTATCCTGATTTAAGGGCATTGCGAGAGCATGCGGTTGCGTTCCTGGTCATTGCTTTGCAAGTATCGGGCGAGGGCGCCCGTAGGGCCCCTGAAGGATCTTCGATCTTTTCAGTCGTTGTAAATTAACGCTATCTATATATAACTGAACCAAAATCTCCATGGATCCGGAAGTCGAATATGTAGATATCGATCATGAGCAAGGGAGAGTCTATGACAACAGCCGTATCGTGGAAGAAGCCGCTCGACGAGAGGCGGAGCTGAAACGAAGGTATGACAACAACCGAGCCCGGCTACCGACTATCCAGGAAGTACAGACTCAGCTAAAGCAACGAGCTGTCCGTACGCCCTCTGATCTCAGCTCAATCACTCCTTAAGAAGTACTGCTTCTCCAACGTACTCACCCCATTCATTCTTGTTGATTAGTCGGAGGTTAGCTTGAGGTTCCCACGAAGGTTTGTCGTATCCTCTCCATTTGACGAGGTATTGGTACTTACCATTGGGTAATTTTTTGTGCTTCAGTATCGCCTCAGCTTCAAAGATTCCATCCTCACCAGCATTCGTAATACCAAGCTTGACGAACTTAAGGTCGTTTGGTGATTTGTAGAGGGTATGACCATTTTTCGATCGAATCTGAATTCGATAGCCGTCTATCCCTACGACTTCATATACGAGAGTACCCCACTTCGCTGATTCTTTTCCAAACTGCTTTTGCTTCAGTCGATAAACAACGGTTTGCCCGACTTCAAACTCGTTATCGACCTTCGTCATTAGCTTGCGATTATGATCGAGTTCGGATTGAATGATCGTACCCTTCGCTTCGTTGGGGGTCATGCCAATCGCGCTATGAATCGTTGAGTTATAGTTGTCGATAAGATCTGCTACTAACCGCTTAGTCAAGCGAGCTCCGCACTGCGCAACAGGCGTTGCTTGATTGTGCGATTGAAGCGTTTGATTTTCCCCATAGTTGAGTGCTCACCAGGTTCGTTATTTAAGTGAGTTATCTTAACCTTCTTGAAATAGGTCTGGATGTGCTGATTCATGAATTCAGAGCCGTTGTCGCTTGTGATGACGCGCGGGTGATGCATCTTCACAAATGCCTTGATCGCTTTGAGAACTGTGTCCGCCTGTTTGTTGGGAATTAGGTCAGCGTAGCCGATACGAGAGTTAATATTCACAACGGTGAGCAGGGGCCTTTGCTCCCAGAAAGCTAAGTCCATTTGCCAAGAGTCCGGATTGTTGCTTTCGATATGGAACTGTTCAAACTTACTCCTTTGACCTTGGAACTGTTGCGTTTCCCTATTGTTTGCGTACCAATCTTTCACATATTTGAGTCGTATAGAGCTATCGATTAACTTCGCCTTAGTAGTAGATACACCCCCCTTTGTGGGACGTTTTTTGTTCAGGGGATAAGAGACCAGACACCTGCCCCGTTCCTACCCGCATATGTCGTGAAAACCAAAACCTCACCAAATCACTGTACAAGCGACGTAGCACCTCTCTATATGTTAATATTGTCAGGGTTCGATTTGGTGAAATTTCAGATGATTAGAGATGCTCGACAAATCCTCTCTAAGGCTCTCAGAGGAATGAGTCATATTCCGAATGGAAAAGTGAGTCTATCTTAAGGGATGATATACCAAGTATATAACAAGCAGCTTCATAGCAACAACCAACCGATCAATCATGACAAGTAAGTATGAGAAGCTCGTTGAATATGTCGGTAATTTGGAGGAGTACATCTTCACAGGATGGATGTTTCCGAAACCAATGTCAAGTACATATTCAGTCAGTAGTCCTGCTTGGAAATGTGTTTGGGAGAGGCAACTAATCTCTATCGATTCGTTCAAGGACAGTGATCTCCCAGAACTTATGAGTGAATGCCATTGTACAACACCAATCAAGTGGAACTGTTTGATCAAGCATATTTCAACAGGGAGGCTTGAGTTTGTTGGATCTTCATGCATGGACCACTTTAAGATGAATAAGCGTACTTGCATACAGTGTCATGGAGCGAACAGATGCAAGACTATACGTTGCACTAACTGTCGCAGGTTTTGCAAGCTCCACAAGGAATACCACTCCGACAATGCTATTCATTTGTGGGCTTTGGAAGAGACCTTATTGAAACAGTCATCCATCATACCTGATTACAAAACTGACGATTCTGATGATGATTCTGACGATGATTCTGACGATGATTTTGATGATTCTCCTCTAACAAGTGAGGAAGAGGAATTTGTAAGAAGTGCTGAGGAGCAAATCAGACTGGAAGAGATCTATTCAAGACCATTCCAATACAGACCTCTCAATTTTGGGAAGTATAAGGGGGTGGATCCTATGTCATTGCTCGGAGAAGACAATCATTACATTCGATGGTTGTTTGGTTCAAACATGATTTCATCGAGTGATAAGCAAGAATTGAAGGAGCTACTGATGGCGACCCCGATCCATTTCGGGAAGTTCGAAGGACAAACGTTCAACCAACTGAAAGCGAATAACCCTGGGTATTACTATTGGGTAAAGCGAACTATTGAACAACCATATGTGAGATACCTGTAAGTCATCTAATATTTTTTTTCCAGCAAATACAAAGTTGGTTTATCTTAACAAAACTCCACTAAGTATATACACAGCAATGGCGTATTCCCCGGAAAAGTATCAAGCTAACAAGGCCGCAATCCTTGCCGCCAAGAAGCGCTATTACCAGAAAAACCGTGAGAAAATCCTTGCGAGACAGAAGGCTTACGACGATGAACATCGCGACGAGATCAAAGAGCGCCACAAGAAATACAGCGGTAAGAAAGCTGGCAGAGTCGCTCTGTAGATGATAGACCCTATCATCATTTTTTTATATTTTAGCCGCGAGTGGAAAAGTCAGTCCATCTTGAAGGAAGACTGTTCCAATATACCAAGTAATTCCAGTTTTTCGAACGACAAATCTCCGAACTCATATACTATGTTGTCATCCGAACTCGAAGCACTAAAGCGACTTAACATCCCAGTCAAGAGATGGGGCGACAGCTTCCGCGTCAAGGTGAGAAACCAGAGCGGACGCCAAGTATATATTGGATCTTTCTCTAAGTCGAGCAACCGCAAACTACTCGCTAAGACATACAAGCTACCCGAGGCTCGCGTCGAACGCAACCTCAACAAGAACTATAAGCAACCTCCTGCTTACTCCTTCACGAAGAGCAACGTTCGTGAGACCCACCTCTATGAGTACTACTCAAAGGGGGAGATCTTTGACAAGGTTCGCTCAACGCTGAAGAGCCAGAAGAAGGCTTTCAAGGTTCAAGTTCAGCTGGGATATAAACTCATCGACCGCGTCTCTGGTTTGGAGCGAAACTACTGGCCAGCTTCAAACACGGAGGTGTTCAAGAAGCCGATCGCCATCAACAGTAAGGATGATATCGAGGGCAAAGTCATGGATGAGTTTCAATCCCAGGATTTTGCTTCGAAGATCAGCTATCCTTCGTCGAGCTATCAGCTGAAGGAAATTACCATGGCTAAGGTCAACATTATTTATCGCGACCACACGCTTGGTAAGAACATTCCCATCCCCGAGCCAATCAAGAAAAATAGATTCATCGTTGATTTCCCCAACACAAACAACAAGTGCATGTTCTATTGCATTGCGTACCATTTCGAAGAGCAGACACAGGACTTGAAGAAGCGAATGGTTTCCCTCGTCAAGACCCGAGTGAAGCAGTACTGTGAGTACAAATGCATCGAGTACTCGGCTATGTTCTTCAGGGATATGGAGCCAATCGATATATTGGCGTTCGACGAGCTGGAAGACTGCTTCCAACTCAGAATCAATGTCTATGAGATGGATCAGTCATCCCTGGAGGTTGGATTGATACGTGAATCGAAGAAAGACTATCCGAATCGTATCAACATCCTCGACTACAAGTCCCACGCAATGTACATAACCAACCTTGATACGGTGCTGTCAAAGTATCCATGCAACGTTTGTGAAGCAGTGTTTGCTACGTTTCAGAAGCTCAAGGACCATAAGAAAACGAAGTGTGAGTTCGAGGTGATTGAGTCATTTCCGAAGACTCCAAAGATCTATCGACCAGCTCAAAACACGATCCGTAAGCTATTGAACAAGTTTGATATCAAGGGCGTTGATCACTACGTCGATCACTTTATCGTCTATGACTTTGAGGCTATTCTCAAGCCGTTAGCCTTCAACGAGGACGATAAAACGATTTACAGGAATCAACACATTCCTGTATCTGTCAGCGTATGCAACAGCCTTACTCGAGAGGTACGTTGCTTCGTCAATGAGTCAACGATGGAGTTGTTTAAGGAACTACTCGCTTACATCGAGGAGACTGCTGAAAAGATCCAGAGATACAACGTTTCCAAGTACGAAGCTTTGATTAAGAAGATCCTGGCTAAGCATCCTCTTACAGGTATGGATCTACCTGGAAAACCAATCTCTCATATCTTCGAGCTTGAGGAGATCGAGGACATGATTAGTAATGGTACGTATGAATCATTGTTTGAGGTACATCGCGATGCTGGCATTCCTCAGAAGAATCCGTATGGTGATCTCAAGAAAGTTATTGACTCTGTACCTGTATTTGGGTTTAACTCAGGCCGATACGATATCAATATTTGCAAGAACGAGCTCTTCACAGCTATTGGAGCAAAGAACATTACTTCGGTGATCAAGAACCCAAGTTATATGTGCATCAGCACCAGGAACTATAAGTTCCTTGATATGACTAATTACGTACCTGCCGGAACAAGCTACGATAAGTACCTGAAGACTTACATTGGAGGTTGCAAGTGTAAAGACCCAAGTCGTTGCACCTGCGGTCTTCGTAAAGGTGTATTCCCGTACGAGTACATCACAAGCTTTGATGTTCTCAACGAGACCAAGCTACCGCCGAAGTCAGCCTTCTACAGTGATTTACGAGAATCCGATATCAAGGATGAGGACTACGAGTTTGTTAAGTTTGCTTGGGAGCATCACGAGATGAAAACACTCAAGGACCTACTCATTTGGTACAACAACCTAGACGTTGAGCCATTTGTTTCAGCTATTCAGGCCCAGCGAGAACTATTCAAGAAGTTTGACCTCGATATGTTTGTGGATGGAGTGTCTCTACCAGGACTATCTGAGAAGGTTATGTATCAATCCTGTTTCAAGGGGCTGAAGAAACCTAAAAAGGTTTCTGGTGCCCCATTTGAGTTCCCTCTCGATCGATTCAACGGCTACGAGGCCCAAGACACCAAGGCCGGACGTGATTTCAACATGGGTATCACCCACCTCAATCAACTTCTACGCAAGCAACTCTACACTTGTTATCATTGCTTCTGCAAGCTCGATGTGAAGAATGCCTCAGCCGACCGAATCAACAACAGCATTGGCCATATTGATGGCAACATCATGATGAGTTGTATTGCATGCAACGTTGCTCGCAAGGATATGTCCCCTGCTGCCTTTAGATATCAGAAGATGATCGAACATAACTCCGATAAGCTCGTCTATTCAATTGACACGGAGGAGAAGGAGATCTATTATAAGATGAAGGCTAATATTGCTGGTGGTCCGTCAATCATGTTCAATAGGTTTGCCAAACGCAACGAGACTACAATCCGAGGCGGTAAGCTTTGTAAGAAGATCATTGGATACGATGCCAATGCTTTGTACTTGTGGGCTCTCGGGAATGAGATGCCATGTGGTCGCCTCACTACGATTGATGCGTACAATGGCATAATTGAAGATATCAAGGCTGATAGGATTTTCGGATTTCTCGAATGCGACATCCGGACCCCCGAGCACCTCAAGGAGTACTTCTCTGAAATGACTCCGGGTTTTAAGAACATAGAGATAGACTGCAACATCGAGAATGTGATTGGTTCTCACATGTATGAGTTCAACCAGTCTCGTGGTACTGCTCGCGCTAAGCCTGCTCGCAAGCTCATTGGGAGCTACTTCGGCGAGAAAATTCTAATTTATGCTCCTCTCCTTAAGTGGTACCTCGAGCATGGAATGGAGATTACTAAGACTTACAGCTTTATCAAGGCCAGCTCTTACAAGGCATTTCGTCCATTCATGGAAGCCGTATCAGATGCCCGTCGTGATGGCGATGTCGATAAGTCGAAGGAAATGATCGCTGATATGATGAAGCTCGTAGGCAATGCAGCTTTCGGTCGTTCAGGTATGGACAAGTCCAAGCACAAGGAGGTTAAGTATGAGCCTGACTGTGTGAAGGTCAGAGCCATTGTAGAGAGGCAGAACTTCCATGATGTTGAGGAACTTGCCGGAACCTATGAAGTTAGTCTCAAGAAGCGACGAATCAAGTTCGATAATCCGATCCACCTATCGATTGCGATCTATCAGCTCGCCAAGCTTCGTATGCTTCAGTTCTACTACGACTGCATCGATAAATACTTCGATCGCAGCGACTTCCAGTATCAGGAGATGGATACAGACTCGGCTTACATCGCCTTTAGCTGTGAGATGCCTTTCGAGGAGTGTATTAAGCCAGAGCTTCTTGATCACTTTAAGGACCACAAGTACGATTGGTTCCCTCGTGATGATACAAGCAAGAATGCAGCTTATGATCGCCGTACCCCCGGTTTGTTCAAGGAGGAATTCCGATGCAATGCTATGGTCAGTCTCAGTTCCAAGAACTACTGCTGCTATCTCGGAGATGAAATCGACAAGGAGACAAAACTCCCTAAGGTTAAAGTATCTGCCAAGGGTGTTCAGAAGTCTCTGAACCAAGGAGCATTATCTCCGGACAACTTCGAAAACGTTGTGAAGACCAGAAACTCGATAGAAGGCACAAACAAGGGATTCCGCATTTGCTCCGAGACAAAGAGTATGATCACCTACCGTCAGCAGAAAACGGCCTTGAATTACTTCTACGACAAACGAAAGGTTCTCCCGGATGGTATAGGTACTGTTCCGCTCGATATATAATGGAGACGCTTTTATCTAAGCTTTACCACGACCCAAAAACTGGCTTTGTTGGTGCCCAAAAGCTTTATGAGAAGGCGAAGTTAATCGATAGCGCTATACGACTCAAAGACGTGAAAGATTGGTACGCAAACAATAGGGAAACGCAACAGTTCCAAGGTCAAAGAAGTAAGTTTGAGCAGTTCCATATCGCAAGCAACAATCCGGACTCTTGGCAAATGGACTTAGCTTTCTGGGAGCAAAGGCCCCTGCTCACCGTTGTGAATATTAACTCTCGTATCGGCTACGCTGACCTAATTCCCAACAAACAGGCGGACACAGTTCTCAAAGCGATCAAGGCATTTGTGAAGATGCATCACCCGCGCGTCATCACAAGCGACAACGGCTCTGAATTCATGAATCAGCACATTCAGACCTATTTCAAGAAGGTTAAGATAACTCACTTCAATAACGAACCTGGTGAGCACTCAACTATGGGGAAAATCAAACGCTTCAATCGCACAATCAAGCAACGCCTGTTGCGCAGTGCGGAGCTCGCTTGACTAAGCGGTTAGTAGCAGACCTGATCGACAATTATAACTCAACGATTCATAGCGCGATTGGTATGACCCCTAACGAAGCGAAGGGTACGATCATTCAATCCGAACTCGATCATAATCGCGAGCTAATGACGAAGGTCGATAACGAGTTTGAAGTCGGCCAAACCGTTGTTTATCGATTGAAGCAAAAGCAGTTTGGTAAAGAATCAGCGAAGTGGGGTACTCTCGTATATGAAGTCGTAGGGGTAGATGGCTATCGAATTCAGATTCGATCGAAAAATGGACATACCCTCTACAAATCACCAAACGACCTTAAGTTCGTCAAGCTTGGTATTACGAATGCTGGTGAGGATGGAATCTTTGAAGCTGAGGCGATACTGAAGCACAAAAAAATACCCAATGGTAAGTACCAATACCTCGTCAAATGGAGAGGATACGACAAACCTTCGTGGGAACCTCAAGCTAACCTCCGACTAATCAACAAGAATGAAATGAGTACGTTGGAGAAGCAGTACTTCTTAAAGAGTGATTGAGCTGAGATCAGAGGGCGTACGGACAGCTCGTTGCTTTAGCTGAGCCTGTACCTCCTCAATCGTCGGCAGTCGCGCTCGATTGATGTCATGCCTTCGCTTCAGCTCCGCCTCTCGGCGAGCGGCTTCTTCCTCGATACGGCTGTTGTCATAGACTCTCCCCTGTTCAGGATCAATATCGACATATTCGATTTCGGGATCCATGGAGATTTTGGTTCAGGTATATATAGATAGCGTTAATTTACAATGACTTCGCCAGATACGTGCAAAGCGATGACCCAGAACGCAACCGCATGCTCTCGCAATGCTCTTAAATCAGGATACTGCCGACAGCACGATAAGGACGAGAAGATACGTATGTATCGAAAGGAACTTGCGAGGATGCATCAGAGGGTGCGTAGATACCTCGAGATCAGCAATGATTTCAATCAGAAACTGATAGATATCAAGAGACTCGATTATATCAAATCAAGACTGATTATGATCGGCGGGCCGCACATGCCGTACCGAGCAGTACTCTCAAATCCATGCTTCAAGGATGAAGTAGAGAGCCTGTTCGACATGAATATGGACAAGGTTCAAGACGAGTACGATGCTCTGCTCGCAAGACGCAACGAGCTGGTTCATCCTTATACATTGGATGGACTGAACGGAAATCGACTCAAGCGAGGCTATAGATAATTAATATCAGATTGATGTTATTTTTTTATCGAGCCGCATATATAGAGATGTATCCCAATTTTGATAACAAACGCGATCGTGCTTCGAAGCGCGAGGCTCTACTTGCGAAGCTCGCGCTCGAGCAGCGGCTTGAAGCGATGAAGCGCTCGGCTTACGCTAACGCGATTTGGGCAACTGATAGCGAGCAGACTAAGATCAAATCCGCTACGGAAGATGCTGATACATTAACGCGGATGCTAACGCTGATGAAGGCACAATCGAGCGCATCGGATAAACCAAATCCCAATGGATTCACTTCAGCGGCAGATGTATATGCTGAGATGGGTGATTACCATGAGAAGAATGGTGTTTTTTCAACAGTAGATAGTACCGCTGATGTAGCTATGGAAGAAGCTGTTAAGGAGGAGAAGGTTGCTCCTGACGATAAGGCTACCGCTGATAACGAGAAGTACCAAGATGACCTTGCTAAGATATTTAAGAGATTTCCAGTGCTAAGCAATTACACATTCAGACCCGTCGTAGTTGATGATGATGGAACGGTAGCAAACAATGCTGAATACATCATTGATCAATCAGATGGAAGCATCCTTAAAAGCGGAAATAAAGTACCCTCAAACAGCCCCCTGTTGGGGAAGATCGATTGGCGGCTAACGTTTGAACGCATCCGGGATAAGATAGAGTCAATCGATCGCGCTACGATTAAGATTTCTAACGTAGCTGATGACGTCGCAATGAAAGAGCTGTTTAAGCGATGGAGAGATAATGCCAGACGTATAAAGGAATCTGATTTCCGTGGAGAGCGGTTAGATGATGCTCAGACGGCGGCGATGGATCAATATATGGAGCCAAATATGCAAGGTATGGATGATGAACAGCGTAATGAATATGCTCGAAAATTGTTCGGAGATGAAAAGGCAGGGAACAAGCGCGAGCTTGAGGACTCAGCCGTATCGTTGGATACGCGAGTAGAGAAGAAATCGCCTGAGACCGCGCAGATCGTCTTCAAGGAAAAAGTCCAATATCTGTACGATAACATTGCTAACATTGAGGCTCTCAAGATCCGACCGTATGTATTCACCAAAGGCGGATTGGGTGATAACGAACTGTCTAACACTGTATATCTTGGCAAAAAAATGGTATTTTATCTCATCGCCGATGGTCGAAAATACAAGCAGACTGATGTAAAGAGCTTATCTAATAAAATCAACTGGGAGAGGACTCTCGGCTATGCAATCTCGAGACTTGAAGATGCTCTGCGGAAGCTCAATATTATGGCTGGACAGGAGGAGAACCCCAAGAAGCAAGCGAACTCATTCAAAGAGATCCAACATATCATGGATGTTATCAAGACTGTCGATCCAGAACATCAGCTATTCCTACCAAGTTCATATAGAACCCCTGCTCCCAAGGGGAAGTCGGAACCAACCCTCACTGCTGCTAAGGAAGCAAAAGACTTTGTGTATGAGCCGCCTGCCGGAAAGGGTCTCGTTGGTCGTGGGCTGAAGGGGGCGGGAGTTGTAGCTCCTCGTAAGAAGAATCGTTCTTACAATCTCGCGGACATCGAGGGATCAGGCACAGCATCTGATCTCAAGTACAAGCGGATTGGTACTAAATTCATTCGAAAGGCGAATCTATTGAACAATCGGCTAAAGTTGGTCTTTCCCAACCGCACAAGCGTTGGTCCTATCCGCGATATGAGTGACGAATTAACGGCAATGGTTAAGGATCTACTGTACAACGATAACATCAGTCAGCAAGCGTATCGTGCGCTGCCAATCGAGGACCAGCGAGTCTTCTACGAGATCGTTAAGAAGACGCATGTCGATCATACGCTACAGACGCCAATGGAAGATCCGCGACTAACGCTGAGGGCCGAGTTTGATAAGCTACGCGGCGAGATTGCGCTCGGCAATGACAACCCGGACATGCTGCGAGAGCTCTACAGGCTCGCGACGGATATGTTCGAACAGAAGATGATTAATAGTAATGAATTCAAATCGATTATGAGCGCATTACTATAAGATGATCGTCCTCAATCCGAAGTTGTTCAAGCCTGGCTCGAGCTATGGCAACCAAGCTACCGCGAACGTGAATGAGCTCAAAAAAATTCTCTCAGAACTATCTGTGAAAGATCCAGTTTTGGATAAGCCCAAGCAACACCCGCCCCCAGAGTGGATCCATGGTAAGAAGCCAGGCGGTACCGTTTGGGCAAGCGAACCTCGACGGAAGCCGAAAACCTTCAAACTATAAAAAAGCAAAAAAATGCGTGTTTTTCGTAAAAACGCGTTTTGGGAAAATATTTTGAGACCCACCTCTCAGATCTGAGACCGACCTTTGGAAAACTTTCCCCAAAACCCGAAAATACGAAAAACGCGTTCTATTTTGCTTTTTTTTTTTCACAGAAGAGCCCACGATAACTATAAGCTTATACCATCCCTAACGAGCTTATTGCGAAAGCCGCGATAGACAGATATTTTCTTGTCATGGATCGACACCTCGAGGATGGCAGACTCACCGTCTGGGTTGGTCGTTGGAAGGAAGACGCTATCCCCAAGAACGACTATCTGATCAGCCTTGAGCATGGTTGATCCAACCATCTGATCTGGGTCCTTCGCGGAAACGTTCGTTTTCAAGTCTTTCGTCTGGCGACAACCCATGGTATAGACTACCAGAGATACTTTTTAGAAAACCAGTCGGGGGTATAAGGCTTAGCATTATTGATAGGACCATGGCGCTTGTAGTATCGATCTCTACGAGCCTTATCGTTATGGTCATACGCACTGTAAGCCTTTAGTCCTGTGCGATCTCGAAACTGTTGATAAGGCTCACCGTCCCGCTTAATAGCACCAAAAGATACAACCCTGCCATCATCAAGCAAAGCATCATATTTCTTGCCTCTCTTCGTTGATATGCGAAAGACGACCATTGTCTATAATCATTTGGCGATAATTGCTTTCAGTTGATCAACTTCTTCCTTCAATTCTTGAATCGCTTTGCATAGAACACTCGTCAGTGATGCATAGTCGATTCCCCATATCTCGTCTGGATCTTGAGGCATATTGACCAACTCGGGTATGCAATCGACCATCTCTTGAGCGATAAACCCGACGTATGGCTTTCCGCTGTCTTTCCAAGTGAATTCACGTGGTTGCATGCGTAGAACGGTTTGAAGTCCATATCTCATATCTACTATGTTCTCTTTGAGCCGGCTGTCGCTACTGTTCGTGTAAGCCCCTCCGTAGCATGGGGCATATGCGGCGAAGGTGAAAGTACTATCATATGCTGCGAATCGAATGCCGATCGTTGTGCTTGAGTTGCTACCCATCCCCACGTACTGAGAGTAAGAAGAACCTCTGAAAGTATATGTACCCCCAATACCGTTTGATTTGGTGTGAAACCCACCGGAGCTACTCCAGACCTGTCCTCCTACGTGTAGCGTTGCTTCCGGGCTTGTGTTATTGATTCCACATCGGTCGCTGTTATTTATGTAGAGCATGGTAGTCGAGTTATCATTGATCACTTGCATGCTATCGAAACCAGAGATGCTATAGATCGGTTGGCCAGCGTTATGATTCCATGTGATCTGATCATTGTAGCTACCTCCATAGGAGTATGAAAGCGTAGAGATGGTGTTATTATCAATCAAACGCCACCCAAAGTTGCGAGAGCTACCACCAGACCAAAAAAGTGGATTGGTTGCTGATACAGTTCCGAGCGTTTGACTCGTAGGGGGATTGATTTCAATTCCTCCTTTCGATATTATACGAAGGTCATATCGAATGCGAAAAGCTTCAGCACACGCTCCTGTAGTTGAACTCCCAGACTTGACGTTAAAGAGCAGCTCATGAGCTGATGTTCCTCCTCCGCTCGAACGCTGAAATACTATGGAAGCACCAGGAGTGTATGAATCTGTATTTGCTATCGACGAGCTGAGCATCGCGATGCCTTGAAGCACAGCGTCGCTACCAGAGCTGTTCTTGAGTGTTATTAGATACTTATCCATTGTTGCGGTTGGACTAACATCGAGCGTTGTGTTGATGATGTATCCCGTCTGTCCGATGCCGCTGATAGCGTTCGAACTATTAAGAACCAAAGCTTTGCTTGCCGATGCCATTCCAGGTGTTATAGCGGACAGATAATTCAGTTCAGCAGCTGATGATGATATGGTACTTCCACCTACCGTCAATGAGCCAAACGATCCATTACCACTAACGGTTAGTGATCCAAGCGTTCCAACAGATGTGATATTTGTTTGCGAAGCTGTTTGTAGCGTTCCAGTTATCGAGGAGGCGGTTAGCGAACTGAGACCAGTCAGTGATCGAGAAGCGCCCGTGAATGCCAAGTTGCCGCCAATAGTCAAGCCTGATAGCGTACCAAGACTCGTGATATTACCTTGAGCCGCTGTCTGTAGCGTTCCGCTCAGCAATGATGCGCTTAGGGAGTTAATGCCGCTGATATCAGATGTTGAATTCAGTACAAGAGCCTTGCTCGCGGCGGCTGATCCTGGTGTGATGCCAATAACGTAGGTGGGGGCTGTTGATACGGGAGATCGATTCACTGTCAGGCTACTACAGCTCAACGCACCGATTCCGCTGATGTCAGCATTGGCACCCGGAACGAGCGCGATGCCCTCCGTTGCTTGGCCAGAAACAACTCCGCTGATGTAGCTAAGGCGGTAATCATTGCGACTTAGATACAACGTTTGTGCATATGCATACGTAAGCGACCCGTCCGCGGCTAACGATGGATAGAATAGTGGATTGTAGAGCGGTGAATCATGGATGACCGGTGGATACGAAAACCCCATTTTCTTTCGATCGTGTATATATACGTCAAGAGATTATTAACCATGAGCGCGATACCAGATTATGGAGCTGCACTTCCTCAGCAGTATCGTACGGCGTCGGCAGGTGATATCAAACAGCTCGGTATCAAGAAATTGTTCCGGATGGTCATCCTTGGACCGAGCTTTAGCGGCAAAAACAACCTCTGCATGTACATTCTCAAGCATAGCCCCAATTGCTTCGCGCATCTTCATATAGTAGCCCGGAACCCGGATCAGGAGCTATATCGGTATCTACGCGATAAGTTGAACGGGTTTATCACCATCCACGATCCAGACGCTCCGCCATCAGTAGATACCATTCGCAAGACTAAGGGTGATGGCATCGAGCTCGTGATAATAGACGACTACAGCAATGATAAGCTACTAATGGAACGAGTGTTCAGTCATTACTTCACCAGGGGTCGCCATCTCAAACTCAGCACGATCTGCCTGATCCACAGCTACTTCGCATGTCCGAAAATGATTCGCTTAAACAGTGAATATGTTGCGATACTGAAAGCGAACTCTAAAAGGGATCTCAAGCTCCTCTTCAAAGACTTTAACATCCCCGGTACGACTGAAGATGGATTGATCAGAGCATACGAACAAGCCACCGCATCTAAGGGTCAGTGTCTGTTCATAGATTCAGTCAGAGGCGAGATGAGATTTAATTTTGATAGACCGATCAAACGATCTCGCTACGAATATACACAGGACATTGAAGAGATATGAGCTCCATTATCGGCATTTCTTCCAAGGACCTCGTTCCCAATGGGTTCAATAACCAGTACCGCTATCGTTTTCCAGCATCGGCTACGTTTCAAAACACTGAAGTATGCGTTCAGTCGATCGTCATGTACAATTCTCAATTCAATATTGATGCCCTTGCTTATGGCAATACTACTTTTAAGGTCGAGGTACCAACAGCAGCGACAGTCAGTACCATCAGTATAACCCTCAGGGACGGCATTTACAGCTATGCTGATATCAATCGCATGATTCAGGCAGCTTTGATCAGCAACGGAGCGTATCTGATCGATGCTGATGGCAATAATGTCTTCTTCATCCAATTGATCGAAAACAGTACCTACTACGCCGCTCAGGTAGATGTGAGCTCGACTCCCACTGCTATCGGGTCTTATCAAAGACCTGCTACGGGTTTGTACAGCTTGGGCGGATCCGGCTTGCCGACTACGGCTCGCGTGCCTCGACTGATCATTGACAATGCCGAATTTGGTAAGATCATCGGATTTAGCGCTGGCTCGTACCCTTCCGCGTCATCAACCACTACTCAATCGTTCTTAAGCGACATTACCCCTCAGGTGAATCCGGTATCCGCATACGTGGTTCGATGCTCGCTCGTTAATAACAGCTTCACTCAGCCACCCGATATCATCACTGTATTCAACTCACAGGGAACAGCCGGAGGTCAGCTAATTAACTTTCAGCCGAATGAATTCTCATGGATGAAGGTCAATGACGGCTCTTACAATGTTATCACAATCACGATCGTTGATCAGCTCGAACGATTTATCAAATTTAAGGATGCTAATTTATTGATCAGCTTGAGCTTCCGCGACGCGCCAAAAAAATAAGCTCTTATAGAGTCTCTTGATCATGATAATCTAAAACTGCCGCCGGTCTTGCGCTTAGATCGTAGCTCAGCCATTCTGGCTTTAGCTTCTGGCGATCCCTTGACCAATCTTTTTTTGGGTGCGGGTACGCCAACACCGAAGCGGTTCTTGACTCCCTTACGTAGGTATTTGATCATATCTACGTGCTCAGGTTTGGTTGCCTTCTCAATCAGTTTCTCCTCGATTAGATCAGCAGCATCGGTTAGCATTCCTTTGCGTTTAGCATACGACAATGCCTTGGTTCCAGCTGACTTAACATCCGCGAGAGTCAGGCGTCCACCTTCGGGGTCATCCAGCGTGATACCCACTCCCGTTAGCGAACGAAGTCCCTGGCGTGCAGCCATTACCGCTCCGGGGTTGCCTGTGTAGGCAGAGGCAGGTGCAACGAGAGCATCAGCCGCTTTGCTGAGTAGTCCTGAGTCTTTGAGGAACTTAGCGCCAGTCTTGATAGCTCCCCATACCTTGCTCCAAATGCTGCCGCCATGCATGCCACCTCCATTCAACGAAGTCATCGGATAGGCAATCTCATGGGGCGTAATCAATAGTCGAACGCCGCGGTTAGCCTTCTTAGCTTTTTGAACCTTCATTGCGGTCTCAGGATGGATGTGAAGAGTGGCACCAGAGCCATGTAGCTGATCCTTAGTCAGGCTGAGAACGCCTGTCTTAGCAGCCCGGCGGAGCTTAGCCGCGGGAATGTCGCTCGATACTGAGATTTCTGAGTACATCAGGATATATCAATAGCGATCATAGTTTTCTGAAATTAAATTACATCAACATCGAGATCGTAAAAGTGGCTCAGTAGATCGGGTCGATTATGTTGCTGAGTGTATAACCAGAGCATACACCAAGGCCCGCAGTACTCTGAGTAGGTCGATTGATATTGTTTCTCGTTGTACTTAACTGGACCGATCACACTCGGAGGACCAACCCCCATCGGATCCCAATAATGGTTATCGTTGAGCGCAACCCAGTGCCCGACTCCACCATCGCTATGAAGGAGAATGATAAACGTTCCGAGTTCGGGGAGAGGTGATTTGATTTCGGGGAGCGTTAGGATCTGATCTACATGCACGCCGATCTTCTTCGATAGCTCGATTAGATCGTGATCTGAAGTTATTGGTTTGATGAGCTCCATTATTTATTTTTTCGTAGCTACTATATCAGTACTCATATAAGCAAATCCCCGATATTATGTCTGATAGTACTCAGCTCGCCGATCAATTTCTACTCCAGTCGTCCCTCAAGCCCGATACCTCTGTGAAGGTTTCTAAGGGCAAGAGCGTCGCCATCGTTAATGATGGCCAGAGCGGCTCATACTCCTCCGGTATCGTCTCGTTCGACTGCTCCGCCTCGCTTAACGGCTCTCAGGGGTATGCCTCGCTCAAGGATGCGTACATCGTACTACCGTACGTAGTATCGATGAAGAATACCCATGCTACGACGGCTACTGGAGTTGCCAACCGCTACGCTCTTGGACTCAAATGCAATGTAGCAAACGTTATCGATGAGGTCAAGGTCTATCTCAACGGCAAATCCATCATTACTCCTTCCGAGTACAAGCAGCTGTGGTCGAATGTTCGCGCTATGGCTGAGCTCACCACGGCAGAGGTTGAGAAGCACGGAGCGGATATGCTCCTATACCCCGACGATTGGGAATCGACTAAGTTCAACACAACGACCAACGCCTACGGTGATGGATACTCGAACAACAATGTTTATGGCTCACACGCTCTTTCTCTCGACTCGACTACGCTTGAGCACTCGAAGCCTAACACTGGATTCATCCGTCGGGTGTTAAACAACCCTCCTGAGGTTGCAGGCCTTGTCGGATCTCACCGATGGCCCTCCTTGGGTGCGTCGTCTTCTCAGGCTATCGCTCAGATGCGAGGCACGGGAGCGTTTAAGAAGGGAGCCGATGGAAACGCTGGCTCTACCATTGGAGAGTGGTTTTACATGCTGAAGATCCGCCTTGTTGATCTACACCCAATTTTCGCCGAATTAGACCTTGTTGGCAACCCTCAGCTGAAGCTTGAACTCAAGGTACAAACTGGATACTCCGATATTGCTATCGTCGGTGCCGCGGCTGGTAGTGCTCGCTCGATGACACTTAATAGTACAACGCTCGTTGCTGGATCCATTTGCCCAGTAATGCTTGCCTCGGCTAACTATGTTAGCGCAACGCAGGCTGATCCGATGTACTCTGTGATTGGAACGGTTGCCACGACTGGTTCGATCCGTGTCGCTTGGGGCCCAATCCACAATTCGATCACTACTCTCGCCACTTCTGGAAGCTACTTCCCATTCACGCAATCGCGATTAATGCTACCCTTCTACGATATTGCTAACCCCACTCAGATCGTAAGCAAGCCGATGAAGACTATCAAGTACCTCGACTGCTATAGCCAGTTTGTAGAGGATCAGGCTGGTATTGGTATGATCACTTCGAACAAGACCTTCTCGGTTCAGATCGCCAGTTCTCACAAGAATGTACGATACGTCTGTCTGTTGCCGTTTGCGAATACCAAGAGCGGAAACTACGCGGCTTCGATTACTACGCCTCAGTTCGCATCGCCGTTCGATAGCGCTCCATGGACCATGCAGCCGGGCTCGTCCATCCGGGACTTCCAGGTCCAGGTCGGCAACAAAAATGTGTTCCAGGATGTGCATTCGTATGATTGGATGACTTTCCTTGACGAATTCAGCAAGATTAGCGCAGTGAATGGCGATTTGTCGCGTGAGATCTCGAACGGTCTGATTGGCATTGACAAGTGGCAGACGGCTCAGCGTATCCTTGTTGCTGATTGCTCGCGTGTAAGCGATGTTGATGTGCCTCAATCGATTAAGGTCTCGGGCACGAACATCGCCACACAGGGCACAAACTTCCTGGTGCTGGTAGTCTATGAGCGCACCCTTGAGATCGACAGAACCACAGGAGAAGTGTTCAGAGCTGACTAAGCGTCGTTTAGTTGCCCTTTAATTCGATGGCGGACTCGCGGATGAATCAATCCATTCAATCTCGATGATTCATACCTATCCATATGCATTCATCCGCAGATCGTAAGACCAATCAGGAGTCGTACCTAATATTTTAATTTAATTTAAAAAAAATTAAGTGGCTACCTATATAGCAACACCCATGAGTACGACACTAACATTTGGAAAGCATAAGTCGAAGACTATTGAAGAGGTATATTCCTCTGACCCAGGATACTGTCGTTGGTTATTGAATCAAAAGACTATCATTGGTGATGATAGCGATATCGCTAAATTCCTAAAAGATAAGTTTGAAAATGATGATGGATCATTCCTATTGACCTGGGGTAAATACCGTTCAAAGAGCTTGAAACAGATCCAAGCCATCGACCCCAATTACCTTGAATGGTTGAGTAAGAACGAGTTCGTTCAGACTAAGTGCTCCAAGCTTAAAGCTGAAGTCGATGCACTTCTGGCATAAGCTCATTAAATACTTTTTTTTTTTTCGAATACGTGGTATATCATCCCTTAAGATAGACTCACTTTTCCATTCGGAATATGACTCATTCCTCTGAGAGCCTTAGAGAGGATTTGTCGAGCATCTCTAATCATCTGAAATTTCACCAAATCGAACCCTGACAATATTAACATATAGAGAGGTGCTACGTCGCTTGTACAGTGATTTGGTGAGGTTTTGGTTTTCACGACATATGCGGGTAGGAACGGGGCAGGTGTCTGGTCTCTTATCCCCTGAACAAAAAACGTCCCACAAAGGGGGGTGTATCTACTACTCGCCTTCTCATAGAGCTTTTGGGCACCAACAAAGCCAGGTTTTGGGTCGTGGTAAAGCTTAGATAAAAGCGTCTCCATTCCTGACGTCTATGTGTCTACTTATTATATATCGAGCGGAACAGTACCTATACCATTCGGGAGAACCTTTCGTTTGTCGTAGAAGTAATTCAAGGCCGTCTTCTGCTGACGGTAGGTGATCATACTTTTTTTCTCGGAGCAGATGCGGAATCCCTTGTTTGTGCCTTCTATCGAGTTTCTCGTCTTCACAACGTTTTCGAAGTTGTCCGGAGATAATGCTCCTTGGTTCAGAGACTTCTGAACACCCTTGGCAGATACTTTAACCTTTGTGAGTTTTGTCTCCTTGTCCATTTCATCTCCGAGATAGCAGCAGTAGTTCTTGGAACTGAGACTGACCATAGCATTGCATCGGAATTCCTCCTTGAACAAACCGGGGGTACAGCGATCATAAGCTGCATTCTTGCTTGTATCATCACGAGGGAACCAATCGTACTTGTGGTCCTTAAAGTGATCAAGAAGCTCTGGCTTAATACACTCCTCGAAAGGCTTCTCACAGCTAAAGGCGATGTAAGCCGAGTCTGTATCCATCTCCTGATACTGGAAGTCGCTGCAATCGAAGTATCTATCGATGCAGTCATAGTAGAACTGAAGCATACGAAGCTTGGCGAGCTGATAGATCGCAATCGATAGGTGGATCGGATTATCGAACTCGATTCGTCGCTTCTTGAGACTAACTTCATAGGTTCCGGCAAGTTCCTCAACGTCATGGAAGTTCTGCCTCTCTACGATGGCTCTGACCTTCACACAGTCAGGCTCATACTTAACCTCCTTGTGCTTGGACTTGTCCATACCTGAACGACCGAAAGCTGCATTGCCTACGAGCTTCATCATATCAGCGATCATTTCCTTCGACTTATCGACATCGCCATCACGACGGGCATCTGATACGGCTTCCATGAATGGACAAAATGCCTTGTAAGAGCTGGCCTTGATAAAGCTGTAAGTCTTAGTAATCTCCATTCCATGCTCGAGGTACCACTTAAGGAGAGGAGCATAAATTAGAAATTTCTCGCCGAAGTAGCTCCCAATGAGCTTGCGAGCAGGCTTAGCGCGAGCAGTACCACGAGACTGGTTGAACTCATACATGTGAGAACCAATCACATTCTCGATGTTGCAGTCTATCTCTATGTTCTTAAAACCCGGAGTCATTTCAGAGAAGTACTCCTTGAGGTGCTCGGGGGTCCGGATGTCGCATTCGAGAAATCCGAAAATCCTATCAGCCTTGATATCTTCAATTATGCCATTGTACGCATCAATCGTAGTGAGGCGACCACATGGCATCTCATTCCCGAGAGCCCACAAGTACAAAGCATTGGCATCGTATCCAATGATCTTCTTACAAAGCTTACCGCCTCGGATTGTAGTCTCGTTGCGTTTGGCAAACCTATTGAACATGATTGACGGACCACCAGCAATATTAGCCTTCATCTTATAATAGATCTCCTTCTCCTCCGTGTCAATTGAATAGACGAGCTTATCGGAGTTATGTTCGATCATCTTCTGATATCTAAAGGCAGCAGGGGACATATCCTTGCGAGCAACGTTGCATGCAATACAACTCATCATGATGTTGCCATCAATATGGCCAATGCTGTTGTTGATTCGGTCGGCTGAGGCATTCTTCACATCGAGCTTGCAGAAGCAATGATAACAAGTGTAGAGTTGCTTGCGTAGAAGTTGATTGAGGTGGGTGATACCCATGTTGAAATCACGTCCGGCCTTGGTGTCTTGGGCCTCGTAGCCGTTGAATCGATCGAGAGGGAACTCAAATGGGGCACCAGAAACCTTTTTAGGTTTCTTCGGTCCCTTGAAACAGGATTGATACATAACCTTCTCAGATAGTCCTGGTAGAGACACTCCATCCACAAACATATCGAGGTCAAACTTCTTGAATAGTTCTCGCTGGGCCTGAATAGCTGAAACGAACGGTTCAACGTCGAGGTTGTTGTACCAAATGAGTAAGTCCTTGAGCGTTTTCATCTCGTGCCGGTTCCAAGCAAACTTAACAAACTCGTAGTCCTCATCCTTGATATCAGATTCCCGTAAATCGCTGTAGAAGGCTGACTTCAGTGGTAGCCTGGTCTCGTTGAGAACACCAAAGCTTGTAATGTACTCGTACGGGAATACACCCTTACGAAGACCGCAGGTGCAACGAGTTGGGTCTTCACACTTGCAACCTCCGATGTAAGTCTTCAGGTACTTATCGTAGCTTATTCCAGCAGGTAAGTAATTAGTCATATCAAGGAACTTATAGTTCCTGGTGCTGATGCACATATAACTTGGGTTCTTGATCACCGAAGTAATGTTCTTAGCCTCAATAGCTGTGAAGAGTTCGTTCTTGCAGATATTGATATCGTATCGGCCTGAGTTAAACCCAAAGACAGGTACAGAGTCAATAACCTTCTTTAAATCACCATACAGATTCTTCTGAGGAATGCCAGCATCGCGATGTACATCAAACAATGATTCATACGTACCATTACTAATCATGTCCTCGATCTCCTCAAGCTCGAAGATATGAGAGAGGGGTTTCCAGGTAGATCCATACCTGTAAGAGGGTGCTTAGCCAGGATCTTCTTAATCAAAGCTTCGTACTTAGAAACGTTGTATCTTTGAATCTTTTCAGCAATCTCCTCGATGAAAGCGAGTAGTTCCTTAAACAACTCCATCGTTGACTCATTGACGAAGCAACGTACCTCTCGAGTAAGGCTGTTGCATACGCTGACAGATACAGGAATGTGTTGATTCCTGTAAATCGTTTTATCGTCCTCGTTGAAGGCTAACGGCTTGAGAATAGCCTCAAAGTCATAGACGATAAAGTGATCGACGTAGTGATCAACGCCCTTGATATCAAACTTGTTCAATAGCTTACGAATCGTTTTTTGAGCTGGTCGATAGATCTTTGGAGTCTTCGGAAATGACTCAATCACCTCGAACTCACACTTCGTTTTCTTATGGTCCTTGAGTTTCTGAAACGTAGCAAACACTGCTTCACAAACGTTGCATGGATACTTTGACAGTACCGTATCAAGGTTGGTTATGTACATTGCGTGGGACTTGTAGTCGAGGATGTTGATACGATTCGGATAGTCTTTCTTCGATTCACGTATCAATCCAACCTCCAGAGATGACTGATCCATCTCATAGACATTGATTCTGAGTTGGAAGCAGTCTTCCAGCTCGTCGAACGCCAATATATCGATTGGCTCCATATCCTTGAAGAATTTAGCCGAGTACTCAATGCATTTGTACTCACAGTACTGCTTCACTCGGGTCTTGACGAGCGAAACCATTCGCTTCTTCAAATCTTGTGTCTGCTCTTCGAAATGGTACGCAATGCAGTAGAACATGCACTTGTTGTTGGTTTTGGGGAAATCAACGATGAATCTATTTTTCTTGATTGAGTCGGGGATGGGAATGTTCTTACCAAGTGTGTGTCGCGATAGATAATATTTACTTTAGCCATGGTAATCTCCTTCAGTTGATAGCTCGACGAAGGATAGCTGATCTTAGAGGCAAAATCCTGAGATTGAAACTCGCCCATGACTTTGCCCTCAATATCATCCTTACTGTTGATGGCGATTGGCTTGCTGAACACTTTTGTGTTATCAGCGGGCCAGTAGTTTCTCTCCAAACCAGAGACACGGTCAATGAGCTTGTATCCGAGCTGAACCTTGAAACTTGAACCTCGAAAGCCTTCTTCTGGTTATTGAGCGTTGAGCGAACCTTGTTAAAGATCCCCCCTTTTTGAGTAGTACTGATATAGGTGGCTCTCACGAACATTGCTCTTCGTGAAGGGGTAAGCAGATGGTTGCTTATAGTCCTTGTTGAGGTTGCGTTCGACGCGAGCCTCTGGGAGATTGTATGACTTAGCGAGCAGTTTGCGGTTGCTCGACTTAGACAGAGATCCAATATATACTTGGCGTCCGCTCTGGTTCCATACCTTGATGCGGAAGTTGTCGCCCCATCTCTTGACTGGGATGTTAAGTCGCTTTAGTGCTTCGAGTTCGGATGACAACATAGTATATGAGTTCGGAAATTTGTCGTTCGAAAAAACTGGAATTACTTGGTATATTGGATCAGTCTTCCTTCAAGATGGACTGACTTTTCCATTCGCTGGTGAAACATAAGAAATTGATGATAGGGTCTATCATCTACAGCGCGACCCTACCAGCTTTCTTACAGCTGTATTTCTTGTGGCGCTCTTTGATTTCGTCGCGATGTTCATCGTCGAAAGCCTTCTGTCTCGCAAGGATTTTCTCACGGTTTTTCTGGTAATAGCGCTTCTTGGCGGCAAGGATTGCGGCCTTGTTAGCTTGATACTTTTCCGGGGAATACGCCATTGCAGTGTATATACTTAGTGGAGTTTTGTTACGATAAACAACTTTGTATTTGCTGGGGAAAAAAATATTAGATGACTTACAGGTATCTCACATATGGTTGTTCAATAGTTCGCTTTACCCAATAGTAATACCCAGGGTTATTCGCTTTCAGTTGGTTGAACGTTTGTCCTTCGAACTTCCCGAAATGGATCGGGGTCGCCATCAGTAGCTCCTTTAATTCTTGCTTATCACTCGATGAAATCATGTTTGAACCAAACAACCATCGAATGTAATGATTGTCTTCTTCGAGCAATGACATAGGATCCACTCCCTTATACTTGCCAAAATTGAGAGGTCTGTATGGGAATGGTCTTGAATAGATCTCTTCCAGTCTGATTTGCTCCTCAGCACTTCTTACAAACTCCTCTTCCTCACTTGTTAGAGGAGAATCATCAAAATCATCGTCAGAATCATCGTCAGAATCATCGTCAGAATCGTCAGTTTTGTAATCAGGTATGATGGATGACTGTTTCAATAAGGTCTCTTCCAAAGCCGACAAATGAATAGCATTGTCGAAGTGGTATTCCTTGTGGAGCTTGCAAAACCTGCGACAGTTAGTGCAACGTATAGTCTTGCATCTGTTAGCTCCATGACACTGTATGCAAGTACGCTTATTCATCTTAAAGTGGTCCATGCATGAAGATCCAACAAACTCAAGCCTCCCTGTTAAAACATGCTTGATCAAACAGTTCCACTTGATTGGTGTTGTACAATGGCATTCACTCATAAGTTCTGGGAGATCCCTGTCCTTAAAAGAATCGATAGAGATTAGTTGCCTCTCCCAAACACATTTCCAAGCAGGACTACTGACTGAATATGTACTTGACATTGGTTTCGGAAACATCCATCCTGTGAAGATGTACTCCTCCAAATTACCGAGATATTCAACGCGTTTCTCATACTTACTTGTCATGATTTAATTTCATTTGTTATATTTTTTAAATTCGAATTTAAAAGTAACCAAGATACCGATTTTTTGATGATCGGTTGGTTGTTGCTATGAAGCTGCTTGTTATATACTTGGTATATCATCCCTTAAGATAGACTCACTTTTCCATCCGGAATATGGCTCATTCCTCTGAGAGTCTTAGAGGGGGTTTGGGGAGCATCTATAATCATCTGAAATTTCACCAAATCGAACCCTGACAATATTAACATATAGAGAGGTGCTATGTCGCTTGTATAGCGATTTGGTGAGGTTTTGGTTTTCACGACATATGCGGGTAGGAACGGAACTGGTGTCCGGTCTCTTATCCCCTGAACAAAAAACGTCCCACAAAGGGGGGTGTATCTACTACTCACGCATGATTCGTGGATGATGGTACTATACGGCACTGCGCTGCGGGGTCTGCTGGAGGGCGGGGAAGTCGCAGAGTGACGGGATTGCGAGGCAACAATGTCTGTGGTGGAAGTCGTTTGGACAACTTTACACATTTGATGGGAGGTTTTGACGCACTGCTGAATGTAACGATGCCGCGGGATCGGATGCTGCTAGCAGGCTCGATTAGCTTGCTCATTTGCTGATGAAAGACCTGGACGAAATGAGTTGAGTAGACTTTGAATTCGTTCAGTAGAAGTTCAAGAACGTCCGCGTGTCAGTACTCGCTCACATACAATCCGCCAAATGGAACTTATCGGATGGGCTGTACTAGTCAATTGATTACCAGAGCCAGCTTCTCCGCTTGGTAGCTGCGATACGGTCAGGATGTCGGCGACCTCCGAGCCCACGTTGCTCAGTGCGCAGTAAACAGCGTCGTCTGATGTAGCTGATGGTACAAGCTGCAGATCGGGTCACCCCACAAAACAATTGTCGCTCAGGTGCACACTGTCCAGCTGTAGTAGTTGTGCACGGTGTCCTCGTAGTTTACCCAGCCTTCTTCATTTGGACTGTGTTCTGTAGCCGAGATTTTCCCGGGTGCGTTTCATATCAAGCAGATTCAGAAAGCGTTCAGGATAACACGCAGAAATCATCAAGCAAAATAACAATTAGATGCGACGCGCTAACAGTGTTTTTTTTTTTTTTTCTTTTAAGCGCCCTCAAAACTACGCAGGTGGATTTCCCTCCCTACGATTGCAAACCACCCCTTGCCTACCTGTAAATAGGCGAAACTTTCGAAACGTAGTAGTCATGGAAAGCAAGAACGACACCCATATCTTTCGTGGGATCGTATCCTTTTTTCTTTGAAAGTCTTGCTGGATCCCAGCCAGTTCTGACCCACTCCTTGAACAAGAGGTCTTCAACAGGTTTCATTTTCTCGGAATCCTGCGTCGCAGTATGAAGTGCCCTGGCCAGTTCAAAGTCACCCCCGAAAATAGTCTTCAATTTCGACATAACTGTGGATCCATACTGCTCACCATCCACCTTCGCCACATAGGAGACCCAGGTAATAAATGCCGGACTGCCTAACACGTTTTCCCCTTCCTTGTCTAGTTTCAGAAACTTAAAGACTTCATCAACGGGAGTCTTATTACTCAACCAAAGCATCTCTTGTAGATGCTCACCCAAAACTTTCGTCTTTAGATTTTTCTGCGCCCCACTAAGCATTTTCGTCAGAGCATCATCGTCATAGCGTGCCTTCAGCGCCGAGATTAGCAACGAAATTGAGTTCTCCTTGTCCAGTTGGTTCAAATATGACGTCAAGGTGGACAACGCCGGACTTTGAAACAGCTTGTCACCGACGCTGTCAAGATTGAGCAACTTGAACACATCATCGGTCGTTTTTCCCTCTTTGATCCACCTTCTAATCTCGACCGCTTCGACACCGTTCGCAATAAACCAGGTATCTGGGTTTTGCTTAGCTGCGACGAGCAAACTAGCCAAGGCCTCGTCGTTATACATCTTCCTGAGAACACCAAAAAGCGCTATATCCGAGTCCTTACCCAGTCTCTGCACGTATGAAATCCATGTACTCAACATCGGATCGTTAAAAATGTTGTCCTTCACTGAGTCAAGCTTCAGCAACTTGAACACGTCGTCTGCACTTTTCCTTTCGCTTCTCCAGTTCTTAAACTGAACGTTCTCTAAATTCGACGCTATTGTTCTCGTATCACGTTGTTCTTTTGCCGAAACGAGCATTCTTGCTAACCCTTCGTCGCTTCGGTAGCGCATTTTTAGTTTCAAGAACAAGAACTGGTATGGATCTTCACCAAGTTTTTCTACGTACGATATCCAAGTACGCACCATCGGGTTGTGCAGAAGAAAACGATCATTTTCTACTTGGTTCAGTTTGAACAGCTTGAACACGTCGTCTGCCGTTTTCTCCTCGCTGGCCCATTTGCTAAACTGTGCATTTTGCAACGCTTTAGCCGTGTCCTCCGTGCCGCGAACCGTAATAGCAGTGGTCAACATTCTCGCCACATCTTCATCCCCGTAGCGGCCTACCAAAGTTGACAGCATGACTGCATCTACCAGCTCAGGGTTCTTCCTGTAGGATTTAGCCACAGTGGCTGCCCATTTTCGAAACTGTGGAGTGTCTAAAACTGTTGAATAATCAGCACTTGCACCAAGTTGGTTGGTGCTACCAACCTTAAACCTCACAAAAAGCTTGTTTACAGCTTCTTGGTTGTTAGATGTCAACTTGAGTTTCGCTTGCATACCGAGCTTCTTAGCGGCAGCAGTGATCATGTCGAACCCCTCAAACCCTCTATCCTCGGAGCTCTCGTCGTCGTTATTAACCACCTCCCACGAGTAAGTTCGTAAGTTTCGCCTTGCGGGAGCGTTGTACCATTCAACGCTGAGATCAGGTTTCGCGACGAGCTTGGGTGAAGCCGTAGCGAAGGAGACAACACTGGCCCATGTCAACAGAGCTAACAAGAGGACGCTGTAGGGCCTTCTGGTAGCTGAGTTTTTTGTCGGCATGCTAGAAGCTGAAGCCTGGGGTGTGAGGTGCAAATTGTGGAGTGGCACGAACAGCAGAATACCCCTGCGCTTCTGCTCTCAATGTCTACCCCTGAATCTTGGTGCAGAGCTAAACTCAGATGGGTAAATGGAATAAACACCGGCGCTGGGGCGTGACTCAGCAACGGATGTACATCCGAACGATCAAAGCAATTCTTAAATGCAAGTAGCTCAAAAGATACGTAGGAGAACGTACGGAGCAATGCTTCAGAACGTAATATGTTTGCGTACAAATCACGATCACAACTACTAGTAGCATTATTTGGATTAGAAGCACCTCAGTTTCAGCGCACCGTATATTCTGCCATGATTCGAGTAGTTGCGACGACAGGGGCTTCTTGGTACGGTTGTGCAGTTACGTGCATGAACAACCGACGATAGGTTCGGCACCACACGATTGAAAATACGGTGACAGCAGTCGGTAGCAATACACAAGAAGAAGACTTCATTTGATACGTGTGGAGCAGTGCTTCATAGCGTAATATGTTTGCGTACGAATCACGATCGCTATATTTTCTCCCGAAACCTTACACCGAGGCCACTTTTCTTAGTCGATCGGGTGATTCAAATCGCGCATATTCATTGGTCGAGAGCCATTATAATTAACTGGCGGTTTTTTGTAAATCTTACGATATTAGTGCGCCGTATGTGTACCACACCTGATAGGTACCATCGGAAGGGTACATTAGAGAGGTAAGGGTGCCATCATGAGAGGTGCACTAAATAAGTACTACAAAGAACAACTATAGCTTGATATACTAGCTGAGCAGCACGTTTTGTTGAGGGGCGACCCACCCTAGATTGTGTGTCAACACAACCCGGGTGCGACGCCCCCCATTCAATTTAAAATGGCGAAAATGAAGACAGCGACGGCTGGCATGAACAAGCAGCGGACGGCAAAATGTAAGTCAACCGTGCTCAATGCGCGCTGCTTGAACAGGGTCTTGATCTTTGAAGGTTGTGTGTTTCCTCCAGCAGCACGCTTGCCGGTGACTCACTTCACCACGAAAGAGAAATGTACTGGAATTAATAGTGCAACGGAAGCAGCGGTACGGTGTAATAAATCTGAAATATTCGTAAATTCGCACGCTTGAGCACGTTCGATGGCTGCAACTCCTCGCTCTCAGAAGTCGGTTCGCGGCATCCATACTCGTTGCCTTGAGAAGGAAAGACACGAGTGCCTCTGTGTTCTGGTCCACAATTGCTTCGTTATAATCGCGCTCCTTACGCTTCTTGGCACGCTCGGCTTCACGTTGAATCAGCATACGTTTAGCCTCTTTCATGATCAGTTCACCCACGCAAGCCTGATGTTGCTTCACATCAGCTCGGGCTGCAGAAAGCTGGCGGTCAAGTTTGCCCGTTGCTCCTGCAAGACGTGGCGGACATCGCGCTCCTTCTTCTCACGATATTCCAGATCGGCGTTATCACAAATACGCATGAGCGAGTCGCATTATCTTGTACTCTGTTAAAAGTAGTTGAGACTTGAGGAGTTGCAGGAAAAATGAAGACTGTCCCTTCAAGAGAGTTGCAGCTGCTAAGAGTGGTTTCACTTCAGCTAGCTACGAGTAGGCAGGAAATAGCGAGATCTGCGATCGTGCGATCTTGTCCGTTAAGGACGAGAAGCTGCGATCGTGCTGAAGATCGAGAAGGCAACGATCGTGAGGTCTTGGCCGTTGCAGGACGAGGCTGCGATCGTGCCGAAAATGAAAGACACGAGTTATACTCGTGACACTTCTCCTTTAAGACGCGCAATAGCGCGGGTAGGCGGCAATTCATCGAGGCACTGGTTAATCAAACCAACGACTTGGCCGAGATTAACTAACGGTTCCCACGACGGTTGTAAAAAGAGCCACCGAATGAGGAATTGACGAACACCATGTCGAGTACGATGGCCGATGACAGATGACAGATGATACCAAATGTCCTTCAGTTCCATCAGCGACCAAAACGGGAGGGTGTCGAGTGATTCGCTCTGGGTTGTCATCGCGGTGGTATTTTCGCAGTCGAGACACATGATATTCGGAAAGCCGAAGACCCGGCGGCAATCCCAACCTGTAGGTGTCCGGACCGCAGACTGCAATAATCGGGTAGGGTCCAACGTATCGGGCAGCGAGCTTTCGCTTGCCATCAGTGCCCAAGTGTGCTAGATCTAAATTCTTCGTGTCAAGCAGAACTGCGTCACCAACGGAAAATTCGATGTGCGGCCGATTGCGGTCGTAAGCGTCATGCCAGCTGAGTTGGGCCGCTGCCATTGCGTCTTGTGCCTCAGCAATTAGGGCTTGTTGGTGTGTAATGAATTTTGAAGCACGCGACGGTCTCGACACGGAGATGACGCAGTCCGTCACGGAGCGAGGCTCATAGCCCAGATCCGCCATAAATGGCGACATGCCAATTTTTTTGAGCTGTGCGAACGGAAATTGTAGGCAAAGGTAGTAATTGGTCCCAGGCAGTGTGATGTGGGTTCACGAACTGCCGCAAGTATTCGCTTACAAACTTGACAGTGACCTCGGCTTGACCATCCGTCGAAGGCTTAAATGCTGTACTAAGGTTCAGACATGTGCCTTGCAGCTTCATAATCTGTTGCCAAAGTTTTGCAGTAAATTTGCTGTCACGATCAGATACGATTGTCAACGGTAAGCCATGCAGTCGCTGGTAGAAGTCGCAAAATATTTGAGCAGTATCGGCCGCAGATGCGGTCACCGTTGTAGGTAGAAAATGCGAGCGCTTCGTCACCCGATCGACAATTACCATGACCGCGTCAAACCCACGGGGTGTCTGCGGCAAGAGTCCCAAGAAATCAATACTGATGTCACGCCAGCGGCCGTCCGGAATTTCCAACGGATGTAAATGCCCTGTCGGTTTGCCGCGAACGTACTTGTTGCGCTGGCAAAGCTCACAAGAGGTGACGTAAGCTCAAACCGTCGAAGTCATGCCCTTCCAATAGTATTTGGCCAAGAGAAGGAGTAAGGTCTTTGCTTGTCCGGGATGGCCGCGAGACGGCGCGTCATGCTCTTTGAATAGAATACTTTGACGAAGGCCGGGCGCATCGGAAATGCATAGTCGTCGTGGTCCATCGGGTCGAAGTCGGAAGTATAACAATCCATTGGCTAGTTCAAAATGACGGAGTCGACGAGAGTTACTGCTGCTGTCAGTCATGAGATCGCGCAAAATAGGACCAAAGACGGCGTCGTCCTTGTAGTGTGAACGGCACATAATTGGAATATCAGTCGCATGGTGTCGTTGGGTAAGCAGTGTAGCCGGCTCCTCATCCTGCGATGTTGTCAAGGAGTGGATTAAAGCTGACAGACTAATTGCGCGGCTCGTTCCATCATTCCAATCAGGTCGGCGAGACACAGTGTCGGCAACAATGTTGGTCGAGCCTGGTACCCAGCGAAACATCGGTTGGAATAAGGCTAACTCGTTGAGCCAACGAGCGAGCCGCTGAGAGCAGGTTTGTTACTGCAGAATATTTTCGATAGTGTGATGAGCCGTATTAATGAAAAATGGTTTGTCGATCAAAAAGACTTTTTACGTGCGCATTGCGTGGAGCGCAGCCAGTAATTCCTTTTCGCGTGCGGGGTAGACGAGCTCGGCTTGCGTAAGTTTCCGGCCACCATAAGCGATAATTCGCTCAGAATCGTCATCGGCAAGTTGGAACAGGTATCCACCGATGGCAAAATCTGAAGCATCGACGCTCACATGGAAAGGTTTGGTGAAATCCGGGTGGGCGAGACCGGGAGGTGACGCCAACGTCGCCTTCAAAGCTGTAAAAGCTGCCAATTGAGCATCCGTAAAATGTACTTCATCGCGGGCCTTCTTGTTTTTCGTCATTTCCGTCAGTGGTGCGATGTACTCGGCAAACCCGGAGCAAAATCTCATCACATACACACCGAGAAAAGATTGCAATTCACGCTTCGTTTTGGGTAAGGGCCAGTCGGCAATAGTAGTGGCTTTCGCCAGATCCATTCGCAAGCCATCACGCCCAACGAAATCTTTTAAACAAGGGATTTCGGAGGCACAAAAGACGCATTTTTCGATTTTGACGTATAGTTGTTCGTCGGCACAGCGCTGAAGTACCTTTTCGAGTGCTCTAAGATGCTCGTCGACGTCATCGTAAGGCGTAAAGACAAATAAATCATCGAAGGATGTCTTGCAAAAATCCCGGCAATCGGCAAAGATGGATTGCACCAATCGATTGAAACAGGAAGGGCTACTTGCTACACCCATGGGCGTAACAAGTTATTCGTACAGCCCATCAGGTGTAGCGAACGCCGTGAATGGAATAGAATCCTCGCGGAGTTTTACTTGAGAGAAACCCCAGAGTAAATCCATTGACGAAAACATTTTCCCACGAGCGAGGTCGCGCAGGATATCATCCTTTCGCGGTATCGGGTTGGGTGGAACGCGGACTTTAGCATTAAGCCCCCGGAAATCGTGCACGATTCTCCATTCGCCGTTCTTCTTACGGACACAGAATGTCGGGGAGCAATACGGCGACGAGGAGGGTCGGATAATGCCTGCCTGTAGCATTTCTTTTGTCCAGGACTGGATAGCTTGTTTTTGCTCGGCTGACAGCGGAAATTGTTTTCAATGCACAGGTACGGAATCGGCCACATCAATTGTGGCATCCATTGCGTTGTTGCGAAATGGCGGCACGTCTGGTAGCTCGGATCGAAAAACTGATTGTCGGAAGCGCTGCAAAAGCGGCCATACTGGCGTACCTGCCAGAGCGCGCCATGCTGCGTCAGATTTTGTCTCGGCATCGCTATTGGCCAGTACGAAGCAGTACTCATTGTCAGATTCCTGGAGAAGCCGGCGGAGTTTACGTGTCGACGCAACTTTGGTAATACCATTCGTGCCGTGGTGTCCATGCCGACAGTAATAGTGCAATAGTCCCTAACAAGAACGACTCGAACCCGATTTGGACATAGCCGACACACGACGCTGGCGCTCCTTTTCGTTCGAGTAGTCAATTCCGTCGTGGTTCTGGCAACCTGCACCACCAAGCTTGAAGTCAAACATACCACCCTTGTCGTGAGCCTGCATATTTTGCTTTCTCAGTGCGCTGCTCACCCTCCGCAAGAATGGCATCGATATCTTCATCCGTAATGGTAGAGTCCGTGGAACGGAACACCTGATCAGCTCCAAATCGATTGTTGGTGTTGCCCGTCGCCCTCTTGGTCGTGGTGTAATTACGCCCGTCACCGTTTTTACGAGAATAATAGAGAATGGCAGTGATTTTCGTGGTAACTCAATAAAGAGAGTTGAGAAAATGACTTCAAATCTAAATCGTCTCAGATTAGGTCGGCTCTCCACCTTGAAGCTCAACTTCGCTGTTTATTAAGAATACCCCCTCACTTTAATGGCGAAAGGTCGCAACAGAGTCACCATGAAAAAGAAAATAAATGGAATGTATGGAGTCAGAACCTTAAATTGTTCGTACAGTCGGTTTTTTTTTCGAAGTTTTCGGGTTCAGGAGAAGTAATCAGAAAACATAAACCTAACCTATTCTCAAAATAACGTAAAATAAGGATCAGTACGCCGCGTTGTATTTTATTAGTACGCCTTCTCGTGCAAATTGGGCGTTATATTCGATTTTGGCAAAAACTGCATTCGACAGTGCTGACAGCTCAACCGGTTAAGCCGCTTGAGTTTATTGAGGGCCCGTAAGGGAGGAAGGTTGTCGCGGGTTCAAGTCCCGTTAATACTCCGCACTGTGAAATGGTAAGTTCTCTGTAAGTTCCTTGTATTGACCTTAAGAATGCATCTCAACTAACTCTTTTTGTGCCAGAGTAGCTTAATCTTCAATCAAGATCTCGTCAAGAGTCTCCATGAGTGCAGCAACATTGTCCTCATGATCGCTATCACGGTCCTCGCTCTCGCGTAGCTGCCACGCAGCTATGAACTTCGAGCCGTAAACGTCGTGTTTGGTGATGTGCCAGGCACTCGAGTCATCATTGAAGTCACAGGCTTGCACGCTTTTCTCGACAACTTTAACTGGAGTCTGCTTCCAAGCCTGAGCAACCCACGATAAAACCAAAGCGAGCTCTGGTGGGCGTGGATTTCCACCTTTCGTGTACGTCACCTTGTCCGAGCATTTCCAATCGTCAATCAACTGGGAGAGGTTGTCCTTAAACGACTTGTAGATGCCCACATCGCCCGCTTGCAGGTATGGGGTAAGCCCACCCGGAATGACAGCCATCTTTATGGATTTCTCGCTACAACGCTGCTTGACGCGCTTCCCAATATGGGCACGCATCGAGTCCCACACGACGTACTGGCCGGTAGTTTGTAGCACGGTAGGATAGTACCAGTCCAACCAGTTCAGCAACAGGTCCTGGTCCACCCATGCACGAGGTTGGTAAGCAATGTAGCAACCTCCAAGGCGCTCAATAGAAACACGGTTCTTTCGTTTCCAGATGAGGCACGGGGGTAACTTTTTACCAGTAGCAGTGACAGCCAGCATGACGGTGATCCGCATGGAAGCAAACCCCGTGGATCTTACCACAACATGGCGAGCCCCAACATCGTCAACCGTGTAAGCCCGAGCATCTTCAAAGTAGACTGCAGTTTCGTCCATCAGAATGGTACGCTCGCGATTCATCTGCGGGTTGTGTTCCTCTAAAAACTGCATATATGCTACAGCACGCTCGACTAGGACATCGTCCGTCAATGTCGTCAGGTTGGTGCGCTTACGAAGCGATAGATTGTCCCGGGACATGAAGTTGTTGATCCAGGGATCTGAGGCCACGAAGCGGATAGGGTCTTCTTCGTGCTCTTCTTTGGTACGGCTCTGGTGAAACAGCTCCAAAGCTGTCAACGCGATCCAACTTCGCGATACTTTCTCTTTTCTGATGCGTTTCTCGTAAATCAGATTAACGAGCGCATCTTCAACAGCACCGAGCAAAGATCGTCGACCTCCACCCACTATGCGTCGGCGAGCACCGTGCTCAGCCATGATCTGTTCGCGGTCCCGCCACCACTGACGAAAACACGATGCTGTAATGCGCCATCCACGCTGCCGAAAGTGGGCTTCGGCGCGTGAAGGCACCCCTCCTCCTTCAGTCGCAATCCACTCAATGGCTTGCTGCTTGATACTGATTTCGACGCTCTTCCTTCGGGCCGGCATTGGAACTTAGAGAATGAGAAAGCAACTCCTGGTCGCTCTTGCGCGTCGAACCATTCGTTCAAGAAGCACTTCAACCATAAAAAATGACTGGCACAGCTAGCGCGTTCTATTTTTATACAACGCCCTTTCAGAGAGCGTTTTATTCGAAGGGCGTTCTATTCGATGCGAGCGTTTTATTCGGTATTTTACGTTAAGTGCACCCATTTTCGTAAAAACCTAAATCACACTGTAATACGAGTAAGTACACCACACCAATGCCTCATCAGTATAGGGGAGGGGGGGGGTTCGCCGAAGCAGAGTACATACCGTGTCTAGATAAACTGAGCTTTCTCATACTTTCGAGCAACATCAGTAGCTATAAGCGATTTTGAGACTGGCAGACAACACGGTACGTGTGGCACATCGACTTAGTGTGCGCCACATTTATGAAGTCACATCACACTCAGATTCTCTGCCGTATAAGCAGTTGTAATGCTACAGCAAATTAATTTTGCGCAGCGCCAGCCGTTTTATTGACGTGAAAAATGTGTGAAATCCGCTCCACCGTCAGGTATGTATACCAGTACGTGCATAAGAGTCAAACAAAGGCACTGCGGCTTTACGGTCACGAAACCTGGGCAATCACATAACATCATCAATGCATATGGAACTAGAAAAGTGGTGCATGAGATTCAACAGTACCTAGATGCATGATATTCGTCACCACTAACGGAACGGATAGAAGGGGTATCGGCTTGAAATATAGTCACAGTTATCACAGCATTTGTCGAAATGTGTGATTGTAGTTCTTCCGAAGGCGATACGATGCGGGAATGAAAGTCACTGTCCTGTCTGTGAGGACAAAGAAAACCACGAATGTGTCGTGTAGGAACACGTCCAAAATATGTAGGCACACTTCCCACCAACAACACTCCCCGAGTCCGCGAAGATTCGTGGAGCTTGTCGGGCAAATCGAACCTGAGAGCCCAGGATCTTGCCCTTACACCGGGTTGGTTGTTTCCACTGTGTACCGTGGTTACCACAGGCCACCGACAAAGCCCAGCACCTCAAGCCACGAGCGACGGCTAGGATGCTCTACACACGCAAATATACCCCGCAGTCCCACAGAAGGATGGGTACCAGCCAGTCACGGCCTGATACGGGGGTGCCGAAGCTTCAGCTCCGGCGGTAAGAGTCGATGGGTGTGCGCTCTCGCTCCTCCGTTCAATGGCGACAACTCGCCACACAATTCTAATACACACGGCCACTATCAATGTCTCTTGGCCTTGCCAGGATGAACACTCGCTACACTAGTAGGTGTGCTCACCGACAGACATAATCCTTCCTACCGGGCTTGACACAGACACTACGTGTACTTACCGATACCCGGACTTCACCCTTGCGTGGTTGGGAGGAAAGGCTGTTCTGTATTAGTGCCCAATGGGCATTAGTTTCTCATCTAGAGTTTTCTATAGTCTTATACAAATATCTAGTATAAACGCGTCCGTTTTGGATCTCCTCATGTCCGTTGCGATCTTTTGGTGTACCCACCGATGACTCAAAAGTCGTGTCGAAGACTCGGACCAGTCGCCGAATACTCGGCTAAGTACGGATCTTGACCGGGGGTTTCGGCTTGGAAATAGTGTCATGTCACTCGACGGGTTGACTCTGAGACATCGGAACCAGTGAATATTAGCCAATCAATGGCCAGGGAATCCTTCAACCCATATCCCGGCAACTTGTCACCGTTTGGAACTGCGGCGGCAACCGGCAAGTCCATTCCCAGCTGAGTCTCAACACCACAACTGCCCCCACCGCGAGGCGATCCACGGCATCTTGGTGAGCGTCGTGGTGTCTTTGTTGTCAGCGCCACGTCGGAGTCGCGCCATCTGTTGTCAGGCGCTGTTGCCGCTGCTCTCAAGTCGCTTGGGGTACCGCGCAGTCGTCGGCCACCTGCTATGGCGGTGATTTTGAGTTGTCGATGCTTGTCGTTTGTTCAGGGTTGTCACTCATCTGTTGTGCGCGTGCGCAGACTTCTGCAGGTAGCACCGACGGCGTTTAACCCGCTCGCGCCTCTGTCTCTGCCGTCGAAATTGCCCCGTTATCTTCGGGGTCAGTGGACACGTCGTCTTCGTCTGCACCAGCAGATGTCGGGTCGTCGTCTCCGGATGGGTCAAGCAAACTTCCGTCTGCCACGACCGCAGCGAAGACTCGTGTTGTTCAAGTATGCTTGGGCTCGCATGGCGCATCAAACCTCGCGTCTGCCGAAAGTTCGTCACGGCTCCTCCGAATTCTGTCGTCACGCGTGAAGTACTTGAAGAATTACTGGTGGAGGCGAGTGCGGAGTCTTCGGAGCGCGTGATAGCTGTCTGGACTCAAGCTCTCTTCGTCCAGTTCCAATTCCTGGGCCAATTCACGGTGACCAGCCTCAAGTTCGCTTTTCCAAGCAAGTGATCAGTGGGCTAGGCCGTACATGACGCCCAAGTTAAAACTTCCGGATGCGTCTAAGTGTTGGTCGCGGATCCTGAATTGTCGGCTGCCGATTCCTGTGCCTTCGCACACCAGAGTGCCGTGCACAGCTGCCCAGACTGAAGCGTTCGCTGACTACAACAATCGCCCATGGCAAGTTGTTCGTCGCCAGGTGCCGCCGCACGCGTGCTTATTTAGCACTGTTGATTTCGACGTGAATGCCAAAGTTTCGCAGCGGGCAAGTTTTGACCAGCGTCTCCGCAGCTATTGGCGAAGTTTCCGGGGCTTCGGTGATGAAAGGATGCTGACCTCGGGTATGCGTTGTGGGAGCGAGACCATTGGATTCCGGCTCGCGCTGTTGAGCTTTTCTTTTCGCATGCATTTGCGGTGTTGGCGAACATCAATAGCGCCAGGTTCGGCCCTGAAGATTAAGCGAGAATTCTAAATAGGTATCTGCATTTTGTTTGTGGAAGCGATCGATAACTCGGTATGCATTATCGTATTCATGTAACTTTTTCTCTCCAATCAGCATACATGTATGCGCCAGAACATACATGTATGCTCAACTTCAACGAAAGTTTCTAACAATAGCGTTCTCGTATCTTAAAATGGAGAAAACAGCTAGCAACGACGTCTATAGCAAACTGACATTTTTTTCGCGGCCTCAATTGGTTAATTCGTCGTGCTATACTTCACGATTTCGTATCCCAGCTTGCCGCCAGCTCATTTTAGCGAATATCATGCAGCGATCGACCTGAGGACAGTACGGCGACTCTGACGAGGAAGTTAAAGCAGTAAGGAGTGCCATTTTGATAAGCTAAGCTATTTGCCAACCAAAAGATGCATTTTATAGACCACTCATTTCCCCAAGCCATTTATCAACAAGAACATGGAGCTCACTTAAAAATGAACGTTTTCTGCATAACATATGCACTTCAATACAAATTTCCAATCAATGTTTATAAGCTGAGCATACATGTATGCTCGAGCGCTGTCTACATATGTGCTTTCGAAAAGAGCAACGGAGTAGAAGATTACTTTTTCAGGACGGTGATGAGTATTCATTACCATCCTCCTAATCACAATAATCACTCAAGGGGAGGTAAAAATACTTAATCCGCGAGGCCCAATTCAACATTCAGCACTAAACGACTCTGCCACCGTATCAGTGATGACGCGGCGACAAGTTAGACCCAAGAAGAAGCAAGTGCAATTCACTGACAAACCTCCCGACAACTCAAAAGACGTTCCAAGACCCCTGCCGACAACTCCAAAAGCTGACGATGTAGACCCAGTAGCTATTCAAGCAGAACGTCGGAGTCGAATCGCAAAAGCGCAAGATGAGGAGCTTCGTTGGTCTAATCTCAAGCTGTTTTTACGAGGAGAAGTCGAGAAACCTGGATACAAAGCAGCCAGGGATGCTCTCAAAATTGCCGACAAGTTTGTTCTACCAGATGACGGTGTACTACAATACGTGGGAGCGAGTCGTCGGGAAACACGAGAAAATCAAGATGAAACCCATTTACGACTAGTTGTACCCACCACGATGATTCAAGAAGTGCTACAAAGTTGTCATGACTCCCTGGAAGGCGGACATCAAGGAGTTGTCCGGACATACCAACGTGTCAAGCAAGATTACTACTTGTTTGGCCTTTACACGGTCGTTGAAAAGCACGTGAAGTCATGCCCGGATTGCAGTTCCAGCAAAAGCCGGCCTTACCTGCGAGGATACTCTCCAGGCAACGTTTTAGCCGAACGACCCTTCCGAATAGTGTCTATAGATTTTGTAATACCGCTGCCGAAGTCTCAACGAGGGAGCACGGCACTGCTGCTATTCCAGTGCTCCTTCACTGGATTTGTCATTGCTAAAGCAATGTCCGATACGTCGGCATTTATGGTGGCACAAGGGTTCGAAGAATGTGTGTACCGAAGATTCGGAGCACCATCTCTTATCAGACACGACAGGGACCCACGCTTCATGAGCGAGGTCTTCCAAGCCTTCGCCGAAATGATGCAGTCAGGGTCCAGAGCTACTCTGAGTTATCGGCACCAAGCCTATGGGCAACAGAAAGGTTGGTGAAATATGCCGAAGACCCGCTTCAGCAAGACTAGGAAAAAATGCCGAACGGTTAGTCCTCGCCATCAACAATTCTTTCGATCTAACGCGAAAAGAGACTCCTTTTTACCTGGCCCGGTAAGTCAACAGGCAACATGAAATTGCCCTCAAGATGGCTCAAACATACCAAGCTCATGAGAAGGCTCGCCGAGCTCAAGAACACAACGAGAGCTTGAGTCGTCGGGAACGGGCCGCTATTCCACGAACAGCCCGCGGCGAGCCTTCGGCAGGTACTTCTAACGACCAATCAGGCGGTACGGATGCCACGAACGAAGCACCGATGTCCCTCTTCGAGCCAGGCCACAGAGTATGGCTCTACATGGAAAGAGTCAAGCCCGGACTCACCAAGAAATTAGCACACAGGTGGCATGGACCCTTTCGTATCAAGAAAAAAGTGGAAGAGTACGCTTATGAACTCAAATTGCCAGACCGAAGCGGATACCGCTTCTACCCAGTTGTCCATGTCTCCAGGTTCAAGCCCGTGAACGAAGATGGCGACCGGCCGAAGACTCGCTTGGCTCCAAGCTAGGCAGCACTACATATTGCATTTGAATTTACGCTACCGCCTGGAAAAGAACTAAGACTGAATTTACTCCAGAACTACCATTGAAACTACGACCAAAATGAACTCGCGAAGCCTGGACACTCAGCCACGAAACTCAAAAGAAAAGAAAACCCACGATCCCTCCGACGCACCACCACCGTCCTCCCAGCAAGCTCAGCCGCTGCTGACATCTGCGCCAGGAAAAGCAGGTGATCCGGGTCTTCGGTGGACGGCGCAACAAGAGTGTCGTTGCTCGTAGCCAACCGAGGAGTCGCGGACGAAGCATCTTGAGCGAGATCAGGCGAAGCAGGCCCTCGGAGTCTGAATCCCAGCCTGCCGAAATCTCGGACGCGGTCAGAGCAGGATCGACTTAATCGGTCGACCAACTGACTCTCGAGAGAAACTCACTGGAACAAACAACGGAGCCGACGGGTTGCACGGCACGAACGTAGTGTTGTACGGGTGCTGGGCGGGAGCTCCAACCCATCCAGTGCGCCATGGCTGGAGCTCATCCAACGCCGCAGCTTCACTTAACCACGCCGAAGACTTGGGAACCCACGTGAGGTACTCAAACGAGTATCCAGGAATCGACGGCTCAAACAAAACTTCGGGAGGGATGGCGGCCAGTGCTGGGTCTTCGTCAACAGTCCATCGCCACATCTTGTAAACCAGCTTAACGCGGAGGCGATCACAACGCTTGGTCCGGTCGGCTATGTAGACCACCCCCTTGGCGCGAGCCGCCTCCAGTTCGCGACGAATTCTCGCTTGATCTTCAGGGCCGAACCTGGCGCTATTAATGTTCGCCAACACCGCAAATGCATGCGAAAAGAAAAGCTCAACAGCGCGAGCCGGAATCCAATGGTCTCGCTCCCACAACGCATACCCGAGGTCAGCATCCTTTCATCACCGAAGCCCCGGAAACTTCGCCAATAGCTGCGGAGACGCTGGTCAAAACTTGCCCGCTGCGAAACTTTGGCATACACGTCGAAATCAACAGTGCTAAATAAGCACGCGTGCGGCGGCACCTGGCGACGAACAACTTGCCATGGGTGATTGTTGTAGTCAGCGAACGCTTCAATCTGGGCAGCTGTGCACGGCACTCTGGTGTGCGAAGGCACAGGAATCGGCAGCCGACAATTCAGGATCCGCGACCAACACTTGGACGCACCCGGAAGTTCTAACTTGGGCGTCATGTACGGCCTAGCCCACTGATCACTTGCTTGGAAAAGCGAACTTGAGGCTGGTCACCGTGAATTGGCCCAGGAATTGGAACTGGACGAAAAGAGCTTGAGTCCAGGCCGGGCAGTGATGACATCGAAGCATCAACTTGGGGACGAGTGGCTTGGCGGCGACGTGACTGAGGCCGAGAAGTCGACGATCGAGCCGCCACCAATGACTCAGATGGAGCCACCCCTAGCACCGACGATTCACTCGGAGCCCTGGTCGAGCGAGGTCGCTTCTTCTTCTGCGATGACTTCTTGGATTTCACTTGAGTCTTCGTAGCACTCTTCTGTACAGCTCCAGTCTTCGCCGAGGGTTGAGCTGGAATCGACGAGTCGCGAACCACCAGGGCAGTGCTTGCCGACGACTCAGACTCTCTGGTCGCGGCAACGGGAGGTGAACCAATCTCCAGATGCACCGGGACCTCGCGAGAAGTCGGAACAGTGCGTGATCCGTCAGACGGAGCCAGCGCACCGCTCGCCGAAGCCTCACGGGCAGGCGAATGACCAGCAACATTTGATCTGGACACCGCCGAAGCTTCGGAACCAGCCGAACGAGAATTGTCCACACGTGAATCCACAGTATTTCCAGAAACAGTCATCCTCTCAGACTCCACACCGGACTCGCTATCATCGTCACTATCGTCGTCAATCCCAATAGGACGAGAATTAGAGCGAGGCCGAGTCAAGGGCGGAGACGAGCCGCCAAGTACATCTTTGTCATCAGTGTCCTCCAGTTCACGCATCAACGAAGACTTAAACGACGACTGCGCGGCAGAAGCCCTGCTAGAGCGACGGGTGCCGGCTGCCGACGACCCAGTTGACGGTGGAGACAAATCCAGAGTTCGGCACGCCGCTGAAGGAGTTCGTGGGGCAGGAGTCGTCTTCCCAGGGGCAGACGACAATACTTGAGTCGACGCTGACCATGCCGAGGACTTGGATGAAGACGACAAACGCGACTTGAATTTAGCCTTGAAGTCCCCGACGAACGTGATCCGGCATTGGATCGCGAGGCAGACGGAGCCGGTGACGAAAACTCTAAATCCACAGAAGCTCCATATTCGCAGCCTCTCCACGAAAACTCGTCACATCTCGGGGACAATCAACAGCACGTTGCCCGGCAGCATCTGCAGCCAGTCTTGGACGACGGCTCGAAGACTCCAGCTCACGATCTAGTGCGCACTCTTCACGCGAACGTTTGCGCTCCGCGGGCTTGGGGGTGTTCTTGCGGGAAGCACGATCCATACGAACTTCCGTCGCCGAAGTACCCGGCGAGGTCTTGCGAGACTCGACGAATGGTATCACCAAAGTTGTGTCGACACGTAAACTCCGCCGGCTTCTCCAGGAATCTGACAATGAGTACTGCTTCGTACTGGCCAATAGCGATGCCGAGACAAAATCTGACGCAGCATGGCGCGCTCTGGCAGGAACGCCAGTATGGCCGCTTTTGCAGCGCTTCCGACAATCAGTTTTTCGATCCGAGCTACCAGACGTGCCGCCATTTCGCAACAACGCAATGGATGCCACAATTGATGTGGCCGATTCCGTACCTGTGCATTGAAAACAATTTCTGCTGTCAGCCGAGCAAAAACAAGCTATCCAGTCCTGGACAAAAGAAATGCTACAGGCAGGCATTATCCGACCCTCCTCGTCGCCGTATTGCTCTCCGACATTCTGTGTCCGTAAGAAGAACGGCGAATGGAGAATCGTGCACGATTTCCGGGGGCTTAATGCTAAAGTCCGCGTTCCACCCAACCCGATACCGCGAAAGGATGATATCCTGCGCGACCTCGCTCGTGGGAAAATGTTTTCGTCAATGGATTTACTCTGGGGTTTCTCTCAAGTAAAACTCCGCGAGGATTCTATTCCATTCACGGCGTTCGCTACACCTGATGGGCTGTACGAATATCTTGTTACGCCCATGGGTGTAGCAAGTAGCCCTTCCTGTTTCAATCGATTGGTGCAATCCATCTTTGCCGATTGCCGGGATTTTTGCAAGACATCCTTCGATGATTTATTTGTCTTTACGCCTTACGATGACGTCGACGAGCATCTTAGAGCACTCGAAAAGGTACTTCAGCGCTGTGCCGACGAACAACTATACGTCAAAATCGAAAAATGCGTCTTTTGTGCCTCCGAAATCCCTTGTTTAAAAGATTTCGTTGGGCGTGATGGCTTGCGAATGGATCTGGCGAAAGCCACTACTATTGCCGACTGGCCCTTACCCAAAACGAAGCGTGAATTGCAATCTTTTCTCGGTGTGTATGTGATGAGATTTTGCTCCGGGTTTGCCGAGTACATCGCACCACTGACGGAAATGACGAAAAACAAGAAGGCCCGCGATGAAGTACATTTTACGGATGCTCAATTGGCAGCTTTTACAGCTTTGAAGGCGACGTTGGCGTCACCTCCCGGTCTCGCCCACCCGGATTTCACCAAACCTTTCCAAGTGAGCGTCGATGCTTCAGATTTTGCCATCGGTGGATACCTGTTCCAACTTGCCGATGACGATTCTGAGCGAATTATCGCTTATGGTGGCCGGAAACTTACGCAAGCCGAGCTCGTCTACCCCGCACGCGAAAAGGAATTACTGGCTGCGCTCCACGCAATGCGCACGTAAAAAGTCTTTTTGATCGACAAACCATTTTTCATTAATACGGCTCATCACACTATCGAAAATATTCTGCAGTAACAAACCTGCTCTCAGCGGCTCGCTCGTTGGCTCAACGAGTTAGCCTTATTCCAACCGATGTTTCGCTGGGTACCAGGCTCGACCAACATTGTTGCCGACACTGTGTCTCGCCGACCTGATTGGAATGATGGAACGAGCCGCGCAATTAGTCTGTCAGCTTTAATCCACTCCTTGACAACATCGCAGGATGAGGAGCCGGCTACACTGCTTACCCAACGACACCATGCGACTGATATTCCAATTATGTGCCGTTCACACTACAAGGACGACGCCGTCTTTGGTCCTATTTTGCGCGATCTCATGACTGACAGCAGCAGTAACTCTCGTCGACTCCGTCGTTTTGAACTAGCCAATGGATTGTTATACTTCCGACTTCGACCCGATGGACCACGACGACTATGCATTTCCGATGCGCCCGGCCTTCGTCAAAGTATTCTATTCAAAGAGCATGACGCGCCGTCTCGCGGCCATCCCGGACAAGCAAAGACCTTACTCCTTCTCTTGGCCAAATACTATTGGAAGGGCATGACTTCGACGGTTTGAGCTTACGTCACCTCTTGTGAGCTTTGCCAGCGCAACAAGTACGTTCGCGGCAAACCGACAGGGCATTTACATCCGTTGGAAATTCCGGACGGCCGCTGGCGTGACATCAGTATTGATTTCTTGGGACTCTTGCCGCAGACACCCCGTGGGTTTGACGCGGTCATGGTAATTGTCGATCGGGTGACGAAGCGCTCGCATTTTCTACCTACAACGGTGACCGCATCTGCGGCCGATACTGCTCAAATATTTTGCGACTTCTACCAGCGACTGCATGGCTTACCGTTGACAATCGTATCTGATCGTGACAGCAAATTTACTGCAAAACTTTGGCAACAGATTATGAAGCTGCAAGGCACATGTCTGAACCTTAGTACAGCATTTAAGCCTTCGACGGATGGTCAAGCCGAGGTCACTGTCAAGTTTGTAAGCGAATACTTGCGGCAGTTCGTGAACCCACATCACACTGCCTGGGACCAATTACTACCTTTGCCTACAATTTCCGTTCGCACAGCTCAAAAAAATTGGCATGTCGCCATTTATGGCGGATCTGGGCTATGAGCCTCGCTCCGTGACGGACTGCGTCATCTCCGTGTCGAGACCGTCGCGTGCTTCAAAATTCATTACACACCAACAAGCCCTAATTGCTGAGGCACAAGACGCAATGGCAGCGGCCCAACTCAGCTGGCATGACGCTTACGACCGCAATCGGCCGCACATCGAATTTTCCGTTGGTGACGCAGTTCTGCTTGACACGAAGAATTTAGATCTAGCACACTTGGGCACTGATGGCAAGCGAAAGCTCGCTGCCCGATACATTGGACCCTACCCGATTATTGCAGTCTGCGGTCCGGACACCTACAGGTTGGGATTGCCGCCGGGTCTTCGGCTTTCCGAATATCATGTGTCTCGACTGCGAAAATACCACCGCGATGACAACCCAGAGCGAATCACTCGACACCCTCCCGTTTTGGTCGCTGATGGAACTGAAGGACATTTGGTATCATCTGTCATCTGTCATCGGCCATCGTACTCGACATGGTGTTCGTCAATTCCTCATTCGGTGGCTCTTTTTACAACCGTCGTGGGAACCGTTAGTTAATCTCGGCCAAGTCGTTGGTTTGATTAACCAGTGCCTCGATGAATTGCCGCCTACCCGCGCTATTGCGCGTCTTAAAGGAGAAGTGTCACGAGTATAACTCGTGTCTTTCATTTTCGGCACGATCGCAGCCTCGTCCTGCAACGGCCAAGACCTCACGATCGTTGCCTTCTCGATCTTCAGCACGATCGCAGCTTCTCGTCCTTAACGGACAAGATCGCACGATCGCAGATCTCGCTATTTCCTGCCTACTCGTAGCTAGCTGAAGTGAAACCACTCTTAGCAGCTGCAACTCTCTTGAAGGGACAGTCTTCATTTTTCCTGCAACTCCTCAAGTCTCAACTACTTTTAACAGAGTACAAGATAATGCGACTCGCTCATGCGTATTTGTGATAACGCCGATCTGGAATATCGTGAGAAGAAGGAGCGCGATGTCCGCCACGTCTTGCAGGAGCAACGGGCAAACTTGACCGCCAGCTTTCTGCAGCCCGAGCTGATGTGAAGCAACATCAGGCTTGCGTGGGTGAACTGATCATGAAAGAGGCTAAACGTATGCTGATTCAACGTGAAGCCGAGCGTGCCAAGAAGCGTAAGGAGCGCGATTATAACGAAGCAATTGTGGACCAGAACACAGAGGCACTCGTGTCTTTCCTTCTCAAGGCAACGAGTATGGATGCCGCGAACCGACTTCTGAGAGCGAGGAGTTGCAGCCATCGAACGTGCTCAAGCGTGCGAATTTACGAATATTTCAGATTTATTACACCGTACCGCTGCTTCCGTTGCACTATTAATTCCAGTACATTTCTCTTTCGTGGTGAAGTGAGTCACCGGCAAGCGTGCTGCTGGAGGAAACACACAACCTTCAAAGATCAAGACCCTGTTCAAGCAGCGCGCATTGAGCACGGTTGACTTACATTTTGCCGTCCGCTGCTTGTTCATGCCAGCCGTCGCTGTCTTCATTTTCGCCATTTTAAATTGAATGGGGGGCGTCGCACCCGGGTTGTGTTGACACACAATCTAGGGTGGGTCGCCCCTCAACAAAACGTGCTGCTCAGCTAGTATATCAAGCTATAGTTGTTCTTTGTAGTACTTATTTAGTGCACCTCTCATGATGGCACCCTTACCTCTCTAATGTACCCTTCCGATGGTACCTATCAGGTGTGGTACACATACGGCGCACTAATATCGTAAGATTTACAAAAAACCGCCAGTTAATTATAATGGCTCTCGACCAATGAATATGCGCGATTTGAATCACCCGATCGACTAAGAAAAGTGGCCTCGGTGTAAGGTTTCGGGAGAAAATATAGCGATCGTGATTCGTACGCAAACATATTACGCTATGAAGCACTGCTCCACACGTATCAAATGAAGTCTTCTTCTTGTGTATTGCTACCGACTGCTGTCACCGTATTTTCAATCGTGTGGTGCCGAACCTATCGTCGGTTGTTCATGCACGTAACTGCACAACCGTACCAAGAAGCCCCTGTCGTCGCAACTACTCGAATCATGGCAGAATATACGGTGCGCTGAAATGAGGTGCTTCTAATCCAAATAATGCTACTAGTAGTTGTGATCGTGATTTGTACGCAAACATATTACGTTCTGAAGCATTGCTCCGTACGTTCTCCTACGTATCTTTTGAGCTACTTGCATTTAAGAATTGCTTTGATCGTTCGGATGTACATCCGTTGCTGAGTCACGCCCCAGCGCCGGTGTTTATTCCATTTACCCATCTGAGTTTAGCTCTGCACCAAGATTCAGGGGTAGACATTGAGAGCAGAAGCGCAGGGGTATTCTGCTGTTCGTGCCACTCCACAATTTGCACCTCACACCCCAGGCTTCAGCTTCTAGCATGCCGACAAAAACTCAGCTACCAGAAGGCCCTACAGCGTCCTCTTGTTAGCTCTGTTGACATGGGCCAGTGTTGTCTCCTTCGCTACGGCTTCACCCAAGCTCGTCGCGAAACCTGATCTCAGCGTTGAATGGCACAACGCTCCCGCAAGGCGAAACTTACGAAATTACTCGTGGGAGGTGGTTGATAAAGACGACGAGAGCTCCGAGGATAGAGGGTTTGAGGGGTTCGACATGATCACTGCTGCCGCTAAGACGCTGCTATGCAAGCGAAACTCAAGTTGACACCTAGCAACCAAGAACCCGTAAACAAGCTTTTTGTGAAGTTTAAGGTTGGTAGCACCGTACCAACTTGGTGCAAGTGCTGACTACTCAACAGTTTTAGACACTCCACAGTTTCGAAGATGGGCAGCCACCGTGGCTACATTGTACAGGAAGAACCCTGAGCTGGTAGATGCAGTCATGCTGTCAACTTTGGTAGGCCGCTACGGGGATGAAGATGTGGCGAGAATGTTGACCACTGCTATTACGGTTCGCGGCACGGAGGACACGGCTAAAGCGTTGCAAAATGCACAGTTTAGCAAATGGGCCAGCGAGGAGAAAACGGCAGACGACGTGTTCAAGCTGTTCAAACTGAACCAAGTAGAAAATGATCGTTTTCTTCTGCACAACCCGATGGTGCGTACTTGGATATCGTACGTAGAAAAACTTGGTGAAGATCCATACCAGTTCTTGTTCTTGAAACTAAAAAAAAAAAAGTGCGCTACCGAAGCGACTTAGGGTTAGCAAGAATGCTCGTTTCGGCAAAAGAACAACGTGGTACGAGTACAATAGTGTCGAATTTAGAGAACGTTCAGTTTAAGAACTGGATAAGCGAAGGGAAAAGTGCAGACGACGTGTTCGAGTTGCTGAAGCTTGACTCAGTGAAGGACAACATTTTTAACGATCCGATGTTAAGTACATGGACTTCATACGTGCAGAGACTGGGTAAGAACTCGGGTGAAGAGCTTTTTGGTGTTCTCAGGAAGGAATATAACGACGAGGCCTTGGCTAGTTTGCTCGTGCTCGTCGCAGCTAAGGAAAACCCAGAGACCTGGTATATTGCGAAGGATGTCGAAGCGGTCGAGATTAAAAGGTGGATCAAAGAGGGAAAAACGACCGATGATGTGTTCAAGTTGCTTAATCTTGACAGCGTCGGTGACAAGCTGTTTCAAAGTCCGGCGTTGTCCACCTTGACGTCATATTTGAACCAACTGGACAAGGAGAACGCAGATTCGTTGCTACTCTCGGCGCTGAAGGCACGCTATGACGATGATGTTCTGACGAAAATGCTTAGTGGGACGCAGAAAGAACCAGAAACGAAAGCTTTGGGTGTGGATCTTCAAAAGAAACTTTGGTTGAGTAATAAGACTTCCGTTGATGAAGTTTTTGATTCTCTGAAACTTGACAAGGAAGGGGAAAACGTGTTAGGCAGTCCGGCATTTAGCACCTGGGTCTCCTATGTGACGGAGGTGGATGGTGAGCAGTATGGATCCATAGTTACGTCGAAATTGGAGACTATTTTCGGGGGTAAACTTGAACTGGGCAGGGCACTTCGTACTGCGACGCAGAATTCCAAGAAAATGAAACCTATTGAAGACCTCGTGTTCAAGCAGTGGGTCAGTGCTGGTATGACTCCAAAACGACTTGGAACGATGAAAGGATACCATCCCACGAAAGACTTGGGCTGCTTTCTTGAGTTCCTTCGCTACTACGATAAGAATGTTTTGCCTATATACAGTTAAGCAAGGGGTGGTTTGCAATCGTACGAGGGAAATCCACCTGCGTAGTTTTGAGGGCGCTCAAAAGAAAAAAACACACACACTGTTAGCGCGTCGCATCTAATTGTTATTTTGCTTGATGATTATCTGCGTGATATCCTGAACGCTTTCTGAATCTGCTTGATATAAAACGCACCCGGGAAAATCTCGGCTACAGAACACAGTCCAAATGACGAACGCTTGGTAAACTACGAGGACACCGTGCACAACTACTACAGCTGGACAGTGTGCACCTGAGCGACAAACAGTTTTTGTGGGGTTACCCGATCTGCAGCTTGTACCATCAGCTACATCAGACGACGCTGTTTACTGCGCACTGAGCAACGTGGGCTCGGAGGTCGCCGACATCCTGACCGTATCGCAGCTACCAAGCGGAGAAGCTGGCTCTGGTAATCAATTGACTAGTACAGCCCATCCGATAAGTTCCATTTGGCGGATTGTATGTGAGCGAGTACTGACACGCGGACGTTCTTGAACTTCTACTGAACGAGGAGAGGACTCTCAATTTCTGCCTCACTGAAGAAGCTTTTCCCGAACAGTGCTGCAGCCAAGCTAGCCCAAGAATCGGCAGCCGAAAAGACAACGAACATTAAACGTCAAATCGACAAACTGCTGAAAGACCAGATCGCCAGCTTGCAGGACCTTCAGAAGTGGAAGTCGAAGGGCTACTCAATTGCCAAGATCGAGGACATGCACTCGGCGCAGGGTAATTTCTGGAAAGAGTACGCGAACACGGTTCAAGCCTACCGGAAGTACCTCTCTCTCGACGCGTAGAGCGAATTGTCGTATTGAACAACAACAACAAGTAGAGTTCATCGTAACTTTCAGCAACAAAAGTTGTAGTTTATAATACACTTGTCCATTTTGCATATTGTATCCAGCAATTATTGTGTCTTGCATTTCATACAACCAATCCTTGATGGAGCTGCTGGACGCCATCGAGGAGTTCGAGCGGCCTGCAGACGCCACTCCCGGCCGCGCTGCAGCTCCGCCGTCCGCCCCGGACTTCGTGGAGCGCCAAGTGTTGGTTGCCCAGCAGAAACTGCGGGAATTGTGGCGGCGGAAGCGCGGCAACGGCGGCGAAGTGCCGCTCATCCCGTTCTACTGGGTCTTCTCCAAGCTGCTGCGGCTCATCGAGGAGTATCCTGACGGCCTGACCGAGGCGGTGGTGGTCACGGAGCTGGCCAAGCTGCTGAAGCTCAAGGAGGCCGGAGACGCCGAGCAACAGGCCGGAGCTGCTCGCAAACGGAGGAAGATCCGGGACGAGGAGGACATGGGCGACCTGCTGGCTGAGGGCGAGCAGGAGGCGCTGCAGGCCACAGTGACAGGTGTCGGGAACCACCGACTTGCAATTGCAATGGAGGACGCCAAGGACGTCGTGGCTCACATGTGAGTGAGAGATTTAATTGCTGGACTCAAGAGGTGGCAACTGACTGGTGAACAGGTACTTGCATCAGAGATTTCGCTCGTGCATGAACTTCCTGCACGAGAATTTGCAGTACGAACCGAGCAGGTGGGTGAGTCGAGTGCTTTAGAAGCTGAGTTGGAGTGAGGTGTTGATGCGGTGTTTGTTGGTGTTGCAGTGAAGCGACGTTCCCGTTCCAGACGGGGAGAGGAATTGCGTTCACGAATGCGAAGTTGTTGGAGAGGAAGGAGATTGATACGCCTGTAGCGGTGGGAGATGATCCGGTCAAGTTTACGATATTGCCAACAGCCTTTCTGACGGCGAGGCTGGAAGAAGCGAGACCGCTGGATCGGAGGTTGCTGGCGGATTCGATTAGCTTAAGCCAGGTGGATCAGTTGGTGGCTGGAGCTAAGGACCCTGCGGTGATCCAGCAGTTAATGCTGAAGGCTAAAGTGCTCGATATTGGAGCGATTCGACCCTGTCAAACACCACTGTACGTGCATCGACAAGTGATTCTGCTAGGAGAAGTTGACCAGCCCAACACTCGAGTTCCTGCTGGAGCGACGCCGAACACACAGCGAATGACTCAAGGTTTGCATTTGGTGGTTTTTTGGGACGAGCAGGTAGCTCTCAGTCGTCTTTTTCGTGTTGGTGACACACTTTCGCTCTTTCATCCGTTCGTGCACGTGTGCGACCAGCACGACACGGAAATTCTACACATTTTGAACGAGTACTCCTCCCAACAGCGGTTAGTCTACTACTTTGAGTACGGAACAGCTACCGTCTTCTTTTGCAAACCATGCCGAGTCGCCACGACCAATAGCCCAACGAAGACACAATCACTTCAGCAAGGGCATAGCGATGTTGAGCGGCCGCTATCCAGGTTGGAAGATATCCAAGCCGGTTGGCACAATTTCTCACTGTATGCCCACTTGCGAAGTATCAAAGTTTCGCACGGTATCCCGTTACTCGCAGCGTTCTTTAACGCGTACTACGATCCGAAGACAAACCAGCAGGGAGCTATGAACGCAAAAATGCAGCCACCTCCACCGTTGGACCGCACTATCGTATCAAAATACTACCTCGTCGTGATGCTGCAAGTATACATCGCGTCGTCGAAGCGCTTGCTAACTATCGAGGTTACCGGTCAAAATGCGTCGGCAGCGCTGCGTCTCGTTCCCGGTCAAAGTGTTTTCATGGTTGGTCTTGTGGCAATGGACATGCGGTCAAAGCCGGTGCGCCGTTTTCGAGAACGTGGACTGATGCCGCCTTCGTCGGCACCTGGAACACAAGCCGAGTTTGCATTTCCGACGAAAGCTTACAGCAACAGCCACAGCTCTCCTTCTGGAGTCGTTGTGCTGTGCTCGGACTGGGAGAGCATCTTTGGAAGGCAATCTCTCTTCAGCAACAGCTCCAAATTGACAGTGGTGAATACGACGCCGGGTCTCATGAACACGACACTTGATCAGCCTTCCACACTGTTTGGCACCGCATCCCTCGCTCTCGCAATGGTCGAGATGACTGTGACCGCTGCTGGCTGGTTGATCCCAGGCGACAACCCGGAACTGCAAGGGTTCACGATCGACACAGCCTGCGAAAAAGGACACTCGACAATGTGTGCTCACCGGTCTTGCTTTCGTCCTCTGGAGGTCGTAACTGAAGGGCAGGCACCCGCAGGCCCGCCCAAGTGGCAGTGCTCGTTTTGCCAGGAAAGGTTTTTCGGGATGCAAGACACGGTGCAGACGTACCGCGAGTTAGCGGTGACGCTCGAGAATGGCCGATCCCGCACCTCACCATTACTGGTGCTCTGCCAAGGTGACACCGTGGAGGGTTTACTCAACGTCCCAGCTGAAGACTACGTGCAATTGCCACTAGCAGAGAAGCGCAAGACACTCGAACGCATCGCAGGAAATGCGTTTCGCCTCGTGCTGTCTCGATGCGAACCTCGCCACGTATCCATCCCCACCACGCCATCTCCATCGTCTCCTCAAAACATGGAGAGCTCAAGCTTTATCCACTTACGCATGGACATTGTGCAGCCCGTGGACACCTTTTCGGCAGCACATCACCTGCTTACCACATTGCAGAGACTGTAGCCATGTCCATGGCAAAGCATGAAAGTCATCCCAGCTGGGCTTGATAGTAATGTGACCTTCGCACCTATAGTAATACTACTATCTTTCGCGCAAACGACAAAATACTATATTAAACCTGTAAAACTAGAGTGCTATCAAATCACTAACGATTTGTAATACAGCACGCTGTTTCGCTCGTTCGAGTTTACAGTAAGTAATAGTAGTATTATCCTATTCCGATACTACAAATTTATCGTTATTACACGACAAGCTACATTACTTGGCCTGAGTATGCGCGCTCGCCTCTCCCCCCCTTGGCGCGCCGAATCAGCCCAGTACGAGACCGACCGCGTCGCCATGGCGTGTCCGTCCCCGCGCGCGCAGCAGCAGCAGGCGCTGCGCAAGGTCCTGGCGCGCCGGTGCGTGCGCGAGTGGGCGTCCAAGTCCGCGCAGGAGCGCGGCGCGCTGGCCGAGCGCCTGCTGCAGCTGTTCAGCTCGGGCGGCGGCTCGGGCGCGGCCGCCGCCAGCGCCGCCGACGGCGCGCAGAGGCCCATCACGCGCCGCCCGGGCGTGGAGGAGGTCAAGAACTGCGTGCTGGGCAGCCGCGCGTACCCGTGTCTGCCGCCGCAGGTGGACGCGCTGCGCGGCGAGATCTGGCAGGTGCTGCTCAACGTGTACCGGCGCAACCAGCACGGCTCGGCCGCGCACGAGTTCGACCGCATGCTGCAGCGGCTCGGCAAGCTGCCGCGCGACCCGCTGCTGTGCGACGAGTGCGGCGACGTGGCCGACGTGCTGGAGCCGCGCGACGCGCGCGCGCGCGAGCGCGTGCAGCAGGAGCTCGAGGTGCTGCTCGTGTGGTTCCTCACCACCAAGAGCGTGGCCTACTCCACGGGCATGGCGCGCGTCGTCGCGCCCTTCTTCCTGCTCAAGATGCCGCTGCCCACCATCTACGACTGCTTCTACCAGTACTGCGCGCACTTCCTGCCGCACTTCGTGGTGGCGGACAGCCTGTTCGCGGATTCGCCCGGACTCGCCGCCGCCGCCGGCGGCGTGGCCAGCAACAGAGGCAGCAGCAGCAGCATGGACGAAGCGTACGCTGGCGGACTGCAGCGCTCCAGCTCCATGGACTCCACGTCGTCGCTGGCGGAGGAGAGCAAACGACGCGCGGACGAGGAGGAAGCGCAGGCCCTCAGACGCGAACGTCAGCACTTGGTGGAGCAGTTGCTGAGTTATCATGCCCCGCAGCTCGCGCACTTTTTGAACCAGTGGTGCGGCAACGAGTGGAGTGTGGCCGGGAAGCTGTTCGCTGCCGACTTCTTGCTCGGACACTTGTACCAGGTCGTGCCGCCCGCGGCGTTCGTGTACGTCATGGATCAGTACCTGTTGACGGGCGACTCGCTCTTCGGACTCTTCTTCGTGATCGCCGCGCTGATTCAGCGCGAGGACGTGCTGACGAGCTGCGGATCGAGTGAAGAGGTGCAGGAGCAGATTCGCGCGACTTTCGCCTCGAAGGCGTTTGATGACGAGGAGAATGTGCGCTTCCTGTGCTTGCTTGCATCTCGTCTGCGCAGCAAGACGCCCAAGACCTACAAATGCTCTCAGCGCGAGGCTACGGCTGAGATCAGGTGCTCGTCGCGCCAGGCGATCGAAATCGCGTACGGCTCCGGGGCCGGCATGGCTGCCAAGAAGGTGCGGGCTCAGTCTAGCAACGGCAGTATGAGTGGTCCACCCTCTTCAGGTAGCCTCAGTGGCACGTCGAGTTTAGACCGGAAATCCACGGCCGAAGCTGCTGTGGATATGTCCCAGTGGGTGATGAAGGAATCTCGCTCAATCGCTGGCAAAATCTTTTGGTACCATACTCAAACTGGTAAGACGCAGTGGGAACACCCCGCTGAGAAGCACGACCCGCCATCGGCCTACTTTGCGCTGCCTGTGAGTGTCGAGGAAGTTGGTGCGCAGCTTATGGGCTGTGGTGACAAGCCGGGTGACCAGCAGACAGGTAGCAGCGGTCTTCGCTTCTTCGTTGTTGACTGTCGAGGCCTGCGCAGCTCGGAGGACCTGAAGAGTGGCCGCATCCCAGTTGCTTACACTTTGGACCCCTCTGTGTTTGATTCACCGGAGCTGATTGCCAAGAGCATGGAGGCGTTCAATCCGATGAAGTCTCAAGTTCATATCGTTTTGGTGGGCCATGGTGTGGGTATTCCCCCTGAGCTCGTGACGTCGGAGGATGTCAAGACTAGCATTCGGGATGCTGTCCGTTTGGACACGGACTGCCTTAACCAGGCAGCTCTTTTCTTCCAAAAGCGCGAATTCCGATTTGTGAGCACTCTTGACGGTGGCTACTCCTCTTGGCACGCGTTCATGCGCGATCGTGCCGGTTCTTCTCCTCAGGAGCTGCTGAACCATGTCGCTGATGAGTGTGTCTACTGCCGGTACGACACCATTCTGCGCACTGGCGAAGATCCGCTCAAAAAGAAGTCGAAGCAGAAGAAGCCGCGCCGAAAGAAAGCCATGCCCACGACAACGTCGATGCCGGTTAATGGTGGAGAGGGCGATGCTAGCATCATCTCAACTAGTGAGCTGAACCGCGCGAACAGTGGCAGTGTCGGGAGCAATGGGACGGCGGCTCCTTCGTTGGGAAGGCGCCAATTGTCGCTTTCTCGGAACTCCATCACGTCGATGCGTAGCAAGCTATCCGAGGTGTCTATCCCGAAGAAGTGGGGTTGGCGGCGACGGTCGTCGGGTGCTGCAAGTGGCAGTCACCAGAATGACAGCGGCTCCTCTTCCGAGACAGCCACAGCAGAAGATGGCAACAGCGATCACGGATCATCTACAGACGACTTGGAGGAGAAGAATGACGAGGCCACGCATGAGATGTTGCGTGCTGCGCTCGAGGAGCCTGAGGACCCGAATGTGGAGGCCAGCGCAGATGCTGGTGCCGATGGCGCGAAGGACTCAAAGTTTGTTGGTGTCTTTACGATAGATTATAGCGATGACGAGGATGAAGACAACAATGAGGAGCCCGTGGCCGAGAACGACAAGCCCGAGAGCACCGAGGTATCAAAGGGCGCTGAGCACGACACCGTCGCTGCCGCTGTGGTGGGGTCTGACGCGGATCCTACGGCGTCGGCATGAGCGGTGATGGCAATGTTACAAATGGAGCGGTGAAGGAACTGGAAATTTTGGGTGTAAGTGCGCGCTGAGTAGGCAAGTTGTAGAGATGACAAGGAGGTGCCTTCCCTGTTTGGCCGTCTTTCATGAATTGTTCATTAGCTGAGTTGGAGGGGTCAGCAGCAGACGAAAACGTTAAATTGATCAGTTGCGTTAGATTTCTTCTTTTTTTTTTTTGAGGCTGGTGTTGTTGCTTGCTTTAAGAGTAAAGTGAAGACAGAAGCAATAACCTTTGAGGGCAGCTCGCGAGCTCAGTCGTTCGATTGAACCGACAAGAGCTCAACAATTCATTTCGTGGCAACCGTGATCCTCGCGGAGGTGGTCGAGCGTAGAGGTGAGCGAGCTGGTCGAGTGATTCCTCGGTGGTCTTTGTTTTCATCATCACTAATGCCCAAGTGTGTTTCTAGCGCGTCGCGATGATGGCAGATCGAGCTCGTCGTCTAGCGTTGGCGTGCCTCGGCAGCGAACACAGACTTGCGGGTTCCCTTGCGTCACCACGACGGATCCCTTGCATTCATGCGCAATGGTCGACTCGACAGGGGCCTTGCCATGCTTGACGCCATGAGTAGTTGTATCGGAGCCTGAGGTGAACCACCAGATTCCGATGAGCTGGTAGAGGATCGACACTGCAGCCTTACAATGCCGCGGCAGTCAGCTCAAGTGGGACGTCCTGTCGCCTTCAACGCACCGCTCGCACAGCCGGCGGTGCAAGCTCCGACGAACACTCCAAAGGGATCGCCGGGCCGTTGATGGCAGCTTGATCGACCATGATCCCTTCCGCTTGAACATTCTAAACAGCAGCAGCAGTACTGTTGGCACGCTGGTCGCGATGCTCTGCCATCCTAGAAGCTTGAATAGCTCTCGATTCGGGCAGCAGAGCCTTTGCCGACTTGGTCGGCCCACCACCATGCTGCCATTCCTCAATTTGCTCGAACGAACACATATCTCGCCAATCCAGCCTCGCCATGGTCTCTTTCGTCGCTGCACTTACCGTCATCGCCACCGCCTTCGGGGTCGCCCAGGGGTACACCGCCGCTGAAAAAGCCGCTTTGGCCAAGGCTGCGGCGTTGCCTGTTGGCACGTACTACCGCCCGCCGACGTCCATGACATCCGGCGCAGTTGGTGCCACGACGGCGTTCCGTCGCTCGCCGTGTCCTGCAATGAACACTCTTGCTAACCACGGGTACCTCCCTCGCGACGGCAAAAACATCACCGTAGACACGGCACTATCGGTTGTCCGTGACAAGTTCAACATCGCCGAGGACCTCGCCGCCGTCATGGGTAGCTTGTCGCCCGATCTCTTTGATCTGAACGACTTGTCGAAGCACAACGATCAGATCGAGCACGATGCCTCGTTGGCACGCTCGGACGCTTACTTTGGTGCGGATCCGGCCTTCGTGACGCCCAGCCTCATTGCCAACGTGCTCACGTACGGCCTCGATGGCAAGATCGACGTGGCGGATGTCGCCAAGATCCGCGCTGCTCGCGTCGCCTACGGCGAGAAATACAACCCCGAGTTCGACTTCAGCACAACCCCGGCTTTCATCGCCGGAGCCGAGTCGGGTCTGTTCCTCCGTGGCTTTGGCGGACAGAACGGCAACTCATCCAAGACTTCGTTCATCTCGACTTTCTTCTTGCTGGAGACGTTCCCAGGTGGCTGGAGCAAACCCAGCACAGAGATCACGTACGCGGACGCACTCGCTACGATCTCGTACCTCGACGCCGTGAATGTTTAAAGGTCATTCGGACAGTGAAAGTAAGAAAATACTTCTACATGGATCAAAGAAGTAAGACACTCGGGTGCACCTGAATTGATGCACCATTTGAAACGTAGTGTCCTAGCTTGCTCTGTGTCGATTACATTGCTTTGATCTTGCTTCTCAGTTGTCTGATATGTTCATGCCTGATAGCGAGCTTTGTGCGCGAGGGCATCGATGGAGCCTGCTCTTTTTCAGCTTACGACCCCTACTTCGTGCAATGACAAGTGCGCGAGTCATCAAGATCCACAGTACGCACTTTCGCCAGACCTCTCGATTGCCTACAGGTCCACTTCTAGACTTTCCAAGGGTGCGGCTTGCGTGACTTTCGGATGTCTCTATCGACTTTCACACCACCAACTCGCTTTATACTGGGTGAGCCACCACCACAACCTTTTCTCACTTCCCAATTTGCTTGAAAGCGCTCTCGTCGGCAGGCTTCACTTCACCAAGCTACTTGACCATGGTCTCTTTTACTAGCGCTATCACGTTCGTGGCCGCTGCTTTCGGCGTCGCTCAGGGATACTCTGAGATTGAGGCGAAGCTCGCTCTCGACCTTGCAGCAGCTTTGCCTGAGGGTGCGTACTACCGCCCGCCGTCCTGGTTGACTTCGGGTGCCGTGAACTCGACGGCTCCGTTCCGTCGGTCACCGTGCCCCGCCATGAACACTCTTGCCAACCACGGATATCTCCCGCGCGACGGCAAGAACATCACGGTGGACCAAGCTCTCGCCGTTGTCATGGACAAGTTCAACATCGCCGAGGACCTGGCTTCGGTCATGGGAGGTCTGTCGCCGAACCTGTTCGACCTGAACGACCTGTCCAAGCACAACGACAAGATTGAGCACGACGCCTCGCTCGCGCGTTCGGACGCGTACTTCGGTGCTGACCCCGCCTTCGTGACGCCCAGCCTCATTGCCGACGTGCTGGCTCACGGCCTCGACGGCAAAATTGATGTGACGGACGTTGCCAAGATCCGCGCCGCCCGTGTGGCTTATGGCAAGAAGCACAACCCGGAGTTCGACTTCAGCACGACCCCTGCTTTCATTGCTGGTGCCGAGTCCGGTCTTTTCCTGCGAGGTTTTGGTGGCCACAATGGTAACTCGTCGAGCACGTACTTCATCTCGACGTTCTTCCTGCTCGAGACGTTCCCGCTCGGATGGAGCAAGCCGACCACGGAGATCACGTACGCGGATGCTCTTGCCACCATTTCGTACTTGGACGCGGTCGACGTGTAAGGTGCATGGATCTATGAAAACTTTGTCGTAGTGAGCGTATGAAGTAGGAACCTTTCATGATAATACACTCGTCGCTCTTGCCATTCGTGCCGATTCATTATTTCGTGCTTGCACTCAAAAAAGCACCTGCACGCTCAAACAAGTCCTCATCCTGGTCCAGACGTAGCGACCGAGCCGTGCAAGTATTACTTCACAACACTTCTGGTCTCGGGTCATCACTGCGACTGGAGAAGTGGACAAGCATCGTGGACAAGATGGTGAGGCTGCTCGTAAGTCGCTAACGATCGTCGAGCAGCCTGGTACGACAGCAAAAGTTCAAACAGTTATACAAATGAACTGAGCTACGAATTCACTTCATAGTGCACGGATGATCTCTTTGAAAGCCGTACAGGGCTTGTTGGTGCCAGGACACTTTCGTCGTGCAGTTGCAGCGTTCGGGAGGTCCAGGCGGCCTGGTCGAGGCCTTCGACCAGGCTCGCCCGAGTTGATGCAACTCGGGGCGTCAGTCGCACACGTTTGGTGGGTGGAGCAGTGCGGTGAGTAACAGAATCCAGGCAACGGGGCATTCAGCGCAAACATGTCGGCCCGAGACCACTAGAACGGCGGCGGCGCTATCAATGGATGTGGTGGTCTCGTGGAGCGGAGACTGACGATCCGAGGCTTCACCCTCTTCCAATTCAAAGGCACATCGACAGTGTCGATGCTGAATTGAGCAGCAGAACCAACAAATTCGTTTCTCAGCGCTCAATGCCATCGGTGCCTAGACGTCATCGCCACTTGCACATCGATGCGTCTCAGCTAATAGTAGAGACGGAGGGCGTGTGCAATGCATGAGCAGGGCAACTTCGTGCTTCAAGATCATACGGGCTTGTCGAGGTCTCATGCTTACATCATGCCGATGCACTCGTTCCCTCAAGGCCAGCCAGGTTGTGTCGCGCGCCGTGACCGGTCAGGCATGACCAAGATGCAGGAGCTAATCGGCTCGGATCGATCTCATTCCCCAATTTGCTCGCAAGAACAAATTACCAGCCGACTCGCCTCACTACTCGTCGCTGCTTCCAAGCTTCTCCACGACTCCTTCCACCATGGTTTCCATCACGGCATCGTTCGCTTTCGTTGCTGCTGCCTTTGGCGTGGCGTACGGCTACACTGAGGCCGAGGCCGAGGCTGCTCTCGCTGAGGCCGCTGCCCTGTCCGAGGGAGAGTACTACCGTCCGCCGACGCACTTGACCTCAGGTGCCGTCAACTCGACGGCTCCGTTCCGTCGGTCACCGTGCCCCGCCATGAACACTCTTGCCAACCACGGATATCTGCCGCGTGATGGCAAGAACATCACTGTGAACCAGGCTCTCGCCGTTGTCATGGACAAGTTCAACATCGCCGAGGACCTGGCTTCGGTCATGGGAGGTCTATCGCCGAACCTGTTCGACCTGAACGACCTGTCCAAGCACAACGACAAGGTGGAACACGATGCGTCCCTGGCTCGCATCGACTCGTACTTCGGCGTGGACCCGTACCTCATCACGCCCGGTCTCATCAACAACGTGTTGAGCTACGGCATGGACGGCTCGGTGAACGTCACCGACGTCGCCAAAATCCGTGCCGCCCGCGTGGCGTGGGGAAAGGCAAACAACCCGGAGTTCGACTTCGGCGCTACGCCCGCGTTCATCGCCGGAGCTGAGTCTGCACTGTTCCTGCGTGGCTTCGGCGGCGACAACGGCAACTCGACCGCCACGTCCTTCGTCGCAAACTTTTTCCTGCAGGAGATGTTCCCCGAAGGCTGGACCAAGCCCGCCACCGAGATCACGTACAACGACGCGCTCGCTACGATCTCCTACCTGAACGCCGCCAGTGTCTAAGCAGCTATAGCCTGCTAGCAACGCACAGCAACGTAAGAGATAATGAACTGGTCCATTTGATCACACGTATCACCAATGTAGCCATCTCGTCTTCAACTTGTGCGGCTGTCACGTCTCCACAAAAGTCCTCACCCCTTGCAGTGCCTACTCTTTTGCCTATTCTACATACTTTAACCAAGTGAGCGTGCCCATCATCCTCGGCGGGAGGGAGGACGTAGCTCTTCAGAACGCAATTGTCCTCGAGCTCCTCACGTCGATTCCTCGCTCTCCGGCCATGACGCATTCCAGCGGTTTGCATCCAATTGCCCCTGCAATTGCAATAACTTCAGTGGGCGAACGCTCCAAATTGCTGCAGTCGAGTCACGAGGCGGTGGCCGAGGAGACCAAAAAGTGGATTCACACGAAACACGTCGGACTCGTCGCGCTCTTCGGTATGAAGACTTGGCAATGCAATGGTGACTTGTCGGTGAAGGTTGCAATGCTCATTGTGTGGTTATGATGGTGCAATTGCAGCGTTGGTGTGGTCGTGGGTGTTGCAGTCCGAGGCCTCGCAGGCGCTGCAGGAGGTGGTGCAGTTCGACAAACCTTTTTTCATCGTGTGCTTCAACCACACCATGACGGTAGGTGGATACTGTGAAGGTGACAGTGTTAATGGATGCTTACGTGGAGTTTGCAGGGTATCGTGCTGCCGTTGATCGTCGCATACCACTGGATTGCCGGTGGAGACAGATACGCGGGGTTCGATGCTGTTGAGGTGCTAAAGAGGCACTCAGTGATTCCGTTCACTAAGCTGTGCTGGATCTCGGCGTGGCTGAGTGTGTTTTACCTGTTCGCGGACTACTTCTGGTACGCAGCGCTGGCCAACGTCAGCGTGACTGCAGGCACAGCAATTTTCAACTGCTCGCCGCTGTTCGTGTACTGCTTTTCGGTTTGCTTCTTGCACGAACGCCCATCGTTCGGAAAGATTTGTGGTGTGTTCACCTCGTTTGTGGGGGTCACGATGGTTGTGATGTTCCAAGATGGAAGCGATGCAGAGGATATTGCTAGTACGAGTCTGGTTGCTGGCTTGCTGGTAGTGATATCGGCGGCCCTGTACGGAGGCTACGAGGTGGCGCTACGACTTGCTGTAGGAGCGGACATTACAGACACGTCGACACTGTTGACGATGACAGGGCTGTGTGGGCTCTTCACTGTACCGCTGTGGGTCATCGGGAGTGTGGCGCTAGCTTACAGCCCATTCTCGTCGCTTCAGGAGCCTCTTGGTTTTCCGGTCACTGGGGATGGTGTTTTCTTGCTGCTACTCAGCGGGTTGATGGCGGTGGTTTTCAACATTTTCCTACCTCTGTCGCTGTGCTGGACGTCGCCGTTGGAAACTAGTGTGGGCGTAATGCTGACAATCCCTCTGTCAGGTGTTATTGACACCTTGCTACACCACACTGCATTTTCATGGCAGTGCATTGTTGGTTCCGCTCTTGTGATGGGAGGTTTTGGGATCTTGGAGTACAACAACAACATGCCTGAAGTGCCACTCCACAATGAACAAGGTGCAGCGGCTCAAGTAGTTTAAGACGAGTTAAAGGAGCTGGCTTCGGTCGGTCCCATGCGAGATGCACCCTTACATGTGATTCAACTTAAGGCTGCATTTTCGCTTGCCACCCCGGCAGAAGCCGCGGTGGCTTACCTACGCAAATTCGTAACCTAAAATCAATGCAACTCCATAGTGTTGTGTAGCATTCTTGGTTGTATCTGGTTGTCTCTGCAACTAATGCCTCACAAACTCAAGTGCCAGTTCCACAACTTAATTAAGCATGAGCGGCTTTAATCTCTCGACGGCACACGGGGCAACTAGGCAGATTATTGCTGTTGTTGCACCAGCCTGACCACTTATCAATGCACGAGCAGTGAAAACTGTGACCACAGCTAATCGTGATGACAAATTTCTTCTGCGTTAATCCAAACTCGGACCAGCATATAGCACACACATCCGTTGTAGCTAACCCGTTTCTTGATAAGTTGGCAGACATTGGAGTCACAGACAATTTGAATTTAATCGGTGTATCTCGACTCTTGGCGACGATCAAGAGACTTTCCCATTCGGCAGAACCATGGGCTTTGTCGGCATCAAAACGATGGTATTTCTTCCCCGTTGCATCCTGCCACTGAGAAATAATTGAAAAACCGCTGCCCGCAAGCGTGCCGTCAAATTTCCACGTGCAATTGTAAAATCCGCAGGTTCGAGGTTTCACCTTTAGACGGCACATAGGGCATTGGACTTTGTCATCTTGTAGAAGATTGAAGGGCTCGAATCGCTTGGGACAGATAATCATGCGTCCAAATGCAGAACAGTCACGATTTTTGCAGCGCCCTTCGAGATTTAGCCCTTCGCTAGCCATACGCCATTCGGGGGCGTTCGGAGTAAACGCAAGCTCCGTCAAAAGTGATTCATCCGACAAGTCAGCGAAAATTCGTGAAGGCATACCTCCACCGCGCATCAACTGCACTAAATGCAACTGACTTTGGTCTTGAATGTCATACGATGATAATGTTAGATGATCTTCTAGCTGCTGGCCTTCGTAGATAAGGCACTGCTTCGACATTGGTATCTTCTCCATATCAACGATTCTGGCCTTGATATAGTTAACGGTGTTCGTTAATGAGCAGCGAACGTGAATGGCCTTGTTCGTCAGCGTTTTGATGATTATTAGGACATTTGTCTCGTGTCTCGGCGTTTTGCCAAGCTGGACACGTTTGCTGCTACGTTGCATCGTCACTACGAAGCGCGGACTGTCGCCCAACTCTGGAATTAACGAATGCAGCAGGCGATCATAGCTCACACGTCTTCCATACAGGAGAAAAGTCTCTACTTCGCGCACACCGGTTTCATCTGTCGCAGCACGGATCTTCTTGTTGATGATCGGGAACAAATCGCGCACCCGTGCACCCTTGAGAGGCAGGTCCAATTTGTGTACCCCTATCACGCCTTTCAGGCCGGGCTCGTGAGCGTCCTTCCAAAGCACGGGGAAAAGATAGGCTGCCATGCTTTGGGTCTGGCTTGCAAATTGTAAAATGACGGTGAACTGAGGCCATCGGTGAGGAGAGTGGGAATAGGAAGCCAAGGAATTTTGAGGTTCTAGACTAACTGGCACATCGAACTTCAATGAAAGCTAAGATAAAAAGATTGTATCACTTGCGAGGGCATCTTACGTCAAAAGACAGGCCAGAAAAAAATTATAAAAAAATGAAAAGCATTCACAGCTGTCTTCGGCAAATAGGACAGCTAGGAAGGCAATCGTGATCACTGCACCACTTGGACCACTTGTCAGAGCAGAAACGATGTAATCTGTGTCCGCAGGGAGCAGTAGTGATTGCAACATACCAAAAGGTAGTCCAGCAAATAACACAGATATCGTCCTTGCAGACTGGATCTGACGAGTAACTGGTCAGTTTTGTGGTACCAAAAGCACTTCTCCTTTTAACCACAATCAAAAGACTTCGCCATTGAGCGCACCCTGGGCTTACATTTAGATAAGTACTCTCCTTTGTGTCCGTCCATGGCGAGGTGACCGAGACTCCATCCCGTTTGCAAATTCCTTCATACTTCCATGCGCAATTGTAATAACCGCAGGTTATGGGCTTGACTGAAAAATGACAGACTGGACACAGCATTGAGCCTCCCAGAACGAGATTGAACGACTCAAAATGAAAAGAGTGGATGATCATCTGATGAAATGCCACACAAGTTCGATTGGTACATTCACCTTCGATGTTTAGTCCTTCACTCGCGATACGCCATCGTGGCACATTGTTAAGGTCGTTGTTAACCTGTGTTAAGCCTCTGCAGGTTTCACTCGAAACATTCGATGGCAAAAACACTCGATTCAGTTTCAACGCTAGGTAGACAATGCTTCGCTTTTTGATGCAGCAGGAGGCTAGCAAGCAGCAGTCGTCAAGCCTCGAGTTGTTAAATGCTAAAATCTGCTCGTGAACAGGAATTCCCTCAATCTCTTGAATTTTAAGCTTCAGGTTAGCAACGGTGTCATTGGTCTCGAAAGAGACCTGAGTCTTTTTTCCTGTGAGTGTCTCAATAACAGTAATCGTGCCTGCAATATTTGCAGGAGCAACGCGCATTACTGCGAGAATTCGCGGACTGCCCCCTTCCAGACCAGGAATAATAGCTTCTAGGCGACGGTCATCACTCAAGCGAGTACCATATAGCATCACAGCCTCCACATTGTGAGATCCAGACATCCCTCGAATTTTGTGTTCGAGCACAGCGACGAGATCACTTATGGTTACGTCTTGAAACTGTCGCTGAGGTATGTCGGACTTGTAAACATCCAGCACGCCTCTCAATCCCCTTCGTTGACTATCCCGCCACAGGACTGGAAGAATGAAATTCGACATAATGCTCTTGCAGATTGCTGTTCTTGGCCAATGGTGGAAAAAACTAGTTCTGATGTTAGGATACAGCTGGTACGACTTGAGCCCGGTCCAAGCCCTTTTGACAAGTTAAGAGTGGACAGGTTCTTGCGTTAGCATTGGTCGCTTGATGATAAGAAATGGGAATACAGTATTGCACACAGTGCTCAGATTACTGGTTCAACAGTTAACTTTCTGGCACTATGGCTAACAGCTCGAATAAGGCACGAAACTCGATAAAGAAAATGGAGACGATACTCCTGAATCCTGGATGTCTGGGTCTTTGCCAATCCCAATTGCAGGTACCCAAGAACAGCAGCGCGGCAATTTGCGCAACTCGGCAGGGAATAGTGGGTAGTGCACCAGATCGACCATGCATCAATGCAAGCACGGTGGAAGGTATGACCGCACCTTAGAGTAGTAATTACACTCCCCGCTGCTGACGATAACTTGGTCCAGCACGTTGCGCAGGTACCGTTCTCGTTTGTTCTCGTTTCATCACAAGGTTTAGAAGTCAACTCGGCAGCCTTAGTCTTAGTAGTTTTGCTTGATTTCGCCACAATTAACAAACTACAGGTCTTCTTCCATCCCTGTCCTTGGGTGATGGAGAATTATACTTGAGTGCTGGATGTCTAGTACATTATGCAGTACCCCAGGACAAAAGCAAGCACCAGCGAAAAGCCCGTGCGACGCGGCAAACAGCCACGGAGCCTATTGAGACGCTGCGGGAGCCTTGTCGGCAGTTCTTCTCGTCAGTAGCTCACCGAGGTCGTGCATACCAACTGCAGCTCGCACGTTCGACGCACGTTGTGGTCTCAGTTGTGACAATCCGTTGCCGCTGCTCTTCCCGTTTAAAAAGGAGCGTGGCGCTGACGGTTGGTTCCCCTGCCTCGCACAGCCTCCCAGCAACACAAAACTCCACGCAAACAGCAAGAGAAGACGTCCCTGCCGCGGAAAATGGAAACGGCGGACGACGCAGGTGACTTTGCGCCAAACACGCAGAAACGATACAGCGTGTTCTCTCCAACACGCCTTAAAATTTCGACAAATCACCCCTGCATCCATTTCCGCAGGATTTCATACAAGTCAATTCCATACAAGTCACTATTATCCCCCTCTTCAACGACCTCCGTATTAATTATATTAGGTATTTGGCTCCCACTCTCTCTGGCCTTCAAGGTCAGTCGACGACTTCCCCCCCCCACAGCACAAGTGCCCAGTCGTCATGACGCGCGTGACCGACTTCCACCCCGCGCCGCACGAGCTCACCAAGTTGCTCGCAGCCGACGAAAGCCCAGCGGAATCGACGCAGAAGCTCCCGAAACACGCGGGGCTGGTGGCGCTCGGAGGTGGGAAATCGACGCATAGACACATTCGCCGTCTTCGGATGCTAATTTCTTTCGTTTTCTGTTGCTGCAGCGCTGATCTGGTCATGGGTGCTGCAAGCCGAAGCTTCTCAAGGAGTGCAGGTTGGACGTCTCAATTGCTGGGGTCATTGACGAGGAACCGACTGACCGGTGCTGCTTGTGCTATTGTAGGCGGCGGTTGAGTTCGACAAACCCTTTTTCATCGTGTGCTTCAACCACACGGCGCCGGTAAATACAGGAGTGTGGGGATAAATGGCAGGTTGGTGCTGATCATTGTGATGTGCTGCTTTGCTGCAGGTTGTGCTGCTTCCGCTCCTGGTCGGGTACTTCTGGATTCAAGGAGGAGAGCGGGATCGGTTGGCTCCGTTGGACTTTGTTGGTGTGCTGGAGCGACACTCAGTGATTCCGCTAACTAAGCTTTGGCGGACTGCAGCGTTTCTGAGTGCCTTCTATTGTGTGACGGACTACTTCTGGTATGCGGCGCTGGCCAACGTGAGTGTGGCAGCGGGCACTGCCATCTTCAACTGCTCGCCCCTCTTCGTGTACTGCTTTTCGATCTGCTTCCTGCACGAACGCGTGTCGTTTGGCAAGATGTGCGGCGTCTTCACGTCGTTTGTAGGAGTTACGCTCGTGGTCATGTTTCAAAACGGCAGTGACCTCGACGCGATTGCAAGCACGGGTGTAGTCGCGGGGTTGATGGTGGTGCTCTCGGCGGCGCTGTATGGAGGCTACGAAGTCGCGATTCGGCTCACCGTAAGCGGTGACATCACTGATACGTCGACGCTGCTAACGTTGACAGGACTGTGCGGACTTTTCACGATTCCGATGTGGATTATCGGTAGTTTTCTGTTGGCCTACAGCCCCATCAATGCGCTGTACGAGCCGTTTGGATTGCCTGATAGTACTCACGGACTGCTCTTGCTCATGGTTAGTGGACTTATGGCAATAGTTTTCTGCGTATTTCTGCCTTTATCGTTGTGCTGGACATCGCCGTTGGAAACCAGTGTTGGCTGTATGCTTACAATTCCTCTATCGGGAATCGTGGACACTGTGATTCACCACACGTCGTTCTCATTGGAAGGAATTGCTGGCTCCGCACTTGTTATGGGTGGATTCGGCATTCTGGAGTATTGCAGTGTTAAAGGTACTCCACTGCAGCCAGAGCCAAAGAAAAAAACCGAAGATGCAAGCACGCTAGCATAGACATAGACGTACTACAACTTCGTCGATTTAATATCGTTGCAAAAACTACCACTAAAATAATTAACCGCACGGCAAACTTGTATCCCAGCTTGGATCTTAAGCAACCACTACGGTACAATATTCAAACAAATACATTGATTACAAACACAATAAATTTTGAAAATCCACTAATGCACAGATGCACAGTATGCTTTGTTCTTCAGCCATGATATTCCAGACTGATTGCGCCGCATTTGGACCTAGCTCGATGAATAGAAATTGTACGGCCCCTCCCAGATATCTTTCTCACTCAAAGAGCTCAATTAAATCACATGCCAAAACTGTAGATTTGTGGTTTGAATTTATGTTTTGCTAATTCCCAAACTGCAATGTAAAACCATTTTTTTGCGGCTTACTTCCTGGTTAGGCTCCATGTGTTTATTATTGACGCAAGATGGCTCCCTGGAATCGAGAGGGTTTCTTGAAAGAGAGCAAATACATCGACTTTCAACTAAGGCACGTTTTTCAACACTTATCATAGTCAACAAGACATTTGTAACCTATCAGTTGGTTTCGATCACTAGCAGTTCGCTACTTCAGCACAGCTTTATCAACACATAGTGCAGCCACAATGTGGCCTGAAAGCATCGCTGGTTCACACCGATATGCCTGCCTCATGCGATGTGTGCATGTATTCGCAAGGGCAGAGGAGAAATGACGAAGCACAGGGCGCACCTTAGTTTCGTGAGCGGCGTCCTGGTTTGCATCGATTCTGCAACTCAGTGGGAGGAGACGGCGTCTCTGCAGATATTGATCCTTGTGTCACGGGCGATTCCGTTGTCTCTGGAATCTCCGTCGCTACCGACCCCTGCGTTGTCGGCGATTCTGTTGCGTACGAAGTCGCGGAGGACGAAGATCCCATTGTCGAAGTCGTTTCGTTCGCTCCTTGTGTAGTGCTCGGGATTTCCGTTTGCTCAATAGCTGCAGACGCGTCAGTGCTGGGTGCCCCAGCACCACTTGAGGCACTCGACTGAGTGATGCTATTTCCTAGCTCGCCAGCGCCAAAGTTTTCGGTTGCAACTGAAAGCTCGGAGGCGGCAGTCACCTTGTACCCGCCAATTTGCTTTGTGTACGTGGCAAGCTGCTTCGCAACCGATTCCTGATTGTTTCCCTCAAAAGTACCGCTGTCCTTGAGGACATTGAGTTCACAGTTACGGCCGATACTTGCTTCACAGTCACCACTTGCAGCAGGAACGAACAAGTGCCCTTCCGGTTCATCCTTGTTTGGTGCTGTAACAGAAGCAAAAGAGTTACCCTCGGCCAACACGTAGGCGTTCTTGGCTACATCAAATGCATGGCCCGAGTTCTCGTAGAAGTAGTTGTTAGCGGCATGAACAACAAGGGTTTCCCCGTCATTGCCGCCAACTTTTGGTGATCGCCCCGAAGTATGGTGAATGTAGTTGCCCAGCAGACTCATTTCGGTTTTCGTTCCGTAGATCAAAAATCCCCAGTAGTGCCGACCGTCACATGAAGAAGAGAACTTGGTGTTGCCATCGAAGTCGGAGTTACTGATCGTCAAACCGAGCGCACCCGCATAGTGTACGACAACCATTTGACGCCCAATATTGGACACCTTCACGTGGTCGATCCAAATGCCTGTGGGCGGATTCGATTTATCACTGCTATCAACCGCGATTGCATCACCGCCGAAGATGAGGTGTGGGTTCAAGTTGGTGATATGGATGTTCTGCACAATGACGTTGTTGCCTTTGATTGAGAGTCCCTTGCCGTTTAGCACACCTTTGGTGCCTTCACCCACGAGGGTCTTGTCACTGGCAACGGGCAGTCCGCTGGTAGCTGCCTTGTCGAAGGTAATCTCGATGTCGGTGCCATCGCACTGGTGTGTGGCAGTAGGAATCACGATTTCATCTTGGCCCTTAAACCCATTGTTCTTGGCGATACATTCGGCATTGTTTTTACCACGACAACCCGTCTCGGTGGTGGATCCTTCGGAGCCCACAAACTTGAATTCTTGCTTCAAAACAATCACGCGAGGCTCAGTGTCGCTGAGGTATGTCGCGAGTTCTTTGATCGTTGTCGGGTACACGGGTTTAGCGTCGCCACCTCCTGTGGTTCCGACTGCGAAGCCAGTCGGGGTCCCGATAACGACTGATCCGAGCGCAACCGAGTTGCTTAGCATCAACGCCGCAGCAAAAGCAGCTTCGATAACTGCACGAATGCTGCTGGCTGCAGCCATGGGTATGTTGCTTCCAAAAGGCAATCGGGGTGATCCCTGGATGCAAGGCGATTCTGGAAATGAGGGAAACTAACAACGTTTCTCTTCGGGACAACGAAAAAATGCGTCCTTAGTAATAGAGGCAAGCTTCCGCGCGGCGTTGCTGCTCGTTAATCGTTAGCAATCGTTCTTACGGAGACGACTAAATGTAAAGGACCGGTCGGAGAGCATTTGTACAAGCGAAGATATGATGAACTTGCTGTCCATCATCATGCAAATCTTCAATGCAGGTGTGATCAACATCCCGCCTTTTTGTTGTTGACCCTGTAACTAGGTCGTCCCTTTTTGCGAATTTGTTCCACTGCGGTAGCACAGTAATGATAAGCGGTGGCGGCGTAATGCACAAAGTCCTTTCTGGGGATGTGGCAATTAAATGCAAAGCTTCGCACCAGTGCTTTCGGCACCCGTATTACAGCGCGAGAAAAAATCATCAACATTGTGACAAGCGTTGCGTGACTTAGAAGCGAAAACGCAATAGGCGCTGCAAGGCTACCAAACTAATGGGCCATCGTCACGGCAGCTATTGCTGCTGTTACTGCTTTGAACTCAACGCTAAGCCAACGCTACCATACGTCGAGGTCGTTTTCAGCTTCAGCTCCTACCAGGCTCATCAACTTCACGCTCAGCGACGAAATCAGTGCATTTTTCTGTGTGAGCTGTTCAATTTGATTTGCCTAGCGGCTGATTGCACGTTACTTCAGCTTCCGGAGAACCAGATCCCTTCGACGACTTTCCATCCAGAAATACAGTTCTTGCCGAGGCCTTCCTGTTTAGAACCTGCACAGATTTAAAGAATATCGAAACCTTTCATAATAAAATATCCCTTTTAATTGCAGCAACCAGATTTGTCAATGCATATTAAGGACCTGTAGTATATAATAACCTGATCTGTACGAATAATATCTTAGTCAGCTTATATGCATTAGCTTATACTTACCTACTTAACATAATATAATCCAGGAATACAACTAACCTGTAATAACATATATTTAGTTTGGATATATATTTCGGCGGATTATCCAAGATGAAACATGCGCTTCCGCCTATGGGCTGCGTCCATGTAAGGGAGGATTGACGAGGAACTTCGGTTTGAGGAGATGCACGAGCATTGCTGGATATTTCATGACGAGGTCTGTTAGTAGGAACCGTCTGAGGTGTCTACAGATCTCTCAAGCAAGCTGATGGGGCTATATTCATAGCATGGAGATAAACAAACAGCTAGTAAACCGAAGTGACGGAGCTTGTACAACAACTTTTGCCAGGAGATCATCGAGTAGTTGGCGCTGAGACCGTTGAAATTCTGTCCAAGCTGCAGTCAAGAAGATGGTGACTGGAGATATGTGCTGCCGTTAAGGTACTGCGGATTGAAAATTCACTTTTGGCCCGAAGCTGCCGATATTACAGTCAAGTCTTCGGCTTTTAAAAGCTGGAGAAGTCTCAGACTAAGAAGGACAAGAACGATGAGCGTGAGCAAATAAGACATGATAAATCATGAGTAACACGTGAAAGAGCAGTTTTTTATGGATCCTTCAAATGTTACGGACTTCACCACGTGCAAACGGTTTACCTAACGCTGCATTCGGTGTGCCCGTTGAACCTGTCCTGCAGGCTTTCCCACAAGAATAGCTCGCAAAACTCCCAATATTTGCAGACTTGGAATGCAAGCGAATGATACATGCCGGTTGTGGCGCGTTTACTTCTATCGAAGTGGCGTTCAGTAATTCAAGGTATGGCTGGAGATGCTGAAAGCACACTTCAACAAAGAAAACAAAACCCAATTCCCACTTCAAACTTCAAAGTTTCTTCGAGAGTTAGTTCAGACGTCTTATCGATAAGTCTTGACACCATACAACGAAGCAGCAGGGAATAGTATCTTTGATGAGTGGAGGACACTATGGCTAAGACAAGCTCTAGCGTCGTTATTGATCGCGTGTCGCCATTTCACCACACTCTACAATATCCACCTACAGTTTTCAAAGTGCATCGATGGCGTCAGATCTCCGAGTTATCGCATAATCTTGACCATGACTTGCTATGTGGAGTTAGACGACAAAACTACCAAAACCTCGACAGGAATATCACGTCGATGCTCATCGAGAACGCGCGAGCTATCAGAGCCTCTCACTGAAGAAAGAAGCAAACTTGGCCCTGATATTTCTCTCCACAGGAAAGGTTTCGGATTCATCGCATTATTACGTAAGTCCGCTTTTTAATTGCTTTAACTTTTCCAAGCTACTGTAGCTAACGGCTATTTGAATATGTACTTATGCTTGCAGTGCTTATTTGGTCAAACATATTCCAAGCTGAGTCAGTGCAGTGGCTTCAGGTAAAAAAAATTTTTTAAAAATTAGTGTCACTACTCCGTGAATAACAAAAGCAGAGACTAAAATGTAGTCATCGTTTATGCGGATAATCAGACGTCAGTGAATTTCAAGAAACCTTTCTTCATCATGTGTATTAGCCACATTGCACCATAAGTCTGGACCCTGGTAGGGCCACCATACGCCCATAACTTTACGTGCTTTGGTCAGGATACTAATTTGATTCCATTCAACAATGTGCAGGCATTGCTCTTGGCGGTTGTTACTGCCTACCACCATTTCTGGAGTACACCCGCAAGCAAATTGGACATTGTCAGGGTTCTGCAGCGCCACTCCGCCATCCCACTTCTTTTACGTGTGTCAGCATTCTTTGAAAATGTCTACCTCATCGCAGACTACTTTTGGTTCTTGTCACTGCAAAATTGGACGGTGGCTGCGGGTGGCGCCATCTTCAATAGTTTACCACTCTTCGTGTACTGCTTTTCAATCATTTTGCTACACGAGAAACTGTCCAAGAGAAAGTTTTTCGGTGTTTTGACAGCCTTCATGGGTGTTACAATGGTTGTTATGGATGAAGGCAATGAAACTGAAGAAATGCTCAACGTTCGAGCGTAATAGCGGGTATAATGATGACATTAGCTGCTGCGATGAACGCGTATTTTGAGGTCAGACTTTCTGAGTGTATAGGAGATAGTTTGAACGACATCTCGACTCTGCTCACGGCTATGTGGATTTTTTACCATTCCATCATGGCTGATGGGATCTGTCATTCTTGCGAATAGTCCGTTTCCTTCATTGTATGAACCGTTTGGGCTCCCACTGACACCTGAAGGAACAATTATGCTGGCAAGTGCGGTAGCCATGTTCGTCATTAACTTTGTTCGTATGAGCCTAGCGGTGTGCTGGACGTCGCCATAGAGACTAGCGTTGGATTCATGCTTACAATGCCCCTCTCCGGGATTATGGATAACTTGATGCCATTTTCGTGGCAATTCGTTGTTGGATCAGCACTGGTAATGGTGGGATTTTGCACCCTAGAATCGAAACTGAAGAAGCGATCCCTGCGAAGAAATAGCTCGGCAATAGTCCTGTAGATTTAGGTGGTCTTATGGATGCATCTGTGTCTGTGCAGTGACGATGTCGATTCCACGAAGGCGATGACCATGAATCGAGCTCGGTCCCCATGACAATAAATTGAGCATACCTCGATCATAACTAAGCTTCAAGTCTAGCTTTCGCAAAAAATGTAGTTATTGTAGTTATTACCTAAATCGCGTTTTTCGTAGAGCCATCGTAGTTATTATCTACATCGCGTTACTCGATGAGTAATACTCATAAAGCCATCGTCAACTTGGAAGATAAACCTGGAGTCGTATAACCAATCTACATCTTACAGTGATCGCCTCTTAAATCTTAGTTCAGTGTTTTTACCAGATCAGCCCTCGTTGATAGCCAACTTCATCTTTGAGTACATTGCTAGCATGGTAAAGCTTACAATTTTTCATGAAGGCAAGGTTTTCAGCAATCGTAGTTGCTGGCATATCCGTCTGTAGAGAGGCCGAGTGTCCGCGACCTTCACAACGTGGTACTCAGCAAGATCTCGATGCCAAGGCCGGCAAATGATTAATGATCAATGAGCCCCTGCGCCTCACTTTGGGAGACCTTTACTGTTGTCTCGACGAGAAGCTGAAAGCTGAAGCAAAACATCAAGGAGGGATTCGATTCGTAAAATTTCTCTTCCTCTACGGAGAGAGCCTGAGTCGGGTTGTAGAACATGGTCTCGATCGTATCATTCCTGATGCGATGGATGGTTGTCCGCGTTTGTTGGCCAAAACGATGTTTGCTGATACAGAAGGAAGTTCTGTCGCCGTGGATGTCAAGACCTTAAACAGTGCGCATGACTTGCAATCCTTTTGAGTCTGTTCATAACCTGAAGATCCAGGTTTGCCATCACGAGGGAATACCACCGCACCAGCAGCGACTCATATACCAGGGCCGCCAGCTTGAAGATGATGAAACACTTGCACGTTATGGTGTTGAAAGCACGTGTGTCTTGCACTTAGTTCTGAGGCTTTGGGGTGGCGTAGGCATACCCGTTTCATCTGCGTTTGCTGACTTGTCGGATGGATCCAAATGGCCAAGCAGCAACTTACACGCAGTGCCCCGGACTGGCGCATTTGCGAAGAAGGCATCAATACTGAAGGGAAACGCAAGAATCGGAAATGCATTGCATATGGAGCAGTAGTTATCTCTCCTCGTCGGTTCAAATCATTCAACCTACTCCTGGATAAACGTGTTTCATGCCCAAAGTGCTTCACTAACGCCTAATCTATGACGTGCGGATTTTACCAGTGTGTATGGAAAATTGAGGGTAAGCGGTCCAGCGACGGGCTTTTTATCAGTTCGCCCTGGAAGAATGCAAGCGGGGGTAAATATTTTCGCTTTGACGCAGACGAAAGTCACGGATCCATTGTTTGGAATAGTCTGCTTATTGTGGTGAAATCAAGAACAGAAGCCACATCAATGCGAATTCCAGCGTCAACGCGGTCAGCAGTCGTTCGCAAAAACCATGTCTGCTCCATTTGCTGGTCACCGTTTGGATCGACCGCTGGTACATGGATCACTAAAGCACAATGCGGCCACAGTTCTCACCGTGGATGCATCGGAAGATGGTCGGAATGGTGCCACATCAGCGATTCCTTATCTAGTTGCCCTCTGTGTCGGGAAGCAACTCAACATATCGCGTTGAGTAAGCCTACTTCCAACGGTCCTTGCAGCAGATGTATGTTATTTAACACTGACAGACATGCTTCTATATCGCAAAACCGCATGGATATAGCATTGCGTATGTTTGCTTTTGAAGAGGAAGGGTTCTGGTATTTCTTAATTGTGTCAGTTAGCTTCAAAGTTTTGGTACATTATAATCTGGCAGCGAGCCCGGAGAACAAACTTAAAGGCAGTACCCTTCTCCACGTACCACAAGCCTTGGCGTTCGGAGACAACTTCAACGAAGCCCCATAGCAATGATCGGTAGTTGGAGCTTCCTAATTGAATCACTGTAGTACCTAAAGACCGCCTTACAGCATGGTCTCAAAACGTTTCTCATCCAATCCAACGGTCTTGAACAAAAAACGTTTTTCATCCAATCCAACGGTCTTGAACAAATCTCGGTATTATCCAAGGTGAATGATGCTTTTTTACTACGGGTTTGTTCGTGATGCCAGGGCTGTTTCTCATTCTTCAATTTCGTCTGAGCGACGGGCGTCTAATTTGCTATCATGGAGACGTTGACAATCCCGGTGTTGTGGAAAATGTCCCAGGTGCAAGACATTGAAGGAGTGGTCGAGATCGGTGTTCCTATGCAAGGCGCTCGAGTGCGAGACCTTATGAGGTTGATCGAATGGAAAATTCAAATGATGGACAGTCGAAATACAAATAGGGGGGTGCAGTGGCTGTGGTTAACGGAATTCGATTGCGTGGAAATCATCTCTTGGAAAATCTAATACTCGAGCGTACGGGCTTATACCCGCGGCTAAGGGCCGACATGAAATTGGTACCTATCGGTAATGTTGCGGCTTCGCAGCTCAGCACTGGAAGTATGGTTATTGTGAAAACATTGACACGTAAGACAATCGAGGTTGATGTCAATGCTGTGAGTTCTATAGAAGATGTTATGATTAATATCTTCGACCAAGAAGGCATACCTCTAGATCAACAACGGCTAATTTTCGCAGGGAAACAGCTTGAGCGAGATCGCCCAGTTGTTTCATACAATATATGCAACCGCTCTACTCTTTTTTTGGTGTTGCGACTGCGCGGAGGGGATGCAGCGCCTCGAATTTTTGCTGACGTCGCAGATTCCTCGCGTTTGGTCGAGCAACGTTTCTCCTCTAGAGCTCCAGAATGGCGACTTTGTTGCAAAGGTCTTAACCTTGAAGGTCGTTGCATGAATCCTACTTGTGCTACGTATAGGGAAATGGTGATTCACCGCGCGGGATTCTGCTTGTTCAATCTTATCAAAGATTGCAAGGTTTGCTGCCCATGCTGTCATTCAAGTGTGCAGCCGACTACGTGTGGTTTTTATTCCTGCTTTTGGAAATTTGATGGAGTGAAGTCCGGTGATGAAATGTATGTTAGCGCGCCATGGCGCACGGCACCTCGTGATAGGTACCATCGCTTTAATGCTGATGAATGTAGCGGATCAATCGAATGGAGCAGCCTTTTGGTCATAGCGAAGCCGCTGCAGAAAACGACTGGGGCTCCTCTCCCAGCGAATGACTTGTGTTCGATCTGTTGGATTGAATTTGGGCATGCTCCCGTCTCCAAAACCAAATGTGGTCATACTTCTCATGCGAGTTGTCTTGTGAAATGGTCGGAATGGTGCACTAGCAAAGGCAGCGTACCAAGTTGCCCTCTGTGCCGCAAAACGATGTAGTTGCAGAAGGCAGCCAGTGGCCGAAAAATGATGGCAGAGTTCATAATTTGTTGGGTTGCGAAGTTCAGCAATTGGACCAGCTCAAGAAGCCCAATATTTTTTCTTCTGCAAACAATCTTCCAATTTGCACGATCGGATTCAAATGCAACCAGGTTGGCATGTCAGATGAGCGTAAAACAAACTAGCAGCCTGAGCACAGAAGTACGATCCATAGTTAATGGGCTCAATTTATTACGTCCAAACGCAACTTTTAAAATGCCATTGAAAAGCTCAACTTAATGATCAAAACGACCCTAAATTGAATTGCCTTCGAAACCGATGTGCTTGAAATACGGAGCTCACTTCGTAGGATTTTTCAGCCCCATTTTTCCCGCTGCCACAGGATCTCGTTGTTGAGACTCTCGTAATTGTAGTTCGTGCTGCACACGAGCCAGTTCCTGTTCAATCTGATTTTTGCGCAGTTCCAGGTCGCGTAACGAGACACCTGCAGCCAAAGAAGTAAATTGCCTGAACGCCTGGGATCTGATTAAGCGAAATGCAACGTACAAGATGTAGCGAGTGAGCCCAAGGTACCTGCTCTTTGTCGACTGCCTTGGCTACAGCTAGAATATCCCGACGCGAAGCTCCGAGAGCTTACTGAAGATGCTACCGATGCTGTCTGCAAAACATAGAACTGCCCAAGTCAGAGTAGAATCTACTTCGTACTAGGTTGCTACCGAGACAATCACCTCATCGAAGTCGCTATCAGCACGTAAAAGTAGCTTTTGGTCTGCGTAGGAAACGAGAGAACAAGCTCAGTTAAAACTAAAGCAAGAAGAGCAAAGCGCCGGTTGCTTACCTCGGTGAGTGCTATGGCGACTGCTACTGCTGCTAATTGATGGCCGCTTGTTTGATGACCGGCTGCAAAACAGTGAGTTACAACAGCCAAGGTATCGATATGGTTACGAGCACTCACACCGAAGAAGTAGACACAGCAGACATCGTGTATCGAAATCTATACTGCACAAGAACGAGCAGCTAGGTGCTGTTTGTCGGCTCCATCTATAGCTTTTGGTGTCCGTTAGCTCCATCAAAACAGCAAACACGTATTTAGAAGAATAGAGGATTTGCTTCAATGGTGAAGTGGACTTTGTACCAGCACACAATATTGCCAATCGTCAGGTGATCTAACCTTTTCAGGGACCGGGCGTTTGTAATTCATATCGTTGTCGGTACAAGCTCGCTGGCTTCTTGCGTACATTGGGCTTTGCAGGTATTCTTGGATTTTTCACATCGATGACCACTACTTGAAATTCGTAAAATGGATTGTGTGCCATGCGGTAAATCAACTTTAACCTTGTCTGAAAGCGCAAAGGTGCTGCTTAAAGATCGGTTCTCACTCAAAGACGATGATTTCGAGTATTGACCGTTCAGTTTGGATTGGCAACTATAAACTGTAGTAAATCTTTCAACGTCATCATTTATGTCGTCCAGTCACCAATAATGAGTGGTGATGCGATCTTCGTCGCAGCAATTACTCTCTCTCTCTCTCTCTCTCTCTCTCTCTCTCTCTCTCTCTCTCTCTCTCTCTCTCTCTCTCTCTCTCTCTCTCTCTCTCTCTCTCTCTCTCTCTCTCTCTCTCTCAAGTCCCTACGCTTTTCAACAGCTCACTCCTCTCATGACGACCTTGATCGATACGATACGGTGTGAAGAAGGAATATACTCAGGAAACAGGGAACGGAGATGTTCTACGTTACACAAACCAAGGTCTAGCGACCAGACCAAGCTGCTTGAAAAAACAGACCGCGATATCAACTTGGTCGGAGATGCGACCAGTAGCAAGAAGCGCCTCGGTTTTGTTGCTCTCTTTGGTACGCCTGAGCAAGCATTCGATATCAAAGGCATGCTCCCGCTGACTTCATTCGTTTATTTAAGGCTTAATCAGGTCGAGCATCTTCCAAGCCGAATCAGTGCAGTGGCTTCAGGTATGTACTGGCCCAACGAGTAATTTGCTGATTACCCTTGGAGTTTTTGATACTAAGAAACTGTTGGTCTGCTGTTGGGGATGGTTCTCAGGGATCCATCAACTTCAAGAAGCCCTTTTTCATCATGTGCTCAAGCCATGCTGCACCAGTAAGTGTGGATTGATTGTTAAATGAAACTAGCCTACTCATGCAGCGTGTGAACGCAGGTGGTGATATTGCCGCTGCTGTTTCTCTACTTCCGAATTTGTGGTACTCCAGCCGATCGACGCGCTGGCTTTGATATTTTGCAACGCCACTCCTCCATTCCGCGAAGATCCTCCATTCCCGAAGATGTTTCGCTTGTCCGCCATCTTTGGCACCTTTTACCTAGTGTCAGACTACTTCTGGTTCTCTTCGTTCAAGCATCTATCCGTTGCGACGGGCGCCGCAATTCTCAACAGCTCGCCGCTTTTCGTGTACTGCTTTTCGATTTGCCTTCTTCACGAAATTGCATCAGTCAAGAAGCTGCTCGGAGTGGTGACAGCTTTTGTGGGAGTAATGATGGTCGTAATGAATCAAGGCGGTGCAGGCTCGGAAGCTGGTGCACAAGGATCAAGTGTGAGTGCTGCTCTAATGATGCTGACAGCGCTCACTGTTTCCATGCTACTTATCTTTTCTGGCCTGTGTGGCGCTATCGCTATCCCACCGTGGGTGATCGGCACCATATCTTTTGCAAACAGCTCGTTCCCTTCTTTGTATGAAGAGGTTGGCTTGCCAACGACGGGGGTAGGAATGTTCGTCCTAACGATTGCGGTGGACTCACGGCAGCATTATTGACGTTGCAAAAGAGCAAGTAGGAGGGGGCCCAGGAGTGTGCTCCACTACAGCTCCAAGACTTTTTGTCGACGTGTCCGACGACTCCAACCTAACCGAAAAAATCTTTCTTGCATTGCCCCGGAATGGCGCATTTGTAACGAAGGATTGAACATTAAAGGCATTTGTGAAAACCGGGAGTATGAAGCGTTTAGAGAGATGGTGATCCATCAAAATGGTTTTGATGCATTCAATCTCACATACGACACGAACGTTTGGAGTCCAAGTTGTCACACAAACTTCAAGCCAGTTACGTGTGGATTTTACAAGTGTGGGTGAAAGTTTGAAGGTGTGCGGTCTTGCGATGGTTTTTTCATCAGTTCGCCTTGGCAACTTGGCACCGGTGAAAAATACCATCGCTTTGACGATGAAACAGGTCGGTCAATCGAATGGGATTGTCTCTTGATTGTGATCAAATTAAAACGCGATGCAACCGCAGCCAAGATACCAGTGGCAATCCGTTCTGCCGTAGTGCGCAAAGACAATGTGTGCTCTATCTGCTGGTCACAACTTGGTTCGACAGCGAGAAAAAGTATCGCTGCTGCATATTGCGGTCACAGCTTCCATCAAGAGTGTTTCAAGAAGTGGTCAGCATGGTGTCGTAGTAACCTGACGCAGCCGAGCTGTCCTTTATGTCGTAACGCAACATAAGCTCATAGTTCAACTGCTTGCAATGGTTATATCTTGCTACTAGGTTCAATGTATCCCAACCAGCAATCGTAGTGAATAAGACATGTTTGCAATATATGAATGCCGCAATGCGTTAGGAGTAATTGCTGCCCTCAGCTACATACGCTATCATGCAAAATACACCTAGAAAACAAAGGCAAACACCATGGTGAGTGGAGAGATCGTCGTCTCCGTCACCCCTTCAGGTTCTGAACGAGAGTTGGCATGACCCTAGATTATGGTACGAAGCTAGTGAGTCGGGGGACGAGTAATCCACTTAAATTCCATGATTTCAGATATTAAACATAGGGGCTGCCTCACTCTTGAATTGTCTGCGAGGAGCTCAGATCAACACTTCAGTAAGGGTCCGTGGGGTGGTGCACATGGCCGATTCCTCTCCCAATGAATACACCCAGCTTCTTCATCAAAATGATCCAAACGGCGAGAAAGAGTCTAAGAAATATCTCCGAACGAAATATGTGGGGCTAGCGGCGCTGCTCGGTTAGTGAATATGATACTTAATGAGTAACGGAGTGTCCTAACAAAGTCTTTTTGTCACTTTGTTTAGTCGTCATCTCAACGAACATTATCCAAGCTGAAGCCGTACAATATCTCCAGGTACTCCATTATAGTCAACTCGCCATCTCAAGTGTTCAGTGATTCGACTGAGCTGCCTTTCGTGTTGTTCGTGTAGGCGTCGATCGAGTTTAAGAAACCGTTCTTCATTATGTGCTTTAGCCACTCAGCACCAGTAAGTCATATTGTGATGTGGCCACCACCACGTCAATTCTCTCATTCTTGTGCGAGTAGGTTATGCTACTCCCGCTGATATTTGCCTTCTATCGGGTCTGCGGTACGGCCAAAGATCGGCTCGCAGGTTTCACTATTGTCGATGTGCTGCAGCGTCACTCTATTATCCCGCTTCACCAACTTCTTAAACTGTCTGCCTTCCTTGGAATTTTCTACCTCATCGCCGACTACTTTTATTTTTCGTCGTTCCAGAATTTGACTGTGACTGCTGGTGCAGCCATCTTCAACAGCGCTCCTCTTTTCGTGTATTGTTTCTCCATCTGCCTGCTAAACGAAAAAGTGTCTGCAAGGAAGCTTGTGGGCGTTTTGCTGGCTTTACTGGTGTGACCATGGTCATGATGTTTAAAGGTGGAAACAATGCTGGATCAATTGGAAGCCCAAGTACTCTTGATGGTCACCGCTGCCATTTTAAATGCGGGCTTATAATGTATCTGTTGCTATGACTGCCGGTGCGGAAATCAACGACACCCCACTCTCATGATCATGATGGGGTTGAGTGGAATGTTCACGATCCCAGCATGGCTTGCTGGTACCATTTTCTTCGCGCACAGCCCGTTCCCTTCGTTGTACGGGTTTCCACCTACAGCTGAGGGAAGTCTCATGTTGGCCATTGGCATCGCGATGTTCGTCACAAATTTTGTTTTCCTGACGTTTGCGGTCTGCTGGACCTCACCGCTAGAGATTAGTGTCGGCTTCATGATGACAATGCCGTTGTCGTGGCTCACGGACACCTTGCTACATGATTCATCGTTCTCGTGGGTGTGCATTGTCGGTTCTGTGTTGGTGATGACAGGCTTTTTGAATCTAGAGTTGGGGGTTCGACGCACCCACATTACACCTCCGCTGACGAGCAACTGACTGGCGACGAGTAAGCGTTCTGATGCTGATCGGAGTGACAAAGAGGAAGGGGAGCAAGACTTTAACACTTGAATAAACCTGACTTGAATTTCTTCAGCTCGAAGTTAGTTTACTTAGACGTATGTACTGCAGTGACTACTGGAGCTCCGGATCCGGCAGACACGCTCGGCGGTAAGCAAGATTACCGTCGAGTGCATCCATGCACATGCATTAGATCTGCCAACCGAGCAGCAAGCCCAGCAAGCTTAGTTACTATCGAGCCTGAAGAAGGTGAACTTCGAACACCACGCAGATAGGTACCACAGAGGCAGTCGACATTGTTGAGTGGAGGAATCTCCATCTCCACTGCCATCAAATATGACACTCGAACAATCGAATCCTCGGAAGACATCGGTCAGAAAGTTTTTCACCAACATGCCAATATAAAACTACTACACACAGCTCCTCGAAGGTGAGGACCTCGCAGTCCTCCATCTTGCGATTGCGTACGCACGTATAACTCAGCGTCGCAATCGTGTTCGGACGATTTCGACTCATGTCGTGGCGCTCATAAACGAGTCTAGCACTATGGATCGAACGGCTATGGAGCCGAGCAACCCGATCTTGCGTGGTTGAAGTCTTCGGCGTCCGCGACGACGAGGATGCGTGAGATTAAACGCATCTGGTCTCATTCGTGAACTTGCTCTGAGCGACACAAGACCATCATGGATTCGCACCAGCGTTCAGGGGACGTCGCGGCCGCTCACTGGGAGGACGAGGCCAGCGTGCACACACCCGTAAGGATGTCGCGGAGGAACGTGGTGCCTGTGACCAAGCCCGTGCCTAATGAGCACACCAAGCTCCTGGATGAAGAGGACGCAGAGCTCGAGAAAGAGACCAAGGAGTACTTCCACACGAAACATGTCGGACTGCTCGCATTGTTCGGTACGATAGCGACGAAGGATATCGAAGATCGTGAGAGGTGCTGACGGTGTTGCTGTGGCAGTGGTCATCTGGACGAACATCTTCCAGGCTGAAGCAGTGCAGGAGCTGCAGGTACTTCATCTACTTCGCCCTTTGTCGTCTTGAGTTTGTCTAACACTTACATTCGTGGTTTGTTCAGACGGCCATGCAATTCAAGAAACCCTTCTTCGTCATGTGCTTCTGCCACGCAGCGCCGGTGAGCTATGATGCCACGTGGCGGGCGCTCACTATCCCTGCATTATCCCTGACGAGTGCATGCCTGTCTGTAGATTGTGCTGTTGCCGCTGATTTTTATTTACTACCGCATCTGTGGCACAACTGAGGATCGGCATGCTGGATTCGACATCGCAGGCGTCCTGCAGCGTCACTCCATCGTTCCGCTCAACAAGCTTGTGAGGCTGTCAGCTTTCCTCGGGATTTTCTACCTCGTCGCAGACTACTTCTGGTTCGCATCGCTCCAGAACCTGACGGTTGCTGCAGGCGCTGCAATCTTCAACAGCTCACCGCTCTTCGTCTATTGCTTCTCCATCTGCCTACTGCACGAGAAAATATCTGCAAAGAAGGTATCCGGGGTTTTGCTGGCCTTCATTGGTGTGACCATGGTTGTACTGTACCAAGGCGGAGACGCCGCGAGTGGCCTGGGTAACCCAAGTGTGATCGGAGGACTCATGATGGTGGCCTCCGCTATTATAAATGCAGGATACAACGTTACTGTTGCCATGACTGCCGGCGCCGACATCAACGACACCCCCACTCTCATGATCATGATGGGGTTGAGTGGAATGTTCACCATCCCGGCGTGGCTCGCTGGTACCATTTTCTTCGCGCACAGCCCGTTCCCTTCGTTGTATGAACCGATTGGATTTCCACCGACAGCTGAGGGAAATCTCATGTTGGCCATTGGCATCGTGATGTTCACCACGAATTTTGTTTTTCTGACATTCGCGGTCTGCTGGACTTCGCCGCTGGAAACCAGTGTCGGCTTCATGATGACGATTCCGTTGTCAGGACTCATGGATACTTTAATGCACAGCACGTCTTTCACGTGGGAGTGCATTGTCGGTTCTGTTTTGGTGATGACGGGGTTTTTGATTCTGGAGTTGAGCTCGACACACCCACCGTCTCACCACGCTCCTGCTGAAGACGCTTCGACCGACAAGACTCAGCTCGTGTAAGGCCTTGCAACCATTTTTGCTGCTATAAAACATATTGAGTTCATGATAGGGCAAAATACTGATAAGAGCTAGCAGAGTTTGACTAGTGTCGAAAAAGAAAGGTTGAATAAGGAGGACTATATAACAAGCAAAAACGCTTTCATAATTTCTAAAGCCCTTCCAGTGTCAAAGAACAAAGTGGCAATTGCAAGGGCGGCTAACTTAGACGAACTAGTTGGTAAGACATGAACTTCGACTTTTGCATAAAAAGAAAGAACTCAAATAGAGAAGTTGATTCCAGGGCGTGCAAGTTCACTTGCGGCAGTTTGTTTCCATCCTGCTGGTAACGGTGCAGCGTCGTTGGCGTCTAGTCTCATGCATGTTGGGTGCCGCCTAGTCCCAGGTAGCTCGCTTTCGGATTAATGAGCAGTATCACGTAGGCTCATTTTTCGATTTGCTTTGCCTTAGAGGAAGAGGTGCAGACTCATTTACCATGTCAGCACTATCGTTTCCAGTGGCTTGGATAGACGGAAGCCAGCAAGGCCTGATTGGTGTAGTTGAGGTTTACGACTGGGATTTCCGTGGTGAGAGTATTACCGGCGTGTGGGCGAGTTCCTCCAGATTATCGACAACAAAATCCGACACAAGGTGCGGGGCGAGAATTTCTTGAATGAGGTGATCTATCTTATGCTTCATGGAGTGCCGTTAAGCAATGACCTTCTCCTCGAGCACCTCGCTCCTAAGTTGGCCGGAATTACCCCACGATTTGTTGCGATAACGCGTTTACGGGTGAACCAGCCAGAAGGTTTCGACATGTTGGTACTTGTTAAGACGCTGAACGGAGTAATCACCGCACTAAGATGTGTCTCGACAGATACAGTCGCTCACGTCAAGCTCAAGATCCAAGCCATTGAAGGAATCCCTGTCAAGGACCTACGTATTGTTTGTGCGGGCAAGCAACTTCGTGATGATCTTACGCTTTCTTTCTACAATGTGGAACATAGCAGTACATTGTACGTGGTGGGATAAAGTGCCGGTGGTGCTACCGGTCTGTTAACGCCATCCCGAACTTTTGCCAATGTATCTGATGGATCTCTACTAACTGCGGTAGAGTTCTCGCCGTCTGCACCCAAGTGGTGTGTCTGCAGCAAAGGACTCAATATTGAGGGCCGGTGCAAGAATGCCAGATGCGTAGCATTCTCCGAAATGATCATTGATCGTAAGAACTCCAAACTTTTCAATCTTATTCTTGACGACAATACCAAGTGACCAATTTGTCAGGGCAAGGTTGAGCCAGTTACTTGTGGTTTGTACGATTGTTCGTGGCGCTATGAAGGCGTCAAGGCAAGTGATGGATTGTCTATCTGTTCGCCATGGACCGATGCCATTGGGGATGTCTACCATCGATTCGATGCAGACTAAACCCGAGGAACCGGCGGCAAGTGGGGCAGCTTAAAAGGGTATTATTTTGTCTGCAATAACGGGACCACTATTTCAAAGCAAACTTTGTGGAAACTGTGGCCACAACTGTTGGTGTGCTTCGTTGACGCTCCATAAGGGCACCAGCTGATCGAGCACATAGCAGTCTCACTGATCCCTCCCGATTCCGAGTTATATATCGGCTTCACCACCATCAATAGACTCGCCCATTTAACGATCTGAGGGACGGCATGGTTGTCATCGGATTCCGCTGGGTCATTTAACCAGAAATGACGCCAACCTACGAACACTATGGTGGGGGCCAGCGTTGATTGCTACCGAAGCTGCAGAAGAAAAAAAAAGTCGATTAACTGGTAGTAAATGAACGCACTTTTTTATTCTCCGTTTTGCTGGTTACCAAGTTGGGCTCGACCCCACAACGCTGAGTAATTCGTATCCGGTGATTGATTTTCCATGCGATTTACCACCTCCACGTTCTGTTTGTTATGTTGGGAAACGTCCTCAGAAACTGCAAACGTCTCGTAGTTTGACTTCATCCTTTTGAGTTTTCACTCTCATCCCGGCGCGCCGGCGCGCCATAAACTCAATTGTGTACGCTTGCAGACAACACAAATCCAGTCGTACAATGAGTGAACGAATTCGATTAGATTGTTCTTGCTACTGTCTACATATCGGTCAGTCTCTTATAAGCTTTACGCGGAGGCAGCACCGATCTTAGCAGCGGTAGCACGCGCCTCGGTGGCGCTGATAGCACTGGAAGCGCGCACCCATCCGTTCGGGATCTTCTCGTCGACAAGGAAGGAGCGAGCGACGTCCACCGACACACTCTCGTTCGTCTTGGAGCCAAAGCCCAGCAGCAGGATCGAGGACTCGAGGAACGCCAGCGTCTGCTGCGTGGATCCGAACGTCACGTTCGGGTTGATCGAGATGCTGTCGGCGAGGCGAGCCTTGCGCGCAGCCCCGAGCTCCTTGACGCCCAGCTTGCCAGACGGCAGTCCGCGCTCCAGTAGCTGCTCGGCCAGCGTCATGTTCACCTTGGCGGGGTCGCCGCCGAAGTACTCGTCGTTGTGGATGAGCGACGCGTCGTGCTCGATCACATTGTGCTTGCTCAGGTAGTCGAGCGTGAAGGTGTCGGGCACGAGCGCCAGCAGCGTGGCGGTGGCGTCCTCGCCCAAGTTGTAGACCGACATGATGGCAGGGCCCAGCACGGCCTTGGTGATGTTCTGGCCGTTGCGCGGCAGATATCCGTGGTTGGCGAGCGTGTTGAGTCCTGGGCACGGCGAGCGGCGGAACGGCGTGGTGGTGCCCACAACGCCGGAGACAATGCGGCCCGAGGGTTTGAAGTACGTTCCTTCGGGCAGGAGATTGACATCGAGTTTGGCCTCGCTGGGACTCGCGAAGGAGGCGACGGCCAATGCCGCCGCGACAACGCAGTTGACGAAAGACACCATGCTGGAGATTTGGGTGAGCGGGCCAAAGTGAATTGGAGAATGAAATGCCGCTGCAGATGCACTGGAAGCGGAGGTCTGGAGCTTGGGGGCAGGAGACACCACCGGACGGAGTAAACGTCGGCCGTGATTCTGATGGTGCAGGGCGCCTTGATGATTGACACGGGATGGGCTGGAGAGTTCAGAAACGAGTCAGATGTCACTGGAGTATCCATGCTGTAATGACAGGTTATCATTCATGACAGGTGCTAACGACTTGGAAAGATGGCGAAAGACTAAACAGATTCTATTAGACTACACAGGTTATTAGGCCAGAGGAGGTGGATCACTGTCCGCCAACGTTACGATCATCAGTTGACACATCAAGTCATCTGCGACCTGGTCGAGGTCAACAAGTTGCCGAGGGCGTCACGCGGAGTCTGGGAGGTTTCAGAATCGGTAGACCCATAATCGGTCGGGCTCTGGATTTGCAGGGCAGTCTTGGCCGTGCTGGTTCCGCCCGCGGCAGCAACCCGGCTTGGATCGCCAGTCTGGCTGTGTTTCTATGGGGACAGCTGCGATCTGTCCTCGCCAAAGCTTTGTTTTCGCTCTCGCTCAGGGAAACGGGGAACCCCGCGTCGATCTTTGCTCGCTGTCTAAGCTTATTGGCATGACAAGTTTCGCTTTCCCGCTAGCTTTTAGTTGCACATTATCCTAAGCTGTTTATTATAACTGTGAAGCAAAGGTCTATGAGGCCGCGGCGATGAGCTCGTACATGACTGTCGTCACGGTTGAAAGCGAGATCGCGGTACTCGACGCGGTGTACTCGTCGGGGATCCGCTCCTCGGATATGAAGGCGCGCGCGACGTCGACGCTCACGGAGTCGATCACGTTGCCGCCGAAGCCCAGGATGAAGATGGAGGCCTCGATGAACGCGGTCTTGAGCTGAGACGTGCCGAACGTGCACTCCGGATTGTTGGCCAGGTAATCCGCCAGACGGTCCGCGCGAACGGCGCCAACTTCCGCCACGCCCAGGGTCGCGCCGTCGACGGAGCGGCCAAGCAGATCTTCCATCATGGTATCGTTCACGGCCGCCGGGTCCTCACAGAAATACGCGTCCGTGTGCACAAGCGAAGCATCGTGCTCGACCAGGTTGTGTGTGCCGAGGTAGTCGAGCGAAAACGTGGAAGGCGAGAGCAGCACCTGCGTGGCAGACTCGTCTAGGTTGTACACCGACATCAACGCGTCGTGCAGCACATCCTCGGTGATGTTTTGCCGTCGCGAGGCAGATATCCGTGGTTGGCCAGAGCATTCAGCGCCGGACAGGGCGAGCGGCGATACGTGGCGTTCGTGCCCGCGACACCGGACATCTCGTCGGAGCTGGGACGGTAGTACTCGCCAGTTTCCAGGCAAGCACTGGGAGATGCGGCGACAGTAGCGAGGATTCCAGCAGCGAACGTGGCAAAGGAGACGATGGCGAGGAAGTGTATTGAGCGGAGTCAATCGAATTCGAAATGACACTCCTGCAGAGCGGCATTAACTAAAGCAGACACCTCTCTGCAGTCGGATCCGCGACGGCCATGGTCCACCAGGACCTTAAGAGCTGGTGACGAGGATTTTGTTGGTGCAGCCCACAGCGAGGTCTCCGCTATTTGACTACAGTTTGTATTTTCCGGAAATCGATCTGGCTGGATTTCCCGAGTACCACGGGGGTCACGCGGATCGTGACCAGCGTGACGGAGATTGTCGATGCCAGCTCGAATCGGTGCAACCGCATCCGGCAGTAACGCTACGTTGGTGTCTTGGCCGTCCCAAAGGTGCCTTGGGGACGATTGCGTGAAGCTGCCGCCAAAACACAAGTTGCAGTCGCCTCTGTCTCAGTTGAGCCGCAAGGCGGCGACACTACGACCCGAGCAAGCGATGAGCTGACGTCCAAAGCAACGGATGAAATGTAGGTCAAGACATCAAGCCCAGCTCGCCAAGATATCAGGCCATCACTTACATCACCATGACGTACGCCGGCAAGATAAAGCAGTGCACGAACGACACGTCTTGTGGTCGGCAAAGCATGGCGCTATCTTCGTCAAGCACGAGTTTTATTGACCGCAAGTACTTTTACTAAGAAGACACGCTATTAGAACAGCCCTTACACGAGCTGAGTCTTGTCGGTCGAGGCGTCTTCAGCAGCAGGAGCGTGGTGAGACGGTGGGTGCGTCGAGCTCAACTCCAGAATCAAAAACCCTGTCATCACCAAAACAGAACCGACAATGCACTCCCACGTGAAAGACGTGCTGTGCATTAAAGTAACCATGAGTCCTGACAACGGAATCGTCATCATAAAGCCGACACTGGTTTCCAGTGGCGAAGTCCAGCAGACTGCAAACGTCAGGAAAACAAAATTGGTGACGAACATCACGATGCCAAATACTAACATCAGATTGCCACTCAACCCCATCATGATCATGAGAGTGGGGGTGTCGTTGATGTCGGCGCCGGCAGTCATTCCGACCGACACGTTGTAGCCCGCCTTTAAAATGGCAGCGGTGACCATCATGAGTCCTCCGATCACACTTGGGTTCTCAATTGTACTCACGTCGTCCCCACCTTGGTACAGCACAACCATAGTCACACCGGCAAAAGCTAGCAAGACGCCAAACATTTTATTAGCAGGTGCAGCAGGCAGATGGAGAAACAATACACGAAGAGCGGCCAACTATTGAAGATTGCAGCACCGGCAGCGACCGTCAAATATTGCAGTGCGGAAAACCAGAAGTAGTCTGCAACGAGATAGAAAATGCCGAGGAAAGCTGACAGCCTCACAAGCTTGTTGAGCGGAACGATGGAGTGCTCCTGCAGGACACTCGCGATGTCGAATCCAGCATGCCGATCCTCAGTTGTACCACAGATGCGGTAGTAGACGAAAATCAGCGGCAGCAGCATGACCTGGTCAGATTGAAGCAGTCACTACTAGCAACTCGTCCTCCGTACGTAAAATGCTTTCTTACCGGCGATGTATGGCTGAAGCATAAAGCGAAGAAGGGTTTCTTGAATTTAATGGTTGCCTAAGCACCAACGAAACACTTGTTGAATCAAAAAGTGGAATTGCTGGAGCTCCGTAGACGTACCTGATACTGCACAGCTTCAGCTTGCAAGACGTTTGAGAATACGACCACTGCGATTAAGTAGCAAAATACAATGGGTTAAAACAGTCAAAGCTCACAGGAATTTATAACTCCTGCTTACCGAGTAGGGCTGCCAGTCCGAGATGCTTCGTATGGAAGTATTTCTTAGTCTCTTTTTCGAGTTTCGCGTCCTCTTCGTTGAGGAGTTTGGTGTTCTCATTAGGGGCGGCTGTGGTTACTGGGACAAACCCACTTCTTCGCGACGCTGAGCTGTGTGCATCGTCGAGTAAAGTTTTCTTCTCTCTCAAGCGAGGAGCTGCGATGTCTTGATGAAAATCCATCTGAGCGCGTTGTGGACTCCAGAGGTCTTTGAATAATGAAGAGAACTCCGTCCATGAGCTAGCTGGCTTGAATGTGTTAGCTTCCTGCCAGGTTTGGACGATGAGTTGTGCTGTCAGCTCACAGAAGCGCCCTGTTCTGACTGTTAAGGTGATGACCACTCATTAAAGTAAACTATCGTCAAGGTCAACACATGTAGTCTGCATGCATTTGCGAACAACTGAAGTCGTTGAACTGTTGAAAAATGAGCAGTTGGGGTGTTCTGAGCTCGTACACGCCGCCTTCGCTTAAATGAACTCAAGCTAAAGCGCTCCAGGGACGTAATCTACCTAACAATAACGTTTTCTAGCTCCAACACCACGAGGAACCATGTCAACCCGGCCAGCCATATCTGCGACAGTGTTGGTACGAGCATAACGCAAAGATACATGTGTATGACATGCATAACGCGAAACGTGTTGACAGTGCTTTTGTAACGTAAAACGAGATGTCTAGCTCCTCCTCAACGTTCTGCTAAGCACGTCTGCTTTACTTGTTGCGGGCATTCCATTCGGGGTCAAAGACACTTAGACTGCGCTGAGCCGTCGGCACCACGTCGAGCGCCTTGACCATTACACGCTCGGGCTTCTCCAGCACCCAGGAGATGGCGTCTGCCACGTCTTCAGACACCAAGGCTCGTAACCCTCCATGAACTGTGAGTACATGGCCTTGTCGAAACCAACGCGCTGTTCGTGGAAGTCAGTCGCCACGACACCAGGACGCACCACAACCACCTTAATGTTAGTTCCGCACAACTCGTTGCGCAACGCATTCGAGAACCCTTCTTGTGCCGCCTTGGCCAGCGTTGTTGATCAACACGTCCACAGGCCCACCGAGTTCCTTGACGGTGTTGGCCATGGCGTCCGCCAGCGCATTGCTATCACGTAGATCAACTGAGAAGTATAGAACGCGTCCGCAACCCGGCACACCTTGCAACTCCTCCGCAAGCCGAGCCAGCTTGTCCTTGGACCGCGCAAGCAATGCTAAGCTCGCTCCCTGGTGAGCAAGGCTACGGGCTGTCGCAGCGCCGATGCCCATCGACGCGCCAGTGATCACAGCTATTTTCCCCTTGAGCGACATTGTCGAAGCAGTTAGAAAGAAGGCTTGATGTCAAGATGCACTTGATCAAAAATGGTAGAAGTCCGAGAGCAGTAGCTGCTGGACGAGGTTCCTACGACGATTATGGTGCTCCAAGCTGGCACCATAAATCGTCGCGTTTGTTTCCTAGTCAGCTGTCTCATTATGGTGCCACCACACCTCGGACTTTCATGGACAACAACAAACTGTCAGCAGAGAAAATTGTCTCCGTTAAGCGTCTATCTGAGATTTACGGACGAGTTCCTACCTCTATGCAGCCCTAGAATCGGTCAAAGACGACCAGTACGGCGTCAAATACAGCAGCTCACGCACAGGGGCCGAGTGCGCTTGGTCCAAGCTTGTAAGTAGCTTGAGTGCTCGAAGCACAAGAGGATGCGTACTATCGTCGTTGCGGTGGATGTCGCACGCCTCCTGAGCAAGCTGACGAACTTGAGAGGCCAAAGGCTGGAGCTCAGCCGTGAGCGGTGAGGGGGTCGAGTTTAACACGGCCACACCCGCTGCGAGGAGACCAAACAGAGGAGCAAACACGTCCGAGTAGTACGTAATGCCTCCCAACCATTGGCTGCCTTCCTCGCGACGGGCTTCCTGGTTTAATGTGGCCAGCGCACTCGCTAATGCCGTCAAGACTTGCTCCCGCAGAAGACGAGTTGACTGCTCGTTTTCAGAACGAGCAAGCAACCAGTAAACGATGTTCTGCGCAAGCACGTCACGCTCAGCAAAGTAATTGCTACTTTCAGCCTCGAAGATACGGCGGTATAAATCGTCCCAGTCTTGCGCCTTAGCACCAGCGACACCGGAATACGCAGATAGAACGCTGGGCGCGTTGATGAGTTCAAACAGCACCTTTGACAGCAGTGCACAACCGTGTCCTGTACGCGCAAAGGAACTTGCGATGTACTCTACCGCAAGAGGCAGCACAGTCGAATCCGACAGCGAGTCTACTGGTGCATGGTTATCAGCCTTGGCAAGAGCCTCCTGTACAGCATGCCGTGCAACAGCTCTTACGCGCACATCATCGTCTTGAAGTAGTCGCAGGGCACTCATCCAACCTCCCAGTGCGAGATCGGCATCAGAGTCCTGTTTTGTGTGACGAAGAAGAAGGCCACTGTGATGAAGCGCCGAGGCGGCCGCTTGGCGCAGAACCAGAGGCTGGTTTTCGTCGGACCGTTGCTCAATTTCTTGTCCTAGAGTCTGATACAAAGTAGAGTCGTCGGGGGTATTGTGGTGTGCCATCAGTGCGAGCAACTTCAGTGTTGGTGCTAATACTTGAGTATCCGCGGAAATGTTCAAAATCTGCGTGAGTCGAGTCTGCAGCTGTGCTCTTTCCGTTTGAGTTTTGTCGATTGCCTGGCGGGGTTGGAAGCGTATCAGCAGCTGAAGCTGTCGTACTCGAACCTTTGGATGAGTCTCCACCAAAAACTGCCCGATAAGAATGGTTTGTAATTCTGCAACAGCATTGGTAGTCAGGTCTGCAACAACCAACTTGTTCGCAAACTGTTTGGTAGCCTTCTTGCGTATTTGGAGGACATTGCAAACCAGCAACTTCTGCACGAGCGGATTAATTTGCGGATCGCTACTAGGCATAGCCCACAAGCTGAACCATATCGATACCAACGAGCGATCCAACACGTATACACCCGGCCGGGTGGACAGAAGCACTGCAGCACGATCCGAATCACACCTGCACAGCAACTCCTGCTCCACTTCAGATTGAACCTTTCGAACAGTTTGGGCGAATGCTTCCCTGGTCAAGTCCGATTTAAGTGTCGAGAGCACGCCAAAGGAGTCCGAGGAGTAATACTGCATGATCACGTCCACAGTCGCCACCAACTCAGACCGAATCACAGCGTTAACCGATTCGGCATCCTGACCAGCCCACAACCACCACGTCGACGGAAGCAACTTTGACACGACGACCTCAAAGAATTCAGCTTGTGAGTTCTTTGAGACGGGCGTGATTTTCAGCCCGTTAGCTCTAACGGCCAAGAACTTGGCGGTCAAATGACGAATTTGTGCGAGTACTCCGTGAACGAAGTTATGTGACTTCGCCTCAGCGGATTTGGTTGGGCTCCGGACACCACCAGGAAGCTGATCACAGAGCGTCGATAGAACGGACGCAGCATCGACATCACTTACTATGGCCGCTACAACCTTTGCAGCCATGTGCCGGATCGCCATTGTCGGTTGTGAAGCGCATTTCATAACAAGCGGAACGAAGCTCGCCAGCCCGCTTCCATCACACGGCGAGGCAGGTGCTTCGGATATACGCTGGTCATCTTCGTCCCCAGGACGAAGCCGACTCAAGAAAAGCAGTAGGGGGTACAGACCAGGTGGGGCAGCCCCACCCAGAGCTCCTGGCTTGCTGTCACCTGTCAGCAGTCTAGATAATTCACGGGCAAGAAAGCCACGCAGTTGCTGGAAGCGCGAGAATACGTCATCACTGGAAACCTGCTGCCGAGTTCCACCATCAGCAATGCGCTTGTCTCCAATCGCACGCTGCGTAGCCGCCGCAAAAAGCATCATGGACGAGTTGCGCACTGCCCACGATCCACAGTCGAATCCGCGCACGGCCAGCTCAAACATATCCACAACGTAACGAGCTACATCCTCTGCCAACACTCCATCCTGGCAAATAAGCTTCAGAATGTTCAGGGCATGAACACGAGCTCGCCAAAGCGAATGATGCTCCTGGTGCGTATCGCGCTTCTCCGCTGCGTCAGTGTCTTCGCCAGCAAGACGCAGCAAAGTCGACATCACCTTCGGCAAGATGACAGCAGCGGAGTTGCGAGGCTCAGAGCGAAGAATGGCAACAAAACTAAAGGCGAAACCTGAGCTGCGACGCAAAATAAAGTGCTGCTCTGAGCGCTCCAACCGCTCCAGCAGGCGGTCAGCCCATCGCGCAGGCAGACCACCGAGAACTGGGTTTTGCTCACCGTGCGCAAGGAATGCGCGGCAAACACCCTCAAATGCCTGGTACGCCGTGGCCACCGCCCCCTTGTGCTTCAGCTCAAACAGTGAGTTGAGGAGAGTCTCGCCGCCACGTTGCGCCATCTCGACAGTAAAGAACGTGACGCTACTTGGCGCCGGGTTGGAGTTTGGTAGCGGTACACGACGCATCAGCAATTCAAGAATTGCACCACATTCCCGAGCCGCAAGCCAGCTGCCCACTACAGCGCGCTGTTCTGCATTACCATCTTCTTCCTCTCCATTATCACCATTTTCAACGATAAGGTGCCCCCGGCAGTCTACACGCAGCGCGGAGTTTGATGTCTTAGCCACAGCACTCACCTCACCCACAACACCAGCAAATGAGGCTGACAGCTCTTCATCACCAGCACCTGAAGTCGCATCACCAACCACAGCAAGCGATGCACGCATTGATTGATGAATAGCCGTGAGCACCTGTGTCATAGCACGGGGCCACTCAGCAGCCTCAGTGCTGGGAAGCTTATCAAAGTCCACATTTTCAAGCACGTAATGAAGCGACAACAAAAATCCGTGGACCAGCGGAGAATCGCCGCGTCGAATCTCCGCTGGGCTCAATGCACCAATGCGAGAAAGAATCACTTCAGTCAACTGGAATACGAACGCTACCTTCTTACTAGCTTCAGTTTCGTCACGCGAAGAGTTCGAAGTCCGCTGGAATGTCAAGCCAAAACGTTGAATTGCCGCACTACACTTCTGAAACAACAATCGGATGAACATAGCACCGGCATCGCTTTCACGTTGACGAGGGCTACCACAGAGCCCCACCGCCCAGTCCACAAGCGTGCGCAGTTCTTCACGAGTTGAGTAGCCTGGAAGATCGTCCGGGTACAAGTCTAATATCGTGAATGCCAGAGATCGAATCGAATCCCATGCGCTAATCAGCATGTTAAGCAGAGTCGTCACCATTTGCCCAGTAAGCAAAAGGCTTCGCAGAGACTTGTCCGCATAGGCTTCGTCATTTCCAAGACCGAACAATTGCACATACAGAAGGAAAACTTCCAGACCCAGAGTCAAGCGCTGGGGAAGCGCGCCAGGATACACGGAGGAAACAATAAACAATTCTACCCAGTGTTTGAATGCCACAGCAGCAGTGTATTCATCGCAAGCTGACGTATTCCCAGGTGACATTTTCTGGGTCTTGTTAGCGAGGCGTAGCGTCTCTTTGATGCGAATCAGCACAGTTTTCAGTCCAATAAGGGTATTCATGCGGCCAGCAGGTCCAATTTCCTTTCCGTTCACTACTAAATAGTACTTTACCAGTCGCAGTTCATCATCCGTAGGCATACTAGTTGACTTTAGCGACGCACATAGCGCATCAAATGCCGTACCACGGGTTTCTACATTGGCATGGCGAAGTCCTCGCTCAATCTCGCTCATTGATACACCAGTCAGCTTTTCCGGTGCCATTTTCTTGCGCGCAAACTTCAGCACTTCGAGCTCGGCCCACAACGCAACATCAGCAGCTTCTCCATTTAGTTGGTCTTTAGTAGCCTCATCTTGGAGGCACTGAATTAAGATTGGCACGCAATCTGGATCCTTTTTCAAGAGAAGCGGGATCACATACATGGCGACACGCGAGCGAAGGTTTGCATCACGCGAAAGAAGAACCCCAACTACATCCGGAAGCCACAGAAGTCGCCATGCTGTCACCAATTCATCGTCAGGCTTAGCGCTGCTTTTCTTGCCGTTTTTATTCCCGCCATTCTGGCTAAGATCGTCTAAAATCTGCGCAAACAAGTTAGCTGCAGCCGGTGCAGCATAATCCTTTTGGCCTACCGCTAAAAGCAGGGCTGATAACAAACCTGGGTTTGCCTGTAGCACAGGCTTAGCCCCAGCTTCGCCCACCAAGAGCGTCAATGACCCGTACTTAGCTCGACTAGTAGGAGGAAGCTCCACCAATCGCGGTAATATAGCATCACACCATTCCTGAAATTCGCCTGAGAGCACGAAGTAATTCACGATGTGTGCAAACACAGCAGCCATGAACTGGTTTACCTTCTTTGATGGGTGCTCCCAGTTCAATAGCACCGCATTTGTCAGGTTAGTAAGCGTTTCCGCTGCTAATACAACAGGGCAATCGTCAGAACTCGATTCTTTCTTTTGCCTCTGTAATATCACCACTGCGCGGCGAAGAAACGCCTCCAGCACCTGGAACGCAAACAAGCGCGTATTGTACGCCTCTTGGTCGCAGAACTGCTGGACTCCAGTGAAAATTGCATCCAGCGCGCTTTGGTCCGACTTCTCCTCCCCATCTAGTCCAAGGCTTGCAGCAGGAAGAGCTAGCTCGTCGTTCGAAAGGCTGTTCAGTAGGCCACGGCACACTGCGAGTCTTGAGAGATCGCCAAAACTCTCCACATCTTTTTCAATATGCGTTTGAAGTTGAGCATTGGAGCACATGTCTGAACTAGCAATATCCAACTCCGGATACGCCGTCTGTAACAGCAGCTTCGTTGCCGAGGTGGGGTCGCTCGAAGCGCTCACCGCCAGTTGCAGAAGTAGCCTCAGCAGCAAGCAGTACGCCAACCCTGCCTGGGTCAGCAAGTCCTTGTGCACCACATTCGTCTGCAACAGCAGCACACAGTGTTTCACAATACGAAGAAAAGCCTCGGTCAAGTGATCCAAGCTGGCTCCTTGGCATTCCACCAGTCGTCTGTCCAGCACCTCCTTCATCGTGGCCAGCACGATCACGCTCTTCAGCGCGTGGCCGCAGCGCTCCGACGCCACGAGCACCACGTTCGTGGATGCCGCTGCCTCCGTCTCCTCCTGACCGTCGTCCTCCTCTCCATTGGCCTGATGGTACTTGACAATTGGAGCTCCGAGCGCCTGCAACTGGTCCGCGCAGCACGCCACGAACTGCAGCAAATGCTGCGGCTCCCCGTTCTGCTCGGCAGCCACGGGGTTCTCCACCAAAACTCGAGCCAGGAACGGCGACTCCACCAAGTGCAGCAGGCGGTCCAGCAGCTGCACGCGCTGCTCGGGCGTCTGCGGCGTCTCCGACGGCGCCCACAGCTCGTCCAGGAACGCGCGCAGCTCGGCGGCGGCCACGACGCGCAGCGCCGGGCTCGCGCTCAGCGCCAGCACGTCCAGGATCAGCCCCAGGTTCTTGCGCAGCGGCTGCGCGGGCGGCGCCACGCTGAGCCGGAACACCAGGCGCCAGACCGCCTGCTTCAGTTGCTCGAGCTGATCCGCGTCTGCTTGCAGCAACTTGCACTGGGAGCGGAACAGTTGCAGCAGCTTAAGTTGCTCGTAGAGACTGCCGCTGCGCGCGCACAGCGCCGCGTACCACTGCGCCAGCGCGCCGCCGCCCAGCGCCGCCGGCAGCTGCGCGTCCGCCGGCACGTCTGCCAGCAGCTGGCGCAGGTCCACGCCGCGCGGGGCCGCCGCGCCGCCCTCGGCCTGCGCCTCCTTGATCACTCCTTTCCTCTTCTTGCGCACCATTGCGGAACTGGTAACGTTGCAGCCAGTGAGGGGCGGGAGATGGGTACACTGGTGTGTCGTCACCTCAACTACCTCTCCAACGTCATCTCAATTTCGTTCCATCTCACTCGACTAATGTATGCACTTGACCCGGAGCATACTAGCACCAAGTGTAGGCCGCGCGCCCGGCCATGCCGCAGCGCAGGGCCGCCAGGCCCATGGCGCCTTCTTCTCCAAAGCGAAGCTCCATGCTGAACGCCCGCCACGAGCCCGAGCGCGCGGGGGCGGCCAGCACGCTGCGCACGCTCCAGCAGCGCGGCCAGAGCCGCGGCGCGCGCGACACCAACAAGCGGCCGCGCGTGGCGTCCGCGGGCGAGCCGCCGACGCAGCACAAGAAGAAGGCGGAGGCGTGTGCCGGCGCGTCGTCGCCGGGCCGCGCCTACGGTACGCGCGCGCCGCCGCCCCTGGGCCGCTGTTTGCGGCCGCACTGAGCGCCTGTTGTGTCTGTGCGCAGCGCTGGAGCCGTGGCCGCCCGACGCCGACGCCGAGGACCAGGGCGGAGGCGGCCGCGACGTGGCCGCCGAGATCGCCGCCATCGCCGCCAAGAACGAGCAGCTGCAGGTGAGCGTGGCCTCGCTCAAACGCAGGTTCTCGCTGCGCGAGGAGGAGACGCACCAGCTGCTGCTGGGGCTCGGCGCGCTCAACGCCGTGGCCAACGAGCTGGCGGCGCTGCAGCGGGACTACCAGGAGCGCGCCAGCAAGAACGCGGCGCTCATTCAGGAGTCGCTGGTGCAGATCTCCAACTGCTCGGCGCAGGTGGACACGCTCAAGCGCTGCCGCGGCCTCACGGCCACGCAGCTGCAGGACTTCCGCCGCGAGTGCACGCAGGAGATGAACAGGCTCGTGGCCAGGCTCGGAGACCTGGCGGACAGCGCCTACCACGAGCCGGAGCCGCTGCTCGCGGACGAGGACGACGTTTCCTGCACGGCGGTGCGCACGAGCGAGAACCGCCAGCAGCTCGAGCGTCTCAAGGAGGAGGTGTGCGAGTACAGGGCTCAGGTGGTCGAGGACGGATCCGTCACGTCGGCGCCGTCTTGCAAGGGCACGCCAAGACCGCCGCCGCCGGACACGACCGAGCGGATAAACGTAGCACTAGCGCAACTGGACGAGCTCCACGCCGAGATGTTTCAGCTGAAACAGTGCCTCGTGCAGGAGAACCAGTCTTTCCGACGGCATTTGGAGAGCCTCGTATCGCAGCAAATGGCCCACATTCGAGAAAAGCAGGACAACGAGACGGAACGGATTCACGAGGAAATGGACGAGATCAGGTCAGGCATGTGCGGGATATTAAAGGACATGCACCGGCTGAAGGAGCGGACAAAATATCTGGTGCCGAGTATGGCACGTGTAGGCCCTAGGATGTCACGAAGTAATCCCAATGGACCACCGCCACTACAATCAAGGGTGTTTGGAATGAGTTCTGGGGATCAGGAGGAAGAACGTTATACAAGTACCCCAGCAGCAAACCCTCATAGCACTGGGTATTCGATTACTATGGCTACACGTCAGTGCCAAGACGAACTGCCTCACTACGAACACGGTTATGATGACGATTGTTACTGTCCTGGTGTGTTGCCGAGCCAAATGGAAACTCCTTACGCACGCCCAGGACGACCACGCAGCCCCAGATCCAGCAATTCTAGTGACGATGACAATTGGCGAATGTTTTCCCCTGAAGCCCCTCCTGCTACAGGTCAGCGCGCCGCTCAGCCTTGTGAAAGCCCGCACTACTCGTCACGCTCATCTAGCATATCCGACCGCCTCAGCGTCTACGGAGGTACGAGTCTAGTGCATGTGTTCAGGCGACCGGTCGTCCCGTGTGCCCAGGGCAGCTGGCGCGAGGATGCCCGGCGACTATGGCCTCAGTGGCGGTTTATTAACATGAATTGTTCCCGTCTTCGTAGAAGAGCATGTGGTACCAAACGATGAACCTAACGCAGAGCGATTTGAGCAGCAGCTTCTGGAGCAACACCGACTTTTCTGGATTGGCGAGGGTGCCGGGTAAGAAAGCTCCTGACCAAGCTCGCAGCAGCCGACGAGTTGTTTCGGAGTCTGCTTCACCAACCGAACGATCCGAAGAAACGAGGGCAATCAACGCAGCGCAGTGCACACCAGAGAAACCACTGAACTACGAAGAATCACCCAACGGAGGAAGGCTGGAGTTAATAACGACCGAACACACAAGTCGGTCATGCTACTAAGAAAAGGGAGCCCCTGGTCGCCCAATTATATGAACCAGGAGTCCATCGGTACAACCAGAACGAGAGCACAGCAAGCAAGCGAAGAAGAGAGGCCATAACCGAGCATAGTCCACAGAATGTCAGCCAGGATGGCCGGTGCGTGGTCGGCAAGCAGATAAGGAGAGTGAGAGGTGGTCATGCGGTCGTCGCGTGCATGGAACGGAAGAGGTAGACGGGGTGGGAGACGGCGTCACCCCGGTGAGCGGTTTAGTATAGGTAGTTCCTGTCCTGTCGTCGCTGCCTCCATCAGAGCCAGCGAGCAGCGCAGCTAGACTTGCAGGGCGACTCTGCTGCAGGGCTCAGTCCTTGCAGCATGGTGTCGCCAAGGAATACAGCACCGTTTTGGTTGGAAAGCTGGTTGAAGTGGCCGCTGCTCACACGTCCCACCCGTTTCACACGTCACAGATTGGTGTGCGGCACATAGTGGTCCGGAGTATCTAATCGGACCGGCGGCGGCGATGGCGACGGTGCGCACGACGGCGCCGCGCGGCGCCGAGCCCGCCAACAAGCGCAAGCGCAAGCGCACGAGCAAGGCGAAGCTGGCGGGCGGCTCCTCCCCTGCGGGCGCGGGCGCGGGCGCCGCCGCGGTGGACGCGCAGCTGCGGACGCTCGAGAGCTGGCACCGCGCGCTGAGCGTGGACATGCGCGAGCTGCGGCGCGAGGGCGCGCGCGTGCGCGTGGAGCTGGAGAAGGTGGACGACACGGCGGAGGCCGCCGTGGAGAGGGCGGAGCGCTGCGCGCAGCAGGCGCAGGCGGCGCAGGAGCGCGCGCTGGCGGCCGGCCAGATCAAGGACGAGGCGCTCAAGGCGGCGCAAGCCATGCAGACGCGCCACACCGCCGAGCTGGACAAGCTCGGCAAGAGGCTCTCGGGGCTGGACAAGCGGCTGGGCACGCAGCAGCAGAGCAGCATCAACGAGGAGTTCCTCATGACGCAGCTGGCCGAGCTGCAGGAGCAGTACGAGAACGAGCTCACCAAGGTCCGCGAGGACCACGACGCGGCGCTGGACGCCAAGCAGAAGCAGCTGGACGAGCTGCAGCGCGCGCTCAGGAAGCTGCGCGACGAGAACAAGCAGAAGCAGCGGTGGGAGAACATGGAGAGGATCATGCAGACGCTCCGGGAGGAGAACAATCGACTCAGCCAGAAGCTGTCGCAGGTGGTCACGCGCCAGGATATGCAGGCAATGCAAGAGCAGCTGAAAATGCTGCACAGAGATAACATTGACGAACAGGGACGCACGAGGGCAGACTTGAACGCGTTTAAAGACAAACTGGTGGACGTGGACAGGAAGGTGGCGGACTTGGATCGAAAGATTGATGACGTTGGTGAGCGACCAATGGTGCCATCGCAAGCGCATATTCCTCCGGCACCGACGCCATTACCACCACCACCACCTCCCCGTGATTTGGTGCGCCAAGGAGAGTTGGCGGAGATTCGTGATGTATTGCGACGAGTGAACCGTGACTTTCAAGCAGTGGGGGTAGATATGGCCTCGTTGGAGAAACGGCTGGATGCTAAGGCTGTGCAGCGTACTGAAGCGAGACTGCAAGAACTGAGCAACCAGTTATTTGACGCATTGAATCACGACTCGCGCCTTCATGCTACTGAAATTAGTCGACTTAAGGATGCTGTCTTTGATATGCTAGGTGACTACCGTGAGTTCGGCAAGAGAATGAGGCAACTGGAAGATGACGTGGCCAAAGCTACTCGAGCGCAGCCGAGGTCTCCACGATACCGTGAAGGAGGAGGAAGATCTGACTGGCACAATGGGAACAGTCAGGCCCCAGCATTGTCAGCACCTCCTCCACCGCAGCCACTGCCGCCTCCACTCGCGTTTCGGAACCGTCGTGAGAGACCATCGCGCTATGAACCAGCTCCAGGCTTCCGTGAAAACGCGGCCCCTATCCTCGAGACAGCACCTCAGGATCGTATCAGGTGGGCTCCTCGAAGGAGAAGCAGAAGTCGCAGTCCGCCTCGTCGACCGTCATGGAACAATTATGGTAATGGTACATCGCGTAATGGTTCTGGAACAGTCCCCGGGCATATCGATCACCGCTACTACCAGCGTGACAACCAGCGGTATAATGCTCAAAGCAGCAACGATGAAAATTTCATTTCAACAAGGAGCAGCGTCACGGAGCTAAGTGATTCTCCACCTTCATTGGCCATACCTTCTTCGCAGAACGCAGGAGAAAGTAGAAGAAATGCAGATGAGCAAAGTCAAGTGGAGCAAAGTAGCCTGCCGTTTCGCCGCAGTCGCCAACCGCGGAGGACTCCAGAAGTCATTGTCATCGAAGGCGATGATGAAGATGATGATGAAAATGTAGAGGCTGGAGCGGAAGGACGAGAGGAAGGAGAAGAGGAGGAGGAGGAGGAGGAGGAGGAGGAGGAGGAGGAGGAGGAGGAGGAGGAGGAGGAGGAGGAGGAGGAGGAGGAGGAGGAGGAGGAGGAGGAGGAGGAGGAGGAGGGAGAAGAGTTAGTGCCTTCGCCGAGTAGAGCTCCTCCGGATGTAGTTCTGGATGAAGAAGAGGCGTCACAGGAAGCTGACGTTGTTATGGCTCCACCCTCCGGCAGTGGCAATACTGGTCACTTAGAAACAACCGACCTCTTGGAGAAAGACTCAGACCTACAAACGGGTTTTTTGCTGTACTTTTGCTTGGGTGGTGCCCCTGATCTAGATGTCCAGTGGACCAATTGTTTTACTCAACTAAAGAATGAGGAGTGCGTGGAAATGCCTCGGGCGCTACGTTTTCAACGTCGCTATGGGTTTTTGCAAAATTTCCCGGTGTACTTGACGCAGTGTATTCTCCAAGCTGTGATTCTAAATGGGCAAAACGTACCAGAAGGGTCTAACCCTGATGCTTCCCGACCAACAGAAGCCTTGAACGCCTCGAACATCCGTACTAAGTTTGATGATGTAGTGAAGGGCATTCACCTTTCATGGGCCAAAGCACTAATTGAGCATTTATCCAAGCAAGCAAGTGCTATGGATGAGCTGGTTTCGGAGAAGCTGGAGCTGGCCGTTAACCCAGCAGGCTTATCAAGCTCAGCTGGCATAGATGATATCATTTGCCAATGGAGCCGTCAGCAAGAATCCATGATGTGGATGCTTGCACGGAAACTTCGCCATGGTTCATTCTTACCAGCGATTAAGTGCCGCGGAGATGCGTCTCCGGCAGTGTACCTGTTTGCACTAATGTTTGACTTGCTTGCGATATCGAGTGATTGCCCCAACGTTGGGACCTTTCGCTTAAATGCTATCGGAGGCAAGTTGCTGGCACATCTCTGGGATCATACGCTAAGGAACCTACCTTACGTGTTTTTTGCCGACTGGTCGTGGCTTGATGATCAGTCAAGCAAGCAAAAGCTACCCGCGTTAGCTTTCTGCCACTTGTTGACGAGCATCCTGCTATGGAACAGTGCGATTGATCATAATAGCCTGACGAACCGAAACATTTACGCTGCTGCAGTCAAGCACATACTGCCAAAGATCTATGTTGGCGGCGAGCCCATTCGCGAGTCTGTGGGCGCTACAGATTCCAGCTCTCTTCAACTTGGGGAATGTGAATCTACTCCTATTGAGCTACTTGATCTCGACAGCAAGTTCGCAGATATGCTCGGACTTGATGGCTTCTTCGATGTCATGAACGCCATCCAGAACAACATGCTGACTGCCTAGCTCTTAACTCGATGTGTATTACTTTGAAGTATCTACGAAACACTGATCCAGCCCATTTGATTTTTCCGTGTTAGCTTGCCGTCGTCTTCCTAGGCCCAAGCTGAGGCATTGGGGGATTCTTCCTGTCGTGACGGAGTCGATTTCTTTGTACTGCACTCAAGAATCGCGAAGCCTGCCATGACGAGGACCGATCCGACGATGCACTCCCACGAGAAGACTGTGTGACGCATGAAGGTATCCATGAGACCTGACAGCGGAATCGTGAGCATGCACCCAACACTAGTTTCCAAGGGCGACGTCCAGCAGATCGCCAACGGCAGGAATGCGCAAAAGACGACTGTCAGAGCTCCGCTGATGACCAGCAGGAACACTCCTTCGGCTGCACCGGGAAACGCTAGAGACTCGTGCAACCATGAAAACGGGCTTTCAGCCAGGAGGACGGTGCCTACGACCCAAACAGGAAAAGTAAATACGCCGCACAACCCAGCCATGGTGAGCAGTGTGGAGGTGTCGGTGATATCCTCGCCGACAGCCAGCTGCAGAGCAACTTGGTATCCAGCATAGAGAGCTGATGAGATCACCACAGAGATCCCCGCAATAATAGTTCCGGCTTCGATTGTGCCAAAACCACTGCCGTCTTGGAACATGACGACGAGGGTGACGCCGATGAAAGCCGTGAACACGCCGAAGATTTTCATGAAGTTCAGGTGCTCGTTCAAGAAGCAGACAGACAAGCAGTACACGAAAAGCGGTGACGAGTTGGAGATGGCAACCGCTGCTGTCACGCTTACATCCCCGAGTGCAGCGTACCAGAAGAAATCCGACACGAGGTAGAGCAAGCTCAAGAGTGCTGAGATGTACACAAGCCTGGGTAATGGGATCACGGAGTGCCGGCCCAGCACGCCGACGACATCAGCATAGCCTGCGTAGCGATCTTCAGTGCTTCCATACACCTTGTAGTATCCAACAACTAGAGGGAGCAGCACGATCTGAAGCGGACACGGAGCGAGTGAGAACTCAGGCATCTAAGGTACCAGTGGAGACTCGAGACAGGAGCAAGACTTACCGGTGCTGCATGGTTGAAGCACGCGAGGAAGAACGGTTTGTTGAACGAGGTCTGCAATGCACCAGAAGTTAGTCGCAGGTTTGATGGAGTGCATGTGGCACTACATGTACCTGAAGAGACTGCGAAGCTTCAGCCTGCAAGACCCAGGACCAGATGAGTGCTGATCATCAACACGCCTTGGTGAGTTCGATGCTGCGTCAGGTCGGGTGAGCGTACGACCGTACCGAAGAGTGCGATGAAGCTCGCGTACTTGGCAGGATGGAGCTGCTTGGACACCTTTTTCAAGTCGACGTCCGGGTCGAGCAGCCTAGTGGTCTCCGTCGGCGCAAACCAGGCGGTGGCCGGAGTCACGACGTTCGCACGCGTCATATCTGTCGAGGTGGTGCTTGCCCAGCAAATGGAGAATGACGAAAGCAGCCGTGGTGCTGCCCTCGCGTCCGCGCTGAGAACTTTCGCGCCGGCTCATGTCGGCCAGCAGTCGTAACGCCCCACGCTCGCCGCCGACTCAAGCGGTGGCGAATGCCCAGCATCCACGTCGAACGCGTCGGTGCCGAAAACGCTGCTGCGCATCGGCCTAAGCTCTCACGACAGTGGGGAGGACATCGTTCAGCGTGAACTTCAACGTGGTCGCTGATGCGAGAGTTGAAATGCAAGTTAGTTATCGGATTAGTTGAGTTCGTTTACACTACGTGCGACTGCGCCGGCGCACTCGGAGCTGCTGCGCGGGCCGGGGGCGTGCCAGGATCGGAGACGCGGTATTCAGGTCGGGCCGTGGTCGGGGCGACGTCCGAGATCTGATAGTCGTGCTCGCGCTGCTGGTACTGCGGCCGCACCAGCGACGTGTCCACGTAGCTCTGCGGCTGGCTCGCGTTCCGGTGGGGCTGCTCGTTCTGCAGGTCTTCCCACTGCACTTGGTTCGACGTCGGGTAGCGCTGCTGCTGCTGTTGCTGCTGCGGGTACTGCGTCTGCACGCCAGGGGTGCCCATGTTAGCGTACTGCACTCGCGCCGGCGTCATGCCCATGGTGCCTCCATGGCGAGGCAGCACGTCCTCGGAGCCGCGGTACTGGCGATCCAGCGTGTGGTATTCAACGTCCTTGCCCGTGACTCTGAACTGCAGCACCATGGAGAGCCCAAACACGACGAGCGTTCCGATGAGGTAGCCCCACCACGCTCCCGGGATGGAGTACTCGAGCTTGCCGCTCGAGTTGTAGACCCGGAAGCGCTCCAGGTCGTTGAACGTCGGGTAGTTGCCCGCGAAGTAGCCGATGCCCCAGAAGAGGAGGAAGGCGCCCACCAGACTCGTGCCCGCCACCAGCGCCGGCTTCTGCAGCCAGAGCGCCACCGCTCCGCCGACGACAGCGAAGAGCGCCACCAGCACAATGAGCACCGTGGCCGGATGAGACGGTGCGAACTTGTAGCCGAACGACGTGTTGATGAGGATGGCGAGCGCGGCGCCGGCCACCGCGCCGCCCATGAAGAGCCCGGCGTAGTACAAATACACACAGATGTAGCCGACGATAATGCCGCCCACGACGAAGGCGATCCACGAAGCCGTGAGCACCCACGTCTCGTCCTTGAAGACCTTCTCGAAGATGACAGCGATCACTACGCCTCCGCCCAAGAAGCCCAGGGCGTAGACGGTTGTTTGCCACAGGCGATAGCCGGCAACGGCCAGCAGCGCGCCTACCAGCAGTGCACCGATGGCCAAGACGACGCCGTTGATGTCCATGCCATCACTGGAGTCGAAGATGGTCTTTACCGTCGCGGTGGTGTCGCCGTCCGACACGGCGGCGACCAATTGAGTGAACTGCAGACACAGCAGAGCTGCCAGCAGCACCTGCAGCTTCGCCGCTGTCATGATGGGTAGCGATCGACGCAGAGATCGATGGATAGCTTGAGCTCCGCAGAGGAGATTGGAAAGTGAGCTCGGAGCTCCATGTCTCTATGGTGTCGGAGCACATGTCCAACGCCGACAAGTACCGCTGCGTCTCGATAGAGAAAATCCAGGGATCTGCCACCAACTCTCGGCGTGGTGCGGCATGCGGTGCGGCCTGGTGGACACCCCGGCGGAATAAGCAAGCGGCAGGGGTAAGCAGCGTGTTGCTCAGCTCGCGGCGCTGGCCTTCCCAATGACTATCGAAATGGCTACAGCAGCATCCACCCAGAGAATAGATGGAGCACGCAGTTTGCCTGGCAAGGCAGGAAAGCAATGCACGATACAGACGCCGGAGGAGTGGATGCATACGTTTATATTAACCACGAATACATATCCAATATCGATGCGTGTGACGCCGTCATCTCTGGACAGACATCTCTTACTCAAACAGCAACTACCCAGCTCTTGAGCGCCGAGCTAACCTGACTGCAGCAGCTTACACTGCCGCCTGGCCAGTGGGCTTGGCGATGGCGTGGCTCTCGGTCTTGCCGCCGTGGTCGTAGCCGCGCGCGGTCTTCTTGATCTGCACGCTCATGCCCAGGAGGAAGAGCACGATCATGCCGGCCAGGTAGCCCCACCAGGCGTCCGGGATGCTGTAGACCCAGCCGCCGCTGTCGTTCTGCGCGCGGAACTGCTTGAGGTCGGCGCCGTTGGGGTAGTCGCCGGCGAAGTAGCCGACGCCCCAGACGCAGACCGTGGCGCCGACGATGGCCGTGGTGGTGATGAGCACGGGCTTCTCGAGCTTGAGCGCGAGCACACCGCCCATGATGCCCAGCACGATGGCCAGCACCACGAGTACCACGTCCGGGTTGCTCGGGTAGATCTTGGCGCCCAGCGACGTGTTGAGCGTGAAGGCGAGCATGACGCCGCCCGCCGCGCCGGCCAGGAAGATGCTGGCGCTGTACAGCATGAGCACCAGCAAGCCGGCCACGAGGCCGCCCACGCCGAAGCCGATCCACGAGGCCGTGGGCATCCAGCTCATGCTGGCGAAGGCCGTCTCCACGATGCCGGCCACGAACAGCCCGCCCACCATGAAGGCGCAGCAGAAGACCGTGGGCCGGAACAGCCGGTAGCCGGCCAGGCACACGACGCCGCCGCCGAAGATGGCGATGGCTGCCAGCACGGCCGGCCCCACCTTCAGGTGCTTGGCCGAGCTCAGCAGCTCCGTGACGCCCTCCAGCGAGCCGGAGCTGTCGTCCGAGGCCACGTTGGAGAAGCTGCCGCTGCCGCTGCCGCTGCCCACCGCCGCCATGGCGCAGAGCTGCAGCAGCGCCACAGCCAGCAGGTTCTTGAGCACGTAGGCGCCGGACATGTCGGACGGGGCGAAAGCGCGAATGACGCATCGATGGCCGCCAACGGCTCGGCCGTTACAGATCCGCCAACCTGATTTGGATCGTCGCACTTAGGCGGACATGGGTGCGCGCGAGCAGCCAATGGCAGAGGGGCAGAGCGCTGAGCGTGGACAGTTTGGCAGCTTTGGTGAATGGAGCTGGCTGTTGGTTGCCATCGGCGAGGTCATATCAGCGATACGCACTGTGGGTGAAGAACTGACGACAAAATTCGGCACCGCAGGTGGGCTTTGGCCTGTCGCTTTAGTCGGCAGCACCTTGGTGCTGGTGTAGCTGCTGCTGCTGCCGCCGTCGGCGAGCTGCGTGGTGAAGGTGGTGAAGAGCGCGGCGGTGGAATGCCTGTCTGCAGGCCAAGGACGGTCCGAGAACACGGAAAAAAGCTGTTCGAATGGGGCTCTGCATGCATTTGCCGCTGCTTGGTGCAGAGAAAATGGGTTGTGCTCGTTAGGATACATGCGGATGAACCTCTTGTACTCGCTGCCGGCAAGCCCTCAAGGCTGATAGCTAACTGCATCGCTACCAGCCACAAACGTGTACTGCACACCAATATGTGACGTGTGTACCAAAGCGGTGGTCGGATACCTCAATGTCCCACTTGCATCCATTTATCGCCGTTGAATCAACGGCGTTGACGCATTTTTTAACGGAAGTGATTCAAAGGGGAGTCGACGGTAATGTATACCTTGTAAAAGCCTTAAAAGCACTGCTATTCGATTGCATTTTACATAAGCTTTCCGACAAGACCGGAATCCCAAATACCGAGTACCTGCATTTTGAAGCCTTGATAATGGAGATAATGTGTTTTGGACGACCAAGACTTCCGGGGTATTAGTCATCTCGAGCTCAACGAGGACTTAAAAAAAAACACAAGACGCCCCTCTATCGAATGCAACTCCTAAATCGCGATTCGTAATTAGGTTTGTTACAATCGAAGTGTTTCACGGGGTCTCCCATGCTCTTCTACGAAGATGGACACAATTTATGTTATGATAGTAAACCGGCCGCCAGTACACACGCACTAGACGCGTACCTCCGTAGACATTGAGTCGGTCAGATGTAGTTAGTAGTGTGAGCTTCAAGGCAGTCTGCGGTGATATGAGAGCGCGTTAAAGTGAAGCATTTTAGGGTTTACCTACGCTACGCTGGTTTGCTCGCACTACACGATGGCACTGGACAAATGAAGAACGTGGCATTTGCTGCTACTTCAGCAAACCGATAGAGTAGCACCGGCAAACGTCTGCTTTTAGCTGCTAAGCTCGCCGACGCCGAAGTTGCCGCTTGCGACGGTGAACTGAGAGGCGCCAGTACGCTGTACCCGCCGATCATCGTCGACCCGCGGTGCTTCCACGAAGACAACGCACCGCGAGGCTGCAAGGTCACGGCGACGGACAGGATAGCGGCTGGAACTGAGGATGGTGAAGCGTGCGGTGACAGCAGTAAAGCGCAGCAGCTCAGCAGTGAAGCGCAACAGCGCAGCAGTGTGGTTGCCTCTCGGGGAACCACTTGCAAGAGATGAGCAGTGCGCTGCTTTGGAGCCAAGAGCGACGCCCTAGTGAACCAAGGCGTGCTCAACTGTCCTCGGTAGGTAGACTGGCTAGGATCGGGTCCGATAATCTAATTCACTTGGCAATTTGCTTTCTACCGATCGAGTTAGCACAAAGAATTCTTTGCAAACGATAACAAGGCTCAAGATGGCGACTCAAGACCACGACGGAGATGTCGAGATGCCGCTTGCAAAGCCTACGTACGAGTACATCCGCGCACCGACGTTGACTGAGTAGAGCCAGCCTGCTCTCATGGAGTACCAAAGACAGCGACGCCGCTACGAGGAGAAGATCCAAGAGCGCTGTTCGGCGACAGGCGAAGCCGCGTATGCGGTCGCCGTCAGCATCAAGGCGTCAATGGAACCCAGGGTGTGGGACCACCTGCCGTTCTACATACTGAAAGAAATCCGTCCTGGAAGTGACGGATGACCTTGTGAAAGCTATCCAGGCCGAGGCAGGCAACATGATGAATGACTATGTGCCTGACCTGGACAAGCTTTTCGACCAGCTGAAGATGAACATGCAGCAGAGTGACGCCGAGGCGCGAGTTCTCAATACTTCATCGACTTTGATAGGGTCGTCGAAGAACATGGGTTGGTTGGTGTGTGTTGGGCCGGCAAGGCACCTCCAACTCGGCTCATGCCAAGATGCGCTACCGACTGCTGATGCGTCGCTTACAGCCCGAAGTACTGCGCCGTGAGATTGAGCGACTAGCTCAGGTCACCCACCGTCACGTTAAAACGGACGGCATCGCGCTGTACGAGCTCATCGTTGATAGAGCTAGCGCCAGCAGGGTGCCTATCCTGTAAAGATGCTCATTGGTTAAAGGATTGCCCGACCGCCACGGAGGCTCAGAAGGAGGAAGGGCGCCAACGTTTCGCTCAAAATAAGAAGCAACGAGGTGACCGTCTAAAGCATCTAAATGGTGGCGCGAACGAAATATTCACGGGGTCCTGGGCGATGCTGTTGGATTGCTGCTCTGCTTGACTCAGGGTCGGACCATAACGTGGTACCTCGCCGGATCCTTGAACAAGTTCAGGAACTGGTTGCAGTAAATTTGACAGTGCTGAATCCACCTCTTACCGTGACAACAGTAGGTGGAGTGGAGATGATATGTACCGAGACAGCTCGCTTAAATTTTTCGGTTCGCACCACAGCTGGACCAGTTATGCTGCGAAGATTGGCGTGTTTGGTGTTGGATGCCGAGGAGCCCGAATTTTTGCTGGGTCATCGGACGATGCAGTCACTGGGCATAGATGTTGAGCGGCAGATGGAGCAGTTGGCAGGAGGTGACCGGATTGCAGAGCTTGATGGAGATGGTGACTTGCCTGCGGAACCAACGATTGACTTCAGCACGGAAATAGCTGAAGTGCATGACAGTAGTATGACATGGAACATTACGCCGGCAGTTTATTTCCTTACCGTAATTTACCACCAAGAACATTCCTGGAACCTTCTTTCAGACCAGCTGCCATTTTGACGACGCAACCTCTCGACCACCTGAGAGCGAAAGCTACATCTTTTCGATCTTAGGGTGGTTTCAGATCAGCTCGACCACTGAGATCTAACAACAGTTGGTTTCGTCTGAATTTCAGAATTAATTTATTTTTCTCAAAAAAAAAGTTAACACCCTATGTATATAGATACACATAACTGATAACATGTCGAACGAACTAACTTTTGGAAAATACAAGGGCACGCCGATCGAAGAAGTATTCACTTCCGATCCTGGTTATTGTCGCTGGATGCACAGCCAACCAAGTCTCAATATTACTGAGGATATCAAGATTTTCCTTCACTCCAAGTTTCTTAGCAATGATAATTCGTATATGATGAGTTGGGGCAAGTACAGGGGGAAGACGCTGAAGCAAATTAGTCGCATCGACTCTAATTATATCGATTGGCTCCGTAACAATCCATTCGTAATTGAGAAATGCTCTAAGCTTGTCGAAGCTTTACAGACTAAGTAAAAGAATATTTTTTTAATCAGAAGCACATCTCAAATGGTTAGCTGATCACCATTAGGATACTCAGTTTTTTTTTTCATACGCTGTAGAGTACTCTAAAATCTCCCCGGTTAAGCGATCCAGCGTTAGTTCTTGTTCGGACACAACCAAAACAAGCATGTTTGTTCCCTGGCAACCAGCGTTGACACCCTGAACCTGAATAGCCTGAGGTACATCACGCTCCGTCAGGCGGCTAACGTCGGCGATAAGGACGCGGCTAGTTAGAGACCACGTCTGATAGTCAAGAAGACCATTCACCAGCTCGGGAGTTAGATCACCGTTAATCGAAGCAATCTTAGCGATCTCGTTGGTAAAGTGGTGGAAGTCATAGTCATGGCTGATGTCGAAGGTCTGTTGCGAACCAATGCGGACGTTGAAGTTGCGAATGCTCGAACCAGGGTGAAGAGTCCAAGGAGCCGAATCGAAAGGACTCTGAAACTCTTGGACAGCAGCAGAAGCAAAACTACTGGTCTGTTCGGCAAAAGGAAGGAGGATAACATACTTAGCATTCTTAACAGAAGCCGAAAGCTGAAGATCTAATGCAGCATTAAGCTGAGTCGACTGCTTACCTATACCAGCGCGCTGGTAGAACCATTGGGCATAGCAATCGTTGTATCGAACCTTCTTTACGGGCTTAGAGATGATAGCCTGAGGGTTCTCCAAATGAACGAAAGGAACATACAGTCGAGAAGTCGTGAAAGGCATGTAGGTTCCATCAATTGTAGGCTCAAGCGAGATAACCACAGCACCCCAAGCAACTGCAATCGAACCAGCGACACTAAGAGCATTGTACATTGGGTTTGGACTGGTTGCAGAAGCAACCATTACTGGACATACATTGCCACTCGATAATGTTGTTCCCGTTAACGTCATATTTCTCGATGCATCAACATCAATAGCTGAAGTGCCCTGGTTAACGCGGAAACGAAGACGAATTTGTGGATTAGCCATAAAGTCAAGCTCCTTGAAAATCGGATGTAAATCAGTAAGCTTAATCTTAAGCATATAGTTCCACGTCCCCATAATAGCACCAGGTGAACCAGCGCCAGCTACGAACGCACCGCGACCAAGTTGATTAGCAATGGTAGTCGTGGCAGATGCAGCACCAGTAGACGGCCACGACGTAGATGAGTCAGCTCCAGCATTTGGAGGGTTAGAGAGAAGACGCTTAGTAAAACCATCATTTGCTACCGATGCCGTAGCAGAAATAGTACCGGCGGTGAAGGTAGTAGAGATTGCTGTGTTATTCGAATACCCGTCTCCGGTAGTAGCGGTTGCACTACTGTACTTGGTTGATTGAGCAGCATCCGGGTATAGAAACGATTCAGCACCATGCTTCTCAACATACTGAGGGCTGTACCCGGTCTGAACACGGATATTGTTCCGAAACAGCTTGTAGTCTGCCATCGAGACAATGGTTTTACCATTGAGTTCAAGCGACATCGAATCGATGACGTTAAAGTTGCCACACTTGAGACCAACACAAAATCGGTTGGCTGCATTCTGTACATTTGTAGCGTGCGTGTTCTTCATCGAAACCTTGTATGGTAGCATAATGTAAGCATTGCGGAGGCAGGCAAATCCTTCACTACCATTAAGCTGGGACGTAGCGTCGATAGTGATAACACCGTTTTGGTACGAACCTTGGTTAAGATCGATAACAAAAGGCGCGCGCTTGCCAGAGGAGACCTTAATCTCCGGATCACTCTTGAGCGAGCTCTGGTAAAGGTATTGGTCGGAAAGTTGTGTTTCAGACATCGTTGAATCTATATCTCGATCAATATAGTTTTGTTAAATTAATTATTATGAACAGCCTTGTTAAGCCAATTACCAGTGATCACGATCTTATTGAACTCGCAGAGAAGATGGGGGTTCAGCTCGATAATATATTCGAGTCAAGTGAGATCACTCAGCCGCTTCCGAAGAACGGATCATATCTGATTTTGCTACGACAACCTAATATGGATGTAGGACACTGGACAGCTGTTCACAATGGCGAATATTTTGATAGCATGGGAGAAGCGGCACCTACGAAGTATGGAGTCGGGCGATATAATACCAACCAATATCAAGGTACGTATGGCGACTATTGCGGACCCTTCTGTATGCTTTGGTTATATTCCAAGCAGCACAACAGACCTGATGTATTTAAGAACATGAAAGATCTGAATTTGTCAATTCTGTATTAAATATGTTTTAGGGAATATAGCAATAATGTATCGCGAATTGACGATTTCCAGCGATGTTCCAGCCGCCAAGCTGACCAAAGCTCTCAAGACAGGTAAGCTAAGTCTTACTGAAACCAACTCAAGGGTTCAGGCTCTGTTATCCATCTCCACCCAGCTTCGTATGAGAAAGCACTAAAGGCTCGCAAGGCAGGTCGTGGTGTTAGACTTGATATCACACGTCATGAGATCAAGAAAGGATACAAGAAGCTCCAAGGGGGATCCATTTGGAGTAAAATCAAATCTGGGTTATCGACAGCATTCAAATTTGTAAAAGACAGCGGATTGCTTTCAAAGGGATTAGACGTGGCGGTTCCGGCTCTTGCGTCAGCGTTTGGGGCCCCTCAAGCAGCAATCCCAGCGAGAGCAGCTATTAAGTCATTGACCGGAGTTGGTTTATACGACTCTGACAGTGATATAGAGAAAGAGGGAGGACGTGTATCTATAGCGGATGTTAAGAAGGCGGCAAAAAATGCTCTCGGGTATGCTAAACGTAAGGGGGTTCTAACTGATGCAGTCGATGCAGGTGAGAAGTTTCTACTATCAAAAGCAAGCAAACCGGAACATGAAACTCTAATCAAGTCAGTGCGAGGTGAGGTAAAGAGACGTTATGGTGTGGGAGTTTCTAAGAAACCAGCTAAAGGCAGTCCTGAAATGAAGGCTAAAGTGGCCGCTTTGCGTGCTAAACGGCGAGGGGAAAGTTTTCGGTTATGAGAGTTGGATAAAAAAAATTAGTCATTCGATTATTTATTTTTTTGGACGAAGCAGAAGCATGATGCTCACTGAAGTGTCGCGGAACTTAACCTTTGTGTCATTCTGATTAAAGATTGAGATCGTGATTGATGTGCGCGCTCCATTATGACAGTTCATCCAGGCATATTGACTTGGCTTATAGCTGATTAATTGACCTACCTGAGCATCACCGCACTAAGAATATCACCAGAGGCTACATACTCGTCAGCTTTTTCTTGAACCCCAATACTCCTTTTTAAGCGTTGATCTCCTGTTTTTGTTAACCAGTCGCAGATTATCTTGTGGCTCCCAGGAGTCAGGTTCATCGCCAACCCATCTCACCAGATAATTGTACTTTCCAGAGCGTATCGTTTTGTGACCCAAGATCTTCTCCGCCTCAAGAATATCGCCTCGATTAATAGTAGCATCTGTAGTCTCTGTTTTAACCATTTTAAGATCATTTGGCGCCTTGTAGAGGGTATGCCCATTTCTTGAACGGATTTGGACTCGGTAGCCATCAATTCCAACGATTTTATAGACTGCTTTGCTCCATCGAGCAGCTTCTTTATCAAATGCCTGCTTTTTGAGACGGTATAATACGCTTGATCCGACGTCAAACTCCTTCTCAATTCTTTCGGCTTCCACCTGATTATGACTCAGATCTGCATCCATTACTTTGCCTTTTGCCTCATTTGGGGTCATACCAATCGAACGATGAAACGTGGTATTGTAGTTTTCGATAACATCAGTGATAAGCTTTTGCGTAATTCTCTTGGGGGACATTTTAGTTAGTCTCTGCTTTAAGGTCCTGTTGAATCGTTCGATTTTACCCATGGTTCCGTGATCACCGGGTTCGTTGTTGTAGTGCTCAATTTTCTTAGTTTGGAAAATTCTTGAGCCTGTGAGTTCATGAACCCGCTTCCATTATCACTTGTTAGAATATCAACTTTGTGGAGACGAACAAACGCTTTAAGCGCTGCTAACACAGTTGCTGCCGTCTTGTTTCGTAAGAGCTTTGCGTACCCCAGCCTTGAGTTGATGTTGATAGCAGTCAAAATTGGCCGTTTCTCCCAAAACGCAAGATCAATTTGCCACGAGTTGGGGTTATGCGAAGCTATTTTGAAACCATTAAATCTCTTCTTTTGCTCCTGAAATCGTTGAATATCGGTCTGACTCCCATACCAATCCTTTACTATTTTGAAAGTTATCTTAGGATTTAACTCCTTTGCCTTCTGATACAGAGCTTGAGCTCCGATAAAACCGGTTTTTGGGTCATAGTAGAGATTCTTTAGTAGCGCGTCCATGATCTATATTTAAATTTAAAAAAAAATCCCAGTGGTTACCTGCTTAAATATCAAGTGCTTCAGTCGTGATACCATCATCAAGTACTCGACGTTTGTCATAGTAGTAGTTGAGCGCTGTTTTGTTTTGAGTGTAGGTGATAATAGACTTGGTTTCTTTCGATAGTCTGAACCCCTTGTTTGTACCTTGTAGCGTGATTCGATCCCGTACGACAGTCTCAAACCCATCAGGATTAAGAACACCATTGTTTCGACCACTTCCCTGCTGAATACCCTTCGCTGAAACTTTTACCTTGTAAGATTCGTCGGGTAGATAGCAAATATAGTTCTTACTCGATAGTGAGACCATAGCATCACCTGACCATTCATCTTTGAACAAACCAGGCGTACGGCGATCAAACTTAGCTACCTCAGTGTTGTAGTCGCGTGGGAACCAATCGTATTTGTGCTCCTTGAAGTGGGTTCGTAGCTCAGGCTTGATACAGTCTTGAAACGGATTATCATAGCTGAAAGCGATATAAGCGGAATCAGTGTCCATCTCCTGATACTGGAAGTCAGAGCGATCGAAGTAGAAATCTATGCAGTCATAGTAAAACTGAAGCCTGCGTAGCTTAGCAAGCTGATAGATAGCAATTGACAAATGGATTGGGTTCTTATTATTGAGTCGACGCTTCTTCATCGTGATTTCACACGCATCATTAAGCTCCTCGAGACCATGGAACGTAAAGTGTTCGATCTTGTTCTTAATAGCTTTGTCGCTCGACTCATACTTAACCTCTTTGTGCTTGCTCATGTCCATTCCAGATCGACCAAAAGCACTGTTGCCTACCAGTTTCATCATCTCAGCAATCATCGCCTTCGACTTATCAACATCGCCCTCTCGTCGAGCATTTGATACAGCCTCCATAAAGGGGGCGAAAGCCTTGTGAGAGCTGGCCTTGACAAAGCAGTAAGTCTTGGTTATCTCCATACCATGAGAAAGGTACCACTTGAGCAAAGAAGTGTAGATGAGAATCTTTTCACCAAAGTAGCTACCAATCAACTTGCGAGCTGGTTTTGCTCGGCTTTGCTTGCGCGCCTCATTGTGATCGAACATGTGCTTACCAATGACGCTCTCATTCGTACAGCATTCTTGAAAATTGGAGTCATCTCACCAAAGTACTGTTTGAGGTGTTCCGGTGTTCGAATATCACACTCAAGAAAGCCGAATACCTTGTCTGCTTTGATGTCATCGATGATACCATCATACGCTTCAACCGTAGTCAATCGACCGCATGGCATCTCATTACCAAGGGCCCATAGGTATAGAGCGTTAGCGTCGTATCCGATAATTTTCTTAAAGACCTTACCACCGCGAATCTTCGTTTCATTACGCTTAGCGTAGCGATTGAAGATAATAGATGGACCTCCAGCAATGTTGGCCTTCATCTTAGAGTAGATATCCTTCTCCTCCTTGTCGATCGAGTAGACCAGTCTATCCGAGTTGAACTCAAGCAACTTCTTATACCGAAACCCCTTAAGTGACATGTCTTTTCGAGCGGTGTTGCACTTAACGCAGCTGACCAAGATATTACCGTCGATGTGGCCAACAATATTGTTGATACGATCCGCTGAAGCGGTATCAGCAGTCAGCTGACAGTAGCATAGACCACACAGATACTTTTGCTTTTGCAGCAATGTATTCACGTGCTCGAGTGTCATACCGAAATTTCGTTTTGCCTTAGCATCCTGACTCTTGTAGCCAGCCATGCGCTTAGATGGAAATTGGAATGCGTTAGCAGGTTTCTTATCCGGATATTGGAGAATATTGAAGCAGATCTGATACATGACCTTCTCTGAAAGACCAGGTAGAGACACTCCATCCGCAAACATATCCAGATCGAAGCGCTTAAATAGCTCTCGCTGAGCCTTGATAGCTTTGGTGAAAGGGACTACGTCGAGATTATTGTACCAGATCAGTAGGTCTTTGATCGATTTCATCTCGTAGTAATCCCACACGAACTTCACTCGTTCGTAGTCATCGCTGGTGATGCTTGTTCCACGGAGCTTGCTAGCAAAAGCTGACATAGGCGGGATAGTCGTCTGGTTTAGTACATTGAACGCGGTGATGTACTCGTAAGGGAAAAGACCCTTACCAAGACCACAGACACATCTAATTTTGTCATCGCATTTGCAGCCACCGAGATATGTTGTAAGATATTTGTCGTAGCTGGTACCAGCTGGTACATAGTTAGTGATATCAAGCATTTTCATGTCCGATGTAGCAATGCACATGTAGCTGGGGTTCTTGATGACAGATTTGATGTTGTCGGTACCAATTACGGCAAACAAATCCTTCTTAATCAAGTTAATATCGTATCGACCAGAATTGAAGCCGAATACTGGTACCTGGTCAAGCTGCTGTTTCAGTTTCCCATAATCAGACCTTTGCTTACCAAAACCAAGACTGATATGGAAGTGGAAGAAGTTATCATACTTCCCTCCCTTAATCCAGCTCTCCACATCAGACATCTTGTACTTTTTATCAGAATTAGCGCCTGGGACTTCCATACCTGTCAGACCATGTGCATTGATGATTTTTTGCAGAAGCGACTTATACTTATCGACATTGTACTGTTGGATCTTCACCGATACATCACCAATGTATTTGAACATATCCATAAGCAAGATCTTGGGGTCGTCATTTACAAAGCAACGCACCCCCTCGGTTAAACTATCAGCTACTGATACCGACACAGGAATGTGTTCGTTCGTAAAGACAGTATTCTCCCCGTGTTGAGTCGCGGTAGTTTAAGAATGGCCTCAAAGTCATAAACGATGAAGTGATCGATGTAATGGTCAGCATCCTTGATGGAATACTTCGTAAGCAGCGATCCTATCGTGTTCTGAGCCGGTTTGTATATAGTTGGCTCAGTGGGGAAGCTCTCAATATTCACAAGCTCGCACTGATTTTTCTTGTGATTTTTAAGTCTTTCACCACTCACGAAAATCATTTCACACTTGGGGCACTGATACTTAGACTGAAGCATATCGATGTTCTTGATGTAGAGAGCGTGATTCTCGTGTGATAGAATATCCATAGCTTCATACCCCTTGTCCGACCTACGAATGCTTTCAACATTTCCGGTAGCTACATCCATGCTGTATACGTTAATACCGAGTTGGAAGCAGTCCTCAACCTCATCGAGCTGTAGTAGGTCAATAGGCTTGAAGCTTCTAAATAGACTCAACGTATACTTAATCCCCTTAAAATAGCAGTAGCGCTTGAATGCATCCTTCACCTGAGCCTGGATTCTGCGAGGATCCTTCTTGGTGCTCTGGAATGTGTGCCAGGCGATGCAGTGGAAGACGCACTTGTTGTTAGTCTTGGGGAAGTTGATTACATGCTTATTTTCGCGAATAACCTTAGGAATAACAGCTTCGCTATCTCCAAGAGCATGGTCGCGATGGTAGACGAAAATCTTGAATGCAGTGATCGCCTTTAGCTTATATCCAGAGCTGGGGTAGGGTCAGCTTGTCAGCCAACTCCATAGACCGAATTTCCGAAATCACCTTCTTTCGAATATCAGCCTTGCTGTTGATAGCGACAGGCTTATTGAAACATAAGTGTTAGCGAGATTCGGATAGAAGTAGCGAGTATCATCAGGATCGGTCTTGCTCACAAGTTCGTACCCAAGAGCAATATTTACCTTAAAAGCACTTGCCTGGGTCGAAAGAACGTTCTCGAGCTTATCGTAGAAATCAGTAGCCTCGATACCCTCATATAGGTGTGATTCCATGTGATTACCAGTGTAAAAACGGTACTTGGGATCAGCCTTATAGTCAGGCGACATATGCTTCTCAAGGGTTTCAACTGAAACATTGTACTGCTTAGCCACCAATTTCTTGTTGACTGAACGTGAAATGTTGCTAACATATACCATCTTACCAGTTCTACCTCGAACCTTAACCCGGTAGCTGCTACCCCATTTGACAGCTTAGATATTTAATCTCTTTAATCCTGCGAGTTCGTATGCAAACATATTGCCTATATATCTTCGTCTATATTAATCTCGTGAGAATCGACTTTATAATTATCGGACCTTGTATCAGGATCGACTTTATATTAGGGCTGACTTTATATCTGAGAATTTTTTTTTAATAATCAGTTAAGTTCGCTTTGTTTAAGTTCGGATTTACTTAAGTAATTCTTCTTCTTACGAGCACGAATTTCTTCGCGATTCTTCTCATCATATTCTCGCTGCTTAGCCAGTCGCGTTTCCCTTGTTTTTAGATAGTACCGCTTTTGAGCGGCTTTGATTCGCTCTTTGTTAAGTTCGTATTGTTCAGGTGAGTACGTCATCTTTGTGTATATTACTAACTTTATATTTATCAGGAATAAAATATTATAATAGAAGGCAAAGCTCCGCATTCATTACTTTTTATGCCTACTTCGAAGCGTATTACTAATCTACCCCTGCGGTCTTACGGCGAACAGTATGCCACGCTTTTCAAACAACTCCGGCATCCTTTGCCGCATTAAGCTTGCCGCTTGCTCTCTGCAATGAGGCCTTGGCTCCACATTTTTGTCAGCCTTGAAAATCACCCGAAAGTCCGACGACTACCGACCTTAAAAAGTGTGGACCACATCGTGTAATTTCTCGGTCAAAGCAACCAGTGAGAAAGAGCAGCGATGGCGGACAAGCAAAAACCTCACGAAGACGTCCTTACGCGACTCGTGCGCGACTTGGAAACGAAGACGACTTTGTGCTACGTCAAGGACTATCCTGGAGTGGAGCTGAAGCAGTTAAATCATCACGTGAAGAAGCTCGGTCCACTGGTGAACCCCGTTTTTGGCGAGCAGCCGGCGTTCTTCATCGACGAAGGCCGCTTCATTCCCTATCGAATGGTCGTGTATGGCAATGAGAAGGTGGCGGCCAAGATCGCTAGAGTTTTGGATGAATGGGCGACGTGGTCTGGAGAAGGAGGCAGAGTGACAACCTCGCAAGGGGCGTTCATTCTGGAGCAGCGTCCCGGAGGGCCCAACGTGAGAATGCCCGACGTGGCATACACACCGCGAGATGATGACAGGAATTTGACTCGTGAACAGATGTGGACGTATCGTGGCGATCCCTTTGTTCCCACCTTTGTTGTTGAGATTGATAAGCTCTCTGGTCGAGGCTCTCAACGCAGCGCTCTTGATCGAAAGATGCGAAATGAATATTTCCAGCACGGCGTCCAGTTGGGTTGGCTGATCGACCCACGCCCAGACTTTCAGCGAATGTATGAGTACTATCTCGACGACAATGGAGACGTACAATGCTCTGACAACACTGCGTGGAGAGATCTTGACGGTGGTGATGTGCTTCCTGGTTTCAAGATACGCGCACCTGTGTTGGAAATGGTCTTGAGCCAGGATTCGGGTTCGTCGTCAGAAGATGAAGTTGATCTGGTGTGTCCTTATCCAAGATGCAACAAGCGATTCAGATCGCCTGGTGCCTGGACTGCTCATGCTGAATGGCACCGTGAGGAGAGATCTATCTCGAAGTACTTAGCCAAGCGTGAGAACTCATAGTTATCCAGTGTGAACTCATAGCCATCCAGTGTGGCAACTACGCTTCGACAAGTTCCTATCTAACCATATCGCAGAACTCAAAGCTTGCGATCTAAAGCATAGTTGGCGGCGCTGACTGAATTGTTAATCCTGATTGGTGGCTAAGAGAAGATAATAAAAAACTATCTATTGTTTTATAAATGTAGTTTGAATGTTGTCGGTCGAGCGGTTCTAAAACTACCCTGAGATCCAAAAGACGTTGCTTTCACTCTCAGGTGGTCGAGAGGTTGCCTCGCTGAAAGCGATCCTGGTCTGAAAGAAGGTTCCAGAAATGTTCTTGGTGGTAAATTACGGTAAGGAAAAAAACTGCCGGCGTAATGTTCCATGTCATACTACTCATGACAATCTTGAGCGAATGCTTGCTGAAGCGGAACGTGAGGCAGATGACGCTACATGGGCAGCAGGACTCCGAGCGCTGGTAATGCGTTTTGACGAAGTATGGCGATTGCAGTAGGTCCGGATCCACCTGCCAATATCGAGCCGATGCGTGTGGAGCTAACTTAAAATGCACGACCGTATCGAGCTGGTACACGTCGCTACTCGCCTGACCAAAGGCAGTTCCTTCGCGACTATGTGCGCGAACTGGAGCAGCATGGGCTCGGTCGGCGCAACAATGAGAGCCGTTGGCCATCACCAGCTCTACCTGTACGTAAGCCTGACACAGACAAGTTTCGTATTACAGTGGGCTATCGTGCAGTGAATCGAATGACGGTACCAATTGCCGGAGCTACGCCGAATCTCTCTTCGGTGCTGCACAATGTGGAGGGAGTTGTAGGCTTGGGCAGTTTGATTTGTTCAAGGGTTTCTGGCAGCTCCCGTTGCGTGAGAGCTGTCAGGACCTTTTCAGCTTCGTGACCGAGGATGGCGTGTTCACACCGACACGAGTTCCTCAAGATGCGTGTGATTCTGCACTGCACTTTCAACTGCAGATGCATGCATGCTTTCAGGAGATGCTGTATACTGCGGTATTAATCTGGATTGATGATATCCTGCTTTACGCTAGGTCGAAGGACGAATACTTGGAGAAACTCGAGCAGTTCTTTGTAATTTGCGTGAGCGAGGGCTCAAGCTGAACGCGTTAAAGTGTCGTCTCTTTGCGCGTGTGTGCGTTGGTGTGGAAAAATTGTGATTGGCCAACGGGTGAAACATGATCGTTCTCGACTGGCAACTGTCGTGGATATGGAGTTACCGCCTTCGGCTGCTGCGTTGCAACAGTTTTTGTGTGCGGCCAACTGGATTCGCGATACAGTGGTGGACTTTGCTCGAGTGTTTGCTCCGTTACAGCACAAGCTGGAGGCCGTGATGGCGACTCGAGGGCGTCGCCGCCAGCAGCTTACAGGGGTTGATTTGACTTGGACGGATGACAGTGCCAGGCCTTTAAGGACGCGACCGTTGCTCTGGCTCGCTCGCCTCCGCTGCAGTAGCCGTCTGATACTGCTACGATCAACCTGTTTGTGATGCCAGTGCAACTGGGTGGGCTGTAATTCTTACGCAAGTGTTGAATTGGGACACGAGCCTTGATGTCGTGGACCAAATGCATCAACTGCTAGTATGCCAAGGTGGCGCCTTCACTGATAGCCAGCACAACTGGAGTGTAGCAGATAAGGAGGCTTATCCCATTATAGCTGCATGCTCAAATCTCGCTTACATTCTCGAGCGGCGTAGTGGTTTTCGCAATTTTTTGCGACCATGCCAACCTCATCCATATCTTCGCCCCACACCGTGAAGTAAGGCAGCACATTCGCGGTTAACTGCAACGAAATGTTGGGCGTTACGGCTTTCGGGTTTTCGCTATTCTATTGAACACGTGAGTGAAGAATCCAATGTGTGGGCCGATTTGGTGTCGCGTTGGGCGCAGCCTGCGCCTCCGTCTACAGTAGTGCATCGAGTAACTACACGACAAGAAATTGAGCTTTCGCTCTTACGACCGCTTCAGGATGGTGACTTTGTGTGGCCGAGCCTTGGCGAGCTCAAACATCTCCAACAGGACCACAGTGCGCTGGCGCCTGTTGGCGCTGCTGGCCGAGACGGCATTGTCCGAGTTAACGATCGTCCGTGGGTTCCTGGTGACGCTGATGCCTTCATCGACCGACTGCTGATTGTGGCTCACTGTGGACCCCACGGACATCGTGGAGAGGACGTGGTAGTGGAGCAGCGATCGAAATACCGCAGCTCCGTCAAAGAGTGCAGGTGTTTAGCTGGAAGTGTCTCCTATGAAAGCACGTCAAGGGTGGTCATAATCTGCTACAGCGCAAGTGGCAAGAGCATGATAAGGCTACAAACGCAATGAGTGCCTCCATGTCGACTACCTCTTTCTAGGCGATAGCTACGGAGACGCAAGATATGTATGAGTGCTGAAAGACGAGCTCAGTCATTACACTGAGTTAGTGGCATGTGATTCGCCAACGATCCTCGTGGCAGCCACGGCGATCCTGGACTGGAACAAGCGGTTCGGGCTACCAGAGACTTGGATTTCTGACAATGGATCTCATTTCAAGAATGAACTGCTACGTGAGTTGGCCACGCTGCTGAAGGCTACTCACCGGTTTGTTCCAGTATATACTCCGTGGATAAATGGTACTGTGGAGCGAGTGAACCGAGATCTCCTCCAGGTACTGAGGGTTATGCTCATGGAGCTGCGAATGGACACTAGAGCATGGACTACGCTACTACCGGTTGTACAGGCCAAGCTGAACCACACGCCTGTTTGTTCGCTAGGAGGCCATGCGCCCATCGAATTATTCACGTGACCGCCGCCTTCATCCCCGCTGGACCGAGTTGTACAGCCAGCTAACGGACCGCCCCAGAAGCTTCCACTCGAGAGTCGCAAACTCGAGGAGGCACTCGAGCTGCTGCGTGAGCATCTCCGTGCGCTTCATCAGGATGCCACCGACCGAAAAGAGCGCCGTCAACTGCAAGAGATGGCAAAGCAGAAGGGACAGGTGTGCAACTTTGAGCCTGGGGACTTTGTGCTGTGGTCCCGCATCGACAAGCGACTGCGCGGCAACAAGCTGCTGGTCCGTTGGGTTGGACCGTTCAGGGTACTACAGGCGCTACCGCACTCGTTCATCGTGAAGCACCTTCTCAGGGGGGACGAGTATGACGTCCATGGGTCGAGACTGAAGTTCTACCATGACTCTGAGCTTAACGTGACGAACGAGATCCTATAACTGTGATCTGAGCTGTGGAGGCCAAGATATTGAGGATTTTCCGATTGGATGGGACGGTCAAGTGCAACGTGTTGAAGTTGGGGGCTCGTCACATTTCGTCTACGTGAGGCCCGGCTCTATCAATACCGGTATTTCTACTAAAAGCTGGTATTCGGACTTTTGGTTTTATGCAATTTGCCGCCCAACGCTGAAGACCTTCACGTGGTCGATCCATATGCCCGTGGGTCGTGCGCCGTCCTCGCCGGTGATGCCGATAGCTCCCCAAACGTAGGTTGGATTCAGGTTCATGATGTGAATGGTCTGGACGATGACATTGCTGCCTTCGATCTGGAGGCCCTTGCCGTTGAGAACGCCCGGTCGTGCCTTCGCCGAACAGCGTCTTGACGTACGATGTGGCAAGTGGAGGAGGCCGATTCGATCGTGTTCTGCGGCTCGTATCCGCTGTTTTCGGCGATGCAGGTGAGGGTGTTTTTCGAGCGGCAACCGGTCTCGGTCGTGGAACCCTCAATGCCGACGAAGTTGAATTCTTGGTTCACGACGATCACGCGCGCTTGATCGTCGCTCAGGTACGAGGAGAGCTCACCGACGGTGGTGGGGCATACGGGGTCGACGTCTCCACCGCCAGTGGTTCCGGCAGCGAAGCTGTCGCAATTCTCCATTCGTATCGAGACCAAACTCACAACCAGCACCACAAGCCACACCTTATGAACTACCACTCAAGCCTTACAAGTTAGCTCGTCGTTATGGCTTTTATTCGATTCGGTAAGCATATCGTGGACAAGACTAGCATTTGTCATTTGTGGACCAACTCATCTTGCTCTAGTTTGCAGCCCTCCCCCCTGTCACCATATAACGTCTGAATGGCGAATGGATTTGCATCAGGCTGCAAAGTGGAAATCTGTGGAGTGAAAGCGGACATCGCTGCTAGCACGAAAATGTGTTCTCGTTGAAAGAGCCCTATCAAATTACCACGTAAGGTAACTAAGCTGGGTTGTTGTCTTGCTGCCTTCAGCAGATCCACTACAGTAGAATACTAGGACTGCACGACCTTTTCCGCCCAACACACCGGTGTCATCGACAGCCTACCCTTGACGTTTTCTTCTCAGTTTGATTCTTCAAACGTGCAACGACGCTGCGATCTCTTCATAGTTCACTGGCATGCTTTGCTTCATTGTGCTCCATTGTTTTTTCGGTTCGCTCACCTTTGCTCAACCGTCCGTCCGATGCCTGCCCGCCGCCCTCCCCAACTACTACTACGCAGACTATGGATTTGACAGCTGTGGCGCGCGACTGGTACACATTTAACCGGCCTGTGTGTTTTTGATCGCTTCAACTGCAACACTGCGTGGGCCAAACCACAACTCGACCTGCCTTCGTGCACTCGCCAGGTTTCATTGCAGTCGGCAGATCTCACACGCGCCAGCCGAGCGCGTGAAGATGCCATGCGGTTATAGATAAGACCGCGTCCAGTGCCACGTCTCGATGAACCAGCTTCTCCCGCTCAGCAAGGTGCTGGCAGCGCGCCATGCGAGATGCCTCCGCCACCTTCGCATGAACAGTTTGACCCACGCTACCTCTGACATCCGATCTATTTCCATGTCCTATTTGATCTGTCTTGTGCATCACATCCATATTTACCTTTGAATTCCTGTTCTCTTCTAAGGGCCGATTCTTCTTTCGCGCTCGCGATTGCGCGCGGCGACAGCACTATTTCCGCGTGCAACGACAGTCTAAGCTTGTCCGCCGCGGAGCGGAGCCAGTGAGGCGGCGAGACAGAAGGGGGCAGGGCAGGTGGCGTCGCCCGTTTAGCGCCGCCGCCTTTGCGTCTGAGTATGGCGCCGAGAGAGAGCGACGCGCGGGCCAGAGGGAAAGAGCGCGAGCGCCCGCTTTGCCGTTGCGTTCTCGCGGGTTTCGGCCATTCCCGCTCGCCCCCCGCCCCGCGCAGACCCCTCCGCCCCTCGCCATGCAGACGCCCGCCGCCCCCAAGAGCGTGCGCTGGTCCACCGTGACCGTGTACGAGTTCGGCGTGACGCTGGGCGGCAGCGCCGTGCCGCGCCGCGGCGGCCCGTCCATCGGCCTCGCGCGCGAGCCGCAGCGCGTGTGGAGCGCGTCGCTGGACGCCGTGCGGCGCTGCGGCGACCTGGCGCTCGCGCGGCCCGACGCCGCCGACCGGACCGACCGGGCCGAGCGCCGCAAGTGTCGCGTGCAGCGCGCGCGCCGCGTGCGCTGGCTCAAGCCGCTGGAGCGCATCGCGATGCTCACCAAGGCCGGCTGCAGCGAGGAGCGCATCTACCGCATGATGATGGAGAGCTCGGACATCGCCATGTCCCGGCGGCTGTGCGTCTCGATGCAGCGGCAAGTGGCGGCGCACTGATGCGCGGCCCTCGCGACGGCATTTTTCGCCGGACGAGACCTGCGCTGCCTGCCGACCCAAGTGTGCCCGATAGACCCCAGGAGCGAGTGAGAGTATGGATGACGAAATGAACGACTATTTACTGTGTACGAAGGCGTTGCTGCTGCTGCTGCTGCTGCTGCAGTCGAGACGGAGATCGATTCGTGTTGCGAGCATCACCCGACAGGGAATTTCGCTGCCTCAAGGCTTTTGCTGCGGTCGCTCTACTCGCAACGCCGAGCCCGCTGTTCACGCACGTTGAAGCCACGCCTACATGGCCCCAATATTTCTAGCGAGAGAGACGTCAACGCCGAAGCTTGTCAAGACACATCGGCTGCAAGACTTGTTCATTAGGTAGGTTCTCATAAATATACTTGCGGTCTGTGCGTCCGAGCTCTATCCGTCTCGGTCTTCTGCTCGGCGGCGTCGCGCTCTCCTCGCCTCCCCACGATCTGTGGCCGATCCGTCGTTGCTGACGTCGTCGCCACGCTGCAGGCCGCTCAGGCTGCGCACTCGACGCGCCGACTCAGACGTCGCGACTGCGCGATGCTCGACGACTCCATGAGCATGCGGTAGATGCGCTCCTCGCTGTAGCCGGCCTTCTCCAGCATCGTGACGCGCTCGAGCGGCTTGAGCCAGCGCACGCGGCGGCGGTGTCGCCGGGCCTCCGCCGGCCGCGCGCCCGTCGCCTCCGTCGCCGCCTGGGCCGCCGCCAGCTCGCTCTGCGCCGCGTCCACCGACGTGCGCCACACGCTGCGCGGCCTGCGCGCCAGCCCTACGGCCGGCCCGCCGCGGCGCGGCACGGCGCTGCCGCCGATGCCCACGCCGAACTCGTACACGGTGACGGTGGACCAGCGCACGCTCTTGCTCATGGCTCGCGGCAGGCGGGGAATGGGGCGGCGCTTGCGAATCGGCTCCTTCCGCCGGCGCGGGGAGAGGGACGCGGCCGCCCGCCCGCCGCCTGCCACTCGCTCACTCGCGCTACCCGGCCGGCATGCGCGCGGAGCCGGTGGATCGCGCGCGTCCGCTTACAAACGCCCAGTGTCGGCGCTCGCCAGCCAAGCGCGCAGTCAAGCCGCGCGTCCGCCCGCCCTAGCCCGTCCGCCCGCGAGCGGACGTATCGCGTAATCTGACTACCTGAGCTGCAAGATGTGGCGCTGCTTCCGGCGGCAACACTCTTCGGCCTGCGCGACAGCAAGCGCGCTGACCACTGCGTTGTCATCCCCAGCTAGCTGCAATGGACTGAGGCTGGCTCCTCCACAAAGCAAGCATCGCCACTGCCGCCGACGACTCGGCGCATCCGACGGGATCCCTCGCTCGCAGTGCAGCGTGATGCGGTTTCCCAGCTGGCGTCGCGCGCGAAATGGCTAGGGGCAGTGTCCGGCGTCAAATGCCCGGTGCAAAGAGATGCGGGGGGCGCCGACAGCGCCTTGCTTGCTCGGCTTGCAGTGCTTGTCCACGGGCCGCCGCAGTCTGCAGGCTCGCCGCGCGCTGGCTGTCGAGCTCTCCTTGCCGGTGGGGCGGCAGCTAGCGACTCATTGTCGGGAGCGCTCCCCCGCTCGAACGTCGCGGAGGTCACTATCGACCCTGGAATGCGATCCACTCCCTCGAGATACCGACCTCCGAGCCGAAATTAGAACCCTGGCCGCTACTTCAAGCGCGGTGTGCGAAAGGAGGAGCGAAGCGTCCTCGCGCGCTGCAGCGGAGGAAGATCGGCCCGCCACGCCACTGCACGGCACGCGGGCCCGCCGGTATTCTTGGCGCAACTGCCGACGGCGATCGTAGTGCCGGCCCCGCACATTGAATAAGCCGAATAAGGCCGTCTGCGCGGCGCTGGATACTGTCCGGTGGGCGGCAGCGACGCTGGATGGCTGCATGGCTTCAAGTGTCGCAATGGGCCGGGCGATCGCAGCAATGGCCACGGCTGCAATGGCCGCCACGACAAGAGGGAAGGACAGCGCGCGGACTGGTTTCATGCATGCAGCTCGTATTGATAGCGATATCCTATAATAAAGATCAAATAACTTAGGCACTGGGGTCTACGCCTTTCCGACGACGCGCTGGTATGTGCAAAGCGAAGCACGGACGTCCAAGGCGTCCGCTATCGTCGCAGTGGTGTGGCTGTGCTGCTGTGGCTGGTTGGTTACACGTAGTTGACCGGGATCATGCGCGGTCGGTCCAAGAACGCAGAGGAGCACGGGCGCTCGACGACGGGGCGGGGCGTCTCCACCTTGCGCTGCTGCTGCTGCTTCTTGGCCTCTTTTCGCTCGGCAATGTCCTCCACGAGCGTTCTCCGGCGCGAGCAGTTGATGATGTTGGCCTCCCGCGAGAAGCGCAGGATCATGCCCTCGCTCACGCCGGCGCTCTGCAGCAGCCGCACGCGCTCGTCGGGGGTGAAGCGGTGCACGCCCTCGACGCACTCGGCCATCTGGCCCACCTTGGTCGTCCACGTGAACTCGGGCTTGTCGCTCAGGCCGATGGAGGGGCCGCCCTTGCCGGGCACCGAGCTGCCGCCCAGCCCCACGCCGAACTCGTGGACGGTGATGGTGGACCAGCGCAGGCGCTTCTTCGTCTTCTTGGGGGACGCCTCGCAGTCGCGCGCGACGGACGAGCTGCGCTGGCGCTTGTTGCGGCGCTCCGGGGAGGCCGGTGCGGCGGCGGCGGCGCGCTTGGCGGTCGTCGCGCACTGCTGGAGCTGCTGAGAGGGGACGGCGTCCCCCGCGCAGGCGTCGGCTGCGTCCTTCGGGGCCATGGCTCGGGGTGGGAGGCGGTGAGGTGGTGTGCGCGTTGCTGCGGTGGGAGCTGCGCGCTGGTGGTCGGTCCGCGCTTCGGGTTGTGCTGCGCCGCTGGCTGTTTTGACTCTGGTTTGTTTTTGGGATGTGACCCCGCATGTATCTGGTGCAGTGGACGGCGGGCGGACGCGGGCCCGTCTGACGCGCAGCGGTGACCGCAGTCTGTTCGGAGCTCGTCCACCGAGCGGACCGTCCCCTAGCCGCCACCGACCGAGGTTACCCGGCACCGCTCGCGCCACCAACCAGGCCGAGTGGGACTCGCGGCCGGAACTCGCCGCAAGCGAGCGCAAGTGCTGATGGGCCCCGCGCCGCGCCAGCACGAGGCACGCGCAGCCTTAACGCAGAGGATGACCTAGTCTATTGGTGCGAGGGCTAGTGCGGCAGACAGCGAGCGAGCGCGCTCCGCATGTCCGCTTGGGCCCGCCAGGTGGGTACAGCGTACCGGTTCAAGTTCGCTGGTCGTTCGTTTCTTTGTGGAGCCGGTCGCGGCAGGTCAGTTCTGCCGCGGGCTGCCCTGCGTCTCTGCGGCAACCGAGTGGCTGGTGTGGCGAACATCCTCGCTGTCCTGGAGGGAGTCGCTGGATTGACTGGCTCGGTCGCTGCTGGGGGTGTTGACCTGAACTGTCTTTCCGAGGTCCGATCGTGAGATCGGCGCGGCAACAGCAGCCAAGCTCGCCACGCACGTCGCTCGCCTTTCAGGCAGTTAATTACACACGAGCCTTCGCCTCGCCTTCGCTGCCGATATCGTCCGCCACACTGGACGCCGCACCGCAATGCAGTCTAGGTCGCGTTACTTCGTGCGCCGTCTTAGTCGGCGCCAGTTCGTCTCAGGCGTAGGGCTGGCAATGCCTGCCACACCTGGCACACGCACAACCGCCCACAGCAGATACTTTCACGCGGCCTGCGAGCCAGCACAGCCAGAGGCGTCGTGCGTGCGGGGCCAGATACTTTTCCGACACCCGGCAAGTTGCCGGGCAACAGCAGACGAGCTGACGTCGCGCATCGTGGTGCTGTCATCGACACGAATGAATCGCAGGCAACCGCTCTCATCCACATGATGCGGTTGTCGATCGTGAAGCAGCATATCTTCAATTGAGACTTGGCACACGATGAACACGAACACCTTTGCATTGAATTAGGAGTTCTATAGGCATGCTGTAAGGTGAAGTGGGGCTGCAATAGCCTACGCGGGGTCTAGCAGCGAGGCGTTCAAATCCTCCTTACGAAGACCAACAGGGCGGTCTTTCAGCTTTACGTACCACTTGAAGTAGATGAGGGGAAGCGTGACGACCAGAACGACCCCAAGCACCAGACTCTGTGTCCATGCCTTGGCCACGATGCTCACCGCCAATATGTACAACGCTAATTGTGCGATGACAATCAGACCCGTGCACGCTAGATCGGCATGGTTCTCCGAGTCGATTTCAGAAATCACCTCCTGCGTGAAGCAAATGTGCTTAATTCTATGCCAGGCACCCGGCGGCCGAGCAAACCGGTAGAACCGTCGAAGCACCTTCTCCGGTTCGGGGCGTGTCAGGAAACACACTACAATTGAGATGATTCCAGAGATCGACGACGTGATCAAGAAGGCTCTGAATTCTTCGAGCAATGGTGCGAAGCTGTACACCACAAAAGCATAACACAGTGTTCAGTCAGCTATAATACACGATAATACACATTCCGAAATGTACACGCACATGAATACAGCGAACGCTGCCATATATCCCGACACAATTCCAAGCAGGCAGCTGTATGCGTTGAAGCGCGCCCAGTACCAGGAAAAGAAGAATGGCCAAATGAGACCACCCGCCATAGCGATGGTCATAAAGCCCCAGATCCGGTTAATTGTGCTTACGTCCAGCGAAAGGAAGAGCCCAGCTAGCATCACGAAAGTCGACGACAATCGCGCATGCCACAGCAGCTGCCGTTCAGACGCCTTCGCGTTAATAAGTGCCTGGTAAATATCCACGGTCCAGTACGACGACGAACTATTGATGGTTGTGTCGAAGGTGGTAAGAGCTGCTGCTAGCAGCGAAGCCAGTACGAAGCCCTTTGCGCCAACGGGAAGTACTTTACTGATCACAAGAGGCACCACACGCTCCGGATCCACCACAACGCCCACGTGTTGCATTGAGTAGTGAATACCCATGACAGCAATACCACCGCTAAAGGCCCAGCGTAGACTCAAGAATACCATGGCCAGAAACGTCTGTGACCGTACTTCTCGCTCAGATTTTGTCGCAAGCACAGTTTGAAGGCCAGAACCGCCAGGCCCAGAGGCCGATCGCATCATTTGCAGTAACGAATACGAGACTATGATCAGTGTGAACGAGTTGTACATGGAATACGAGGCCTCATCTGGCAGGCCCAACGAGTTCGGTGGCACAGCTGATACCCACTCGCTCCGAGTTGTGTTCACTTCGATATAGTCCGGCTCGTCACGTACCGACTTCCCTGGAAGGAACACCGAAAAGTGCTCTGGAAGCTGCACCATAAAGCCCATGACCGCGACAATAATGAACGACGTGAAGATAAACAGGCTCTGGTACACATCAGTGTACACGACGGTGGAATATCCCGATGCAACCGTGTACAACATCGCCACAGCCATCAACAAGGCAGCCGCCCAAAATTCCGACGGCAATCCACCCCATTCTGGTAGCTTAACGAACTCCGTAAAAAACTTCCCTGCGTTCAATGAGATTACCGACAGTCAGTGAGAAGGAAACCCAAAAGACTAGTAAAAGTTGCGCGATTCCTCACCTCCGCCCACAGCAAAATACGTAGTCGCAAGAACTCCACTCGTTAGCGACGTAATAGCAATTGTAGTCCGGAGGAGCATAGCATCAAGCCGAGTTCCAAACCGAAATTTGATCCTGCATCCGACAAGCCACCTATGTAAGTTTGTTCCCACACCTCTGTCTACTGAGCTCAAACAACGCACCATTCTCCCCTCGTCTTGACGGGACAGCGGCGCGACAGCTTGCCCGTGTAGGCCAACTGGAAGGCCAGGAACAGACACAGCCCGCCGCGGATCTCGATGTACATGCCCTTGACGCCCAGCGCGTAGACCAACGCCGTGTTGATCATCGTGCCGGATATGTCGATGTACGAGCTCACGTCTGCCACCGCCAGGGCGTACCAAGGGATGCGTCGTCCGCCCAGATAATACTCCTCCAGCACGTGGTCGTTCTTGGCCAGCTTGTGGTTGCGGGACGCGTCGAGACGCTTGGGGTCGCGTGCCCCGGCGTCCATCAGCGCCTGGTGGTGCATCCGCGTGAGCCGGAGCTTCTCGCGCGCGCGCTGCTCGCGGAAGGTGAAGAAGAGGCCTACGAGCAGCACGGAGGCCAGATAGCCGACGCACAGCGCCAGGTCCAGCGTGCCGAGCTCCACGACGGGGCTCATGGCGACTCCCGGGATCTCCATGGCGAACCAGGAAGGGGGGATACGAGTTGGGTTACGGTCGGTTACAAACCGGTGGGTACACCGTATCCACCAGGTATGATTACTGCGACCGAATGATTAGTATGGTTGAAGTTGGCGCGCGATTGACGATCAACCTGAAGCGAAACTTTTCGAACCAGAATAGCGCTACGAGTATCATCGAGTATGGGCTTGAGGGACTTCGTTATAAGAATAGGATGTGGCCTTCGTACAGTGATCGTTATATGGATAGGATGTGGCCTTCGTATAGTGATCGACGGAGGCAAGCGGGTCGTTCACACACCCAGCCTCACGTGTGCATAGTCTAGAAACCCATAATATAGCAACGTAGGACACCATTATCGCTAGATAATTAAGACGATACCTTCTAAAGTGTCCACCTTATAAGTTTGCTAGCTCGCGGTCCTGGATCAACAGTGTACAATTCAGACAAGACGACGAGTCGGTGAGATTGATACTCTTCGAGGTTATGGCAGAACGTACCTGGAAAGCCGATAAGAACGTCACCCACGACAACGATGGTCTTTCAGGTGACAACAATTTTCATCATGCGCACACCCACTCGATGGGATTAGGTCTGACTGCCCGGTAGCCCTGAATTGAAGTTGAACGCATTGCCGACTGGTGCTGTAGACTGCAGAAGCCACTTTAGCTAATCCACAGGCAGTACAGCACGCCGATGCTGGATCGCATGGCGGCATGGCGGGCGCTGCTGCAACTTTGATATGCCGGCTAGCGGTGCGTGGCGCTGTCGCGTTCGTGGGGGTACACAGGGGGTATACGAGGGTACGCTCCTCAGACCCTGCGACGTGTGCAGTGCTAGTGTTTGTAAGTGGACGGTGGGGAAGGTCACCGACACGAGCAGAGAAGACGGTGTCGCGAATTTTGAGCGGGCCAATGCGCGGGCCAATGCGCGGTTGGCTGCACGACATCGCTGCGCGACCCTCCTCTGCCGTTGGGACGCCGGCGGTGCCAGCATTGAGAGATGCGACTCGCGGCGGCGGAGGCGCTAGAGAGCGAGGTGCGGCGATAATTGGCGGCGATAGTTGGCACCGACTAAGAGCTGCCGTGTGCTCACGGCGCGGATCTGCACGTGATGGTGGCCATCGCATGCAGGTCGAAACCACCATGTGGGCGGAAACGCTTGAAGCCGTTTCGGCGCGGAGGATAGAGCGCGAGTGAGAAGCAGGCCGCGCTGCCGCCACTAAGGCTCCGACCGCGCCTTCGAGCACGCACCCGAGCGCTGTGCCCCGCCGCGTGGAGGCCAGTGCGTGTGCGCGCCAGCAGGCCGCGCCTCGCCTCTGACCGCAGCCAGTGCTGCGAACATGCTCTGCAAAGCTCTAAGTGTGGTCCACACAGCGCGTACGTCGGTACGAGCGGGCGAAAGTTTTCGGTCGCGTCTGCCTCGGTGCAAAGGCGGCGGCGGAGACCAATCGACTGACGCATCGTGCCATTGCACTTGCCGGCGGGACCGCGGCGCAGGCTGCCGGTATCCGAATATTTCGGCCGCAGGATGTGAGTGGTGCCGATGCAAGCGCGCGGGGATCGGAAGGGCTGGGGCTGGCGGCGCCTTCACTGGAGTCTCTCCAGGGAGCCGATGCACGGGTCACTAGCTGCTGGCCATCGCCCTCGGTAAAGTCTGGGAAGCGCCACTTGAAGAGGTGTCCCTGCCTCTTCTTCTGAATTGCCCCCGTCCAGTGCGGTGTGCTTCGACTCGATGCGTTGGCGGCGTCTGCTGGCGTAATGCTGATCCGGCAGTGGTGGTCATCACTCGTGCTTAATGTGCCGTGGCTACCCGGACCTGTTGGCTGCAGTGACCACGTCTTCAATCGTTCTGGATAATAATATCATCGGTATTTGGCTCGAGGGAAACCTTGACGTGTTGGCCAGAGGATGCAACCAACCTCGAGACTGCTTTGCTGGTCGACGAGGAGAAGTCACGGCAATGGATGGACAAACGCTGCAGTTCCGTTTGCATTGATCAATTGAATAAAAATGGTGGCGCACGGGTGCCTTCGTGCCTGTGCACTTCGTACACAAGGAGCTAGGACAACTACACTAACTTCCTCCTCGCTCCCGTCGTCGTACCCTGTTTGCTCGACTTTCCCTCGATTAGTGTTCTTCAGCTGGCTCTGCGCCAGCGCCATCGTAGAATCTCAGTTCGTATACATCGCGTCTCGAATAACTTAAAGCCCTGTCAAAATATGCTGCGCCGCAGCAGGGAAGGATGGAGGCTGGCAAGCCAGCCAACACGCGGCAAGCGTGGTCCAACTCGTGAGCGCTGAGCTACACGTAGTTGACGGGGATCATGCGCGGCCGCCGCAAATAGACGGAGCACGGGCGCTCCAGCATGGCCTGGTCTGCGCTGCGCTTGCGGGGAGGCTCCTTGCAGTCCTCCTCCTCGTCCTCCTCTTCGTCGTCCTCCGGCTCGTCCAACTCGGATTCGTCCCAGCTCGTCTTCGACCGGCGACGCGAGCCCAGGATGATGTTGGTCTCCCGTGCGTGGCGTGTGATGATGCCATCCGGGACGCCGGCGGCTTGCAGCAGGCGGATGCGCTGGTTGGGCGAGAAGCGATGCACGCCCTCCACGCACTCGGCCATCTCGCCCACCCTCGTCGTCCACGTGAACTCGGGCGTATCCGCGAGGCCGATGGACGGGCCGCCCTTGTTGGACACGGCGCTGCCGCCCAGCCCGACGCCGAACTCGTGCACGGTGATGGTGGACCACCTCACGCTCTTCTTGGCCTTACCGGTGGTTGCGCTGGCGGGACTGCAGTCGCTGCCGACGTTGCAGTCGCGGTCGTTGCCGTCCTGCGCCTGCAAGGTGGACGGCTCAGGCTCCTCGGCCATGGCTTCGTCGGCGCAGGCGGGTGCACCGGCAAGGAGGTGCGCGTGTGCTGCTGCTGCTGCAGGCGATGGCTGCTGGCCGTGGCGGCCGGCTGGCGGCGCGCAGCTCGGAGAAGGCATTGCTCGCTGGCTGCTGCGGCTGCTGCGGCGGCGGTCGTCGTGTGCGCTGCTGCTGGCGGAATGGCGGAATGAGGCGACTGTCGTTGGGTTTGCGTAGATGTGGCCCGCCCGGCCTCCACGAAAGGCTCTCTCTCACACTCCCTCCGCTGCGCGTCCGCTACTCGTCCGCCCGGCCGAGCCTGGGCGAAAGCGGGCTAGGGCTGCGTCCGCTGCGCGAGGTTTTAGCGGACGCGGCGAGGTTTTACCGAAAGGTCGCGGCAGCCGGTGCATTGTCGCGGTGGACGAATTTCAGCGATCAGCTGGTACAGTGTACCGCCGACTCGCGACTGTCGCAGAGACGTCGCGAATCAAGCGCGCGCTGCTATGGAATCCGGCGAAGGCGCGAGGGCGGCGAGCGCGCCCTTAAAGGCTACTCGGGATGGTCGGCGCTGCTGCCGGCGCTATGGAGGAGGGGGGCCCGACGACGGCACCGAGGGGCCGGCTGCCCCACCGACAGGCCGCAGCGCCACGCCCGACTTGACGGCTCGAAAATCAGCTGCTGTTAGTCAGTGCGACCTGCCATCCTCGATACGGGACTGTTCGGCGCACCTGCCAGAACCAATACCACCAGCAGCCGATGGCTTCATCCTGCTGCACGGATGCTACCGCCACCGGACGCACGTCAAGCAGAGACGGACGCCGCTGGCCGGCGATGACGCGCTGCCGCCCGCCTCGACGACGTCGCCCAGCGCGAGGCCGAGCCAGGCGACGCGAGCAGGCCCTGCAGGCCAGACCGGGCCAACACCAGCCCTCGCATCCTTCGCCCGACGACGGTGCCGCCTCGCACGCGCTTTGCTCCGGCGGGCGTCAAGTGAACGTCGCCCGCATTGTTCAACTCGCGCCGAATAGTACCACGTCGCGCCAATTCGGCGCGATTTGCTCAATTCGCCGGCTAATCCCGGCCGCATCCACTCTCGCAGGTGCGTCCACACAGCGGACGCGCCGCCCACCCGAACACCGCGACCTGCGTGATAGCCGTCGATATTAGTTCTGCGCGACGTCTGCTCGAAGTGGGACCGCCTCACCCGGGAGTGATGGTCGCCGACGTTTCCGCTCCGAATAGAGGGCCCCCTCATTCCGCATTTTGCTCGCTGCGCAGCATGCCGACGCAGCGCTACATCGCGCTGCAGATGCTGCAGGACCGCGCGCTATGGGAGCTGCGCGGCCTGCACCACCACCATCTGTAGACGCATCAGAGCGTGCAGGTATCCTAGTAGACAAGACTAAACTCGTTGGCCCTGAGCGCGGAGCCCTCCGCTACCGTCTCGGACGCCATTAAAGACCCCGGACCTCGGCAATGTGCACTGGAAGAGCAAGGCACCTACTGTAGTACTGTAGATGTAATTGCTGTACAGAATTCTCGTCTCTGGGCTTATTGCCTTCCTATCCACTAGTCTCCACGTCCTCCTTGTAGCTCTGGAAGGCTCCTCGGATGAGCTCTAGCTGCTCAGCCAGCTGAGCCTCCTCCTTATCCGTCGCGATGAAGCACGCAAATTTCCTGGTTGCTGTTGCGTCCAGTGGTGGAGATACTGGTGACTCAAGTGTCTTGGAGACGGAAGGCTCGGGAGTTGGTGGATGCCATGTCGGTGTAGCCATCTCAAGGTATTGGTGGCACCGACGAGGTTTCACAGAGGACCACTCGATTGATCGTTGAGAGGGTATCTTCGTGGGCACACTGTTAACGCTTTGTTGGCCTCGTTTTCTGGCGTCGGTGACGTGGTCTTGCTCGGGACGGCCAATGCAAGCGGATATGTACTGTTCCAGTAGAGCTGGGAACAACTGGAGCAGACGCAGGACGTCGCCATTCTGGAGTTCTGTGTCGAAGCGATTGATGTGGTCTTGTAGACTGCGGTTGGTTGCTGCCACGGGCCGTAACAGAGCTGCATATTGCTTCACCAGCTTCATGAACCGATTTGAAAAAGCGGAATTTTGCTCTTGCAGTGTTTTGACGTAACCTACTTGCTCTCGTTTGGAGGTTTCTAAAAGCGCGAGCTGCACGTCGAGCTGAGCAAGGTATAAGACGGTTCGTTAATCGTTATATGCATACGAACAAGAAGTACTTTAAAACTAATAAGCACGAACCTTTTGGTTACACTCGTTCTGTTGCTCAGCGAAGGTGGCTGCGTTTTCGAGCGCAAACTCCAGCTCCTCGGCATATTTTCTCTGCTCTCGCGTCGCTTCTTGTAGATCTTCGAGCTGCTCCGAATATCTTGCATTCGTTGCAACTTGGTCCGAGTACGCTTTCTCGACTTCTACGAGCCGATCTTTTTCTGATGAGAGATCATAAATCAACGCCTCCTTCGCCTCCAAAGCCTTTTCTTGAATGGCAGTATGCTGTTCAAGTGCGTGATAAGCTTCACATTCTGCTTCAGCACGGCAAAGTTGTTCGTTCATTGAGTCGACCTGCAATGCGTAAGCTTCTACCTCCGATGTGCGCTAATAAAAAAATGTTAGTGCACGGACTATTCCCTCTCGCACATGTTATTCTCACCTGGGCCAACTGCTGCCTGTAGTCTTGGATTTCATCGTGGCATTTTTCCATTTCATCTCGACACATTTTTGCGGTGCAATCGAGCACCTTGCACGCTTCTATCAGATTTGCACGTTCCCGTGCCCACGACGCAAGAGCTCGATTTATTTCAGTTTGCACTCGTTCTCCTATTCCAGCGATTTGAGCGATGATCTCAGGAAAAGTAGGGCATAATGTCGTGCATTGCGGCGATGTTTTACCTGTTGTGAGCACTTTCAAGGCTTGGCAACATACTCGTAACTTTGAAAGAACTGAGTCATCCAACAGGAAAGTGTAGTCGTCCGAATCAGTGACGTCTCCATCGTTTGATGCTCGCTCTTGAGTTGATACTGTGGCTTTTTCCAAAATCATACGCAGCGCCGTGGATAGGGCAGATTCCAGTTCTACTGCCGCCTCCTCTATCAGGTGGCATTTTTCTTGCTTGGTCGTAATCTCTTGTTGCTGCTCACTGTTTTCTTGAGCTTGGTTCTGCAGACGTTGCTGCATTTCACGTAATGTACTCTCCAACCGTTGGTTTTCTTGCTGTAGTGCCGTGTATTGTGCTTGCACCTGTTGTTCACGTTGCTTCACTGCATCAACTTCTATTTGTAAGGTGGCTAAACGTTCATCGGACGATCGTACTGCATCGTCGGCTTGTTTCTGAGCTAATTTCTCCTTCTCCTGGCATGCTTGTAATTCTGCTTCCAGGCGCTCCACTTTATCACGTGACTTTTTGACTTTGCCCACATATTTGTCGACGGAGCTAAGCAATTCTTCTTGAAGAGAATTCATTTCATCGAGGTGAGACTGTTTCTTCGTGCACTCCTCCTGCAAACTCACTGTTTGAAGTTTTGCTTCTTCGTACTTTGTATTTACGGCGCCTAATTGTTGTTGGAGAGTTTTGATATTACGCGTAGCGTCATCGAGCTTGGTTTCTATGAGATTTTGCGATTTTGTAGCCGCAATCAAGCGGCTCTGCAAAGCTTCTTCTGTCCGATGGGCGTCGGTAGCAGCACCTTGAAGTTGATCGAGGTGGTTGCTCATTTGTTCTATCTGCCTTCGCGTATCGTCGAGTTGAGAGTGTAAGGCAGACTCCTGTTCGTGAAATCGCTGGGCCATCACCTCTTGCTGTTTTTGGGCGTTGACAAGGAGGTTCTCTGTTGCAGAATGCTCCTGCTGCTCTTGCTCAAGCTGCTGTTGGGTAGATACAAGCAAATTACTCTTCTGCTCAACATCCTTCTCCTGTTCATAGATTGTGTGTCGTAGTTCAGCTAGTACGACAAGCAGTTCTTCATGGCCAGTGACCTCAAAGTCCGTAGCTTTAAGGTGCACCGCTTCTTCAAGAACGCGAATGTAAGCGCGCTGTTCGTCTAATACACTTTCCAGATCACCCATGTCATTTTCTCTTTGGTTCGAAACTCCTTCACGAGGGAGAAGTCTTTCCATGCGGTCGTTCTGGAAGACTTGCAGCTCCACGAGTGCCTTTTCAATACGCTTCGCAGCAAGTTCGTATTTCTTCTTCTCACGCTCAGCTTCCTTCAGTTTTCGGTCTAATTCTCCTCGCTTTTGCCCAAGCGATGCACCAGTGGATGGCGTACCAATCATCATTTGAGCAGCACGTTTTTGTTGTCCCAGCGCCGTCGCTCGCGTGCTTGTCGGTTCTTTCGAGCTGCTATCCATGGACTTACTTCGTGTTATGCGAAGTCGTTCCAACTCCCGTTTTTGATCCTGAATTTGTTGCTTGTAAGCATCAATCTGTAAGTTTTGTTTCTCTAGTTCTTCATACACTTTAGTCAACTCCATGGCCTGCTGCCGAAGCTTTTTGGACAACGTGTCGATGGGGTGCACACTGGGCGTCGGCTTATCTGTACTTTGATTGCCAGGTGGATCCTCTTGCACCCGGTTCAAGCCTTTGGGCTTTACTGCACCTACACGCTTCGAGGAGGCTATACTTTTCACCGACGGAGACTGTGGCATTGACGCTGCATTCCTTGCTACCATCGGTCGGCGAACAGTAGAGTCTGAATTATGAATTGGCGGCGGCGGCGGTGGGGGAGGAGACAAAGCTTGGTTTCCATCGTTTGATAATCTACGTGGCGTGACAAGCGAGTAGTTGCCTAAGCCAGTAGTGAATTCATCGTCTTCGGGTTGTAGTACGGGGCTGTCATTTGAGAACATCGGGGTACTTGGAGGTCGCAGCATTTGGGCACTGAAAGCCCCTCGAGGTGGCACCGAGGCATGGTGGAGCTGTATTCGATGTCCTTGTTTCATTTTTTTTCGTGCGTCATCCAGAGGCGCAGGCGGAGATGAATGCCGAAGACCATGGGCTTTATCCATTCGCACGGATGGGGTTCGTTTCACCGCTTCCAGCACTTCCAGGTGTTCAGCTCGCCATGAACGAATTCGTTCATGACCTTGGAACGGACGCGGTAGGCGTTTCGTGAATTGGCATGACAGCGGATCTTCATGCCGAGAGCCACTTGTGACCATGGAGGCACCCGGCGAGCAGGAGGCCTGGACAGCAACGCAAGTGTGTGCATTGGTAGTCACTGGCCTGGTATCTTCCCACCAGCAACCATTCCTCCGACTTCTTTACAATAACCCGAAGATGCGAGTGAACGGGGACGGGAGACCACGGTCCATTTTGGTGGAAAGTCGAGAAGATCGCGAAGAGGTGAGGTGTAGACGAAAGCGCGAACCGAATGGGAAGTACACTGCACTCTGGCATTCATCAACCGAGTTGGGACGTCCAGGGGAGGTATTCAATATCCATTCTGCAGTTGACTGGGTCGAGCTTCAGTTGTGGAATCGATTTGATAATGGATTCGATGTTTTTCTCGGTAAGGCATCGGTGTCACTGCACCAACTTCATCAGCAATGCTGTGAGGCTACATCAAGTGAGGGCGCGATGCGAGATTACGTAACAACCGGGGCTTTGTGGTTTCCATTGCAGACTTCAGAAGTGAACGGTATAGCTACGCATTTAAGTCTTCAGATCGAATGCACCTTTAGCTCCGACCCAAAAGTACTTCGAATTCGTAAAGAGCTCCAGCATCGCCGAAAGCGGGGTAAGCGTGCAACCAAGAGGAAGCTTATACAGAAGCAGGGTGACGCTGAAGTTGGTACAGATGACCAACAGCAAGAATCTTCTGAAAGTGGGCAGGAATTTGATGAGGACGAAGCCAAAAGTATGGTTGACCCGACTTTTGCATTCACGAAGCCTTACCTCCCGGTAGAGTGGTCACTAATTGCCGCCACCAACATTCGGCATCTCTTCTTTCATGTAAGTGATCATTGTTTACTCTAAGTATTGTTCAGGCGCTAAACTACCGATATCCGCGTGCAGTCGGATGTTGAACGCCTTGCAGATTTCCGCGAGCTCGTGTTGTATGGCGATCTTGAGCAGGAAATGGATGAAGATGAAGGACTTCAGATCCATGACGATCATCTCACAGCCTTCAAGGCGTGCCAATTGTCGGCACAGTATGTTGATCACTGTGTTGAGAGTTTGTCCCACCGAATCCAAGACTATAGTGATGACTATTGTTCATTATCCAAAGTACAAAGACAATTGGCAACAAAATGCCGATCATTGGTACGTTAAGTATATTTGCAACCTCATTGTGTTCTGGTTTCTCACAGTGATTCATTGTGGCCACATGTGTGCATGCACTGCTGGCAGAAAGCTCAGCGGAAGCGCTTGCAAAAAGAAAATAGTGAGTTAGATCTACTAATCGCGACGTACCAACGTATAGTCGAAAAGAAAGATGACACTACGTCGACAGAGAGAAAGCTGGATCAACCCAGCTCACCAGCTCGAGGCGATTCAAGAGATCCAATGCTTCCTGAATTAGAGTTAGGGAGCTCGCCAGTGTCTCCAACTCCTGAGCTTTCAGCTAAGAAGCCCGTGTTTCTCAGGACGTGGGAGGAACGTGAGCGCGAACGGCGATTGGAGAAAGAGCTCATGAAGGCTCAGCGCATCGAAGAAGAGAAGCAGCGTCTCATTCAGCGTGTATTGGAACGGCGACAACGAGAAGACTATGAGGCTCTTGTTTCCAAATTCGCTGAGAACCGAAGACGCCGGGCTGCGAGACAAATTCAGCGGTTCTTCCGCAGTGTCAGAAGTGCTCTACATGCCCAACGGTGTGTGGTGGAAAGCCAAGCTGCAACACTTATCCAGGCAGTGTGGAAACGATTTGTGCACGTCAAAGAATATCCTCATCGCCTCGAAGCACGAAACCAGGAGGCTGAAATGTGGTTAATGGCAAGAAGTGAGCAGGAGCTACGGCAGTGGCTGGCTGAGTTGGAACTGAAGCAACGTGAGGCAACCGTAGCGCGCGCAATGTCACCACCAGAGTCTATCCAGAGCAACGACCCTGAGCAACCCATTAACGATGCTCCCTCTCCATCTGGTTCGCCTTCAAAGCCTGTAGTTGACGCCCTCGTGACAACATGGCGCAAGTTACATCGAGTGTTTGTTCTCGCACACAGATCTAAGGGAGCAGACTACTACGCACTCTTCTCCGAAATGGATCTTCGAAAAGATGACGTCCTTGATCGGGCTGAGTTAAGACTAGGTGCTCGAAGTCTTGGAGTGAGGCTTGACCGCAAAATAACTCGCGCGTATGTGAGCATGCGTTTTCTTACTATCACATCAATGCTAACCACACTAACCAGACTGCCTCTATTCTGATGTAGCCTAATAACATTAATTCGCACGAAGTGCGGGGCACCATCCAAACCTCTTCTCGTATCGTTCGAGCAGTTCGTGCAAGGCTTTGAGCTGAACCAGGCTCGAGTGGAACCAGTAGGTGTCATCCCATCCCCCGAAGTTAAACCTGAGGAACCTATGGATGACAAGACAACCGACAAAACGCTACTGGGTTCGACTCCAGATTCACATGCAGATCAAACCAACGATGAAGAGCGTTTGATTGAGACCGTACGGGCGTTCAGAGCAGCAATCTATGATGCAGCAACGATGTTCTTAGCAGAGCTAGGAAAACCTTCCAGTGATTACCGCGCATTCCGAGATGCACTGGCACAAATATTTTACGAGTTTGATGCCGATAAGAATGGGGAGCTCGATGTGAACGAGCTGGTGGCGTGCATGTCGTCTTTCAATCTTCGGCTGGATAGTAACAATATATCGCTACTGCGAGAACTATTTGTCGGCGACCGTGAAGATGACTTGATTGGCGTCGCGGAGTTCATTTCGTTTGTGTTGGCACACTCGTCAAACGACGATGAACTTGGTCTGCTGGGAAATAGAACGAGAGAAACTATTATGACTCGCGTTGTTCAAGCCCAAGCTAAAGCTGAGCGCGTCGAGGATGCTGTACGTATCGTATTTAAAGCAGCTTACAGACGGAGGGACCAACAATCGTGCAATATTCGAGACTTTATGCGTGTTCTCAACCGGCTGCGTCTTGGTATTACATCGGCTCAGCTTGCTCGCCTCGTTTTACGACTTGATCGTGATGGTGATCGCTCCATTTCGTTCAACGAATTACTGGTTTGGTTGCGAATACGTTCCAAAACATCGCTTGGCACTGACTTGGTGGTAGATTCTGGACGCGTGACTGCATCGCAGGCTGCACTGCAGCTTGCAACAAAAAAGGCAAAGACACTAAGACTTCTTCTGGAAAAACTCGCTTTGGGGAGGAGCTTTTCACACTTGACAACAACCGAAGATAAGAGTACTAGTCTAACAGCATTGTTCCGTCAAATTGATAACAACAGCAGTGGTAAAATTAACCAAGAAGAGCTACAGATATTCCTCGAGAGCCAAGATCTACTGTCAATCGTCGGAGAAGAGGTATTAATTGAGTTGTGTGGCGCTCAGACCGAGCCTTCGTCTGCCTTAGTGGCGCAAGAAATGATGACTTTAATGGACTTGAATGCCAATGGGGTCACCACACTCAAAGAATGGCTGACGTTCGCTCAGCATGAAGATGTCGAAGACAACGACCCCGTGGTGATTGAAGCAGTAAGAAACGCTCTTAAGGACTCGGAACATAACGACCCAGAGAGGTTGACGCGCTGGTTTAGCGGGCTTCCAGGTGCTATGCAAGCAACTACAAGTCGCGCAAGCGGACAAGATCAAATGAAAGTTCGCGTGGCGGAGTTTAAAACAGCGCTTCGAACAAAGTTGGGTGGTGCTCGCTCAGTCTCCCTCTACACAATTGATCAAGTCGTTGAAAATCTTGATAAAGACAGAAGCGGGTGGATTACCACCAACGAGTTGTGCACCTGGGCATTCCCACCTCGTGACTTAGAGGAAATTCTTCGCCTTGTTGTCAAAAATTGGCAAATTGAACGCCTGAACGCCTCGAGTCGATCAGACTTTGCATCAAATCTCTACAGACGATTTGATGCTGATGGCAATGGCAGCCTTGCTGTGCGGGAACTCTTATCAGGGTTTATGACGTTCGGCGTGAAGTTAACCGAATACGAGACTCGCGTTTTGCTAATCGCCTTTGACTTAGATGGCGACGGCTTCTGGAGTGAATCAGAATTCCTAACTTTTGTGGGCAAGCTTATTCCAGAGCCACTTTTTGAGGAAGAAGATGCACCTACCAATGCAGCTACTGATCAAACAGGAGCTGTGGAATCAGAGAGTCCTACTACAGAAACTGGTGTTCTAGTTAGCATCAACGGCTCTGAAGGTAGCGCATCCAGCAATGACGATTCACTACTTCACTCGGGATCATCCAACGCGTTGTCATCACCAGCATATTCAGATGAAGAGGACATTGGCGTGCAGCCTGTTGAGTACAGCGAAGACTTTGACGATGACTAGTTGGCAGCAGTCTATGAAATATGTTACACTTAGTACTTTCGTTGAATCTAGGCATTATGAGTTTGTCTGTAGAAGCCTGGTGCCCTCATCGGTAAGAGAATCCCTGATTGCCGACTCAGTCTTTGCTTTGTGCGGCACGGTATGGTGCTCGCACCCTTGAACTACGTCAATAAATGCGTAAAACATAATTGTTGGCAGCCCTAAGAACAGCAGCACGACCGTGTAGTTGCCGCCAAAGTACAATTGTGTCCACGGATTGATCACATAGTTCAACAGCCCGAATGAGAACGATACTGTGGCGAGGAATGCTTGGAGAGTTCCGTATAGCTCAGCAGGAAAACACATAACTACAATAAACAAGGGACATGATGCGGTGAGAAATAGGATAGGCGTCGAGCTAATAGTGTCGGAATGGAACTTACTCATGTAGGCAAACTGTAGTGCATACAAACACGTTTGGGCCATTGCGTACACAAAGAACATGGCAAGTTGCACGCGCAGAGACGGCACTAGTAGAAGCGCTATAAACAGCTGCACAAGTGCGATGCAAGCTACAAAGATCACTTTGAACCCGTAGTGATCAATGACGTAGCCAACAATTGGAGAGTAGCCAAAAGTCCCATTCACGAGGATAGGATAGAGGATGTTTGTGAAGAGAGAAGCAGAGCTGGTATCGCCACCAGCAAGTTTGACCAACAAACTTGGGATCGCACCACCAGCGAACGCGAAAATGAGCGATACCCACCCAAACAGGAGTGCAAAGAACCACAAGTCATGGCGTTTGAGCTCTTCACGCATTCCATCCACCAGACCAATTGGTGCCTGAACGAACATTCCACATACGAGTTAAGGTTGCGATCGAGCATACTTCGCACGTACCAAACAGCCACCGTTGGGCACTTGCATTAATATGAGGCTTTTCAATCCGGCAAAGAGGTATGGCAAGGAAATCGCGCGGCCTGGTAATGTTGTTCGTCGGGAACAACAAGAAGCAAACGAAGGCGCACGTGCTCACCAAGACTCTACCAGAGCAAAACAAAAACCACGATGACGCTAAAACAACCACCGAACGAGATAGCTCCAAGAGACTTTCTGCCTTACCCGTACACCTGAAAAAAAACTGTCCGTGTAACGCCTTGCAGTCCCAGTAGCATATACACATACCCCGAGCAGTTAAACAAGCTCGATAGCGTGCTGCACACGACTCCCTGCACTTCATAGAGCTGCAGAATCTGGAACGCCGCCAAGTACGCGCCTGTTCCACCTGCTCCCACCAGGGAATAGCCCGCAATAATCCACGCGCCACTTCCAGTGTGCGAGTCACCAAGCGCCAGCGCAAAATTCCCTACCGCCGACAGCGTAAGCCCCAGCATGATAGTAACCCGCGGCCCCACCATATCCAAGAACACTCCGAAGAAGGCGTTGGCAGCACTGAGGCACAGAAACCCAGTCGAAAACACATACTGCAGCCGAACCTCCTGCGCCGCGCACAGCACACCGTCTTCAACTTCCCGCTCCTCCTCCGTGCAGAGCTCCACCCACTGCTTCTCTCTCACCAGCATGGAATACACCGGTCCGAACCTGGTAGCAGCACACAGATCACAAGCATTGGCATTCACTCGCACCCACACAGCAGCGTCTGAAGTGCCTACCCCAGGATCAGTCCGCCGGACGCGAAGAGCACGAGGAAGGCGGAGACCAGGAACATGACCTCCTTCGACAGCTGCCATCTGTCCACGGCCAGCGTCTCGTGCTCCTCCCCGTGACAGGCCAGCAGCTCCTCCTCCAGACTCAACACCGTCTGCACATCCTCCTCCTCCGCTTCAACCTCCTCGTCCTCCGGCAGCGGCTGCGACTTGCTGGCTGTCGCTCGCTTCGTCTGCGTCCCGGCGTTCGTCTGAGCGTTCCTGTTCTCCTCCGGATCTGCATCAGCCAGGCCGTGGGCCTCCACGTAGGCCACGAGCAGCGAGAAGTCGCTGGTGCTCTCCACCAGCTTCCCGGCCGGACGGTGGCTGCTGGCGGCGCGCGCACTGTGCGGGACGCTCGTCGAGTCGACGGAGCTGCGGCGCCGCAGCTCGGCGGTGGACGCGCGACGCGTGCGCGGGCCGCGCAGCCCCCATAGCGCGCGGTCCTGCAGCATCTGCAGCGCGATGTAGCGCTGCGTCGGCATGCTGCGCAGCGAGCAAAATGCGGAATGAGGGGGCCCTCTATTCGGAGCGGAAACGTCGGCGACCATCACTCCCGGGTGAGGCGGTCCCACTTCGAGCAGACGTCGCGCAGAACTAATATCGACGGCTATCACGCAGGTCGCGGTGTTCGGGTGGGCGGCGCGTCCGCTGTGTGGACGCACCTGCGAGAGTGGATGCGGCCGGGATTAGCCGGCGAATTGAGCAAATCGCGCCGAATTGGCGCGACGTGGTACTATTCGGCGCGAGTTGAACAATGCGGGCGACGTTCACTTGACGCCCGCCGGAGCAAAGCGCGTGCGAGGCGGCACCGTCGTCGGGCGAAGGATGCGAGGGCTGGTGTTGGCCCGGTCTGGCCTGCAGGGCCTGCTCGCGTCGCCTGGCTCGGCCTCGCGCTGGGCGACGTCGTCGAGGCGGGCGGCAGCGCGTCATCGCCGGCCAGCGGCGTCCGTCTCTGCTTGACGTGCGTCCGGTGGCGGTAGCATCCGTGCAGCAGGATGAAGCCATCGGCTGCTGGTGGTATTGGTTCTGGCAGGTGCGCCGAACAGTCCCGTATCGAGGATGGCAGGTCGCACTGACTAACAGCAGCTGATTTTCGAGCCGTCAAGTCGGGCGTGGCGCTGCGGCCTGTCGGTGGGGCAGCCGGCCCCTCGGTGCCGTCGTCGGGCCCCCCTCCTCCATAGCGCCGGCAGCAGCGCCGACCATCCCGAGTAGCCTTTAAGGGCGCGCTCGCCGCCCTCGCGCCTTCGCCGGATTCCATAGCAGCGCGCGCTTGATTCGCGACGTCTCTGCGACAGTCGCGAGTCGGCGGTACACTGTACCAGCTGATCGCTGAAATTCGTCCACCGCGACAATGCACCGGCTGCCGCGACCTTTCGGTAAAACCTCGCCGCGTCCGCTAAAACCTCGCGCAGCGGACGCAGCCCTAGCCCGCTTTCGCCCAGGCTCGGCCGGGCGGACGAGTAGCGGACGCGCAGCGGAGGGAGTGTGAGAGAGAGCCTTTCGTGGAGGCCGGGCGGGCCACATCTACGCAAACCCAACGACAGTCGCCTCATTCCGCCATTCCGCCAGCAGCAGCGCACACGACGACCGCCGCCGCAGCAGCCGCAGCAGCCAGCGAGCAATGCCTTCTCCGAGCTGCGCGCCGCCAGCCGGCCGCCACGGCCAGCAGCCATCGCCTGCAGCAGCAGCAGCACACGCGCACCTCCTTGCCGGTGCACCCGCCTGCGCCGACGAAGCCATGGCCGAGGAGCCTGAGCCGTCCACCTTGCAGGCGCAGGACGGCAACGACCGCGACTGCAACGTCGGCAGCGACTGCAGTCCCGCCAGCGCAACCACCGGTAAGGCCAAGAAGAGCGTGAGGTGGTCCACCATCACCGTGCACGAGTTCGGCGTCGGGCTGGGCGGCAGCGCCGTGTCCAACAAGGGCGGCCCGTCCATCGGCCTCGCGGATACGCCCGAGTTCACGTGGACGACGAGGGTGGGCGAGATGGCCGAGTGCGTGGAGGGCGTGCATCGCTTCTCGCCCAACCAGCGCATCCGCCTGCTGCAAGCCGCCGGCGTCCCGGATGGCATCATCACACGCCACGCACGGGAGACCAACATCATCCTGGGCTCGCGTCGCCGGTCGAAGACGAGCTGGGACGAATCCGAGTTGGACGAGCCGGAGGACGACGAAGAGGAGGACGACGAGGAGGACTGCAAGGAGCCTCCCCGCAAGCGCAGCGCAGAACAGGCCATGCTGGAGCGCCCGTGCTCCGTCTATTTGCGGCGGCCGCGCATGATCCCCGTCAACTACGTGTAGCTCAGTGCTCACGAGTTGGACCACGCTTGCCGCGTGTTGGCTGGCTTGCCAGCCTCCATCCTTCCCTGCTGCGGCGCAGCATATTTTGACAGGGCTTTAAGTTATTCGAGACGCGATGTATACGAACTGAGATTCTACGACGGCGCTGGCGCAGAGCCAGCTGAAGAACACTAATATCGAGGGAAAGTCGAGCAAACAGGGTACGACGACGGGAGCGAGGAGGAAGTTAGTGTAGTTGTCCTAGCTCCTTGTGTACGAAGTGCACAGGCACGAAAGCACCCGTGCGCCACCATTTTTATTCAATTGATCAATGCAAACGGAACTGCAGCGTTTGTCCATCCATTGCCGTGACTTCTCCTCGTCGACCAGCAAAGCAGTCTCGAGGTTGGTTGCATCCTCTGGCCAACACGTCAAGGTTTCCCTCGAGCCAAATACCGATGATATTATTATCCAGAACGATTGAAGACGTGGTCACTGCAGCCAACAGGGCCGGGTAGCCACGGCATATCAAGCACTAGTGATGACCACCACTGCCGGATCAGCATTACGCCAGCAGACGCCGCCAACGCATCGAGTCGAAGCACACCGCACTGGAAGGGGGCAATTCAGAAGAGGAGGCAGGGACACCTCTTCAAGTGGCGCTTCCCAGACTTTACCGAGGGCGATGGCCAGCAGCTAGTGACCCGTGCATCGGCTCCCTGGAGAGACTCCAGTGAAGGCGCCGCCAGCCCCAGCCCTTCCGATCCCCGCGCGCTTGCATCGGCACCACTCACATCCTGCGGCCGAAATATTCGGATACCGGCAGCCTGCGCCGCGGTCCCGCCGGCAAGTGCAATGGCACGATGCGTCAGTCGATTGGTCTCCGCCGCCGTCTTCGCACCGAGGCAGACGCGGCCGGAGACTTTCGCCCGCTCGTACCGCCGCGCACTCCACGATGATACGCGCTCGTGACGTACGCGCTGTGTGGACCACAGTTGAAGCTTTGCAGAGCATGTTCGCAGCACTGGCTGCGGTCAGAGGCGAGGCGCGGCCTGCTGGCGCGCACACGCACTGGCCTCCACGCCGCGGGGCACAGCGCTCGGGTGCGTGCTCGAAGGCGCGGTCGGAGCCTTAGTGGCGGCAGCGCGGCCTGCTTCTCACTCGCGCTCTATCCTCCGCGCCGAAACGGCTTCAAGCGTTTCCGCCCACATGGTGGTTTCGACCTGCATGCGATGGCCACCATCACGTGCAGATCCGCGCCGTGAGCACACGGCAGCTCTTAGTCGGTGCCAACTATCGCCGCCAATTATCGCCGCACCTCGCTCTCTAGCGCCTCCGCCGCCGCGAGTCGCATCTCTCAATGCTGGCACCGCCGGCGTCCCAACGGCAGAGGAGGGTCGCGCAGCGATGTCGTGCAGCCAACCGCGCATTGGCCCGCGGATTGGCCCGCTCAAAATTCGCGACACCGTCTTCTCTGCTCGTGTCGGTGACCTTCCCCACCGTCCACTTACAAACGCTAGCACTACACACGTCGCAGGGTCTGAGGAGCGTACCCTCGTATACCCCCTGTGTACCCCCACGAACGCGACAGCGCCACGCACCGCTAGCCGGCATATCAAAGTTGCAGCAGCGCCCGCCATGCCGCCATGCGATCCAGCATCGGCGTGCTGTACTGCCTGTGGATTAGCTAAAGTGGCGTCTGCAGTCTACAGCACCAGTCGGCAATGCGTTCACTTCAATTCAGGGCTACCGGGCGGTCAGACCTAATCCCATTGAGTGGGTGTGCGCATGATGAAAATTGTTGTCACCTGAAAGACCATCGTTGTCGTGGGTGACGTTCTTATCGGGTCGCATGACATCTTCTTGTCTTCGACTTCTTGTATCATGCTGTAACTCTTCGAGCAACGCTTGCAGAGAGCAGAAAACTCCCTCAGGCGGCAATAGTCCTACGAAGCCACCGTCGAGCACCCACCCAGTGCCTCGATACCTCTTTTTTTTCGTTCATCACCGCGCTCCTTGCGTGCAAACGCACCTTTCGAGGCGACTGCTTTAGTCGGGGCTCTTTAAAGTCAAACCTGAACTTCAAGGTCTGCCCCGTGGGACAAGCGCCACAATCACCACATAACGTAATCGAGTGCTCACACGTCACATGGGACAGTCGGCTCAATTTCGGGACATAAATCTCCTGTCCGCCGAGGTTACACTCGATTTCTCTTCTCACCAAATACCAACACGCCTCGCGCTGTTGGTAGCCTCAACCTCGCGCGTTGGCACCAACATACCTACCTCAACGCAGTGCTAGTCTCAACTTAAAATCGGCTGCTGAACGATCGACAACCGCATCATGTAGATGAGAGCGGTTGCCTGCGTTTCATTCGTGTCGATGACAGCACCACGATGCGCGACGTCAGCTCGTCTGCTGTTGCCCGGCAACTTGCCGGGTGTCGGAAAAGTATCTGGCCCCGCACGCACGACGCCTCTGGCTGTGCTGGCTCGCAGGCCGCGTGAAAGTATCTGGTGTGGGCGGTTGTGCGTGTGCCAGGTGTGGCAGGCATTGCCAGCCCTACGCCTGAGACGAACTGGCGCCGACTAAGACGGCGCACGAAGTAACGCGACCTAGACTGCATTGCGGTGCGGCGTCCAGTGTGGCGGACGATATCGGCAGCGAAGGCGAGGCGAAGGCTCGTGTGTAATTAACTGCCTGAAAGGCGAGCGACGTGCGTGGCGAGCTTGGCTGCTGTTGCCGCGCCGATCTCACGATCGGACCTCGGAAAGACAGTTCAGGTCAACACCCCCAGCAGCGACCGAGCCAGTCAATCCAGCGACTCCCTCCAGGACAGCGAGGATGTTCGCCACACCAGCCACTCGGTTGCCGCAGAGACGCAGGGCAGCCCGCGGCAGAACTGACCTGCCGCGACCGGCTCCACAAAGAAACGAACGACCAGCGAACTTGAACCGGTACGCTGTACCCACCTGGCGGGCCCAAGCGGACATGCGGAGCGCGCTCGCTCGCTGTCTGCCGCACTAGCCCTCGCACCAATAGACTAGGTCATCCTCTGCGTTGAGGCTGCGCGTGCCTCGTGCTGGCGCGGCGCGGGGCCCATCAGCACTTGCGCTCGCTTGCGGCGAGTTCCGGCCGCGAGTCCCACTCGGCCTGGTTGGTGGCGCGAGCGGTGCCGGGTAACCTCGGTCGGTGGCGGCTAGGGGACGGTCCGCTCGGTGGACGAGCTCCGAACAGACTGCGGTCACCGCTGCGCGTCAGACGGGCCCGCGTCCGCCCGCCGTCCACTGCACCAGATACATGCGGGGTCACATCCCAAAAACAAACCAGAGTCAAAACAGCCAGCGGCGCAGCACAACCCGAAGCGCGGACCGACCACCAGCGCGCAGCTCCCACCGCAGCAACGCGCACACCACCTCACCGCCTCCCACCCCGAGCCATGGCCCCGAAGGACGCAGCCGACGCCTGCGCGGGGGACGCCGTCCCCTCTCAGCAGCTCCAGCAGTGCGCGACGACCGCCAAGCGCGCCGCCGCCGCCGCACCGGCCTCCCCGGAGCGCCGCAACAAGCGCCAGCGCAGCTCGTCCGTCGCGCGCGACTGCGAGGCGTCCCCCAAGAAGACGAAGAAGCGCCTGCGCTGGTCCACCATCACCGTCCACGAGTTCGGCGTGGGGCTGGGCGGCAGCTCGGTGCCCGGCAAGGGCGGCCCCTCCATCGGCCTGAGCGACAAGCCCGAGTTCACGTGGACGACCAAGGTGGGCCAGATGGCCGAGTGCGTCGAGGGCGTGCACCGCTTCACCCCCGACGAGCGCGTGCGGCTGCTGCAGAGCGCCGGCGTGAGCGAGGGCATGATCCTGCGCTTCTCGCGGGAGGCCAACATCATCAACTGCTCGCGCCGGAGAACGCTCGTGGAGGACATTGCCGAGCGAAAAGAGGCCAAGAAGCAGCAGCAGCAGCGCAAGGTGGAGACGCCCCGCCCCGTCGTCGAGCGCCCGTGCTCCTCTGCGTTCTTGGACCGACCGCGCATGATCCCGGTCAACTACGTGTAACAAACCAGCCACAGCAGCACAGCCACACCACTGCGACGATAGCGGACGCCTTGGACGTCCGTGCTTCGCTTTGCACATACCAGCGCGTCGTCGGAAAGGCGTAGACCCCAGTGCCTAAGTTATTTGATCTTTATTATAGGATATCGCTATCAATACGAGCTGCATGCATGAAACCAGTCCGCGCGCTGTCCTTCCCTCTTGTCGTGGCGGCCATTGCAGCCGTGGCCATTGCTGCGATCGCCCGGCCCATTGCGACACTTGAAGCCATGCAGCCATCCAGCGTCGCTGCCGCCCACCGGACAGTATCCAGCGCCGCGCAGACGACCTTATTCGGCTTATTCAATGTGCGGGGCCGGCACTACGATCGCCGTCGGCAGTTGCGCCAAGAATACCGGCGGGCCCGCGTGCCGTGCAGTGGCGTGGCGGGCCGATCTTCCTCCGCTGCAGCGCGCGAGGACGCTTCGCTCCTCCTTTCGCACACCGCGCTTGAAGTAGCGGCCAGGGTTCTAATTTCGGCTCGGAGGTCGGTATCTCGAGGGAGTGGATCGCATTCCAGGGTCGATAGTGACCTCCGCGACGTTCGAGCGGGGGAGCGCTCCCGACAATGAGTCGCTAGCTGCCGCCCCACCGGCAAGGAGAGCTCGACAGCCAGCGCGCGGCGAGCCTGCAGACTGCGGCGGCCCGTGGACAAGCACTGCAAGCCGAGCAAGCAAGGCGCTGTCGGCGCCCCCCGCATCTCTTTGCACCGGGCATTTGACGCCGGACACTGCCCCTAGCCATTTCGCGCGCGACGCCAGCTGGGAAACCGCATCACGCTGCACTGCGAGCGAGGGATCCCGTCGGATGCGCCGAGTCGTCGGCGGCAGTGGCGATGCTTGCTTTGTGGAGGAGCCAGCCTCAGTCCATTGCAGCTAGCTGGGGATGACAACGCAGTGGTCAGCGCGCTTGCTGTCGCGCAGGCCGAAGAGTGTTACCGCCGGAAGCAGCGCCACATCTTGCAGCTCAGGTAGTCAGATTACGCGATACGTCCGCTCGCGGGCGGACGGGCTAGGGCGGGCGGACGCGCGGCTTGACTGCGCGCTTGGCTGGCGAGCGCCGACACTGGGCGTTTGTAAGCGGACGCGCGCGATCCACCGGCTCCGCGCGCATGCCGGCCGGGTAGCGCGAGTGAGCGAGTGGCAGGCGGCGGGCGGGCGGCCGCGTCCCTCTCCCCGCGCCGGCGGAAGGAGCCGATTCGCAAGCGCCGCCCCATTCCCCGCCTGCCGCGAGCCATGAGCAAGAGCGTGCGCTGGTCCACCGTCACCGTGTACGAGTTCGGCGTGGGCATCGGCGGCAGCGCCGTGCCGCGCCGCGGCGGGCCGGCCGTAGGGCTGGCGCGCAGGCCGCGCAGCGTGTGGCGCACGTCGGTGGACGCGGCGCAGAGCGAGCTGGCGGCGGCCCAGGCGGCGACGGAGGCGACGGGCGCGCGGCCGGCGGAGGCCCGGCGACACCGCCGCCGCGTGCGCTGGCTCAAGCCGCTCGAGCGCGTCACGATGCTGGAGAAGGCCGGCTACAGCGAGGAGCGCATCTACCGCATGCTCATGGAGTCGTCGAGCATCGCGCAGTCGCGACGTCTGAGTCGGCGCGTCGAGTGCGCAGCCTGAGCGGCCTGCAGCGTGGCGACGACGTCAGCAACGACGGATCGGCCACAGATCGTGGGGAGGCGAGGAGAGCGCGACGCCGCCGAGCAGAAGACCGAGACGGATAGAGCTCGGACGCACAGACCGCAAGTATATTTATGAGAACCTACCTAATGAACAAGTCTTGCAGCCGATGTGTCTTGACAAGCTTCGGCGTTGACGTCTCTCTCGCTAGAAATATTGGGGCCATGTAGGCGTGGCTTCAACGTGCGTGAACAGCGGGCTCGGCGTTGCGAGTAGAGCGACCGCAGCAAAAGCCTTGAGGCAGCGAAATTCCCTGTCGGGTGATGCTCGCAACACGAATCGATCTCCGTCTCGACTGCAGCAGCAGCAGCAGCAGCAACGCCTTGTACACAGTAAATAGTCGTTCATTTCGTCATCCATACTCTCACTCGCTCCTGGGGTCTATCGGGCACACTTGGGTCGGCAGGCAGCGCAGGTCTCGTCCGGCGAAAAATGCCGTCGCGAGGGCCGCGCATCAGTGCGCCGCCACTTGCCGCTGCATCGAGACGCACAGCCGCCGGGACATGGCGATGTCCGAGCTCTCCATCATCATGCGGTAGATGCGCTCCTCGCTGCAGCCGGCCTTGGTGAGCATCGCGATGCGCTCCAGCGGCTTGAGCCAGCGCACGCGGCGCGCGCGCTGCACGCGGCACTTGCGGCGCTCGGCCCGGTCGGTCCGGTCGGCGGCGTCGGGCCGCGCGAGCGCCAGGTCGCCGCAGCGCCGCACGGCGTCCAGCGACGCGCTCCACACGCGCTGCGGCTCGCGCGCGAGGCCGATGGACGGGCCGCCGCGGCGCGGCACGGCGCTGCCGCCCAGCGTCACGCCGAACTCGTACACGGTCACGGTGGACCAGCGCACGCTCTTGGGGGCGGCGGGCGTCTGCATGGCGAGGGGCGGAGGGGTCTGCGCGGGGCGGGGGGCGAGCGGGAATGGCCGAAACCCGCGAGAACGCAACGGCAAAGCGGGCGCTCGCGCTCTTTCCCTCTGGCCCGCGCGTCGCTCTCTCTCGGCGCCATACTCAGACGCAAAGGCGGCGGCGCTAAACGGGCGACGCCACCTGCCCTGCCCCCTTCTGTCTCGCCGCCTCACTGGCTCCGCTCCGCGGCGGACAAGCTTAGACTGTCGTTGCACGCGGAAATAGTGCTGTCGCCGCGCGCAATCGCGAGCGCGAAAGAAGAATCGGCCCTTAGAAGAGAACAGGAATTCAAAGGTAAATATGGATGTGATGCACAAGACAGATCAAATAGGACATGGAAATAGATCGGATGTCAGAGGTAGCGTGGGTCAAATTGTTCATGCGAAGATGGCGCGCCGCCTATTGGCGGAAAAGCGCGCGACAGCAATAGACCGCCACGCCCGAGCCGGGAGCAGACCCGATGAAGCGCCGGATGGGCAGCGACGCGCGGAAGCGGCTGGGCGCGTACGAGAAGCACGCAGAGATCGGGCGCGGCACCTACGGCACCGTGTACGCCGGGTACCACGCCGAGTCTCGGCGGCGCGTGGCCATTAAGAAGGTGCTGGGGCCGCTGGAAGCCGGACGGCACGAGGCCGACGTCCTCGCCAGGTGTCGGGGCGCCGCGCACGTGGTGCAGGTGCGTTGGGCCGAGCTGGCAGCTGGCGCCTGCTGGGCAGCGAGCTGCCACACGACGCGGTGTGCGCCGGACTGACTTAATGCGGGTTGTGGCAGCTGCTGGAGGCCGTGGAGCGCAATGACAAGCTCTACCTGGTGCTCGAGTACATGGACAGCGACCTGGAGACGCTGGTCGGCGCCACCGAGAGCGTCCCGACGCTGGAGGTGGCGCAGGTCAAGGCGTACCTGGAGATGCTGCTGCGCGGCGTGCTGGAGCTGCACGCGAGGGGCATCCTGCACCGCGACCTAAAGCCCAACAACCTTTTGCTGTCCAAGACGCAGCACTGCGCCAAGATCACGGACTTCGGCATGGCCACGGTGCTGGAGAAGGAAAGCGAGGCCGAAGGTGGCGACACTGACGAGGACAGTGCTTCGGCCGAGAAGAAGAAGCACAAGAAGTCCATGCAGGTGGTCACGAGAGCGTATCGAGCGCCCGAGATCTTCTTTGGAGACGAGAACTATGGATTCGAGGTGGACATGTGGTCCGTGGGCTGCATTTTCGCTGAGATGCTGCTGCGACGCCCGCTGGCTGATGGTTCCTCGGACATCGACCAGCTCAGCAAGATCTTCGCTGCCTTGGGGTCCCCGACTGAGAACGGGTGGGACGAAGCGAGTCAGTTGCCGTTTTACCTCCGATTCAAGGACACGAACCCCACGCCGCTGGCGGAGCAGTTCCCCATGTTGTCTCCCGCTGGTGTCGACCTGCTTACTCAGATGCTGCAGCTCGACCCGAAGAAGCGAATCTCCGCGCGCAAGGCGCTGGAGCACCCGTTCTTCAGCGAGGAGCCCAAGCCTGCATCCCCATCCGACCTGATTATTTTGGACGCCCCCGATCGTGTAGAGCCCCCTGTAGTTGACGGCACTGACGTCGTCGTGGCGTCAGAAGCTAGCCATACGTTTATGATCAAAGGCCGACGCCTTTTGTAGACAATCAATCATGTGAGCAAGGTGTGTCCGTGTCACAAGCGAGGGTGCGTATTGCCGTTAAGCGACCACAAACAGGCCCCATCTCTAAAGCGACCGTAACGGACGCGCGGGCGATCTCTCCTAGTGTCTTGATAACTCGATCCGAGGCGCGTCGGACGACGCCGCCCTTATCCCTTCTTGATCTTGGTCTCGTTAAAAATCACGTGCTGCCGGACAATCGGGTCGTACTGCATCAAAGGAGCAACCAGTCAGTCACGCAGACCCAATCGTCTCCACGATCGCAGCAGTCATCCCTACCTTGCGGAGCGAGAGCTTCCTCGTGACGTTGCGCGGGTTCTTGGTCGTGGTGTAGAAGAACCTGCAGACAGGAGAACGAAGCGTCCAGGAGGAGTCAGTCCACGCCACACACGCGACTCGCAGCAGGAGGAAAGGCAGCGCTGGACGCACCCGGTGCCCGCCGCACTCAGCATCTTGATCACCACGTTCTTGGCTTTTCCCTGCGAGCAGTTCACCGCGTCAGCACTATGGCGCGTTCTCGTGGCCGAAACTCGGCGAGTTCAGCGCGCATTCGGGCGAGCAAGGCGGCGCCAGCACGAGCAGACGCTGCAGGTTCAGTGGTCCACGCAGCGTCGCGCTCTGCGGCCTCCTCGCCGCACGCCCGCGCCGCCAACTCGACGTTCATCCGCGCCGTACCTTGGCCATGGTCGCTGCTCGGCTGCCAATGAGGGGCTCAGGGCACTTCTGACTGGCGGCCAGGGTTGGCCAAATATTGTTTTAGTTTTGGCCACTCAATAGCGAGATCGCCATTTGTAGCCAATTGCGGATGGCTACATCGACTCGCCTGTTGTTTTGGCTCGGATTCTATCCCAGCCCTGAGACCTTGCTATGGATTGGCTAAAACTATATTATGTAATTCAGTACATTTTTGAAATATACTGACCATGTCACTGAGACATGTTTTCGCTGATCGACATCCGATGTAGACGAAGCTATTTTGGTGCTGCGGCTGCACTTGGGAAGATGGCGAACGGTATATTTAGTGGCTCTGCTTGGGCTTCTGGTGGGGCAGAGTTGGCGCGCAGCGTTAGGACATCGCTCTTCGGTTGCCCACGTCAACATGAAAGACGCGGCCGAGTGCAGCTCGCCGGCGCTGACGTCGAGCTGTGCGCGGCGAGGAGAGCTGGCGCTCGACTTCCCGCAGGATGAGTACTCTCTGATGTTCCCGCCGTCGCCGGAGCACTCGCCAAGCGGTAGCAGCTGCAATAGCTGGGCTTCCGGAGCAGCATCGCCAACGCCCAGCGCCAAGAGCTCTTCGAGTGCCGGCGACAACAGCCCTGAGACCAAGACGAAGAAGTGGGTCCGCAAGGAGAAGATCGGCCAGGGGTATGTTGATCTGGTACCTTAACTTGATCGACGGTAGGAAACTAACCACGAGATTCCGTCTGACAGTGCTCAGGGGTCCATTTACCGATGCGAAGAAACGAAGACTGGACGAGAAGTTGCCGTAAAGGTCATTTGGACGAGAGATCTGCCCCCACCCGCTGTCGAGGCGGTGAAGAGGGAGGTGAAGACCATGAAGCGACTGCGGCACAGACACTTGGTGCGTTATCTCCAGGCAACTGAGAAAAAACAGAGCGAGCTGCGAATTTATATGGAGTACGCAGCCGGCGGGTCGGTGAGCTCACGTCTGTCTCGCTCCGGCGCGTTGCCTGTAGGACTGGCCAAGCGATTCACGCGCCAGTTATGTGAAGCTTTGCAGTACTTGCACCAAAATGGCATTGCCCACCGCGATATCAAGTGCGCGAATATTCTGCTCACCGGACCGAGCAGCAGTGGCGACGACAGCTCTCGTGTAGACGTCAAACTGGCAGATTTCGGCACTTTTAAAGTAGTTGGCTGCGCATCGCTGGTCGGAGGACTGAAAGGTACGCCTCACTGGATGGCGCCGGAGGTAATACGCCAGCAGAATATGGAGGACGATGGCAATCACGAGCGGTGGTTCCGTGCTGATGTATGGAGTCTTGGTTGCGCGGTGCTTGAAATGATCACGGGCCACTCTCCCTGGCAACAGTACAGCAACCCGCTCACAGCAATGTATCAAATTGTGTCCAGCGACAACACCCCGACAATTCCATCCGATGTTTCTGAAGAGGTACGCTGAGTTGTGGACTGTTTGCTAACATGAAAGCCAAGGACGGAGCAGCTCACCTATCTTGAATGTTTGAGCAATAGACTGCCTCGTTCCTCAAGCTTTGTCTCCAGCGAAACCCAGAGCACCGCGCCACAATTGCGCAGCTGCTCACACACCCGTTCGTTCGACGTGCCGCTGAAAGTTCAAGCAGACCGAAAGTGAAATCCTCCAAACATCGGGTCAAGCGTCTCGGAGAAGTGAAATCCGCCGCAGTGTGCAACCAGCAAAGCTCGAGCTCGCTGCCTTCAACACCAAAACGAGCACTATTGGGCTCCGAAAACGACCTGGCTCCGGAACCAGAACCGCACGAAGACTCCACAACGCTGTCACACATGGAGAGCCCCAGCAGACTGAAGACTGCCAGCATGAAGGTTATATATCCCAGGAAATTGCCTCAAGAGAATGTTCAAAAGGCACCGCTGCCACCACCACTTCAATACGTTCGAGACGACAAGTTGCCATCCCCCAATACAGCATCTCCGGCAAAACTCCGACTACCTAGGACTCCCAGGTGAGGCGTCGAAGTTAGATCACCGACATTTTTGCCATTATCATTTACACTTTTGTTTGTATTTGCCCAGGTTAAAGCCACTTGACGCGTTGAAAAAGCCAATTGCTCCAACGATCACAAACCAAGACTCAAATACTCCGCCACCGAGCTCAGCAGCAGCAAGTATTCTAATGCCAAAAGTGCCAGCCAACTTGTCGCGAGGTGCATCGGCGGGATCACGACGGCTGCCTCGGCTACTTAACCTGAAGAACGGAAATGGTGTGGAGAACCTGTCCATTTCGCCCATCAGACTGCGACGAATTGCCACGGCACCTACTGCAGCAACGAGCTTGGACGGCGCCGATGACATATTCCCGGACACGATTCGGCTGCCACCACTGAGCGCTCGACCGACCAAAACGCGGTGCAGCTCTGCGTTGAACTCAGCCCGTAGTAACTAACCAAGTGCAAGCACAACTATCCAGTCTGAAATCAAAGTGAATAAATACTAAAGTTATAGAATGGCAACTGCTCCGTGTGTCGCGGTCTTCGTATCGCACAAGTCGCTTGTCCACCCTCCTTCACGGCCGGAAGACGAAGTCGTTGTCTCTGTTCGTGTCGACAAACAGTCCGGGGGCGCGGTTGGTCCTGCTGAAAGTGTTGTCGAACCTCTCGCCCGCGTCCCTCTCGTCGCTCTTGTCGAACGGCTCCTCCTCGACCAGACTGGGGCTGGCCGCCTCGGCGATGCGGTCCCAGCGGATCTCGATGGACAGCCACATGACCATGAGCAGCACGCCCACCAGCGCGAGCGGCGCCATGCCGACCAGCAGCGGGCCGCGCAGCACGGCGTCCAGCCGGCCCGAGCTCTCCAGCACGCCCACCAGCAGCGCCGCCAGCCAGTGGCCCACGCGCTTGCGCCACAGGTAGGGCAGCTCCTCGTCCGCGAAGTAGAGCATCACCAGCACCTCCACCAGCTCGTAGTACACGGCCAGCGCGACGGCCTCGCGCCAGCCGCCTGGCGGCGCGTCCGCCCGCCCCGACAGCGCCGCGAACACCGCCACGCCGCCCAGCGCCGCGCCCCACACGAACACGCGCGCCCAAAACAGCAGCCACAGCACCACCTTGCGGTCCTTGCGGCGCTCGAACACGCACGGGAAGCGGCGCTGCCACTGGCGCAGGCCCTCGGCCAGTCCGTGGTACACCACGGCGCAGCACGCCGCCTTGAGCTGCAGCCGCGCCGGCAGCAGCAGCCCCCAGGCCAGCAGCATCCCCAGCGCGCCCAGCACGCGCGCCAGCAGCAGGCGGCGCTGCACCTCCAGCGTCAGCACGGCGGCGCTCAGCACCACGAGCCACGCGAGCACCAGCGACGACATGTTGCGCTTTAGCGGTTTGCGCTTTGGCGAGGACTATATTTCGCTTTGGACTATATTTGGCGAGGACTATTTGCAGGGCGGTATGTTGCAGTCGATTGTCTCTCTGCTGCGCTGCTAGATGCGTTTGCTGCTGGTGCAGCGCTGGAGAGGACTGCCAATGTAGAGGAAAGCGTTGCTGGCGTTGTGCACGTAGAGCACGAGTTGTCCAAGTTGCCTTACGCGGAGGTGAGCGTGCAACCATCGATCGCGAAAGGCCTGGCAAGCTGTACGCAAACAACACAAAGACGCTCTGGCTGCAACTTGCAAGTCCTACGCTTTGTTCACGACGGACCATGCACGCAGCGTGCAAACGCAGCCGAGGCGTTGCGAGTGCAAACGGCTGCGAGCTGCAGCTGGGCCGTAACGACAGGTGGCGGAAGGAGGCGGCGGACGCAACCGCCAGTGTCTTGGTCAGCGCGTCGAGAATGCGCCGCCAAGCCGCAGATGGAGCGAGGGCAACGTGCTGCAGTTGCAGTGGCTCGACGCGCGACGCCTTTGCGTCGTGAGTGCCGCCCTTCCGATGCGACCGGACGACGAAGCAGAGAAGGGATCGCCGCCGCTTTCGGTGGCCGCGGAGCCGCCGCCGCCACTCGCGCCGCCGCGCCGAAAGGCTGGTGGCTTGAACTTATCGCGGCCAGCGTGGCGACGATCGACACCTCGGCGCCTTCAGCGCATGACGGGCTCTCTCCTTCTCGAGACAGTCCCTCTGGCTTTCCACTGCGGTCGACCTCTCTGTGCAACATTCCGTCTCCATTTAGTTTAGACAGTGTACTAATCTTCACGGATGACAGACATACAAAGAGTAAGTGTTACCTCAACATTAAAATATAAGAGGCAGCCGACCGCTGTCATTCTGTCCGCAACGACGGCCTCGCCATCTGATACCCTGGCCGTCAGTCTTGAGATCGCCGCCTCCCGACGCCACTTGCACCATGGCGGACGCGCTGCAGACGGCACAAACGGGCGTGGATGTGCGGCTGGACGAGCGCAAGATGTACGTGGTGGAGTGGGCGGACGGTGCGGCCTTCGGCTTCACCGTCACGCCCGTGCAGTCCGACCGCGGCACGGTGCTGTGTCTGGCGCGCCGCACCGCCAGCAACGCCAGCGCGGGGCTGCAGGACGTCGTGCCCGGCGACATGCTGATCGCCATCGGCGACGAGAAGGTCTACCACCTGGGCGCCGGCAACGCCACCAAGCTGCTGCGCTCCGTGCAGAAGCCCGTGCGGCTCACGCTGCAGCTGTCGCCCTACGGCGCCGCCGCCAAGGACCTGCCCGACCTGGCCCCCAACGAGTACACGTACCTGTGGGAGTCGGGCCCGCTGGGCATCGTGCTGACCACCGACCCCAAGAGCAAGCTGCCGCTGGTCAAGCGCTTCACGGGCAAGGCGGACAGCCCCGCGCTCGAGCGCGACGTGAGCGTCGGGGACGAGCTCGTCTACGTGAACCAGACGCCCACGAGCGACCACTCAATCTCGGCCATTATCAACATCATTAAGGAGCTGCCCAAGCCCATCACGCTCCGGTTCAGGAAGCCCCTCGCCGAGGAGCTGCAGATGGAGCTGCCGGAGCTCGGCGAAGGCGAGTACGACTTTTTGTGGGAGTACGGCTCGCTGGGACTCGTGGTGGGCACGTCGGCGGACGGCTTGCCCTACGTGCGCTCCTTCACGGGCAAGGGCACATCCAAGCAGCTCGCGCAGGTACAGGAGAACGATGAGATCATCTTGGTGAACAACAAAGTGGCCAAGGAACTCGGCTTCCATGAGACCATGCAGTATATTATGAACGTCCCCAAGCCAGCAGTGATTCGCTTCCGCCGGCCTCTTGCCAACAGAAGCAAGGCGGGCACTCCCCCCAAACTGGTAGAGAGCTCGTCACTGCCGACTGCGCAGATGGCGGCTATGAACATTGCCACGCCGCCGCAACCGCAGCGAGCGCCGTCCCCAGTACGATCTGCGAGTACTTCTAGCGCTCCACCAGCACCGACACCTGTACAGGGCTACTCAACTTCTCGCAGCAACTCTTCTGCTGGCGAGAATGAGGCTACTCCTGGCTTGCTGGGATACCGAAGCGCGCGCAGCAATAGCTCCTTCACGATGTCTCGTCACCAGCACGCAAGCAAGTACCAGACGCAGCCTCAGCATCAGCAAGTGCAGGTGGCCGAAGACCTATCGTTCGGTCAGACTGCATCAAGCCAGGGGGGCTTCGCAGACAACGGGTATCACTCCCAGCCACAGCAGCAGCCGTACCAGCAAGCGCCGCCTCAGCAGCACCAGTCTCCCTATCCGCCATCGCCACTGCAGCAGCAGTCCTCGTTCCACCAGCAGACACCGCCGCCGCCGCAGCAGCTCTATCAGCAGTCGTCGTTTCAGCAGTCGTACCAGCAGCCCCCGGCTGCTCCGCAGATGGAAGAGGAGGAGTTCTTCGAGATCGACTCGAACGCGTACTATCAGATCCAGTGGACGGACGGGCCGTTCGGCTTCACCGTTCGCGAGGCACAGTCGAAGCAGGGGTCCGTCATCCTCATCACCAAGCGCACCGGCAAGAGCACGTGCGCCGGTCTGCGGCGTGTGGCCGTGGGCGACATCCTGATCAAGATCGGCGACAAGGATGTCCGTCAGCTGGGCTTCGAACGGTCCACGATGCACCTGCGCAACGTGGCCAAGCCGGTCGTGTTGACCTTCCAAGCCATCGATTAGCAGATGCAGCACGGACACACGACTGGTTTTGTTTGTTTAGGGTCGCCATGAGGCAGCGAGCATTGCACAGCGTAGAGCAAGATACAGAGCATAGTGAGGCGGGCATATAGGCCGAGCCATCCATTCGTTATCATCCAACTAGGACTGTCATACCAGGACAACATGTTGCAGTTAAGTCGAACCGTTTTGTGTTTGTCGAGATAACATTTGGTCCTCCATTGGCGCTCGTCTCGCACGCTTGGCGCCTCGGGGCAGATAGCCGACGCCGAATAGGCATAGCTCAAAGAAAAACGTTTGCACTTAACGAGGGTGGTCCTGTTGCCAATGGAGTGAACAGCCAAACATTAAACCGTTCATCGTGCAGTCAAGTTCCACGCCAAGTCAAACTAATACATGCTCGTGCTTGTAATGCACAAGACACAGAGATCGTCTCGGTTGGCTAAGAACCCTTCCTTCCCAAGACAGCAAGTTGGACTGCAGCTTTCTCTTGTTTTGTTGGCCCGAATCGAACATCAGACAAACCGTCATGCCACAACGACTGCATTATTTTCTCTTACTGTTTCGCCGATCGTCAGGTTGCCAACATCTCGGACCTCTTTGCCGTCCTTGCAGGCCGCGTCGATCTTCTGCTGGAGCGCGAGCACTATTTCGTTCCTAGGTCTCTGGTTGAAGTTGTACTCCAGCTATCATACCCCGACCAATCGGATCATATCCACCCTGCCCTTTTATCCGTTTTAAAAGGAAGCTTACAAAGTTCATAGTTGAAACGGTAGCCGTCTGAAAGAGAGTACTGTTTTCGCTAAGTACTATAAACAGAATGTGCATAGAGTACTTAGCAATGACGGTACTTTTTTGAGACGGCTACTGTTCCTGCTTCGTATTTTATGCGGTAACCGCCGAATCTGATAGACGAGTAGGGAGAGTCCAATCCGATTGGACGGGGTATGAGATCTTGAGAACAGCTTTAACGAGACCTGGAGCACCCCGCGCTCCATCTGCAAGAACGGCAAGGGGTTCAAAGATCTTATCTGTACCGCCGGTACAGATAAGACGCCTGCCGCAGCGCATGAATAATCTCCAAAACGGGAAAACTCAAATTAAAACGACTTGACGTGAGTCAACTGCAACAAGTTGTCCTGTCACAGGACTAAGGACTTTTTGTATATTAAACAGAACAGGACGGCATCTTGCTGCTGTCCGAGGAGCTCTGAAATAATGGGGAAAATCAGAACCGGTGAAACAGTAAGAGAAAATATTGCAGCTCGTTGTGGCATGACGGTTTGTCTGATGTTCGATTCGGGCCAACAAAACAAGAGAAAGTTGCAGTCCAACTTGCTGTCTTGGGAAGGAAGGGTTCTTAGCCAACCGAGACGATCTCTGTGTCTTGTGCATTACGAGCACGAGCATGTATTAGTTTGACTTGGCGTGGAACTTGACTGCAAGATGAACTGTTTGGATGGCGACAGGACCACCCTCGTAAACTGCAGACGTTTTGGCCACGGACGTCCGTGTAGTAGAATCCTCTTTTTCAAGCGCCTTGCTAACTTTAGCTGAAGCTTGCACGTAATCTGTCACTGCCAGGACTAAGGCCTACTTGACTCAGGTCAAGCCGTTTTCGCGATAATACACACCGCCTAATATGGTGACGTCACTTGCGAGGGGTGCACCGAAAAGATTGAACCTTCTTTGTCTCGTCATGCGAGGGATGGGCTCGTCAATCGGGCGACATCACCCCAAGTGTAACACGGCCAGTACGTTTTAATGTACTGAATTACGTAGAGCCTAAGTTAATCAGATCTATTGAGTGGCCAAAAACAAAAACAAGTATTGGCCGAAAAATAGCCAATTGGTCGAGGCCGGCTATTTTTAGCCGAGCTGTTATCCATCCTCCTGCGCCTTAGCGGCCCAGACGGGCGCGCTTCGCACTCTTGGCCACGCCTCGGCGCAGCGCGACGCCGGACGCCCAGTGCGCATCTCGCGACTTCGAGGCAACGACATGGCGGACCAGGTCCCTGCAGGGTTCAACGAGAAGTACCGCATCGGCCGCGTCATCGGCGAAGGTGCGCGCCGCCGCGCAGCGCGCGACGGGCGAGTGGCTAACGGGCGTGTGAACAGGCAACTTCTCCATCGTGAAGGAGTGCACGAACCGGACGACGGGCGAGCGCTTCGCCGTCAAGTGCATTAACAAGGCGGCGCTCAACTCGAAGGACCGCAGCAACTTGGTGCAGGAGATCGAGATTCTCAAAGACGTACGTTGCAGTTGCAGTTTTGCCTGCAGGTAGACGGCTGCTAACCGGTTGCGTTGCAGCTGAGCCACCCCAACATTATCAAGCTCTACGATGTGTACGACGGAGACGGCCCCATGTGCTTCCTGGTGATGGAGTTCGCCGAGGGAGGCGAGCTCTTCGACCGCATCATCGCCAAGGAGTACTACACCGAAGCCGAGGCCAAGAAGGTGGTCAAGGTCGTGGCCAAAGTGCTGCGCTACTGCCACGCCGAAGGGGTGACCCACCGCGACCTCAAGCCGGAGAACTTGCTCTACGCAGACGAAACCGAGAACTCGGTGATCAAAATCGCCGACTTCGGCTTCGCGAAGTTGGTCACAGAGGAAACCAACATGTCCACGATGTGCGGCACGCCGGGGTACTATGCGCCGGAGATCGTTCGCAAGCTGCCGTACGACAGCAAGTGCGACATCTGGAGCCTTGGGGTCATCGCCTACATTTTGCTGTGCGGCTTCCCGCCGTTCTACGATGAGAACCAGGTGGAGGAGATGCGAAAGGTGGGGCCACGAAAATGTCCTGCACGGTGTCCGCTTTAATGTGGTACTAAGTGTTTTTCGTCTTGGTTCATGACAGATTCTCAATGGCGACTTCGAATTCGTGGCACCGTATTTCGATGGTGTCTCGCAGCAGGCCAAGGACCTCATCTGCAAGATGCTGGTCGTGCAGCCGTCGAAGCGTCTGACAGCGCAGGAGGTGCTCGACCATCCGTGGTTCAACGACATCAAGGAGGCAGACGACGATGCACCCGTGCTCTCAGTAGGCAAGAACATGAAAGAGGCGCGGCGTCTGACTGCGCGCAGCAAGTTCCGCGCAGGAGTGGGTGCTGTTATGGCTGTAACCAAGACGCAGCGACTGCTGAAGGCATCTCGCAGTCCGCCGACTTAAGTATGATTGAAGTGCGATGCAGTATAGTGCAGGCGGGGTGAGCCTTCTGACCTCACAAACTCTGGTGCCTTGGGTGCCTGCTAATATATCAATAACGCGCTGATCCATCCCATACTGCGCGCCCCTTATGAAAGCTATTTCAACGAACGGTCTTAGTTGTCTGCATCTACCGACATCTTCTCGTTTCACTGCTGTAGGCTACCAGCAGCAGGTTTTGTTGAATTGTTGATTAGCGTCGAAGTTTGGTTTAGTCCCGACACGTACCTCACAGCCGCTAGTTAGTGCGCGTGTGCATAACGACACAGCCGTGGGTGAAGACTTCGTCCTACACTATTTTGTCTGTTCGATCGCAGTTCGCAAGCTTGAGTAGCTTGGCGAAGACAACATGACGCACAGGGTCTTCGATAGCTGTAACCAGAGCGCGTGGACAGGCCCTTCCGGCGAGCAGATATCAAAAGTCTCTGGAAAAGCACACCTCCGTCACGTCTTGCGCTGGTGAGCCGGACGCTGCGCGTTTCGCTACACGACAACATCCTAGGATTAAGCGCTGTTCGTATTTATAACAACCGCTACGAAAGAACCGCTTGCACTCGCGTACTACGTCGTCACTTTCGTGCCATCGCTCACCCCAAGCTTTTCGGTTCCGAAAACCTGTCTGTCATCGAACAAGAACACCATGTTTTTCTATGACAATCGAACCCCCATCCGAGCCTTGCCAGGCTGCGCCGTCACAGCGTCATTTCTGAATTCGCCGCCACGAACTCAATCGCTCTGACAACTACGTCACTACACAAGACAACTGAGGTCTGGCGTTAATCAAGCAGCAAGCATGGTGCTCTTACTACTTAGCACACTGGTAGCGGTTACCTTGACGCAGGGTGGGTTTGCCGAGGCTGGATCGGTTGTCGTCGGCACCCCAGTAGGCTTTGCAGCCGGCACAACGGGAGGCGGCAGTGCCGAACCCGTTTATCCAACCACTATTGACGAGCTTTCCAAGTACCTGAGCGACGACCAAGCTCGTGTGATTGTCCTGAAGCAGGAGTTTAACTTCATCGGCACCGAAGGTAAAAGCACGAGTGCTGGCTGCCGTCCAACGAACAATCAGCAGTGCCTCGCAAAACACAGCAGCTTCAAAGGACAAGACGCGATCCTCATGGACGGCGACACCAGCATGAAAAACACGGGTGGCTGTGACAGCGGCGGCATTCACGTTCAAGTGACGTACGACAACGCGGCCAGGAAGCCGCTGACTGTTGCCAGCGACAAAACGTTGGTCGGCGAAGGTACCAAGGGTGTCCTCAACGGCAAGGGCCTGCTGATCACCGGCAGCAATGTGATCATCCAAAACATTCACATTACGAACTTGAACGCGGCGTTGATCTGGGGAGGTGACGCAATTTCCATGGGCTCGAGCAGCAGCAAAGAGGGCATCAAGGACGTTTGGATCGACCATGTGAAGATATCCAACGTCGGGCGTCAAATGGTCGTCGTTCACTACGGTGGTGCTGCGGGACTCACGATCAGTAACTCGGATTTCGATGGCAAAACGGAATACTCGGCTTCCTGCGACGGCCACCACTACTGGGGCTTCCTCATTTATGGTTCGACAACTCAGATGAGTTTGCTCGGCAACTACATCCACTCGACTTCAGGTCGTTCACCAAAGATCGGCGGGGAGCCAGATATGAAAGCTATTGTTCACGCTGCTAACAACTACTTTGAAGACAACACGGGCCACGCCTTCGACGTGCGCCAGAATGCGTATGTCCTGGCAGAAGGCAACTACTTCTCGTCAGTCAAGACACCGAATATGGAGGAGTCCGAAGGTAGTTTCATTGTGCCAACTACAGGCGGCGACTGCAAGGCAAGCATCGGCCGTGACTGCGAAATCAACGTACTCACTGACAGTGGCAAGCTCGCTGGATACTCGCAAGAAGCAGCCGAGACCCAAATCAAGACCTATCAGAAGCAAATCGGTGGAGTCGCGGTCACTGCGGCGGCAAAGTTATTTGTGGCGGCCAGTAACTTCGGTGTTGGGGACCTTGGAAGTGGTGGCGCACAGCCCAGCGGCTCAGCTGATTCTGCTACTCATTCTAGTGGGTCAGGTGGCACTGCGGCACAGTCAAGCAGTTCCGGAAATTCTGTAAGTCAATCGACCGCAGCCAACGCTCCGCCGGGAAGCACTGATGCATTCGCCGCTACTCAGCAAACAAATGCACCCAGTGTTAAACCGGGTTCGCATGCAACTGGTACTAGTACAACAGGGTCGCAGTCTCAGACTGAGGCACCATCAACAACCGAGTCCCCAACGCCCGATGGGTCTACGTCCACGGCACTGTCGGGAAGCTCAGCTTCTCAAGCGCAGACTCAAGGTGCATCAACAACCATTCCAGCAACAACTGGAGCTGGTGCGACACCTTCACCAGCTCAATCGTCGACAGCGACCAGTACTTCAGAAGCAAGCACACCCGCCAAAGGTTCAGCACCAGGATTCGCAGCCGGCACAACGGGAGGCGGCAGTGCCGAACCCGTTTATCCAACCACTATTGACGAGCTTTCCAAGTACCTGAGCGACGACCAAGCTCGTGTGATTGTCCTGAAGCAGGAGTTTAACTTCATCGGCACCGAAGGTAAAAGCACGAGTGCTGGCTGCCGTCCAACGAACAATCAGCAGTGCCTCGCAAAACACAGCAGCTTCAAAGGACAAGACGCGATCCTCATGGACGGCGACACCAGCATGAAAAACACGGGTGGCTGTGACAGCGGCGGCATTCACGTTCAAGTGACGTACGACAACGCGGCCAGGAAGCCGCTGACTGTTGCCAGCGACAAAACGTTGGTCGGCGAAGGTACCAAGGGTGTCCTCAACGGCAAGGGCCTGCTGATCACCGGCAGCAATGTGATCATTCAAAACATTCACATCACGAACTTGAACGCGGCGTTAATCTGGGGAGGTGATGCAATTTCCGTCGGAGTAGGCAACGGCGAAGCTCCGAAGGGAATCTGGATCGACCACGTGAAGATTTCAAATATCGGGCGTCAAATGGTAGTGGTTCACTTCTCCGGCGCGACAGGGCTCACAATCAGTAACTCGGATTTCGACGGCAAAACGGAATTCTCGGCCTCGTGCGATGGTCACCATTACTGGGGCTTCCTGCTGTACGGCAAGACGACTCAGATTAGTCTGGTTGGCAACTACATTCATCAAACATCGGGTCGATCACCAAAGATCGGAGGGACGGAGGGCCAGAATGTCGTTGTGCACGCTGCTAACAACTACTTTGACGACAACACGGGGCACGCATTTGACGTTGAAGCCGGTGCGTACGTCTTGGCAGAGGGCAACTATTTCTCGTCCGTTAAGATGCCCAACCTCGAGGATGCAGCGGGCAATTTCTTCGTGCCTGCCAAGGAAAGCGACTGTAAAACTACGATCAACCGTGCGTGTAAGCTTAATGTGCTCAAGGAAAGTGGTTCGCTGACGGCGAATCAAGGAAGCACTGCGTTGGCCGAGATCAGCAAGTATTCGAAGCAGATCGGTGGCTATGCAGCCACTGACGCTGCTCAATTATCGGCTGCAACAAGCAACTTCGGTGTCGGCGATTTGGGAAGTACTAGTGTGCTACAATCTAGTACTCGCGGAGGTACTGGAGCATCCGGCATCGCCGGCTCCACTGCTCATGAGACTGAAGCATCTACCAAAGCGACCGCAGTACCGGTCGCTCCTTCCACAGATTCATCGTCTGCCTATCTAACATCGGAATCATCAACTACGGGTTCTTCAGCGTGGAGTCCAACGACACAGGGGTCTAACTTAACGGAGGCGCCGTCGTCCACGACCCAATCACCATGGAACAATGGTCCCTCGAGTACGGGCAACCCGTCCTCATCGACATCCAATCCCCCGGAACAGAGGCAAACGATGCCATCATGGACGGAGGTGCCGTCAATGAAGTCTCCATCGACAGAAGCCCAGTCGCCTTCGACGGATATCCCTCTGGGCACCGTTTCTCCGTACACGGAGGACGCGCAGTCTGCGGATGCGACTGCGCAATGGGGCGATATGACGCAAGGTGTGGCTCAGACGAACTAGTCAATCTTGGCCAGGGTGTCCTTGATCAACGAACCTACCGACTGATAGTCATTTCTGAAGGTGTAATGCCGTGTTGTGTGTCGTAGTGCGGGCTTCACGGATAGAAGGTGAAGCTTCACATGATGTTAGTGATGTTAAAGCAAAGCAAGTTGATGGCACTGTTCTCGTGTAGCTCGATTCGCCTCTCAAAGCTAGCAAATTCGTTTGAAAAGTACATCTACCTACTATGAGTCAGGAATTCCAAAGCTTCCTCGGGCAAAGCACGCAGCACCGTCGTAGCAGAATTACTCTGTTTCAACTTCCTAGCATGCGGCTTTAGGGGCCCCCAACCGAAGGAATCAAAACCAAACTGATACAGGAAATGAAAATGAGTACTTTGATACTAACAGGAAGGACCTGGAATACGTAGGTGAAGGACTTCAGTAGTAGTAGACACCAGCTTTGACCATAGCGCTGGCGTAGCGTGTCTCCTCGCAGCTTTTAGTGGGCTTTCGCTTCGTGACTATCGTGGGCGGGTTCCAGCCGAGACTCATGGAGTCGGTCGTGGGTGCCAACGCTTTCTGACGTGGGTCTTTCTCCATGCGCTGGTGCTTCACGAGTTTCGCTCGAAAGTCGAGGTTGGACACGAATTCGCGCGTCAGCGCGCCGTCTTTCAGATACGTGTTGAGGGAGGCAGCGGACTCCATGGATTGGGAGTGGCGGCATATTTCATTCATTTGGGCAAGGAAAGCAGAGAGTCCGATGGTCTGCGATGGATCAGAACCGTTTTGCAGTCGAAAAGCTTGCTCCACGAGCGCCTGTGTACTGGCGGGGACATTGTCAACACCTTTGGGGCATTTGTATAGGTAGCGCAACATGGTTGGCAACTGCGCTATCGAGATTAAGGCAGTGTTGAGTTCTGCATTCGCGGCTTGGGCTTCTTCATCGCTCTCGGAATACAAAGAGAAGCCTGGTCTGTAGGTCTGCATAAAGGCGTTCTGGAAGTCGCGCGGCTGAAACGCGTGGATGGGTGTCTCCTTCACCGTGTCAAACGAGCTCTGCGAGCCTAGGAGGGTGAGACCGAAGAAGGCGGACATGGTTGAGTACCTTGTGCTGCGACGACTAGTTTGTTAACTGTCCTGTTCAGGGCTTCTTTGGAGATCCAAGACCAAATGCGGAGTGAAGAACTTGCGCCGCTGCATCGGAGCTCCAAATAGTGCTGGAAACCAAAGTGGAAATCAAGCTAAAAATGCTTTCGCTGGACGCCTTTGTGAAGCCTCTGGCAAGTGGTTGGTGGAGTTCACCGCGGAGAGAATCACGAAGTCCGCCGGTCGAAGCCCATCGCGTGGTTTTGATCATGATTGCGACCGACAAGTCTACAAGTTCTGCGTGACCGGTTTGAGTCATCCTGGTACCTATCGCGGAGTTCGGAACGATCGCAGTCTTGAACGATGTGAACCGAAGTAAATACCTAAGATGCTGGTTTGTTCGGTGGGCTACTGAAAACTAACAAAACTACGGCATTGATCCCCTCCTTTAGACGAGCTGCTCGCAGCAATGTAGTCATGTTGATTGAGGAACAGGACGCGTTTCGTAGCACGATTATCTTCAGGATGGACATGACTGTAATGCGCAGCAGCACAAAAGCTGGGCCAGGCAGCTTCTGTGTCCGCTGCAGCCCGCGTTCGAACAACAAAACGGTGAGAAACGCAGGTTAATCACGCGCGCCGAGGCAGCGCCGAGGCAGCGCCGCCCGGCACTGCCGGGATGAACATGCCCAGTCATTCTGGAATTTTCCCTCAGCAGCTTCATGGCCACCTTAATGCGACAGCAAGGGAGTCTGGCGCGAACGCTCTTGTCTACAGCATTTGCATTGGTGCTGCTGCACCTTGGATTCTCTACCGCCGCTTCAATTGGTACAGGCACAGCACCTGGGTTTGCTGCGGGGACCACAGGAGGCGGCAACGCCAAACCTGTCTACCCCACCACCATCAAGGAATTAGCGACGTTCCTCAGCGATAGCGAGCCTCGAGTCATCGTACTCAACCAGGAGTTCTCATTTGTTGGCACAGAAGGGTCTACCACCGAGAGTGGCTGTCGCCCAAGCAACAACCAGCAATGCCTCGCCAAGAACAACGGATTCAAAGGCCAGGATGCAATTCTCATGGACGGCGACACGAGCATGAAGCAGACCGGCGGCTGCGACAGCGACGGCATCTTCGTGGACGTGACGTACGATAACGCGGCGAAGACGCCGCTGACAGTCGCGAGCGATAAGACTCTGGTGGGCGAAGGCACCAAGGGCGTTCTCAACGGCAAGGGCCTCCTTATCTCCGGCAGCAACGTCATCGTGCAAAACATTCACATCACGAACTTGAACGCGAATCTCGTTTGGGGGGGAGATGGTATAACCATTCGGGGCGAGGGCGACGTGGCTCCCAAGGGTATTTGGATCGACCACGTGAAGGTCTCGAGCGTCGGGCGGCAGATGGTCGTCATTAACTTTTCAGGAGCCACGGGTGTCACGATCAGCAACTCGGACTTTGACGGCAACACGAAGTTTTCGGCTTCGTGCGACGGCCACCACTACTGGGGGTTCTTGATTCTGGGCAAGAAGACCGAGTTGAGTCTGCTGGGCAACTACATTCACCACACATCAGGCCGATCGCCTAAGATTGGAGGCCACGACGGCGAGATCTCTATCGTCCACGCGGCCAACAACTACTTCTCTGAAAACTCAGGCCACGCGTTTGATGTTGCGACCGGCGGGTATGTCCTAGCAGAGGGCAACTACTTTGCTTCGGTCAAATCGCCCAACATGGACGACCCAACGGGAAACTTCTTAGTCCCAACCTCAGCTGGAGATTGCAAGTCTGCTATAGGCCGTGACTGTGCGTTGAACGTCCTTAAAGACAGCGGAAAGCTTACAGGGTATTCACAAGACAAGGTAGGCGCACTGCTTACAGACGTAAAAAAACATATTAGCGCCTTTAAGGTTGCTGCTGCTGCTCAGCTTTTCGAAGCCAGTGGCAACTTTGGTGTCGGCGAACTGGGTGGGCGTGCTACACAACCGAGCACCTCAAGCGGTGCTACGTCTAGCACAGAAGCATCAGCTGCAGCACAGGAGACCGAAGTGCCGAGCTCTACACAAGCAACTCAACAACCGGAGATACAAACGGCGACAAGCTCGCCCGCTACAAAGGCTCCAACAAAAACAGATCTGCCCACAACGGAAGGATCAGCATCTACAGAAACGCCGGCTCCGTCTATTAATGACACGCCAGTTGATGTTACCCAAAGCTCAGCTCTTGACACCTCGACGACAAACCTTCCTTCGCCCACGAATGCAACACCAGCACCCAACACGGCAGCCACAGAAACCAAGTTCAATTCGACAGAGCAGTCTCAGCTACCATCGTCGACAAGTTCGTCAGGACAGGAAACCATTCCTGGGTTTGCTGCGGGGACCACAGGAGGCGGCAACGCCAAACCTGTCTACCCCACCACCATCAAGGAATTAGCGACGTTCCTCAGCGATAGCGAGCCTCGAGTCATCGTACTCAACCAGGAGTTCTCATTTGTTGGCACAGAAGGGTCTACCACCGAGAGTGGCTGTCGCCCAAGCAACAACCAGCAATGCCTCGCCAAGAACAACGGATTCAAAGGCCAGGATGCAATTCTCATGGACGGCGACACGAGCATGAAGCAGACCGGCGGCTGCGACAGCGACGGCATCTTCGTGGACGTGACGTACGATAACGCGGCGAAGACGCCGCTGACAGTCGCGAGCGATAAGACTCTGGTGGGCGAAGGCACCAAGGGCGTTCTCAACGGCAAGGGCCTCCTTATCTCCGGCAGCAACGTCATCGTGCAAAACATTCACATCACGAACTTGAACGCGAATCTCGTTTGGGGGGGAGATGGTATAACCATTCGGGGCGAGGGCGACGTGGCTCCCAAGGGTATTTGGATCGACCACGTGAAGGTCTCGAGCGTCGGGCGGCAGATGGTCGTCATTAACTTTTCAGGAGCCACGGGTGTCACGATCAGCAACTCGGACTTTGACGGCAACACGAAGTTTTCGGCTTCGTGCGACGGCCACCACTACTGGGGGTTCTTGATTCTGGGCAAGAAGACCGAGTTAAGTCTGCTGGGCAACTACATTCACCACACATCAGGCCGATCGCCTAAGATTGGAGGCCACGACGGCGAGATCTCTATCGTCCACGCGGCCAACAACTACTTCTCTGAAAACTCAGGCCACGCGTTTGATGTTGCGACCGGCGGGTATGTCCTAGCAGAGGGCAACTACTTTGCTTCGGTCAAATCGCCCAACATGGACGACCCCACCGGAAACTTTTTTGTGCCTACTCGAGAAAGTAACTGTAAGACTGCCATCGGTCGTGCCTGTAAGCTCAACGTACTCACGGAAAGCGGCAAACTGACGGGATACTCGGCGCGAGCCGCATTGGGGGAACTTGGCAAGTATTCGAAAGAGATCGGTAGCTACTCGGTCATTGAGGCTGTCCCGTTAAAGGAAGCAAGCAGCAATTTCGGCGTTGGAGAACTGAATAGCATCGTGGCTCCTTCGGGTGGTAAAACGGCAAGTAGCAAGGATGCCCCAGCAAAACCAACCGGCTCAACGAATGAAGACGCGACGCAAGGTACACCAGCGCAAGCGACGACTTCTTCGTCCCCTGTTACACAAGCACTCGTGGAAACCGAAGCACCGGCTAAGGAGGCCGAGGCATTTGCCACAGCCTTGTTTGCAGTCGATACAGAGTCTAACGATGTTACTCAAGGGGAAGCTCACTCGACTGAAGCGCGCTCGTCTGCCGCGTGCAAACTCCGTAAGAGGCACTGAACTTTGTTTTGATTTCGTTCCTGCGTATAAAGTAAAGTGTATGTCCACCAATAAAGGTCGCAAAAGAACTAAAGCCTCGATAAGCTTGCCTATCACGTCCAAGTTTGGCTCGATCAAGGGTAATCCTTTCTGATTGATGAAGCTTTGCTTTCGAGCCGCAGAACTCTAGATCGGGAAGCAGTGCATGCATTATCACTAACAAGTGCGACCGGCGGAAGGTGAAACCGGGTCCAAGCAAACAAACAGGTTTACAACAACTATCACAACAGGAAGAGAGATTGCTTGCTAAAACCGTTGGATGACCTGTGACCCCGTTAGCTGTACGCTACGTGAATCCTACAAGCGTATGCAGGATTAACGGCTTCGTTTGTTTGTTTGTTTGTTTGTTTGTTTGTTTGTTTGTTTGTTTGTTTGTTTGTTTGTTTGTTTTTGGGGGGGTGGGAGATCTGGCAGTCACCCTTCTCCTGTCATTCCAAAATGTCAGGAGAAGGAGACTCAAGCATAATATCTAGTCCTACTTGTGGCAATAAAATTTTACGGCCCTTTCAAGGTCACCAAAACATCCGTATCCAGACATTGCGCAACACGTGTGAGCAGCATCGAACGAAAGAAGTTCCGTTGACACACCTCTGTAGATCGTAGAGAAAAGAGATAAAGCCGAGAAGATCGGAAAAAGTAAGTTCCGGGATCAGTGGTCTATTAACAAGTAAACATGAACTTAGGTGCGCCGGCAACTGAGAGTTCCAGTCTGCTCGAGCCAGTGACACCCACGCTACTTCACATCAAATATGTTGTCTACCGCGGCAGTATCAGCCGGATTTACGACGAGGTGGATGCCTTCGGTAGCTAGCGATTCCACCACGCCTTCCGAGCGACTTAGATGGAAGGCAGCACGCCCACGCCGTAGTTTTTGTTGGTGGTGGTCAGCTTCTTGGGGGACGTCGGGTGGTAGTAGCTGGCTACCTTCTTCGTGTTGGTAAGCGCCGCTGACTCACGGTTGCCCGTCAGCTTGCCGCTTTTCACCAGCGTGTTCTCAACGCAGTTGCGGCCCAGCGTGGACTTGCACGCCGACTGCGTGGACGACGACGGCACGATGATGGCGCCGACAGTCTCGGCGTCGTGCTTGTTCGGGATGGCTGTGGACTCGAAGAAGTTGCCCTCCAGCAGCACGTTGCCGTTCTCGACGACGTCGTACGAGAAGCCTGAGTTGCTGTACCAGTAGTTGTTGGCGGCATGGATGACGGAGCTGCCGCCGACCTTGGGCGAGCGACCAGACGTGTTGTGCACGAAGTTGTTGATGAGGCTGACCTGCGTCTGCGTGCCCAGGAAGAGGAAAGTCCAGTAGTGGTTGCCGTCGCAGGTGGCTGAGTACTGAGTCGAGCCGTCGAACTCGCAGTTGCTGATCGTGAGGCTCTTCACGCTGGCGGTGTTGGTGGCGATCATCTGACGGCCGATGTTGGAGATCTTGACGTGGTCGAGCCACACGCGCTGCATGGCCGTCTTGCCGCCGTTCAGGCCTTGAATGTACACAGCGTCTCCGCCCCAAATCAAATGCGGATTGAGCTCTGTAATGTGGACGTTCTGGATGATGACATTGTCGCCCTGGATCCACAGGCCCTTGCCCTTGATCACACCGCTGGTGCCGAGACCGCGGAGGGTCTTGTTGCTTGTGACCACGAGCGGGTTTTTGGTAGCCGCGAGGTCGTACGAAACCTTGACCGAGGTGCCTTGGACGCAGCCACCCGTGTTGGCCATGCCTCCGCTCTGCAGGATGACGTCCTGGCCCTTGTGGCCGTTGTTCTTGGCGAGGCAGTCGCGGTTGCTCTTGGGACGGCAGCCGTTCTCGGTGACCTTGCCCTCCGTGCCGCGGAAGTCGAAGGTCGTCTTGAGGACGATGACGCGTGGCTGCGAGTCCTTGAGGTAGTTCTTGAGCTCGGCGAGCGAGGTGGGGTACACCGGGTTGGCGTTGCCACCGCCGGTGGTGCCTGCGGCGAGGCCCGGGGCGGTGCCCGTGGAGAGGGCCTGGGTGCCCTGCATGGCGAGTGCGCTGATGAAGACGATGGCGAGGCGAAGGATCTGCATGTTGTTCGTGTGCGGACTCTTCGGGACTTGTGTTGTGCGAGGCGAAATCGACAATGAGCAGTGTTGGGGTGCGGTCTCCGTGGGGTGAGGCGGCACGCTTGAGCTGGGGCAGTTGGGCTGCTCTAGAGCAAGTGTGAGTCAAGGGGAGGGCGTCTTGCTGTTAGTAAGTGTTTGGCGTTGCGCGGCGCGCTGATTGATAGAGGGCGCGCGAGTCACAACGCGGTGCGGCGAAATCGTTGAGCAGGGTGTGGTTGGTAAACGGACAGGTATCCGCGAGGAAGGCCAAGCGGTTGTGGGGAAGGGGTACGTCAGGCCTTGTAGAGCAGAGGCGCGGAGGCGGCTGCTGATGAATAAACGGTTGTGATTTAATTTTTACTTATTGAGTTGGTCAGCATTGGATTGTTGATTTATATTAGTCGATGCGACCGGCAAACTATTCATTGTTGCTTTTCATTTAATCTAGCACCGAGGGGTGTTTCGACCACTCGCGTACAGCTAGGAGTATGGTGAATGCTGAGCACGTTGTGAACTGAGCTTCGTGTAGATGATCGCGTACTAACTGCTGTCGAGTACCTGTACGTCCCGGCTCAATTGACACTTCAGCTGCTGCAGGAATGCAAGAACTCCGGACACAGTCATGTGGATATTGCTGCTGGGTAAGTTATCCGTGCAAAACGCTAGCGCTTAGCGTTGGGGTCAGCCTCGGCCGGATTTTCAGACATCGTGGGACAGCCGACGGCGCGAAATGTAGACCCGCGTGACCAAACAGTTTAGTAGTCGATCATCGACCCGATGTATCCTATGATTTTTGAGGCATATGCTGCCAGGACTAAAACGCGCATCGAGCTCACTAAATTCTCGGTCCCAGATGGTCTAGCACGCTCAGCGAACAGACTAGCCGAACGAATATGTGCTATCAGCGCTAATGTTGACAATACGTTGCGATGACAATGCTAGCGTGGATACTTTGTGCTGCTGCTTTCATCTGATCCGGAAACTATCCGCGATAAAGCCTAAACGACATGGGAGTGCGTGCAAATGTGTCATACAGCTTAAACATTAGTGCGGCATTCACAACCAACAACCAGGCAACACAACGGGGGCTAAACTTGAAGTGTCGACTCATTGTCTGAGTTCTGACTCAAACATACCTTGCCCCCGCAAGCAAAAGTGTCGATTTGCATCTGGAGGGCCCCTTTGCTAGAGGACTCATCAGGGAGAAACAGCGCCAAGCTTGGTCACTCTGTCCGTATCGAATGCTACATTCCACGACCCCGATAGAAAGTCTTTGCAACAAGGCTTGTTAGCGATTGGTGTTATTGAAGAACAACCAGCTAAAGTAGCAGCGGTGCGCCCCCGATCTGTTTCTTTCTGGTGCATGTGACAGCGGATCGCTAGCTCGTCTAGAGGTAGCGGTGTAGCCACGCGGCTGAGCCACAGTGGGTGAATATTTGCATGCACGAACATTGTTCATCCATCGGTTCTAGTACCCCTTTAGCAAGGCGGTAGCTCTCGCTTGAGTCAGGTACCAACAGGTCTGGACATTCCCAGTTCCTCGCAAACAGGAGGATGCTGGAGGGCACATCTTGAAGCAACCAACCGCGACGCACTCCGTTGCGAGTTCGATCCAAAGCACGTCAGGATTGTGTGAGGCGGTTAGAAACTAAATCTTGATGCTCGATCGTCAAGTCGTGAACGTCTCGAACTCCAGCTTCAAATCGGTCGAGATTGCCCGACTAGCGCAAAAGCGGTGTTGCAGATCTTTCGTGTGCACGCCAGCGTCTTCTGTTGTTAGAGAGTGCTGAGACTCAGCAAAACTTTGAAGCTGCAGCTACTCGACATACCAATACATTTCTTGATGCTGGCAGCAACTGCTTATCGTTTAGAGAATCCATAACGTTGCATCACCACAGCACACTTTCCTACCAAGTTACATTTGTCGTGCTGTCCAATCGCAAGGACTCACTTTGAGTTCACCGTCACGTTATCCCTAAATTCACATCGGGTGGCACGGATGCATCTCCATTCCCACTTGGCCTTCCTCGTGGATACCTGTCCGTTTACCAACCACACCCTGCTCAACGATTTCGCCGCACCGCGTTGTGACTCGCGCGCCCTCTATCAATCAGCGCGCCGCGCAACGCCAAACACTTACTAACAGCAAGACGCCCTCCCCTTGACTCACACTTGCTCTAGAGCAGCCCAACTGCCCCAGCTCAAGCGTGCCGCCTCACCCCACGGAGACCGCACCCCAACACTGCTCATTGTCGATTTCGCCTCGCACAACACAAGTCCCGAAGAGTCCGCACACGAACAACATGCAGATCCTTCGCCTCGCCATCGTCTTCATCAGCGCACTCGCCATGCAGGGCACCCAGGCCCTCTCCACGGGCACCGCCCCGGGCCTCGCCGCAGGCACCACCGGCGGTGGCAACGCCAACCCGGTGTACCCCACCTCGCTCGCCGAGCTCAAGAACTACCTCAAGGACTCGCAGCCACGCGTCATCGTCCTCAAGACGACCTTCGACTTCCGCGGCACGGAGGGCAAGGTCACCGAGAACGGCTGCCGTCCCAAGAGCAACCGCGACTGCCTCGCCAAGAACAACGGCCACAAGGGCCAGGACGTCATCCTGCAGAGCGGGGGCATGGCCAACACGGGTGGCTGCGTCCAAGGCACCTCGGTCAAGGTTTCGTACGACCTCGCGGCTACCAAAAACCCGCTCGTGGTCACAAGCAACAAGACCCTCCGCGGTCTCGGCACCAGCGGTGTGATCAAGGGCAAGGGCCTGTGGATCCAGGGCGACAATGTCATCATCCAGAACGTCCACATTACAGAGCTCAATCCGCATTTGATTTGGGGCGGAGACGCTGTGTACATTCAAGGCCTGAACGGCGGCAAGACGGCCATGCAGCGCGTGTGGCTCGACCACGTCAAGATCTCCAACATCGGCCGTCAGATGATCGCCACCAACACCGCCAGCGTGAAGAGCCTCACGATCAGCAACTGCGAGTTCGACGGCTCGACTCAGTACTCAGCCACCTGCGACGGCAACCACTACTGGACTTTCCTCTTCCTGGGCACGCAGACGCAGGTCAGCCTCATCAACAACTTCGTGCACAACACGTCTGGTCGCTCGCCCAAGGTCGGCGGCAGCTCCGTCATCCATGCCGCCAACAACTACTGGTACAGCAACTCAGGCTTCTCGTACGACGTCGTCGAGAACGGCAACGTGCTGCTGGAGGGCAACTTCTTCGAGTCCACAGCCATCCCGAACAAGCACGACGCCGAGACTGTCGGCGCCATCATCGTGCCGTCGTCGTCCACGCAGTCGGCGTGCAAGTCCACGCTGGGCCGCAACTGCGTTGAGAACACGCTGGTGAAAAGCGGCAAGCTGACGGGCAACCGTGAGTCAGCGGCGCTTACCAACACGAAGAAGGTAGCCAGCTACTACCACCCGACGTCCCCCAAGAAGCTGACCACCACCAACAAAAACTACGGCGTGGGCGTGCTGCCTTCCATCTAAGTCGCTCGGAAGGCGTGGTGGAATCGCTAGCTACCGAAGGCATCCACCTCGTCGTAAATCCGGCTGATACTGCCGCGGTAGACAACATATTTGATGTGAAGTAGCGTGGGTGTCACTGGCTCGAGCAGACTGGAACTCTCAGTTGCCGGCGCACCTAAGTTCATGTTTACTTGTTAATAGACCACTGATCCCGGAACTTACTTTTTCCGATCTTCTCGGCTTTATCTCTTTTCTCTACGATCTACAGAGGTGTGTACTTCTTTCGTTCGATGCTGCTCACACGTGTTGCGCAATGTCTGGATACGGATGTTTTGGTGACCTTGAAAGGGCCGTAAAATTTTATTGCCACAAGTAGGACTAGATATTATGCTTGAGTCTCCTTCTCCTGACATTTTGGAATGACAGGAGAAGGGTGACTGCCAGATCTCCCACCCCCCCAAAAACAAACAAACAAACAAACAAACAAACAAACAAACAAACAAACAAACAAACAAACAAACAAACGAAGCCGTTAATCCTGCATACGCTTGTAGGATTCACGTAGCGTACAGCTAACGGGGTCACAGGTCATCCAACGGTTTTAGCAAGCAATCTCTCTTCCTGTTGTGATAGTTGTTGTAAACCTGTTTGTTTGCTTGGACCCGGTTTCACCTTCCGCCGGTCGCACTTGTTAGTGATAATGCATGCACTGCTTCCCGATCTAGAGTTCTGCGGCTCGAAAGCAAAGCTTCATCAATCAGAAAGGATTACCCTTGATCGAGCCAAACTTGGACGTGATAGGCAAGCTTATCGAGGCTTTAGTTCTTTTGCGACCTTTATTGGTGGACATACACTTTACTTTATACGCAGGAACGAAATCAAAACAAAGTTCAGTGCCTCTTACGGAGTTTGCACGCGGCAGACGAGCGCGCTTCAGTCGAGTGAGCTTCCCCTTGAGTAACATCGTTAGACTCTGTATCGACTGCAAACAAGGCTGTGGCAAATGCCTCGGCCTCCTTAGCCGGTGCTTCGGTTTCCACGAGTGCTTGTGTAACAGGGGACGAAGAAGTCGTCGCTTGCGCTGGTGTACCTTGCGTCGCGTCTTCATTCGTTGAGCCGGTTGGTTTTGCTGGGGCATCCTTGCTACTTGCCGTTTTACCACCCGAAGGAGCCACGATGCTATTCAGTTCTCCAACGCCGAAATTGCTGCTTGCTTCCTTTAACGGGACAGCCTCAATGACCGAGTAGCTACCGATCTCTTTCGAATACTTGCCAAGTTCCCCCAATGCGGCTCGCGCCGAGTATCCCGTCAGTTTGCCGCTTTCCGTGAGTACGTTGAGCTTACAGGCACGACCGATGGCAGTCTTACAGTTACTTTCTCGAGTAGGCACAAAAAAGTTTCCGGTGGGGTCGTCCATGTTGGGCGATTTGACCGAAGCAAAGTAGTTGCCCTCTGCTAGGACGTACCCGCCGGTCGCACATCAAACGCGTGGTTTGAGTTTTCAAAGAAGTAGTTGTTGACCGCGTGGACGATAGAGATCTCGCCGTCGTGGCCTCCAATCTTAGGCGATCGGCCTGATGTGTGGTGAGTGTAGTTGCCCAGCAGACTCAACTCGGTCTTCTTGCCCAGAATCAAGAACCCCCAGTAGTGGTGGCCGTCGCACGAAGCCGAAAACCTTGTGTTGCCGTCAAAGTCCGAGTTGCTGATCGTGACACCCCGTGGCTCCTGAAAAGTTAATGACGACCACCAACGGTGAATACCCGACGCAGGCTGTGGAGGTGGTGACCACGACGTATCCCCAGGCCAAAACTACCAACCACCATGACAACGTGTATCAGTCGACGGGACTCAAGATGAACAACGTGGTGCAGACAGCAGAGGCAGTTGCGTCTCTAGCTGTGAAGATGGCCATTGGTAATAACATCAAGATGCTGATGGTGTTGACGGAGGGGGGCAAAACAGTTCGTCAGATGCTGAGAAGTCCGCTCGGTGTTGGAGCTGACAGCGACTACCCGTCGTCGCGGTTACTTGTGTGAAGATTCTGGCACAAATCAAGCGCTCATCTCAAAGTTTATCTTCCCCGCTTGCATTCTTTTCAAGAAACTACAGACTTGAAAACATTAAAGTGCTCGAATAAGGCTGTTGTACGATGAGCAAAACCTTGGCGGGATGACCAAATCCTTGACCTCCTAGCACAATTTTGCGAAATGAACGAATTTCGAGTCTCTCCGTGGTACAGAGAAACTAGCCTAGTGTGGCATTTGTTTTATGTTCTCGTTCTCTTTGGTCGTCGAACGATCGTCACTACCCGACCTCGACAGCGCGCACAACACGCTACCATGTCAGCAAGACTAGGCATATCGGCGTTGCATCACCAGCGACCATGAGAAGGCTGTTTTAGCGATACCCAGAACCATTGCATCGCATCGCCGCAGCTCTGCCGTAGAAACTAAAAAATATCCCGCTACAGCATTCCAAACAAGAACGCGATCGTTGCGTAGTAGCCCACGGTTCTGTCAGGCTGTCGTCAAAACGAGAATTCGTACTTGGTGAGGGCCAAAGGTTAGCTGGATTCAACCTCTGTTGCAACGATCCAGCCAACAGCAGTCGAAGACAACAGCGGGGCAAGGCTGGCCCCCAGCTGCTTCTATCGACGTATTAATCTGGGGCTATTGATGTGGCAATTCGTGAGCGTGTGCTAACGGAAACCTCGTTCTTCGCTGCAAATCCAAATACAATGCATCGACTACTGCATTTGCGTTTTATGGGGCGCTTATTATCGCGTTGTCGATTGAGATGGCCACGTAGTCTAGGCACCTGACAACGACCAGGTCGCAACTGTGTCGAGAACATGCTGGTGAAGAGCGGCGGGCTGGCTGGCAACCGCGAGTCAGCGGCGCTGACGAATTCGAAGAAGGTGGCTCCGTACTACCAGCCGAAAGCCGCGAAGAGGTTTACGACGACCACGCAAAACTTCGGCGTTGGCCCCATCTAAGTCGTTTAGAATACGGCACGCTGCTGATGAGAAGGTAGCGAGCACTTGTAGCTAGCGCACGGCAGCGCTAGCTGGTTTTGCGTACAAGTCGCCGATAGAATAGTATGCTGGTAGTCTATTGCTGCTCGCAATTCAGGGTTGCGTTTCAATATAGATGTCGGTCGAAGAAGACCTTAGCTGCATTTAACAACGTGAGTGCAAGGATTCAATGCAGATGGATTTTATACGTGCAGGTAACTTTTTTCTTGCTTCTTCTGTGCTGTCTCCGTCCCTGTGCATGCGTGCCAAGGCACAGCAGACAGAGTTGGTTGGCAAGCTTATCCTAACTTTTTTAATGCCAGAAGGATTGCCGTCAGATACCCCACAACGAGTTCGTACCTGTCAAACCCAATAGCTTAATCAATCGCCGGCGAGAGTACCAACCTGCGCGGCTGTAAGGACGGAAGCAAGTACTTTGGTCCCCTATTGCCATCTCTACAGCCAACGAGCCGCGCAGAAATCTCAGATTCATTGAACGGTGAATAGATGTCTTAACGGGGCAATCTCTTTTCGTTGTAATTCTGTTGGCTTTGGGAGCTACTTTCTTCATTGCGTCAAGACTATCGGCGCAATCTACAGGAAGACTCAGACACCCAGCTTGTGCTTCAACGTTCGGTGCACCACACATATTTGGTGTGGCGCACTTAAACCTATGTGTGCATGGTGTGCCTCGCCACCCGCGCTACGTGCGACGCGAACATCGTGCGGCTCCCATCGACGCTCCGACCCCGACACCAGACAACCGACATGAGCTGGCGCGCGCAGATCTCCCGCAGCATCCAGGAGCTGCGCTTCGTGGCCTGCGACACCTCGCAGAGCAGCGCGGGCCTGCGGTGCGTCTCTGCCTCTCCCCGCTGGTCGTCGCGCCCCCGCGCGGCGCCGCGCGCTCGCCTGAGTCGCTGACGTTCCGGTGGTTTTCTCTCTCTGTGCAGCGCCTTCTTCCACAAGAACTACGACGAGCTCAAGATGCTGAACCCGCGCACGCCCTTCGTGTACCGCGAGGCGGAGGAAATGGAACCGTTCGTGTACGCGCGCTTCGACTGGGGCGTGGAGAAGAAGGTGCCGGTGCCCGGCAAGAGCGACAAGGAGGTGCTGGCGGTGCTCAAGGGCCTCGTGGACCACGGGCTGTCGCTGCCCAAGTCGCCCGAGAGCGACGTGTACCTGGCCGCCCCCATTATCGACGCCGCCAAGGGCGAGGCGGCCTACGAGCCCATCAACCTCTCGTGGGACGGCAAGACGGTGCGCCGCAACCCGGACTTCGACATTCCGCTGGAGCAGGCGCTCAAGCCCTAAGTTGCAGGACCGAGCATGGGGGAGCAGCGCGGCGCCGCTGTAGCCGGGATTTGCAGCTGCAGAGACGCAGGAATGTCGCCAACCTCAATGTGCACAATGAAAACAACAGGATGAAACAGTATCTAGCTCAAGAGTTGACTACGACGCTTGCATGTTTTCAGATGGATACCGTGTTTCAGTAAGCACACCAAACCTGTCTACGATGCGCCAGAACAATCAGCATGGCCCCGGGCCGCTCAGTTCAGCTTAGCTCAGCACCATACCGAGCAGGCAATCTGTCCACTTTGCTGGACAAACTACGACGGAGGAGCAGAACCCACAACAGCCGGGCCTGGAGCAGTGTGCAGATGCTGCTCAATCAGTTGCGCCTCCAGTTGAGGAGGCAGTTCTTCGCCCTCGTCGATCTGCAGCTCCGGAGTCCCGCGGTCGCCGCGAATCGCACGCATCACGCGCTCTTGCTCGTCGTTGTGGTGCTCGAGGTCGTCCAGGTGAAGACTGTACGTCTCAATCAGCCCCTGTCGAATTCGGAAAGGCAGGTAGCTCGCGATGGGCTCCGTCAGCAGCATCGCATCCAGCTCAAGAGGCACACTCTCCTGTTGGCATCGTAGACGACAGGCAAATCGCATGCAAGCAGGTTAGCAAGGATCCTGCCACCAGAAGAGCTTCAATACGGGCCACGTACCAGGAAGGAGGCAATTGCAGTCAGCCAGATGGCCAGCCCCCACGCCGCATGGGAAATCGTTCCGAAGACGCTTGCCCAGGACAGCTCCATGACGTGGCGGAAGCGGAAAATGTAATAAATATACTTTGCCGTGCCCACGCCAATGTATCCGAAGCCCAGGAGCAATAGGCCTGCACACAGCAACAAGATCAAGAAACTGGTCAGCACCTTCCTCGGCGTGCACACACCAATGACGCAGACTCACCTGCGCCACTCAACTGAGCTCCGCGGTGGTGCTCCTGCGCGTACATTGCAACTCCGACGGCCGACGACAGCACGCCGTTTCTCGCCCAGTTCAAGTACGAATTCTCATTGCTGAAGCGCAGGACCTGTGGCCAGCAACAGCGCGGGCAACACACGCGCGTCAATACAATGCGGCAGATCGGCCGCTCGGCCCCCAGTCAGCGCGTCCGTGCGTCTCACCAGCGAGTTCCGCAGTCGGTGGTTGGCATCGGCCTCGGCGGCCGCCACCGCCTCCTTCGCCTCCGCCTCCGCCGCCTTCTTGGCCGCCTTCACCGCTGCAGCAGCGACACACCCAACGTCCGTGAGCTCCAGCCGGCGCTCCCTCGCAGCGCCGCCACCCACCGTTGCTCTGCTTGAGCTTCAGCAGCCGGTCCACCTGGTACCTGCCCAGCAGCACGTAGGCGCCCGGCCTGGCCACGCGGCTGCGCTTGCTCTTGAACGCCGCCGCCGCCGTCGCGGGCTGCGCGTGCGGCGGCGCGACGCTGCGAACCGCGGGCGCCGACGGCGGCAGCCCCGCCTTGGAGCGCAGCGCCATTGCCCCGCGAGGCGCCGCGGCGGCGGGGGCCCACGCGGCGCGCAGCCCCCGCGCGGCGACGCGGCTCCAGCCCATCATACTCGATGTGCCGCTGCGAGTTCGACGGTGCTCTTATTGCGTCGCACTTAGTCGCGTCGGTACCATGTACCGCTCGACGGGTACCGGTTCGGTACACCGGGCAAAGTTCAAAAGTTTGAGTCGCGAGCATGGCGCGGCCCGAGTGCGGCACGTCCGAGTTCCTGCTGCGCGAGCTGCTGGCGGCGCTGGGCGCGGCGCCGCCCGCCGATGCAGCCGCCGACAGCTTCGGCGAGAGTCTGAGCGAGGACAGCGAGTCGCAGCAGCCGCCGCGCGCCGCCGGCCGCTCGCGCGTGATGCTCGTGCGCCGCACCAACAGCTCGCGCCAGACCGCGACGCTCGTGGACCGCAGCCACGGCGTGGAGGCCTACGTGCCCCGGCGCGTGGCCGCCGCGCTGCAGCAGCAAAGCGGCTTCCAGACGCTCGGCCGTCTGCGCGGCAGCGTCGTGCGCGTCACCGAGTACCACTTCGCCACGCTGCGGCGCTGTCTGGCGGCGGACGCTCGCAGCCGCGACGCGTCAGTGTCGGCGCCTGACGTGGGCGACGTGGACCGCGTCTACCTGTGCGTGGACGCGCTCGCCGTCGTGGACGAGAACGAGCTGGCGGTGCACTCGCTGCCCGCCGTGACCAGTCACCCGCTGGTGGCCGATCTACTGCGCGGCATGGACGACGCCGAACTGGAGAAGCAGCTCATGATCAACCAGGGGCTGCCGCCTATCAGCACGGAGAGCGACAGGTTCGACGACGAGCGGCCGCTGCTGGAGGAGGACTGCGTGATCCCGGAGGACCAGGAGCAGGAGCTGGAGGAACAGGACGGCTGGGGCCCAACCACGGCCAAGGAGAGACAGCCGACGGACTCGGAGCTGATCGAGGAAAACGGACCAGTGCCAATGACCGAGTCGGAGGTGGTGCTGGTTCCAGTGTCGCAGGACAGATCCAAGTCCACGCAGGACTCGCTCTCGCTGTCGGGCAATCCGTCGGTAGGCTGGAGTGATGAAGCGAGCGTCAGGTCTTCAATGGAAAGCCAGAAGTACGCCTTCCAGCAGGAGAACATCCGAGAGACGTTCGTGGCGGGGAGTGATCTGGAGAGCGATACCGAGGATGAAGATCAAGAGACGAAGACATCGACGCCTAACACGTCGAAATCTCAAGTGAAGGCACGCCACAAAAACAGGGAACGCCCAGCAGACCGCTCAAGTCCAGCGCCGGCTACGCCAAAAGGATCTCAAAGCTCGTGCATGGTTGTTGATCTTACTGGAGATACGCCTAAAAAGGCTTCGCCGTCGCCCACACAAAGGAAGGAGCAGGACAAGGAGCTAGTACCTAAAGCTGAAGACAATGGTTTGCACGAAGCAGGAGATAACACGTCAGCGGCAGAAGCTCATGAGCTCCAGCATTCACCGCCGCCAACTCAGGGGTCGCCCGAGACGGAAACACCAGCAAAGGGATGGGGTGTGCTTCCGAGGATTCGTCAGTTTTTCCTCGGCACCCCCACTGAAGATCACCACGAGCATTCAGATGCAGAGGAAGGTGCATTTGCCGAAAACGAAGAAGGTGCTACGCAGGTTCTTGATCAATCACAGGAGGAAGAAAAGCATGAAAGCAGGAGACATGAAGGCAAGGATGACAAGCATGCTGAACCAGAGGAGTTCTTATCATCTCAAGCGACTGTGATGCTCCACTATGCTGTCGACAATGAGGAAGATGCCAACGCATTTGAATATGAAGGCATCCTCTCAGATGATATGACATCCCCTCGGTCGGTGGCGCACAAACACGATAACAGTCCAGGTAACAAGTTCCATTCACCAGCAGCCGAGGAAACAGGCACAACAGACGATATGACTCTAACAGAACGAGGAGTGGAAGAAGACTTGACTTTAACTGAGGAAGTGCCTGAAGTCGCAGTCACCCCGCAGAGAAGGCCGGTGGAGAAAGATGACGACAATGCAGCGTTCAAAACTCCGTCTCCATCTGCACAAGCAGTGACACCGGGCACGGAAAAGAGGGCTGATGCAGCGCGTCGAGCACGCTCAGTAGTTCGGTCTGAAGAAGTAGCTCGCGACGACAGCCGCCCTGCTTCCCCACCAGTGTCTAAGGATCCCGTCTTCTCGACCGATCCGTCAGCCCAGTTATCGCCAAATAAGACTCCGTCCAAGCTAGTCATCTCGGTCGGACGTGCAGGCGACAGATCGACCCAAGGACGACGCACTGGATTCTCCACAGCAGGGGCCAAGCGACGTCACCAAGAGTCTCCGACACAAACACCTGCTGTACAGCAGCACACCGAGAGTGTACCGCAGCTCCAAGAGCGACCCGATGAACAACCACCTCAACTGCAAAAGCGTCGCCGGGGTGAACCTCTTTCGGTGCTAACCCCTTTCGAAGGTGGATCTCAGTCCCCTCAATTTGAGCAGCCTGTCACACCATTTCTATCCCGACGACGACTTCAATCGGATCACGGAAACATTGTTGCCGACAGTTATTCACTTGATGCAGTATCCCGATCACTCGGCACTAGTGTCCGAGATCAAGTCAATAACGAAGCGAACCAAGCGCAGTCGACTCGGCAACCACGCCGTGCCTGGAAGCGGTACGAAAATCTCTTCCCACCACTGAACATGACCCGCCTGAAACAGATTATGACTGAGTCAAAGAACAAGCGACAACCAAGGAGTGACATCTAACGTTTTGAATGTGATCATCTTTATTCGAGCAACTGGAGTTGACCTTGACGACACACGTGTACAATCTGTTAAAAATACCTTAATGGCCTCAAGCACCATGATTCATTATTGGTTCTGCCATCGCTAGCTTTTTCACCAAGCCTGGATATGCAAGCTCCTTCGTGTGAAAAGCTTGAAATGTTTCTTGTCTGGCACGCTGAAAGTTGGCGTAGACTTCATCGTCGATGCAGACAAATGCAACATTGACACTCCAATGAGGTCGCAGTCGAACGAGGTCACGCACCACGCTCAGCGCGGTGTCTGCTGCTTGGGGCACTGGAAAACGCAGCAGCCCCGTTGATATGGAGGCGACAGCAGCACACTTCACATCATTGCTGTCGGCCGCAAGCAGTGCATTCACATACGTCTTATACAAGAGTCTCGCTGCGTCCGCACGTCCCCCGACAGGTCCGACACAGTGTACCATTAGTCGGGCCCCAGAGCTGCACCCCACGGTACACAACACGCTTCCAGCCTTTGCAGTGTTGCGCATGGCCAGATTTGTCACTGCGCGATCGAGATCGGGGCCTGCTCGCTCGTGGACGCGACCAGCAACTCCCCTACCCGGGTTCCGATACGAAGACGATGTTGGAAACACAAGACAATCCACTTGTTGATCGCCCACGGTGGTGATGGTTCCCAGGTCGCCTTTTACCACGTGAATGCAGCGAGAAAAACACTCGAGCTGCTTGCGGAGACTCAAATAATCAACTAATGCGTCGCAGCTACCATCCAGGGTGACGCTGCGGCATACGTTGGAGGCAGCTAGGTCTACATGACAGTGTGCCTGCAGCACATGTTGCCACCTGTTCACGTCCTGAAGGACAGCACTAGTGCTGTTAACCTCGGCCATCGCCTCGCAGAGCGCGACCAAACCGTCAGCGTCCAGGTACAGCACAAAGTCGTGCAACAGTTCTTTGCGCATTAGCAGCGTCCCAGTCAAGCGAAGTTTTGGGGGTTCTGCGTCAGGCGCGGAGCAAAGACGCCCGGTCTTGGCCGATCGACGTCGTCCAGACCATATCCCGCGAGCTCCTCGGCGCTTACGCTTGGTACCTCCCATGGTCGTTGGGTTTGATTTGTGTTGATTGTGGTGCCGTTGACGGACTAACTGTCGGATCGGTCTCTGTCACTCTACCCGACATGGATACACAAAGACTTCAACTCAAACTGTGTGCAAGCTAAAGACTCCGATAATTCGATGTTGAGTCATTCGCGAGTAGTAACTTGGAGACTTGAGCAGTGGTGCGCTTTACGGCCCAACATTACCAAAAAAGACAAGGCGTCGTCGTGTTTGGTGACAATATGTGTGAATGCGAATGCGTAGGAAGAACGAGTTTGGGTGCTCACATTTTCAATCCGCAAGATAACTACGGCGAAATCGATATTAATGCAGTTATTGAGTAGTTCATGTGTGTCTGGTACTGTTTACCCACGAGCAATGACCACTTTAAAATGTTTCCCAGTTACTGGTGGACGCCGTGTTTGAGAAGCCCAACAGATCTGCTTCGCCACCAGCACTGCTGCTGCTGCTTGCCTTCTTCGGGGAGCTCGACAATCCGAATGGATCGAGATCGTCGTCCTCCTCCGCTTTCTCCGCGTCCTTCTTCTTGGTGTTGAGCTTGATCCGGATTGTCTGGCCCTCCTTGAGGGAGTAGTCGACGGGTGGGGTGGCTGTGGTGGTCTGCAACTGAGTCTTCTCTCGCTTCAGCTCCCTGCAAAAGCAAGCGATTAGAAATGGTATGGTTCACCTAGACTGCAGCCACTCACTTGTTGAAGTCGTCAATAGCGACATTGAAGTCGAAGGCATCGCTGCGGTTGTTGAAAGCAATGCCAATAAATGCGTGGCGGCCTGAAAAGCACCTCCCAGCGTTAGGCGCTGGTGCAAAGACAACAAAGAAGGCTTTGCCACAGCTTACCAGATGCACTGTCGACGGCGCGGAGAACGAAGTATCGACTGCTGTCAACCACTTTGGTGCAGCAAACCGAGTTAGAATGGAGCAAGCGAAAAAAGCAGCATATCTGGTGATAATCTACCTTTTTGGATAGCAGGAGGTCCACCAGCCTTGATCGGGCACGCAGCAAACAAGGCGCCGGTGTTGGGGTCCTTCAGCTCAATGACGGCATCCTCGCCAACAGAGGAGACCTGCAGGCGGCCAGTCCATGCCGGTGTGCTAGGCCACGAGTCCGCCCTGATGTCCGCAAAAGCAATGAGTTGATGCAATGCGTCGGCATATCCCGACTAGCGATTGCTGTACCTGTGGCCGGCTGCCGACGTCTGCGGGGGGATCTGGAAGACGAAGACCTGGTTGATCGTCGCCAGGACGCGCTGCACTTCTGTCTCCACGGACAGCAGATCGGTCAGCATTTGGTCTCCACGTCCTTCGCAGCATGCTCACACGCACCGACTTCAGCCATGATGGCGTTGTCTTCAAGCTCTGCAACGGAAGCGATGTCGCGGCGGCGAGTGTTCGAGTGCAGCGCTGCGAACTCGTTTCGGCAGGATCAGGCCGCGAGGTCCGTTACACGTCCCTTGACGCTAATTGCAGCGCCAGCTTCCCGTTCTGAGCAAGCAGCAACACCATCATGCACTCCCAGCAGCAATTTCCTCCCCCTCGTCCACCCCGAAAGTCAAAGGTCGAGGACACCAGTCCTTTGCCATTTTGCCATCAATTGTCGGTCATGTTGACCACTTGTCCAAAGCACGTTGAAGTTGAATGTGACGCGAAGGTTGCTTCAACTTGCCGGTCGCCCATCCGACGGGACGCCACAACTCAGTCCCCATGGCGCCGCTGCTGCTCGCGCTGCTCGCGCTCGCCGGCCTGTGCCAGGCCTCGCTGCCGCCCCACGCCCAGCAGGGCCGTCTGGCGCAGCTGCTGCGCGCCGAGGAGCAGCTGCTGTTCCGCGCGCCGGCGCAGCAGCTCTGGTTCCGCCAGCGCACCGACCACTTCGGCGCCGGCAACGGCAGCTTCCAGCAGCGCTACTACCAGGTGGACACGTTCTGGCGGGCGCCGGCCGGGCCCGTGATCCTCTACATCGGCGGCGAGGGCGCGCTGGAGCAGGCACCCGCCGGCTTCGTGCACGTCATCGCGCAGAAGCTCGGCGCCAAGGTGCGGCGAGAGAGGAGGCCGCTGCTGCTGTCGGCGCTAATTAGTATACTTTTCTTGTCTTGTTATCTGCTGGTAGATCTTGGCGCTGGAGCACAGGTTCTACGGGAAGAGTGTGCCCGGGGGAGACTTGTCCACCGCCAACTACCGCTATCTGACGGTGCAGCAGGCGCTGGCCGACCTCAAGTACTTCAAGGAGAGCTACCAAAAGCAGCTGGGGCAGGAGGACGCAAACCAGTGGATCGCCATTGGAGGGTCGTACCCGGGAGCCCTCTCGGCGTGGTTCCGGATCGCCTATCCAGACACGACAGTCGCGGCGCTGTCGTCGTCCGGGGTCGTGCAGCCGGTGTACAAGTTCCACCAGTTTGACGAGCAGGTCGCGCTGGCGGCGGGCCCGTCCTGTGCCGATGTACTGCGACTGACCACTGCAGCATTTGAGAACGAAATCGCGAGCGGTAGTGCGACGAAGGTGAAGGGGCTGTTTGGCGCGCAAGATCTTGCGGACCCAGACTTCTTCTACATGATCGCAGACGCTGCCGCGATGGCGGTGCAGTACGGCCACAAGGATATTGTGTGTGAGAGCATGGTGGACGCCTTCGAGCGCAACAACTCGCTGGTTAAATCCTTCGCGAACTTCACTATCGATATGTATGGATCTTCCTTCGGCAGTGAGTGCTTCTACGACACCAAGTGCTTAGCGCACGATCAAGCGCGGTGGGGGGACGGCCGCTCGTGGCGCTGGCAGAAGTGCTCTCAGCTCGCGTACTTCCAGGTCGCCCCCAAAGAGAAAAGTCTGCGCGCTGCAATGGTGGACCTGGATTACCACCTGAAGCAGTGTCAAAGCGTGTTTGGTGATGTTGTGCACCCATCTGAGGGTGTGGAGGAGATCACCAAGCTGTATGGTGGAGACCACCCGGCAGGTCACAAGATCTTTTTCTCTAATGGTGGCGATGACCCGTGGCAACGTGCGTCTGTGCTGGACTCGCTGTCAGACGATGAGATTGCCAATTTAGCTAAGTGCGAGTTGTGTGGCCACTGTGGCGACCTCCGCGCCAATCCGAATGTGCCCGAGCCGCTGAAGAAGCAGCGAGAGCAGATCCTCGAGTATCTAACGAAGTGGCTTGGCGCATCAGATGAAATCAAGGCGGAAGAAAACGTTGTACATGACTCAGTTGCTCTCCCTCACAATCTAGATGAAGACAATGGGGAACAAGAGTTGGCAGGACTACAACTGGCAGGACTGCACAGGTCGTCCCCACTGGTTTTGATTCCCATTGTTGTCGCGTTCCTTGCGTTGGTGGGGGTACTGCACGCTGATGTTGTTCGCGATGCGCCTGGGCGGATGGAGATGATACGATACCAGCTTGCGCATACGCACGAGTTTTGAGCTTTCGGGGATGAATCGAAGCTGCCCCGTATGAAAGCGAGGTGGGAGCTGGCCGAGTATAGGTTGAAGCCCGAAGTAGGCTGCTGCGCTATCTAGCGCACAGGACTGCGGAGTTCAAACACTCCTAGGATACAGGACTGTATCGTGACAAGTAGCTACAGTAGATCTTTACCCTGAACAGCTTCGTAAACGAACATGCATATCCATTCCTTTGTCTATAGCATACGCATCAATATTTGAGGGGCCTCGCTCACCAACTTCGTGGTCAGCGGTCGAGACGGAATCAAGCAGACTGCGTCTGCCCCTTAGTTTTTGTCGGTGCGGGGAGCGTAGACTGGCCCATGGTCTCCTTCGTTGAGATGTAGGCATACGTAACGCCACCAATAGATACAACAACGATGCCGATGGCCTTTTGCACTGTGATCACATCGTGGTTGATGAGGATGGACATGACGATCACGACGACCTGCTTCATGTTGCCGCATACGCACAGCGTCACGGGGGATGTAACCTTGTTCGCCATGAAGCTTGTGATGTTCAGCATGAAGCTGATGATGCCTGTGAGGATGAACCAAAAGCTGGCTGACGGTACAACCTCCCAGTTGTTCATGATCGTCTCCACCTCGCCGGTCAAAAACATCGTGACGAGACACCAGCACGCCGACAGCGGAGCCTGGTGCAGGATCAAATCCACAGGGTGCAACTTTAAGTCGCCGCTCAGGAACTACAGCAACGCACAGAGAAACACAAAGCGCCAGTTAGTACATCGCCTCGACAAATTCCAGAGCGCGTCAACTTCCTCCGTACCTTGTTGGACAGCACCGCCTTCAAGCCAGCGAAAATGATGGCTACGACCGTGATGATGAAGCCGAGCACTGTGCACGAGTTGTCGCCTGTGCAGGCCAGGTAGACGCCAAACGCCACGGGAATGAGCGAGAGTTTCCGCTTGAGCGAGTAGCTCTTGCCGAGAATGAGCATGCTGAGCACGACGACAACCGCCGGCACGAGCGCACGCATGACCTGGTTAAACGAGATGGACACGAGTCCGAGGCTCCAGTTGCCCGTGATGATGTTGCTGACGAAGATGAGCGAGAAGTAGACCATGAGCTGCTTCTGGCCGGGCTTGAGCGGCTTGCGCTCGATGCCCCTGTACACGTGGATGTAGAGGAAGGCGCCCAGCGTGTTGCACGTCATGTGCACGAAGGTGAGCGTGACGGGCAGCCGCAGCGCGCCCAGCGCCTTCTTGTTCCAGAAGGTGACGCCGATGTTCTGCGTGAACCACATGCTGAGCCAGAAGACGACGACGGACGGCGCCACGTAGGACGTCTTGGCCGGGGCGGCGGCCTTCTCTTTCTTCTTAAGCTCCTGGTCGTCGGCCGTCTCCAGGTCCAGCTTGGCCTTGGCGCTCTTGTTGTTGTCGACCGGCTCGTCCAGCAGCTGCGACGTCTCCGTGCTGGCGTCCTCGTCGTCCTCGGGCCGCACGTCCACGGCCACGTGGCCGCCCTTGGCCTGCAGCAGGCCGGCGCCGCCCGACTGGGTGCGCGGCCGCGCGCTGAGCGTCTCCAGAGCCATCGGTCTTGCGTGCTGCGCGGGGAAAGCTGCTCTGCGGAGCTGCCCGGCGCCGGCGGAAGTGCGATGGGGACGAGGCGGCTGGCGCGACCGGACGACGAGGGATAGTGCGGGAGTGAAAAGGGACAAGACTTTCTGTGCTAAAACACAAGAGGGCGAAAACAGAGGCTGACTGCCCACTGTGCAGATTCTGCGCGTTCGAGTGTTCTGCCACGTGTGTTTCTGGCCATTTGACTAAGGGATGCCGTCAACGGAGCTGCTGCTGGGGCCGATGCGATTGTGCGCCCCTGGTAACGACGCCGAGCTGCCACGGAGACTTCCTCGCTGAAATGGGACGCCGCCATCGAAACGGAAGCGACCGGAGGCGGGCGATGAATTTTCGGCGACAGGGTGGCGGGACCAGCAGGTTCATACCACGGGAGCTGCTGCACCCGGTTTGCTCAACTCGCCTCGGGCTGCATCACGCTCACGTGGATACTGGTCGTGGCCCGCAGCCTCCTGACCGCGAGCTCCACCATGCGCTGCAGCCCCGCACCTGCGCGCATTGGCCATGTCGGAACTGAGGCACGAGAACCGACAAGTGAAGCTATCGGCGCGAGCGTACCCGTGGTTGTGACGCCCGACGCCGTCTGGAAGCCCGAGAACAAGTCGCAGAGCGGCCCGAGCGCCACGAGCTGGACGCCCGCTCCATCTTGTTTCTCCTGCTCCATCTCACGAGTCAATGAACCTCCTGGACGTTTCAACCGCTGTCTACTCGACGCGCACCTGATGCACGCGCTCCAGCTCACACAGCAGCTCGTAGACGCTCCGGCACGGGCGGAAACGCACTCGGTGGAGACACTCGGCCGCCGCGTCCGTCGGCATCGCCGCGCCAGGATTCGACACGGCCGCCGCCAGCCGCTTGGTCACGAGCTTCGGGTCGCGGGCCAGGAACAGCACTTGCTTTCCCTCCTTGACCACCATCAGCGCCGCCATCACGCATTGCTAGCAGCGATAGACGCATTACAATTTGCCAAGACGTCCTCCTTCAGAGTTCAGCCGCACCTCAACACTGCAGGTCTCCGCTTCCTGCAGCGCGTTCGCCAGCTCCGAGCTGTCGCAGCACATTGCGAAGCACATCAGCCCTCTCTTCCGCTTCCTAGCAGCAGCGAAGGCTCAACCAACACATTGTCACAACCTCGTGCCGCTCGGCCGAGCCGCCAGCGTCGACATGGCCACCAACGGGGCGCTGCAACGCGCCGCCGCCTGTCGCCGCTGACTCCGCAGCTCCGGCGCATTGATACTCGAGGCGAAAAGCTGCTCGGCCGTCGCGTGCGCGGGCGCGTCGCCCAGCTCCTCGGCGCGCAGCACCTTCCTGAGCAGCGGCATCGTGTCGGAATGATTGCTCCTCGAGGAGGTTACAATACTGTCGCGATTCCCATTTTCGAGGGAGTGGACCATATCAATACTCATCGGGTATTCGGTATGCAAGGTGCATTTACAACAGAAAGTATATTTCATTAATTTGATGCTTATCCGATATTACAATCCCATCGAATTAAGCAGGTACAGAAGTTTGAAGCACGACGGTAGCGACCTCGAAGCTCGAAACGGAACCTTCAGGACCGATTCTCCTGCGGCTCGGCGATGTCTTCGACGCCGCCGCTGCGCTCGCAGGGGCCTCTGGGCGCGTCGCCGCGCTCGTCCACCGCTTCTGCCGGTCGCGAGGACGTTCAAGACGACGTGGACGGCCTTTTTGCGGCCTCTGGAGCTGCCGGGGCCGCCGCGAACGCCGCCGCCGAGCAGTTTCGCCCACCCATGTCGTTTTTGCGCCGCGTGACGTCGGCGCCGACGGCCAATCGCAGCCGCGAGAGCGAGCACGACAAGCGCAAGGAGCTGGAGCGTAAGGAGCTGCTGGAGATGATCCTCGAGTCCATCGCCAACGTGCCCAAGGCGGTGGAGCGCATCCACACCAACGAGAAACTCCGCCAGGCGCTGCACCAGGAGATGGGCGAGGAGAACTCGCTGCTGCACAGGTTCTTCGATGCCAGGCTGCAGTTGCAACACCAGGAGGGACTCACGCTGTGTGACAGTCTGTCCGAGGACAATTTGCGCCACTGGGACCTCAGTCGCCGCGCGCTCAGCGAAGACGAGGACGACGGAGACGACAGTCCGCTGCCTGCACGTCCGGCGACGTCGCTCGGAATCTACGACAACTATAAGCACAGTCAGGAGGACGAGGACGAGAGCGAGGAGAGCAGCAGTGACTACGGAGCCGAGTACGAGAACGACCTGGCGGAAGCAGTGAACCAGCTGTGCATGACGGATGAGAAGCTCACAGCAATGGACAATATGATCTCGGATCCGATTGGGATTGTGCATGCGAGTTTCGGAGACGTGAGCTCTGCAAGGATCTCGAGCTCCCCGCAGTCGTCGTTCGGATTGGGAGCGTCACCTGGCACCACGTCGATGGACGGTGAGCCAGTGTCGGCACTTTGGCCAAGACAGCCAAACCAGTTTGCGTTCACACAGGAGGAAGATAACAATGTTCGAGCGGAAGATGAGGTGTACAGTGAAATGGTGAGCTCGGTTTGCGAGGACGATTCATTCCAGGATGATGCCGATGGTGACGAAGAGGATACCGCTGGAGATGATCAGGCTAACAGAACCGAAGAGAAGCTGTTTGAAATGGACGACGACGACGACAATAGCGGCGATGATCAGGGTGGAGAAAATGAGGTCGAGCAAGGTGATGCATTAGAGAACGGCGTGACGCACTTTGATACGGAAGATGGGGAAGAAGACGAATTGGGAAACGGTGTGACGCACTTTAATCATGAAGGCACGCTGTCAAGTGCGTTTACAGTTGGTTCTCCGGTGCAAGGGCAGGTGACAACATTCCAGCATGATCTGGACGGTAAATCCAAGCAGAAGGCCGATACTGTTCACACCGTTGACATCAAAGAGGGCGACGATACTGAAGACAACGATAACGGGAGTGATGTTTCCGAAGGTAGTCATGAGGATGACGATGGCGAGCCGAAGGACTATGAAGTGTTCCAGCTTCGTATTATTCGAGAGAAGAATCGTACCGGATTCGAGCCAAATCGAGACTGGCGTCCTCGTCCTGGGACGATGATCGGTGATCGCTACAAAGTGCGTAACGCAGTTTAGTTGCGTGTGATTCGCACGGTGATATTGATGTCTAACATAACTTTGTGCAGGTGGAAATGGCTATTGGAGAAGCAGTGTTCAGCCGAACGTACAAGTGTATCGATACCACGACTGAGCAGTCGGTATGTCTGAAAATCATCAAGAACAACAAAGAGTATTTCGACCAGGGTGTTGACGAGATCCGCGTGCTCGAGTACATTGATCGAAACTGCAAGGTGGACGAGAGGCACCTGGTGCGGCTTCTGGACTCGTTCTACTTTCGTGAGCATTTGATTATCGTCACTGAGGTGAGGTTGTGTAAGTCTAGCTATCGTTTCTTCAGGGTCTAACGCTTGCATATTTGCCAATTCACAGCTTCTGCGAGACAACTTGTACGAGTTCTCTCGTTTGCTTCTGCAGCGCGGTGTGATGAACTACTTCAGCATTCCGCGTCTGAAAAAGATCACTATCGAAGTGCTTGAGGCGCTGGACACACTGCACTCGCTGGGGCTTGTGCACTGCGACCTCAAGCCTGAGAACATCCTGATCCAAAACTTCAGCGCGTGCACCATCAAGGTGATCGACTTTGGGTCAGCATGCTTCACAACAGACGATCTGACGTCTTATGTTCAATCACGTTCGTATCGGGCACCAGAGGTTCGTTGCGGAACTTGGGCATGCATAATTTCCTGTACTAACCAGCTGGCAATTGATAGGTGATCCTGGGTCTCCTGTATGACACGAAGATTGACCTGTGGTCGCTTGGCTGCGTCATTGCCGAGATGTTCACGGGCGAGGTCCTTTTCCGCAACGATTCGGAGCAGACTCTGCTGGCACGGATCATGGCGACCATAGGTGCGTTCATAGCTTTCTGGACTTGTTGCAATTCACCGCACAGTGGCTGACACCTCCAACTCTATGTGTACATCATTGCAGGGCCCATTCCTGCCTCTCTGCTGGTTGAGCGCGAAGAGGTACAACACCAGTTGATCGACACCGGTCTCTTCACCGTTGACCACTTGGGCAATGGCGTGCTGGCTGCGAGGCTGCAATTGCCCCCTCTGGAGCAAGCCGTGCACACCAAAGACCCGGAATTTCTGGACTTCTTGCGCGCCCTGCTGCAGATGGACCCGGCGCTCCGACTGTCGGCTCGCGAGGCATTGACACACCCCTGGCTTCAACATGGCGTGTTCGCCGAGAACCGCATGTGACCGCCGCACTTAGTCGAGTAGACGCGCCACCCCACCGCCACACCGCCACGTTATCCGGCCATTATCCGGACCAATTCAAAAGGCGTCGTCGGCTTATTCCGCCAGAAGCGCGCGCGAGCGATGACTCCTGTGGGCGACGGCGTCTCGGCGGTGGGTCCATGTGTGCGAGCGGCTGCGTGTTGCATAGGCGTCCGGCCCTAGAATCCATAGAGATCGTCGCTGGGGCGCGTCCCCGCGGCGCGTTTTGTCCGCGACTGAGTGTGCCGCTTGTGCTTGTGGTGGCTGCCGGCAGAGCCAGGAGATGCAGAACCAAGTGGAGGCGCTGCGGCTGGACGCAGACCCGTCGTCGCCGGAGCGAAGCAAGAACCGCCGGCTCAGCAACAGCACCGCGTCGTCCTCACCCGGCAGCGACGCGGACAACCAGCAGCCGGAGAGACGCGTCACGAGCGACGGTGTCGGCTTCTACACGAGCGACAAGTGGGCCAAGTTCTACCCGAACCGGGAGGTGGCGGTCGTCACCAGTATCGGACAGCCGCCGATCCCACCGGAAGGTGAGGAGACGAGCGCTGGAAGAGGCGGCGAAGAAGGTCTCACGGTTGCTGCGTTGTAGGGTACGTTCCGCTGCGTCATGGACATCGCCGTGACCAACAGGGTCTGCAGACCTCGCAGTGTATTGAGCAAGATGTGCCGAGCGGGTAGGTTTTGCTGCAACTGTACGTGTCGTCTGAGACCAGGAGGATTCATTGTTTCTTCTTGTTGCAGCTTCTCGGTGGACACGTTGCTGTGGAATGAGAAGCTTCTTGAGCAGCGCATCATGCAGCTGACTGCGTGGACACGGCGGTCTCCAATGCCACGGCGCCAGAAGCTGGACCGCATCAACCGCATGGTCAACCAATGTAACAATACAAATACCACGAGCTGCTGATTATGCGTGTACTTGACGTGAAGTACTTGCTGGTTGCTTGCAGTGCTTCGTGTATTGCTGCAATAATCTTATTACCTTAATAGGTTGGTGTGGTGCCTATGTTCTTTTGCAAACGATAGCTCGAAGTGCGTAACTAGCTACAACCGCCTGACATTAGATTTGATTGTCGACATCCGCATCTTCGTCAGAAGAAAACAGGTAGTATTTCTGTCGGTGTCGGTTGCACCACTATTCGAACCGTCCTCCAGTGCACGGTGGAGTAGCCATGAGTGCGTTGCTGCTTCGGTGGCTGAATGAGGAGCTCAAATTGCATCAGAAAGTGGAGGTGCTGGAAAGAGATGCTAGCAACGGGTATATCCTCGCCGAGGTGCTGCATTTGCAAGGTTTGGAACCCCAGCTCGAGACCTATGAAAAGTCTTTCAGCACGGCAGCCAAGATTCACAACATGGAGCTGCTGGGTCAGAAGTTTGAAGCGCTGGGAATTCCTTTCCCTGTGAACACTCGTCGGTCAATCATGATGGAGGATCGTTCAGCCGTGCTTCAGTTTCTGCTGCAGCTTAAGGAATTCATAAGGAGGCGACCAAAGGGAAGACCAGACAGCGCCAGAGTCAAAGTGATTGCACCCGAGTTACCTGCCGAAGCACCAGCTCCAGTGAAGTCTGATCTTCCTCTACGTGATGTTGAGGAGCGCTTCATAGTTTCAACGACGAAGAGATTTCATCCGAAAGAGGTTCGCTTCCACAAGGGCGTCGACATGGCTGTGCATTTGAGGAAGTTTGAACAAGCACAGTGGCAGGCAGAAAATGAGCTCGACGACGTGAGTATGATAACAAATTTTGAATAGTTGATGCTGTTGAAGATTGTAACTTGGCAAGCGGTATTTGTGACCTCCTAGTTCTACCAACAAGCCAAAGTTGACAAGAATGCGAACTCTGCGGCAGGATATGCTGCTGCACGTGCTCATTTACAAGATAAAGTGAAGTTCATGCGGGATTGGGACCGTGAGCATCACGAAAAGTGGAAACACACTCAGGTAAGGAAGCCTCAGCGTTGATGCTAGAAGTGTGTATCTGTGACATTGCTTTTTCTGTACTAGCACCTCTATTTAGCTGCCGAGCGTGATGATTTACGCCTCGAGTTGACACTAGAAGCACGACGACAGATCCGCGCTGAGACCAAACTTGCTGAAAGCCAACAAGATGCCGCAGTTGGAGTCGTGGAGTTCGAAAGAAATATGAACAGGCTCGGGCTTGCGTCTGGTGGTGCAGAGCCATCTTTGCGAGCAGTCCCTGCCAATGATGCCGGCGCGCTCACGCATTTTCGCGGTCTCGAGAAACGAGTGGAGGATCTTGGGTTCCGGCCGTCTAACAACGTGAAAATGATGAGAGAGCTTCGCAAAAGACGCAAGGCACAACTAGCCGCGGAAAAAGACCGTCGCATGAGGAGACAAAAAGCTCTTGCAGAACAGAAGAAGGTATGTAATGGCTCACCATTATTTCCCTAGGAAATGGTTTCTGATTCTTATGCTTGCATGGTGGCTACCCTGCTGTAGTCAATTGGAGCACATGAAACAGTCCGACTACAAGACGATGCCCCCAATAACATCCAGTCTGAAATCCAGCAGCCAATGACAGAGTCAATAGCGGAGAGTGAGCTGGTTGTTGATCCTCGTGAAAAGTATCTTGAAGACAAGCGAGCAGAGCTGGAGGAGAATTACGCCCGATTAAAAGAGTTTGGAAGTGTGAGGCGTGAAGAGGACATGAAAGTGCTAGAAGAACTTCGTGCAGCAACGCGGAAGAAGGAGCAACTCCACAAATGGGATATATGCTCGGACGCAGTTGACGCCTTGGTCTCGTTAGCAACAGCAATTGTCTCGTCCAGGTGGGGTTTTTGCTACCGCATGTAGTGTGTGATTAGCTCGACTAATATGTGTGTGATGCTGTAGTGACAGAGATACATTAGACATAGACTCCCTGAAGAAGCAGGTTTTTCTTCAAATTGCTCCATCACTGCCTACGCTTTGGGATCAGGGTGGTCAAGAACAGCGTTTTGAGCTGGATGCATCGATTCGTAATTTTCTTTCCAACGCCGACGTGTGGGCTACACTTCCTCTCCAAACGAGGCCCACCACGTATGATGTTAAAGCCGACATCCAAGCATTGGCTGAAAGCTGGGAGCATCCAGCTGAAGCACTAGACACGTCCTGGAACCACCCACCCTCTTTCATTTTTATGAGCTCATTCACTGAGGATGAAAGTGGCGTCGAGCTTGCTCGCCGTGTCGCCACAGAGCATCACCTGGCATTTCTCCAACTTGATCAACTCGTGGACGAGTGTGTAAAGATGAGCTACGATCCTCAAAAGCTAGGAGACCAAATATCAACACTCAGTGACCGCGAGGTATGATTATAATTTGCAATATTGCTGTTGAGTGCTAACGAATGGATGCTGATTTGATCGTAGCGGGAACTCGGCGCTTTTGGTTTGAAGATTTCCGCCCTCCGACAAAAGAATACACCAATCCCTGATACCATGGCTGCAGATATCGTCGGGAAAGCAATCGCTTTATGTCGACGAGAGGCTTCGGTTGCTCCACTTAATGATGGATCAGAGTTACCATTTAGTGCGCCAACGGGTTGTATGCTGCACAATTTCCCAAGGTAGGCTAAGCTTCCCACAACTGAACTTTTCAGGGCTACAGAGACTAAAGAATTGCTCATATTTTCATCGCTGTCGTAGAACACTGGACGAAGCGAGGCTCCTGGAAAAGATTATTTTGTCAGACCTTGCAACCGAGGAGGGCAACCTAAGCAATGCCACAAACCAGGAAGGAGTCTCAGGCTTGCCCGAGGAAGCAGCGACTCCTGCAGTCGTTTCTGCTTGGAATTGCGTGGTGTCGATTTCTCCTGATCTATCTCCATCAACAGGACCAGCGGACGGCGATAAAACTTTTCAAGGTTCCGACTCGACGTCAGGTTTGGTAAGGCCTTCGTCTTCAAAGATGGTACCAGCTGAAAGTCAGAGGAAAATTGCAGTGGACGAGGAACTGAAAGCTCGCAATGAAGAGCTGCGGGCAAACCTCGACGCTTCGTGGAGTCAAACAACCCGCCATATCCGTATTAAACGAGAGGGGCTGCACCGCGATGTTGTCACAGAAGCCATTCATTTGTGTGTCGACATATACACACAACCTTCGTACAAAACAATCCCAGCGATGATCGAGTGTGCAGCTGATGCTTTTCCTGACCAATTGACTGAGGCTCGAAACAAGCGGCGCGAGTCGATGAGTCTTCTTGACCGGGTGTTGTGGATGAGAGCCTCGAAAAATATTGATCTTGAAGAAGATGCCTTCACTAAGCTAAGGCGTATTCTGCAGAAGGTAAGTCTGCTATTGTGCACACTCGTGGCTAAGTGCTTATCGGTTGTCACCTTCATGTGTCTGTAGTTGGACGAGAGCCTGTACCAGAAACTTCGCGAGCCCATGGCAAGAATTCGATCAGTAGTTCAGGCCATCTCAGCACTCGCTGTCACTGCCGAGCAAGATTTGGAAAACGAGCTTCTGGATGGTGCAGACTCGTTCCAAGTTTATTTGGACCAGGCAGCGACAAAGCTGAAAGCTACGAACGGCTCGTCGAACAGCGATTTACACGAGGTAGGACTCTTGGCAAAGCTCATGTCTGCATAATTTAACACGCTTTAACTTCACGTATGCAGCGCGTAATAACGGAACTGGAAGTGCTTTTGGGTGACATGGCAGACTTCAACCGCGTGGCAGGAAACGACTTCGTGGACGCTGTAGCTCAAGACCCGTTTCCGGAAGTAATAAGTGTCGTGGATATTGTGTACCAGTGTCTTCCTACGATCTGCTTTTTCCTCAAGGACTACATCATGCAAAAACTGGAGGTGATTCGGTCACAGCTGTACGATAGCATACCTTTCCTCAGTGAAAGTTTGCAAAACTCCGGGCGGAAGGTGATTCTGTCAAAACTGCTAGCGCAAGAAGTCATGGGGATTGCCTCAGAACTCGGAGGTGACAAAGCAGGAGGAGGAGATCAGGCACAGCTTGCTGGGCATGAGGTGCTAAATATCCTCGGCCAAGTGGCGTCTGAATATTCATTCCACTTGGTCGATGAGCCCCCTGCCCCGCAGTATACGCTGAGCGAGACAAATGTGACAACGAAGGAGATTTCACGGTTGCTCCAGCAAATAGCGTTGTTGTGCAGATTCGCTGATCGCTTAAGGCAAACGGCCGGGCAGCTTTACGCGAGCGATCTACGACGACTGCAGCAAGCCGTGCAAGATGATATTCACAAGAAGGATTCATCGATAGCAGCAGTGGTGGCAGATATAAGGACGCACAATAGCGCCGTCTGGCCAATTCGGGACCTGAAGCTTGATTCCGTGTCAGCCATTTCAACACGCCTACCACGCGTGCAAAAGGAGAATTTTCTTAGTGTCTCGCAGCTTAGTGCTCTGGTACAAGCGTGTGAAAACTGGGAGCTGTCTGACCCGATCGCAGCAGGGGCATTCGGAGGCACGGCAATCGCAAGTGACGTTTTCGTAGCATTGGTTCTTGAGACCGCGGCAAAAGAATGTTTTCCAGCTCGCTGGAGAGATGCAAGCTCCGTTGCAGCAGTCACACTGCAGCAGTGCTCTAACCGAGGAGCGGTATCGTGGCGAAACTTTGTGTGGTCGATAGTGTGCATACAATTCGCAGGCCTGCCTTCCCTAGAAGACATTTTGGCGTACGAGGAGCGAGCAGTCTCATTACCTGCGGTTAAGCGTCAGCGTAGAGTCGATGATGACCCCGCAATAGCTCACCAGAATATGTTCCTGTCAAGTGCAGACTTCTGGCACCTTCCGCTGTGGTTTGAGGAACGAAGCAGAGCTCTGGGTAGTCACCAAGCTGAAAGTCTCAAGCGTTTGGTGTTCCAACTCTTTGCGACTCCCCGAAACTGCAATCATGCCACGACACCCGATCAAGTAGGTCTGTTGCCGATGCTATTGTACTGGTGCGTGCATCCGTCCTGCTCCTTCAACGTGCGTCGAGAGCTTGAGGAGTTCGCGCCTCGCTACCCGCGAGGGCTGTTTCGCGTGTTCCGCCTGCTGCAGCAGCACTCGATCTCAGCTCCTCGACCCCTTTCAACTCTGTTTGCAGTGTGCGGCATGTCTGCGCCTGACAACCAGCCGCCGCTCGCCGACCAACTGACCTCCTTCCCCGCGTTCTACCAGGACCTCCCCGCCGACCTGCAGCGCTTCTTCCTGCTGCAGAACCCGCTCGAGGCTCTCGCGCAGGTGTAAACCCCACCGAAGCAAGTGCAAAGTGCCGGTATAATAAAATATTAGTGCTGGGCGCCGCTCTGCTCTAGTCGCTTCTCGTCACGCGCTGCTGGTCCGTGGCGTCGTCCTCGTCCGCCTCCTCCGTCCGCTTGGCGCCGCGCCGCCGCCGCTTGCGCAGCACGTCCGCGTACAGCGAGTGCGCGAACAGCCCCGAGAGCAGTCCCAGCACGCAGGCCGAGCGCAAGCTGCCGGCGTAGCGCACGGCCAGCAGCGCCGCCACGGCGCCGCCCGAGAACTTGACGCTTTCCTCCAGACTGGGCGCGCGCGCCAGCACGCGGCTGGAGGCCGAGGCCGCGGCTGACGACAGACTCGCGCCCAGCGCCAGCTGGCGGCCCGTCGCCGCCGCCGCCTTGGGCTGCTGCGCCGCGTCCTGCTGCTCCATGCTCGATGGCCGTTATGAGCTCCTAGACCAGCGGCAGTTGAGGCTCATTTTCGTCTCTCGGGAAGATATGTGATGTTCTGGGTAATAGGTTAGTGAAGGTTTTATTGAGGTTGAGTTGGAAATGGTGACAGTAGTTGATGAAGGATATTCACAAGTAGGATGTTATGGATTGAGAGTGGCTACTGTACACATGGATGCCGTGCCCATACGTTCTTCAAGTCGAAGGGATCAGCGATTCTCTTGACAGGCAAAGGATGGCGGAAGCGGAGACGGCCAAGTGCCCGCACTACGGGCGGCGCTGCCACGTGCTGGCCGAGTGCTGCCAGCGCTGGGTGGGCTGCAGACTGTGCCACGACGCGCAGTGGGGCGAGGAGCACCAGATCGACCGCTTCGCCATCAAGCGCATGCGCTGCGACTTGTGCCAGACCGAGCAGCCCGTGCGTTGTCGTCGCTGGCGTGTTGTGCGGGGTGTGTGCTGACGGCTGCTGCAGTGCGCGCAGGAGTGCGGCAACTGCCACGAGAACATGGCCAAGTACTTCTGCGCCGTGTGCAACCTGTTCGACGACGCGGGGCCCGAGAAGAAGGTCTTCCACTGCGACCAGTGCGGCATCTGCCGGTGCGTCGCACGGGTGACTGGGAGGAGGAGGTGCGGTGCAGCTCTGACGGAGGTTTGTGACAGAGTTGGAGGGCGCGAGAACTACTACCATTGCGTCAAGTGCTGCGGGTGCTACCCGCACTCGCTCGAGGCCAAGCACAAGTGTCTGGAAGGCTCCATGCATCGCGAATGTCCAATTTGTCTGGATGTGGGTGGCTGCAGTTTGCGTGTTGGTGGTACTTTTGTTCCTGATGTGTTTGTTGGTGGGTTGCTGCTGTAGGTGACGTTCGACTCACTCGAGAGCGTGAACGTGCTGCCGTGCGGCCATGTCATGCACTCGAGCTGCTTCAAAGCTTACGTCAAGCACCAGTACGAGCAGCTAGAATGTGCCATTGCTGTGGTTTACCGGGACTTATGGCTTGTGATGAAATGCTTGTGCTGCAGCAATATAATATGTCCGACGTGCCGTACATTGATGTTCTCCGAGGACGAAATCAACGGTGATGGCGACGAGAGCGGCGAAGAAGGCACCGGAGGAGAAGAAGACGGCGAAGGAGACAGTGAGGGTGATGATGACGACGACGACGATGATAGTTCCAGCAGCAGCAGCGAAGACGAAGATGGTGACGACGAAGGCGTTATTGTCCAAGTGGTAGAAGGCGAAGACTCCGATGACGACAGCGATTTCGAAATGGACGCCGCGCATGATGCCGAGCGCAACGTTTGGCCGGCTGCGCACCGACAGTAGATTAGCTAGCTAATAGGTAAGTGAGTCACGAAACGGAGAGACGCAGTATCTGGTGCGGCTTCATGGCTTTAGATTTTGAGGTAGGAAGCACAGGCTCGGCAACGGCTCAGGAGCGTCACGACACTGGATGGGATACTATCTACGACTACGACGACTACAATACATGGACGTCCTGGGCTGTGCAGCCTTGCTTCCTCCCGCTATAGGTTTATAATGGCCGCTTGATCTCTTGCTGCTGGTTTCAGGCGTTCCGATAGCGACCTCGGTAGACGCGTGCCGACTGACTGTAGAGCGACGCCGACCTGCAGTCCAGCGAGCAGAAGCCCGCGTAGCGACTGGTGCCGGCCACGAAGCTGCGCGTGCACACGCCGCACTGCTCCCAGTTGGCGCTGCCTTCGCTCACGGCCTTCCGTCGGCCCTCGAGCTCCTCGCGGCTGACAGCCGTGGCGGCGAACGAGCTGCAGAGCTCCGAGCGGTTGGTGGAGCGCTTGCTGGCGCCAGCGAGCGCCACGGGCTGCAGCTGCTCGGCCTCTTCCTGCTTCTTGTCGCGCCCGCCGAGCTTGCGCAGCAGCTTCCGCGTCGAGTCGCGCAGTCCCATGGGCAGGCTGGAGGAGGTGGTGCGCTGGGGGGTTCGAATTCCGGAGTGCGCTTGCAGTTGCTGCCGTCGGCGGAGGAGAGTCGGGCCGGCCGTGTCCTGCGGCGTGGCTCTGCCTTTGCGGGCGTCGGGCTCTGATGGGGAGGAGCGGCGAGGGCCGGTCGCGGGCGAAAGTCGCACTTGAGGCTGTCCATATGGGCGAGGTCTGTTGCGATCAGTCAAGGCGGGGCTTTCGATATTGGAAGCGAGTTGAGCTCAAGACGGCTTCTGCTCGCCAGCTGCCGGCTGCTGGCCCACTCGCGGCGAGCAGAGCTGCATGTAGCTAGTTGCACGCAGGGCAATTTGAGTCAAAGGCGTTGAGTCGGCGCGCATTGCGACCACTGCGATGGTGGTGCGAGGCGGAGCGAGTCAGCGCTGATACCTGGACGGCTGGCGGGCGCCGTGTTCGTCATAAGAAGCGCAGCGCGTTGAGCGGAGATCCTCGCCACACACTAGGCCACACGGTCCGTCTTGGCTGCAAACTCGAGACGCACGTAACGGGGGAATCGTTCTCTCCGACATACGTCTACATCGATAGCTGCACCGCAATCGAGCCCGAAGCACCGAGGTGCACGAAGCAAAGGAGGGCTGCAAAGGCAAGGCAGTTGGACCCGCGATCAAGCACCGCGGTGAGTCAGGAATCGTCCCTCACACTGAGGAACCGCCAGCATTTCGTCAATCACAAGTTCTTCTGGCATCGCTTCTTCGGAGAATACCAAAGCGAGCGACTGAAAGATGTGGAGTGCAGTGGATTTCCCAAAGAAAAGGGAAGGATCGACAAACCGTTATCCATCGTGGACTAGAAGAGCTTCGGTACCTTAGGCACGACCCGTACCAACATTAACTGCAGGCATCGTAGACATCTCAAGTTGTGTCGTACGGTATTGACGACATGCTCGACGTGTGCAATTCTGTGTTCAAAGCACCGAATTACAATCACATGGGTCCATACTCCCAAGAGCTTTATCGTCTCAAGAGTACATAGCAGTTCTCGGCACCACGAGAACAAGCAGCACTGCAACAGCAACGCACTGCATCGGAAGATGCCGTTGATGCTACGATGCGGACTCGTACGTAATCGACCTTCGTCTACACTGCAACCTTGCAGTCACCATAAGAAATGGCTAGATCTGCTGCATCCGTCAAGGTCGCAACGATCTACATGCAGGTCGCGGAGAGTGTTGGTCCCGCACTGCTCCGCTCATCCAATCTGCGCGAACGACGCCGCGCCGTCGCAAAAAGGCAACTTCCGAGTGTAGCCATGTGCGGGTTGCATTCGCAAACCAGGAGATCTTTCGGGGTACGAGCCGGGCCTGTTTGGTGTGCGCGTGATGTGGCGCATGAGCGCTCCCCTGCGCTCCGCCAGCCATAGACGTCATCGGTCCCTCATACCGCAACCGTCCCCGCAGTGCGCAGACCCCCGACAGGATGGCGCACGACTCGGCCGCGTCGCGCTCGCTGCCCGAGCGCATCTCGTTCCCCGACGAGGAGGTGAAGATCCTGGAGCTCTGGGAGCGGCTGGACGCCTTCCACAAGTCGCTGGAGCTGTCCAAGGACCGCACGCCCTTCACCTTCTACGACGGCCCGCCCTTCGCCACGGGGCTGCCGCACCACGGCCACATCCTGGCCGGCACCATCAAGGACACGGTCACGCGCTACGCGCACCAGACGGGCCACTACGTGGAGCGCCGCTTCGGCTGGGACTGCCACGGACTGCCCGTGGAGAACGAGATCAACAAGAAGCTGGGCGTGACCACCAAGGAGCAGGTGCTCGAGATGGGCATCGACAAGTACAATGCCGAGTGCCGCGGCATCGTGCAGCGCTACACGAGCGAGTGGGAGCGCGTGGTCAAGCGCATCGGCCGCTGGATCGACTGCCAGAACGACTACAAGACCATGGAGCCGTGGTACATGGAGTCGGTCTGGAACGTCTTCCGCACCATCTTCGACAAGGACCTGGTCTACCGCGGCTACAAGATCCTGCCCTACTCCACGGCCTGCACCACGTCGCTCTCCAACTTCGAGGCCAACCTGGACTACCGCGACACGCCCGACCCGTCGGTGGTCGTCAACTTTCCGCTCGCGGACGAACCGGACGTCGCCTTCCTGGCGTGGACCACCACGCCTTGGACGCTGCCGTCCAACCTGGCGCTGTGCGTCAACGAGTCTTTCGATTACGTCAAGATTAAGGACCTCAAGACCGAGAAGGTCTACATCCTCGGCGAGGCGCGTCTGTGCCAGGTCTACCCCAAGATGTCCAAGAAGGGCTACAAGGGCGGCGAGTTCGAGATCCTCGAGAAGTTCAAGGGATCCACGCTGGTCGGCAAGAAGTACGTACCGCTGTTCGACTGCTTCAAGGACTGGCCGAACGCCTTCCGCGTGCTGTCGGACAACTACGTGTCCGACTCGGGCGGTACCGGTATTGTGCACCAGGCTCCTACGTTCGGTGAGGACGATTACCGCGTCTGCGTCCGCGAAGGTGTGGCGGACAAGTTCACGCTGCCGGACCCGCTTGACGACAACGGTGTCTTCACGGACGCTGTGCCGCTCGTCAAGGGCCTGCACGTGAAGAAGGCCGACGATGTTATTTGCCAGGACCTGAAGAACCGTGGCCGCCTTGTATCCAAGGGAACGGAGGTGCATAGCTACCCGTTCTGCTACCGTTCGGGCACGCCGCTGATCTACCGCGCTATCCCTGGTTGGTTCGTGAACGTGGAGCGTATCCGCGACCGCATCGTGGCTAACAACAAGCTCACGTACTGGGTGCCGAGCTTCGTGCAGGAAAAGCGTTTCCACAACTGGCTGGTAGATGGCAAGGACTGGAACATTTCGCGTGGTCGCTTCTGGGGTACGCCGCTGCCGCTGTGGGTGAGCGACGACTACGAGGAGGTTGTGTGCGTCGGCTCGATTGCCGAGCTGGAGGAACTGACTGGCGAGAAGGTGACGGACTTGCACCGCGAGTTCATTGACCACCTGACGATTCCGTCGAAGCAGGGCAAGGGCGTGCTTCGCCGTGTGCCCGAGGTGTTTGACTGCTGGTTCGAGAGTGGATCCATGCCGTACGCCCAGCAGCACTACCCGTTCGAGAACAAGGAGAAGTTCGAGGCCAACTTCCCGGCTGACTTCGTCGCTGAGGGCCTTGACCAGACCCGTGGCTGGTTCTACACGCTTATGGTGCTGTCGACGGCGCTGTTCGACAAGCCGGCCTTTAAGAACCTGATTGTGAACGGCCTTGTGTTGGCCGAGGACGGTCGCAAGATGAGTAAGAGTCTGAAGAACTTCGCGGACCCCGAGGAAATTCTGCAGAAGTACGGTGCTGACGCTCTTCGTCTGTACCTGATCAACTCGCCCGTGGTGCGCGCTGAGCCTCTTAAGTTCCAGGCTCCGGGTGTGCTTGGTGTCATCCGTGAGATCTTCCTGCCGTGGTTCAACTCGGCTCGCTTCTTCGCCCAGCAGGCCACTCGTCTGCAGCTCGAGACTGGTGTTGCCTTCGTGCCCAACCGCGAGGCGGCCCTGGCCTCGACGAACGTGATGGACTCTTGGATCATCGCCGCGCTGCACAACCTCATCAAGTTTGTGCACGAGGAGATGAAGGCCTACCGTCTGTACACGGTGGTGCCGCGTCTGGTGAGCTTCATTGGCCAGTTGACGAACTGGTACGTGCGTCTTAACCGTCCGCGCCTTAAAGGCAGCGCCGGTAGCGCTGAGGCCGCCGTGGCCCTCTCGGCGCTGTACGAGGTGGAGTACAACCTCGCCAAGCTTATGGCCCCCTTCACGCCGTTCTTCACGGAGTACATGTACCAGTTCCTGCGTCAGTTCCACCCGAACGTTGTGAACTGTGCTGGCAAGGACCTGGCCGAGGACGCCGATGGCGTGTCCCCCAGTGTTCACTTCCTCATGCTGCCGGACTTTGATGCCAGCCGCGTGGACGAGGAGGTTGAGGTGCTCATGAAGAACCTCCAAAGTGTGGTCGAGATGGGCCGTGTTGTGCGTGAGCGCCGCACGATCTCGCTGAAGAACCCGGTTAAGAAGGTCATCGTGGTGTCGAACGACCAGACGGCGCTGGATGGCCTGCGTCGCCTGGAGACGTACCTGCACGACGAGCTCAACATGCGCGACCTGGAGTTCTCGACGGACGAGAAGGAGTGGTGTGTGCTGAAGGCCGAGGCAAACAGCCGCGCTCTTGGCCGTCGCCTCGGCAAGGCTCTATCGGGCGTGAAGAAGCAGATCGCTCAGATGACGCACGACAATGTTGCTGCGTACGTTTCTAGCGGCAGTGTGACGATCGATGGCCACGAGCTGACCGGCGACGACCTGCTGGTGAAGCGTGAGTTCAAGGGCGACTCCAAGATCTTCGAGGCTGATGTGTCGCCCGAGGGCAACCTTATGGTGATCATTGACACGCGTGAGGACGAGGAGCTCAAGATGCAGGGTTGCGCGCGTGAGGTGATCACCCGCGTGCAGAAGCTGCGTAAGAAGGCTGGCCTGGTGGTGCAGGACAAGATCCACGTGTACTTCGAGGAGAAGGGCGGCGAAAAGGGCCCGATCTCCACGGCCATCCAGTCGTTCGTGCCCATCATCACTTCCACTCTGGGCACGGTGCCGGCCCCGCTGTCGCTGCAGCCTGCGCACAGCGTGCCGATCGTGTCGGAGGAGGCGCAGTTCGCGGACTCCAGTGTGAAGCTCGTGGTGGCGCGCCCCGCCGTGCTCTTTGCGTCAGCGGACGTGCTGGCCAAGCACGAGGCGACTGTGCCCGTGGAGCAGTTCACGGCGTACGTTGCTTCGATGAAGTACGAGGACGTGAAGGCCGCTCTTGAGTCGGCTGATGCGTCGGTCACCGTGCGCAACGCTTCCGCGCAGGTGACTCTCAAGGCCAACGTGGAGGTGTTTCTTGACGCGAAGTCGTTTGCAAAGGCGGCCGGCAAGCCGGAGCTGGCTTGGCTAACCAAGGAGGCGTAAGCACCCCAAGGTAGCTCTCGGACCATGACTGAGACCTATTAGCACCTAGATAATGCGTGTAAGACAACACTTTAAGCAACAGCAGCGCGTTTCGCGATGGCACCTTGCCGTTGATGTCTGTATCAGTGAAACTGCACTTGTTGACGACTTGTCGAATCAGTGATATGTGCTCGTGCGTGTCGTTCTGACTTGAGGCAGTAGCTTGTTTGCAAACCCTCGTGAAGGAGTGCAAGTTGCTACGACTCCGAAACGTGCGGCGATGTCAAAACAACCACCAGACACGATGCTTCCTTTCGGCTCTGATGGCGTTTGCGAACAGAAAAGGCTGTGCTGCAGACGGCTGTGCTGCAAACTCCAAAGCCAGTTAGCAATGAAGCCTTGGTGCGGGAACAAGCTTCAATGTGTGCGTCGCTTCATGCAGCAAAGCTTTGATCGCGGGGCCACGATACGCACTTGAAGTGAACAACCGTGGCAGCAGGGGCAACCTGCACAGTAGAGTCACTCGGAACTGAACGCCCTCCAGCCGCCCACCGAAATGCCCGTTACACGTCGGGTCCCGGGTGTTCAAGCTGCTTGGCGCCTCGCCCGCGTCACCCGCGCGCTTCACGCACAACCAGGTGCCTCCGCCGTCTGCCTCCGCCGTCTGCCTCCGCCTTATGCCAGGATGCGTCGCGGCGGGGCCGAGCTTTGAGAAGATATAGCTCTCCGGGACGAGTCCGGGTGGCGCTCGCTGGACCCCATGTTCGCCTCAAGTGAGCCCGTCGATTTCGGCGCGCGTTATCTGGTTTGCGTCGAGGTGACTGACAGCCGGCCAGACGTTCGTGGATGAAGCATGCTGCATGCTGCTGCTTGGGCCGAAAGCCGCAATGCGCAAACCGAGACCGGTGTCAGCGCTTCAGCCCGCGCGGCGGACCGACACATCCTCGCCGGTCTCGGCCGCCGCGGCAACGCTTGCTTGGATGGTTGCTTGGGGCGTGCACGCGCCGGTACCTGCTCGCAGCTTTTCTGCCGACACATTGCGCTGCGCGCGCTTGCCCGCCAATGGTCGGCGATCTCCGGCGATTTCCATGCATGCGCGCTTTGCGCCGCCGCCGAGCCTCGCCGATGGCAGCGGGCGCGTGTTGCGCGCCGCGGCGGTGACAACCTTCCTGGCAAGCCAAGCCACTTCAAAGAGGCAGAAAAGCGCCCGGGGACCGCCGGAACAGCCGGCGGCGCCGGCAGCAATGCGCAAGGCGCGACCTTGCATTTCCGCCGCGAGCGCTCTCATCACTCCCCATCGCCGTCGCCGGCGTGCCTTCTATGCGGGCGCTCGGCGCGGCGCCATTTTCGACGGTGAAGATCGCTGCGGGCCTGAGCCAGGATAGCGTGCAGAGCGCCGGCCGCCGCGTCGGCGATCGCGTGGCCAGCAGCCCGGCGAGGTGCAAATCGCGTCATTCGAGCCCCCTCGGCGCCAGCCCAGCGCCGTCGTTTCAAGCTCCGCCAGCACTGCAAAAGGCTGCAGCCATCGTGTTAAACCGCGGCGCGGGTGTCGCATAATAAGCACCTTGATTGGATGCAACCGGCATGCGCTATCACAGGTCTGAACAGACAGAATAGCTATCGGCCCTTAAAGCGGAATAGCATGCTGGAGCACAAGATATACTAAAGCGCAGTGCAAACAGTGACGTCGCCGCGCAGAGACGGTCCAGGCCCCATGACGCGCTAAAGGCCGAGATGGGCGACACGTCGAGCCTGAGCTCCGACGCGGAGGACGAGCGCCTCACTCTGCAATCGGCCTCCTCGCGCGCAAGCCCCGAACGCCCCGACCGACCGCCGAGTCTCTCGCCCGCACCAGTCAGCCGCCCCCATGGAGAAGATGGACTCGTCGCCCAACCTGCCGCAGCTGCGTCCGCACAAGACGCGCGAGCTGCTCGTGGCCGCGCCCAAGGTGGCGGCGCGCACGCACCAGCAGAGCGTCTTCCAGAGCATGTGGATCGGCGCCACGGCCGGCATGGGCGGCATCATCGCCGTGTACCCCGTGGACGTGGTCAAGACGCGCATGCAGAACAGCCGAGTAGCCACCAGCGCAGTGCAGACGCTCACCACCATCTTCCGCCAGGAGGGCGTCGGCTCCTTTTACAAGGGCCTGGGCCCGCAGCTCTGCGGCACCATCCCGGACAAGGCCGTGTCGCTCGCCACGCGCGAGTTCGTCAAGAGCTTCTTCGACAAGCCCAACGAGTTCAAGGCCTCGCTCACGTCCGCCGCCGTCTCGGGCGTCATGCAGTCCATCGTGATGAACCCCGTCGAGGTCGTCAAGGTGCGCATGCAGCTGGACAGCACGCTCAAGCCACTGGGCGTCATCCGTGAGCTCGGACTGCAGGGACTCTACCGGGGATACACAGCCTGTCTCGGACGCGACGTTCTGTTTGCCTCCACGTACTTCACGCTCTACGACATGGCCAAGAAGCAGCTCGGCGTGCAGGACGGCACTTCGCTCGGTTGGTCGATGGTAGCAGCCTCGACGGCAGGTATCCCCGCCGCCTTCCTGTCGACGCCGCTGGATCTGCTCAAGACCCGCATGCAGTCGCGCGACGCCACTGTGCGCGGCTTCATGAACACGTACAGACAGGTGACGGCCCAGGGCGGACTCGGCGCGCTCTTCTCCGGCTGGGGGCCGCGCGTGAGCCGCATCGCGCCGCAGTTCGGCATCGTGCTGGTCTCGTTCGACTGGCTGTCGCACCACTTCAGCCAGCCCGCCGACCTCATCCCGGAGCCGGCCGACGCAGACGCCTACGCCGACTATTAAGCATCGATCTGACGCTGCAGCTATAGCATATCATTACGAACACTATTCATGTTAACCTATGAAAAAAATAATACACCGGGCTAAAGCGCCGAGTGAAAGAACCAACCGAGCCTCCATTGTTGCTGCGATACATCTCGTCCGTTTGGCTGGAAGGTGTCGCCGACGGCGCATGTGCCAGCTGTTCCTGTTCGCTAGCAGCAACCGTTTCGAGAGGGTCTCGCCTCCCATTCGTCATCGGAGACTGCATTTGTGACCAATCGCAGCGGCGCTGCCCATCACAACTTAATCATCACCGCCGCACGGGCACAGTCCAAGTCGAGCAGCTCCGAGGGCCACGTCAGCGCGCGCCGAGGCAACATGGGCAAGTCCGACTCGTCCCAGGGCATCCTGGTGCAGATGTTCGTCATCTCGCCCGCCATCTCGTGGATCCTCAAGCCCGGGCGCTTCCCCAAGCGCCGCGCCTTCTTCTACGCTGTGGGCTTCCTCGTGGCGCTGGCCGCCGTCACCATCGTGCGTCTGGCGGGGAACTGCGCGTTTGTATGGCGCTGACTGTCGTGGCTGCTGCAGGGCATGGACTTCTACGGCCAGGAGAGCAACTTCTACCACGTGGTGGGCGTCAGCCGCGACGCGTCCTTCGCCGACATTAAGCGCGCCTTCCGCCAGCGCTCCGTGGAGCTGCACCCGGACAAGAACCCGTCGCCCACCGCCACGGAGGAGTTCAACCGCCTGCGACTGGCGTTCGACGTACGTCCTGTTGCAGCTGCTGGAGGCGCTGACGCTGACGCTGCTACTGTCCTGCAGGTTCTGGGAGACGCCAACAAGCGCCCGCTCTACGATCTCTACGGCGAGAGTGCCGTGGACAAGGACCTGTGGTCCATGCAGATCGAGGCGCTGGTCGGCTCTCTCACGTACTACGCGGTCTGGGCCGTGCTGACGTTTGTCCTGACCATGAGCGAGACGGCTCGAGAAGCGCGCGCATGGTCGCTGGCAGGCGGCGTGCTGTGCTTCATTCTCGAACTTAACTTCATCTACGGCGGAGCGGGTCTGCCCGACTACTTTTTCCCAATGATGACGGTGCACGACTTCATCGCTGTGATGCACTCGGCGTTCCCGCCTTTCTTGAATGGATGCCGTGCCATCGGAGGATACTTCCACCACGACATAGCCCGCGAGAACTTTGCACTGAGTGTGGAGCTCCTGAAGAGCAACCAGGTACGCAGCTGTCTGCTTTGCGTTCTAGTATGACTTTATGCCTGACGATTGTGAATTATTTTTTCGTGCAGGCTATTCTGCTGAACATGCGCCAGCTCCAAGGAGAGGTGGCTTCGTCTTCGCGTCGTCGCCCGGAGCCCTCCAAGACACCGAAAGCGGATGCGATCCCCGCTGCTGCCAGGAAGCGTCTAAAAATGGAGAAGCACCCTGCTGCGTCACAGTCTTCAAATGCTGCTGACCCAGCGGACGAAAAGGCTGCCGCTGAAGAAATTCGCAACATTGCTACCCCCGAACCGGAGGTTCAAAAGGGTGGCAACGGTCTCGGCATCCCCAAATGGGCGTGGGCCATCATCATCTACGCGTCGCTCAACTACTTGTTCAATTAGCAACTCGAGGTTTAAACAAGATCAGTAGATGTTTCATGCGCAATGCTTTTCCTCTTCGGCAAGCTAAGATTTTCTGAATTCTGCATTGAATTCGGCTCCCTGTTACGCAGATGGAGTCCATGGTAGCTTCTCGAGGTCGACATTGCCTCCCGAAAACACAATGCCGACGTTAGATATCCCCGCCGGAAGCTTGTTAGCGAGGACAGCTGCCGTCGCGACAGCTCCGCTGGGCTCCACGACCTGTAGACGCATAACTCGAGTGAGTCTTCTGTAGCTCTGAATAATGCCAACACATTTTTTACTCCTACCAGCTTCATGCGTTCCCAGATCAGCTTCATGGTCGACACGATCTCTTCGTCGGAAACAAGCAGGATCTCATCCACGAAATCGCGCACGACCGGCCAGTTGTTGTTGCCTGTCATGCAATTGGGAATACCACAGTTAATCAGCAGGTTGGCCGCACAATACAACATCAGCGAATGCATTTACCCAATGTCGTCCGGAGACCGTCAGCCACCGTGTTAACGGGACCAGTATGTCCTGTCAGCTCACGCTTCTGGAAGGAGTTGTAAGCGTCGGCTGCGCCGGTGGGCTCTACCGCGAAAACCTTGATACTCGGTTGCATCGACTGCACATCAGAGATACATATCCAAGCTATGATGAACCTACACATTTACAGCTCACTAGCCATCCCAAAGATTACCTTTGCCGCCATCGCAACACCTGAGCAGAGCCCGGCGCCTCCAATCGGCACGAGAATCGCGTCTAGCTCCACGCCGTACTCCTTCTTTGCCTGTTCCAGCAACTCCAGGGCGACAGTGCCTTGGCCGCTCATGACGTCCGGGTCATTCGACGGGTGGACAAAGCGAGCACCCGACGCCTTCACCACCTCGTTTGCAGCCTTTTCGCGAGCCTCATTCGTCGGTGCACACAGCACCACCTCAGCTCCGTAGCCACGAACAGCGTTCTGCTTCACACTCGGCGAATTGTTCGGCTGCAAATAGACGCTACTTAGTGCTACTCCATCAATACCAATAGCATGCCTCATGATGAGGGCCACTTACCATGACGATCACTGCCTTGCAGTTGGCATCTCGGGCCGCCAGAGCCAACGCCTGCGCGTGGTTCCCGCTCGAGTGCGTGACGAACGTCGTCTCCCCTGTCTCCCCGGGCTGCTCCTTCTCGTGCAGGAACTTCTTGACGGCATTAAGAGCGCCCCGGTACTTGAACGCCCCCACCTTCTGCAGGTTCTCGCACTGACAGAACTAAATCAACTTCCTCGCCCCCGAGAGGACCATATAATGGTTTTCACATACCTTGAAAAACAGGCGCTTCGGGGCTCCGTTCTCCCCCGCGGCGATGGTCTCAAGGGCGTGGCACGTGAGCACCGGCGTGCGGTGAGCAAACCCGTTAATCCGCTCGGCGGCGGCCTGCACGCTGGCCAGCGAGATGGCGTAGTCGGTGGTCGAGGGCATCGTGCGGCTAATGCTGAAATGCCAGGTGATCGGCTGATGCAGGAAGGCAACGCAATCGGCCGGTGGCAAAGTAATCGCCGGCAGTAATCGAAGTGATCGGATGAGGGCGGGTAGACAAGACTACAGTGTGCAGACCGATGAACGTGGCGCGACAGAGAGTGCTAGAGTGAGATGGAGGAAGGCACGAGTTACTTTACTGGCGGGGCCCACGGAGCTTACTGCAGTTCGTCTTCGAGGTAGCTGTACTCGAAGGTGAACTCTGTCTTAATGCGTTGGCACCAGCCGGTCTCGTAGTCGAAGTAGACGAAGGTGCCCTGCTCGTAGTCCTCGCCTGTCACCTGCGGCTCCTCGTGGCGCTTGAACCATGTCTTGTACTTCTTGTGGTAGCCCCATGTCCGCCGCTTCAGCTCGCGAGCTGCCAGATACTGCTGATACGAGCCCTGCTGGTAGTAGAAGATGAAGAAGAGCGTGTCCACGTCGAGCTTCTCGAAGATGGGTGCGGTCGAGAACAGCGTGGACGGCGTTGCCGGGAACGACGCCGGTGTCGGGTACAGGTTGCGCGGAACGTAGCGGTTGGCCTTCTCGGAGTCGCGGCTTTCGGGGATGAAGTGAAAGCTTTCGTCGATCAGCCGCAAAACCTGCTTCTGCTCTTCAGTCAGTTGAGGCGATTCCTCCATGGGACGTGGCTTGGATGCTGCTGCCGTTGGTGTAGGTGCTGCGGATCCTGAGCTAGATGTGCCTGAAGGTACTGTAGGAGCGGCAGTATTTGCTGCTGCACCAGCAACTGGTGACGGGGCAGGAATCGGTGGAGGCAACGACGCGCTAGAATTTGCGGGTGATGGAGCAGGACCTGACGAAGCTTTAGCTGCAGCCGGGGACGCAGAAGAGGACGACGAGCTGGTGCCGACCAACTGTCCCTTACCAATGCCAGGAGATGGCGTGCGCTGCGGCGTGGGTGGTGAAACCTTACGGCCTGGCGTACGCTGCTCTCCGACGGCTGGAGATGAAGGCACTGGTGTCGGTGCCTTGCTGCCCTTATCTGATGAGGAGGAACCGCTCTTTGCACGCTGAGGAGTAGTGCGGCCCTTACCGATCTTGAGCTCGTCGGTCTTGATGCCGTTGGATGGCGACGTATCGCTCTTGGTAGAGCTGCTTGAGCGACTCGGAGTGGACGTCTTAAGATCAATAGGCTTTACCGCACCAGCACGACCAATACCTGTAATCATTGACGACGTCGCGCTTTTCCTCGGGGTTTTGCCTCGCCCTGTAGCAGCCGTCGGAGTCGCAGACGACGCTGAGGTCGTGGAGCTGGCGTCGTCAATACCCACATCCTGCTCCGTCGGTAGCGCGACCTGCGCAGCTGCACCTAGTGTGTCAAGATCCAGCAGTTCGTAGATATCGTCGTCGCCGTAGGTCTCCATGAAGTCTGGCTCCTGGTTGGCTTCGAGGTAGTATTCTACGTCCTCCTTGAGCTCATCCACCTGATCCGGCTCGAGCGCCGAGTTGTCTAGCAGACGGTTAATCTGCTCGAGCTTGAGGATGTGCCACTTGTGCCTGGACAGCAGCTTCTCCTTCTCCTCGATGTCGGCCTTGTTGCGGTTGCGGCCCTTGGCCGAGTGGAGGCGCTCGATGTCGCTCTCGAGCGCCTCGATCTGCACGTTGAACTGCGTGAGGCAGTCCTGGATCCAGGCGTGCGACTGCTGCCTTGCCTGCTGCTCGGGGTCGAGCCGCTCGACCTGCGCGAGGCCCTCCTTGCTGTAGGCCTTGGTTTTGGTCTCCTTCTCGCAGACCTTGAACTCCTCCATCTTCTGCTCGATGAGCTTGCGCGCGTCCACGAGCGGGCGCTTGTCCTTGACGTCCGAGTTGCCGATCCACGTCTTGATCTGGTCGCGGAAGCGCTGCAGCTTCTTGATCTCCTTCTTCAGGTCGGCCTCGTGCTTCTCCTTCTGGTTCTGCGCCGAGGCCGCGTACACCTTGTCCCAGATCTCGTTGAACACGTCCACGCCCTCGCTCACCTTCTTGAGCGTGCGGTCGATCTCGCTCAGGAGCTTGCGCTGGCCGGCCATGGTCGCTGCTGTGCCCTTCCTGCCGTCTCGGCCGTTGTGCGGGGGGGCCGCGCGCCCATTGGGTGGAATTCTGGCCAATCGCGCGCGGGCGGCCAATTGCTGCCATTATTCGGCGACGCTGCCGCCGACGAAGCCGCCGCCATGGCCAATGTGATGCTCACGAGCGAGGCCGCCAAGGACCCGAACAAGCCCTTCGCGCTGCGCGTGGAGGACCTGTGCGCCAAGTTCGACGTGCGTGGCGCGTTCTGCGCGCGGAATTGGCCGGCGGACTGACGCGTGTTTGTTGCTGCAGGAGCTCGTGTCCGAGTGCCTCACGCTGGTGCAGACCGAGGAGCAGAGCCCGTGCGTTGCTCAAGGCGGAGGCGCCGCGTGAATGGGCGCTAACTTGCTGCTGCTGCAGGGAGGGCGAGGACCAGAGCGGCGGGGAGGACCAGGTGGTCAAGAAGCTCGAGCAGTTCAATTCGGTGTGCGACGAGCTGTACAAGGAGATAGTATGCTGCGTCTTCCTGCTGCGGGGAGGTGCGAGACGGAGCTGACGATGCTCTGGTGTGGCTGCAGCTAGGCAGGAAGGAGAAGCTGTTGAACCTCATGGAGAAGAGCCCCAAGAACGTGGATCTGCATCGGCAGATCCAGACGGCAGGCAACCTGGCGCAGGTGGTCGGCGACTTCCGACACTTTCTCGAGACAGGCAAGGACGCCGCCGCACAGCAGCCGCAGCCCAAAGAGTAACTGACAATGAAAGAGCGAGCCTCGCGTCGAGCGGGCCGCAGTTGTATTTTCGAGTTAGCCGAGAGTTCTCGTACACGAAAATGTGGCAGTACCTACGGTCTCGGATACAGCTACGTACACGCGCCAGCGGCTTAGATGTCGCCAAACGGTAGTGAAGGCGCCATCATCTCGCTTGTACGCACGTCCGAAGAGGTTGTAGTTGTTGTAGTGGTCGTGGTCGTGGTCGAGGAAGAAGGAGCGGGATGAACCAACGCAGGTGTGAGCGCCGCTTCCACACCATGGAACGGCTCGTCCGCGACTTCGAAATAGGGCATGGTCGTGTTTGGGAACAGTTGTGGCTCCATCGCTGGCTTGGTCCAAGGGCCATCGTCCGCAGTGTTGGACCGAAGTAGCCATTCGAGTATGGAGCTGTCACTAGGTGGGCAATGCATTGTCGGCTGCACCGGAGGCATGTGCTGCTTGGCAATGATGTCGTTCTGGAAAGGCGACAGATAGTGGTGAGTATCACAGGCAAGGCCGACCCATCAAATTGATGGAAAACGAACCTGCTTGTGAACCAGCTGCGTCAAGTGATGGACCTGGGCCGAGAGCCCATCGATTTTCCTACTGAGCCGCTCTTCCAGCAACGACAAATCTGTAGCACAGCAAGCGATTTGTATGTCATTAGCGTCACGACATGAAGATACGAACCAAACGGGCACTCACCTCGCTTCAGCAACTTCGGAGGAGGCTCCTTCGATCGAATTGCCGAATCGGAGCTGTACGAGCTCGGATGCTTGCGCTTGGACAGCACACAGATCGCATTTGTAAAGACCGGCGTGAGATCCGCGACGTTAGCAGTACACTGCTCTTGGTCCACCTCGATTCGCAGCTTAAACCTCTGCCCGTCCTTGCGTCGACTCACTTTCTCGAGACGAAACTGCACCAAAGCCTTGCGCGTCGGCGCTCGAATCACCACCGAGTCGTAGTCGTTGCCCACGAAGCGAAAGATCTCCTGGTCTGTGTCATCAACACGCTTGCCGGACTCAAAAAAGAGCAGGATGCGTAGCGGGATGTCGATGAACTCTTTGTCGGGAGATCGAGCAGGCTCTCCATGCTCATTGAACTCTACCAGCGTCACTTCAACTTCGAGTGCGTTGGCCTTGCCGCCTTCGTCCTTGTAGAACTCGGACGCCGGTTGCTTGGTGATGACCAATCGACGCGTCCAGTTGGGGCGCTTCGTCGGGAACCCAGTCATCTTCGGCATTGAGCCGGCGCACGACGTCACTGTCGTCGGTGCCGCCGCAGCCGACGTGGGCGTCGTCGCTCCGAGGAGGTTCGCGGGCGGTGCGAGTGGCCAGCCAACGACTGCAGCTGCGTCCGCCCCGAGATGACCGATGTCCGGCAGATGGAAGCTGGTCTCCGGCGGCGGCTCGCGCTTCGGCACGGGTCTCGGAGCGGCGGCAGTGATGTGCATCTCCAAGCGGGGCGGCGGATTGCAGAGTGAGCGGCAGCAGCAGCAGCCTTTCCTCCGTGCGAGTCGTCGAGTGTCGTCACTGCTGGGACGAGCGCGACGAGGCAGCTGAGACCCCGCCGCGCGAGGGGAAGCGACTGCCAACGCTCGCTTGTCAACGGCCCATCAGCCGCCGATGGAGAAGACGTGCAACTGGTGCAAGTGCCGGAGCTTTGTGTCTCTTGAGGCGCCGAGATGTAGCCATGTGTGTGCAAGATCCGCGGCCCGATTCAGCCAATCGCCGCGGCCCGGTCCTCGCGTCCTCGCCAATGAAAAGCACGTGGCCTGTGTATGGGAGGGAAAGCGATGCAGGCGCAGGAGGCCGCGAGTCGCCTCTTGGCGTGCCCGCGCCTGAGCCGCGCGCGCGAGGCCGAGCGCCAGCGCGCCATCCAGCGCCCGCTGGCCGTCAGCTGGCGCGAGAAGACGCAGGCGGACGGCCAGGTCTACATCAGCATCAGCAGCGACGAGGACGACGACGAGGACGCCGAGCCGCCGTCGCCGCCCGTCGTCAAGCGCGAGTTCCAGCCCGAGGTCGTCACCATCGACAGCGACAGCGACGACCAGGACCAGGAACGGGGCGCTCAAGAGGAACAAGAGCAACAAGAAGGACCTGTGAGGCCCAAGAGGAAGCTGGAGGTGGTGGAGGTCGAGGAGGAGGAGCAGAAGGAGGAGCCACAGCAACAGCAGCCACTGGTGGACAAAAAGCTGCAGCAGCACAAGAAAAAACACCAGCGCCAAGTCGCCACGAGGAAACGCGTGGTCTGGGAGCAGCACAGTGTGGCGGGAGTGAGGAAGCGGCGACTAGGGGAGGAGGACGCGGCTTTCTTGCTCTTCTACGGAGACCGAGAGACCCCCAGCGCGAGTATCCTCCGCCTGATCGTCGGTACGTGGATGGCTACAGTACCGCCCCGTGTTGAAGGTGACGTGACCGCCGACGATGACTCATATTTTGTGTGTGTGTGTGTGTACCTTGTGTGTTGCAGAGCTCATATCGAATGGCGTCGGTGCGTCGGATCAATACCTGTCAAGGCTGGTCAAGTACCTGCTGTGGTGCAAGTTGAGTACAGCAGTGGAAGCGGGACTAGCGAGTGAACGGCTCGTACAGTCTGAATGGACGAAAATCGTGTTCAGTTGCCCCGTTCCACCACATCGTCGGAGGTCAGGGCCCATGCCTCGTCCCGATCTGCTGCCGCGTCCGATTACGATCACCGTGCGGCCATTGCAGTTTGCACGGAAACAGCCGCAACGCCGCAGTTTGTGCGTAGTCAATAGCAGGTCAGAAGTCGCGACAAAGCAAGAGCCGCTCTCAACACCGGAGGAAGCAGCAATAGCTCTAGGAAACAGATTAGCTGGGAAAGGAGCTCGGTCAAGACCAAGTGCAAAAAGTCCCAAAAAGAGCTCCAAGACAGCGCAGACGAAGTCTCCTCGTGGCGAGGTACGAAAGCGCCCGCTTGGTGCAACGTACAGTGAAGGCGTGATCTCTAGCAACGGCTACAGCCAGTCAGCAGAATTCTCTCCGCGGAAACAGCGAAGGCGTAATGGCGAGGTGGGGTTACCCACTGTAACACCGCGCCAAGTTGTTCGTGCCAAGAGTTCTAGTGGCCAAAGTATTAGCCAAAAACTTATGGAGCCATTGCCGTATGATTGCCACACACTTGGTGAAAATCGAAGTCTACCTCTCGGTTGGCGGCATCTTGGAGAGCAGGCTCCAAGTGGACGGCCGCCGATTGTGGATCCTGTAGAAGTCAATCCGATGCTTCAGATGACAGCGGATGAGATTGTGCAACACATTGCATCAGTTCGCCGGGAAGGCCGCTTCACCAGTTTTGAAAAGGTGACAGATATTTTATCGAAGCTCATGAACGACCCGCGCAATCGCCACGGCGCGTTCAACACACCCGTGGACCCGGTGGCGTTAGAACTACCAACCTACACGACAATAGTACAGCATCCAATGGATCTTGGGACTATCAAGCGGAACCTCGCTGCTGGAGAGTACTTGGAGCTAGAAGATTTTGTGTCCGATGTACGCTTGGTATTTGAGAACGCCATGCTTTTCAACCCGGAGTCACACTACATTCACGTAGACGCCGAAGTCTTGCTGAACCGCTTTAATGAGTCGGTAAAAGCAGAGCAAAACCGGCAAGCCAAGCGACAGCGCGTGCAGCATGTGTGTCTTGTGTGTCGAGGGAACACATGCATTGTTTGCAGTCAACAGTGTTTGCCTGTTACACAACCACATCTACAGTGTTCAGCTGGTTGCAGCACTGAGATTCGTAAAGGCTCCGTTTATTTTGTTTCGGAGGATGGCACCCGTGTATGGTGTCAAAAGTGTAGAACTCGTTTGGCAAGGGATCGCAGCTCGGCGGACCCCGCACCCGATGACGATACAGACGCTCTGCTGAACTCGCTAATTAAGATGAAATCTGAGCCCAGTGTGGAGCCATGGGTGAAATGCGGGGAGTGCGACCGATGGCTGCACCAGGTGTGCGGACTTTATAATCCGGTGATTGGGGCGTATCAGTCTCAAAGGCCACAGGATCAAGGGCCTGGCAGCTTGTCCATCGAAACCAATGCGTATGTGTGCCCCCTGTGCCGATGCCGACGCAAGCGCGCAACACCACCACCCGAGTCGCCAATGCGCAAGATGTCGAATGCTGATCCCGATGAGCACGCACAGAACAGTTCGTGCCTCAATATTCCGAGTTGTGAACTAAGCATATTTATCCAGAACTTTTTGCGTCGTGGACTTAACGACGTTGGCGAGCATGAAGCTGCTCAGACGCTGCATGTACGTGCACTATCGTTTCCAGGTGAGCGCATGACAGTTCCAGAAGGCGTAGTGCGGGCTTTCGATGAAAACGCGGATCTGCTTTCTCAGATGCGTCCGGGTACGGACACGAACTCGCAGCGCGTACCAGCTCGTATCAGCTACCTCTCTCGCGGTCTCTACCTTTTCCAGAAACATGAAGGAATGGAAGTGTGTCTTTTCACGATCTTCGCACAGGAATTTGGTGATGATTGCGAACTGGAGGCTAATCGGCGCGCCGTCTACATAGCCTATCTGGACAGTGTACGATATTTGAAGCCCGCGAGCGCACGTACAGCGGCTTACCACTTAATTTTGTTGGCTTATTTTGATTATGTGCGATGTCATGGTTTTTCTCGCGTGCATATATGGTCATGCCCGCCGCAGAAGCGGATTAGCTACGTATTTTGGTGTCGACCAGCATTTCAGAAGACCCCCAGCGCTGAACACTTGCGCCGTTGGTACAACAAACTACTTACGAAGGCGAAAGAGTATGGAATCGTGAAGGGATGGTCTACGTTGTATGACCGATACTTCAGCGATACCGTTTGTGGTACCTCTCCCAGTGATGATTCCAAGCAATCGGCTTCGTTTGTGTCTGTAAAGGAGGAGAATGGTGTAGGCGTCTCGACCCGCGGTACAACCGTCCAGTCCGTGAACCCTGATGAGCTGGTATGGCCAGCGCACCAGCTTCCTCCTATCTTTGACGGTGACATCATTCCATCTGAACTAGAGCGTATCCTCGGGCGCATCATGTCAAGGAATGAAAAGCAAAAGCGAGCGAGCGAAAACAAGAAGCTCTACGCTCGCGGCAAGAATAGCTCGGTTGCACGCGGAGGTGGCAAGTTTTCTTTTGGCGGCGTTGTTACCCGTATTAAGGAAGAAGTCCCTACCGTATCGACCACGGTATCTCAGTCGTTGCAAGTAGATGTGAAGGTCCGAGAAGTGTTCTCAAAATGCCAATTCGCTGTTCAGCGGCTGAAACACGACTTGCTCGTGGTGGATCTGGAGGTGATTGACGATGATAAGGCGGACGAAAGTGAAGGTGCAGGGTTTGCAGGAGAAAGACGCACCAAGGGCTGCCATCCTGAAACACTAGTGCCTTCGTGGTACGGGCAGGTCCCCCGCTTCTTCGGCAGTCGCTTCATGTTCCACCAGTTGTGCTCGTTCGCCGGCTACCAGTTCGACTCGTTGCGTCGGGCCAAGCACTCGACTATGATGATGCTGCATCACTATTTCAACGAGCAGGTGGTGCAGCTGAACGTCTTCTGTCGGGAATGCAGTCTCCTCATCACGCGCGCGGACTTCTGGTCATGCCAGAGCTGTGACCGCTACGCGCTGTGTGATACCTGCTACCGGCGTTTGGGCAACGAGCACCCGCACCAACTAACCTTTGGTCCTACTGTCCTGCGGGTCCCACCGCGGATTCAGCAGCTCTCGCAGCTCCCAGCCCCTCCCGTCCAGCAGCAGTCGCAACCGCCGCAACATCCTGAGCCTTCGCGTCCCGAAGTTCAAGCAGCGCCACTGGTGGAGCAGCCTGTCGAGTCCGAGCCTCCGTTGCAGCCGTCCGCCCTGCCTCCGACCGTCAACGTCTGTGAGTTGTGTTGATCGTACCACGAAGAAGAAAAGCTGTGGCCCCGTCGTGAAATGTAAGCAAGATAAGCCCCGTAATAAAGATATTCCACTTGAACGTGCGTGTTGCAGTCGGCTTTCGCGTGTCCGCTCCCAGTGGCCAAAAGACGCCATGGAGCTGACGCCCGAGGCCGTGGCCAAGGACGCCTTCCGGCGCGACTTCTTCCTGCGCTGCTTCCCGGCGCGCGAGGCGCAGGCGCTGGAGCTGCGCTTCGCCTTCCTGCACCGCGTGCGCCAGTACAAGCGGCTGGTGGGCAGACGCGACCTGCTGCCGCGCGCTGTGAGAGGAGAAAGACGAGTAGAAGACGGCACGAGAGAAGATAATAACGTTGTTGATTGTTGTCTTAGGCAAAAGAGATCGTGGCCTCGTACCTACAACAAGTGGAATCGACCAACCAACTGCTGCTGCCTGAAAGTGCGGAGCCTCTGCGAGGTCGAGTGCTGGCGGCGGTGGCTGCGGGACATTGTCCGCTGGACCTGTTCAATGGCGTGGAGACACTTGTGCGCGAGCACATGACGCGCGATGCCTTCCCGCAATTCCTACGCAGCAAAGAGTACACGGAACTGTGTGATGCACTTAGGTCAAGACGAGAACTACCGCTGGCCGAGGTGCTCGTGGACTCAAGACGCACACAATTCCTGTCCAGGTTCCTCACGGAAGCGTTTCCGGGAGAAGAAGGCAACCTACGCTTCTGGGTGCATGTCCAAACGAGGTTCCTGCCGCTTATTCAAACTACACTGTTCTCAGTTGCGCTGTTTGAGGAGGTGCAGAGGCACGTGCGGCATGTGTTTAACAGGTTCTTGGTGGGGGAGACGGAAGGAGGTGAAGGGGCTAGCGCAGCTACTCGAGTCCCGGAGACTGTTAGACGTGCTACATTACAGCAGATCATGCGGCTGCAAAGTGAGCCGTTCTCGCCTCCACGATATGCCAACCTGTTTCGAGCTGCGCAGGACTGCGTCTGGAATTGGCTGCAAACAGAAGTTTACCCAAAGTTCCGCGCGTCAAGCTTGTATGTGATGCTTGTAGTGGAGACCGAAGACCTTGAAACTGATCAACAGCTTCGACGACTAAGCGAGCATGTACAAGCAACTGTGAAGAAAAGTGCTACAGTGCGCCAAGAAAGACAAAGCGAAACCATACCGAAGTTGACGACACGAAAAAGCGAAGCTCAACTTAAGGCCAACGCTGTGCTCGTCCCCATTAAGCAGCCACCGATACCGAATCTGTGGGGGCAAGAGGCAGACTGCTGCCGTAGTAGCTTCGATCGTGTAATCACTGTGCAAGCACTAGCATATCACGGGATTCAGAGTATTTCTGTGGCTTCAATGTCCTCACAAGATGATGCTGTTGAAAAGGCTGGACAAGTCGTCTACGAATTGTTTTGTACTGGAGACGAGCAAGAAGCTTCAGCTGAAACTCATCCAATGCATCTGGTAAGCATGAATTTAGTTGGTATTGTGGTAAAATGACGCTTATTGACTGTGTGATTTTATGTTCACAGAACTATTGGATGAAGAATGAAGTTGAAGTCAGTGGAAATCCTCTATCTCCGTCAGGACGCAGTCTTCAATCTACTGGTACGCAACTTTTGTCTTTGTAGCTCCTCGCTCCTTTGGACTAATGACGGACGCGATTTGCAGTCCCAAAGCCTTCATTCCATGACTTTGTTGTGCCCAAGGAAAAAGATGTACCTGGTGGCATGGGAAATACTCGCTATTTATTCGGTGTTTGTCTTACTATCTGGCGGCAGAATCAGGCACTACAGAACAAGGCAAACAGCCCCAAAACAAGTGAACTCGTTACGAGTCCACATGAAACTATTGGCAAAAAGTCTGTCATCACTACTCGGCAGATCGTGACTGTACTGACCACCAGTCCAGCGCACAAGAAAAGTCGCAAACTGCTGCTCCAGTTAGTCTCTGGTGGCATGGTACTGTACAATCACAGCACTTCTAGCGCATAGTATTTCTTTTGAACTTTTCTAATGGTGTGTTATGCTCAGGACAATCTGGCAGAGGATGTCATAACTGGCTTGCTGCCGCCAATATACGCTGATGAATTGTCCTGCAAAACTCGACGCCTTTTAAGCAAATATGGTGGGTTCTGCTTGCAGCCGAACCTTTGCGTGGCCGACTTGTCCTTGAGCGCTGTATTCAAGGAAATTAGCTCCCAGGTAGGCACTCCTTTTGCCAGTGGCTTACGTCCCTAAGGTTTCTTGACATGTTCTGGCTGTTAGACGCTTATCAGTATTTTGGCAACAGTACTTGTTGGCAAGTCAATTATCCTGGTTTCAGAACGCACTGCTGCTTTAGTATCTGTTGCTGAGGCTGTGAGGGAGCTACTCAAGCCGTTTGAGTGGACGGTAAGAATTATAGCTATTGGCCTTCGTTTGTTTCCTGGTCAATTCACTAAATTCTTTATGAGTCTTTCTGTCAGCACTTCTATCTCCCATTTTGTCCGGTAGCAACATCTTCGGAGCTGCGTGATGCTGGTCTCTTCTCCGAAGTGAATACCTCGCCGTTCCTTCTTGGCTGTGAGGGTGTGCTTACGTCCCAAAAGAAAGACTCTGGGTCTGATCAACGGTTTCGAATCCGTAAGTCACGAGAATGTGTTCTGAGATAACGCAGGAGGACTAACTTGTTTGTATTCCCAGGGAATAGCCTGTATACCACTCACAAGGTTTCTCTTCATCTGGAAGTTCCAGTGGCGGCGCCGAGCGAGTATCCACCGGACCTTCTGCAAGCATCTGCAATTATCGTTGATATTGACTCGGACGACATTTACGTCCCGGAGAAAGTGGAAATCCCTGAACTACCCCGTGAGCTACAAGTTGACGATATAGTGAGCTGCGGTAATAAGTGCTAAGGCTCATGTTTGTGTATTTACTTGCAGAGTCGCTTCTTCGATCTCTAGAAAGCATGCTAAGTATGGCGCTTCTCAGTTCGCGTATCACGCAAGCGGACTCGCATATCTTCGGTCCAAGCAAAACTCCAAGCTGTTTAAGTGAAATGCTGGAAGAGACCTTACAAATCGATGAGCCAAGCGCGGAGATGGCACCACAAGAGTACGAGCAGGCCAATCTATCGCTTGATGACAGGGCCCGCTTAGCAATACTGTGGTTTCTCGAGGCCCTCTTCGGTGATGTGGTGTATTACTTCTGCTCATTTCACCAGAACTTTGCAGTCGAGAGTCAATCGGCGTCAGCAGACGTTGACGAATTTCTCCTGTTTGAAGTCGATTCATTCCTTGATGCTCACACCGAGCTTGGATGTCGTGACTTCTTCCGACAAAGTTTTCATACCGAGGTGAGACTCTGCGCAACTTGTATTTGAAATATCCATTTGTTCCCACGAAGCTAGCGTGATACTAAGCTTGATTATCTTTCTCCTTGCAGCTCTTCCGTAAATTCATGTTGGCCCAGCATATGCAGTTCTCCTTCTCGATCGCTAGCGACGCATTGACATCTAGTGAAGCAACACCACTGCAATCTGATCAAGAGACGCCTCGAGACAGTCCGCCTGATGCGTTCATATAGCTTTCATCTGTCAGCAGCTAGAACCCAGCGTGAAAACACACCAACACCCGTTTATATCGTCGCTTTAGCTGCTTTCCGCTCGTTGTAGGACACGAGCTCGTCAAGGCTCACGAACGAAAACTTGTGCGTGAGCTCCGGCAGTGCCATCCTCAGGACGCCGATTGTCCACGAGCGATCATGCACAATGATCACCGATCCACACCCTGTCCGCGCTCTTAGATGCATCGAATTCATTGTCTCGGAGCGAATCTGCGCGTCGTGCGGGTATACACTACCCAGGCAAATTCGGTAGCCGTGACGTGCTGTGATCTCCCTCATGGGCGTCGTGAACCAGCCAGACGCTGGTCGCATCCACTTGTTTCTCGCTTGAGCCTCCGCTTGGTTGTCCTTGCTGCTGACGTCCAGCACTGGGCGCTCTGCGTCCGGGCCCTTCTCCTCGAGCAGCAGCTGCTGCGTCTCCAGCGGCTCGGCCGCCATCGGCGTCTGCTCCGCGGCGGGCTGGAACTCGCTGATGGCGCGGTCGCACTCCTGCAGCTTCTGCTCGAACACGTGCAGCTCGTCCAGTATGCTGGCGCGGTCCTCCGTGAGGTGGTTGGCCAGCGTGTGGCCCTCGCGCACGATGCGGCGCAGCACGTCCTCGTGGCCCGGGATGTGGCCGGAGATGACGAAGAACGTGGCCTTGACGTTGTGCTCGCGCAGCACGTCGAGGATGGCGGGCGTGGAGGCGGACGGCGCGTCGTCGATGGTCAGCGAGCACACGCGCGCGCTGGTGCGCACACTCCACAGCACGGACGGGTGCGAGTTCCACTCGACGAGGCGCAGCAGCCAGCGCGGCAGTAGGTACACGGACGTCAGGAACACGCTGGCCGTCAGCACGAGGCACACGCCCGTGATCTGCGCGGCGGCCGACCCGGACACGGCGTCGCTGGGCGCGTCCACAGGTCCGGCGGCAGCGGGGGCCACGAAGAGCGCGGCCGCGAGGAGACGCATGGGCTCCGGAATGATTATGATAGCGACGGATTGCGACTGATTCGGCTGTGACAGGGTGGTTGCACCTACCACGGGGAGCTACAGCAAAGGAGAAAAGGAATAGCAGTGAGGAAGACATGAAGAAAGATACAAGTGGGTTTATGAACTACGCAGACTTCTTCTGCCAGAACGCTGGTGACTCAGCTCGTAAGGCCACGCCGTCCTCGATATTCTCGAGGGACAGCTCGGAGGCGTCCGTGGCTGTGAGGAAGATCCCTACGCCCATTAGCGCGCGCTTGATGGCCAGCTTGGACGATGCGTACAGCATCTTCGATCGGATGCGAGCCGTGTCGGGTGACCTGCACACCAACGAGTTAGAAGTTGGCGAGGAAAGTGTCGCGATGTGATAGTCAACGCACCAGGAGATGAAGACGAACTTGGTCGTGGGGCGGACATCTTTTGTGGTTTGGTCCAGGTCCACTAGGGCGTATCGGCAGTCGTCCGTGATCTGAGCCAGCTTGTTGGCCAGACCTTGATACGACTCGCTGCGAGGACCTGTGGACTCGATAACAATTGTCGAGTCGCCCTCGATCTTGTAGATGAAGTAGCGGAAGTCGTGCGGCGCGCACTTCAGCTTGAAGTCGTTGAACTGCGTGATGATTTCGTCGTTGACAGTAACACCGGAAGACTAGCGGCACGAGGGTTGCAAGAGAGAGACAGAGATTGTTTAACATCAATAGCTTCGCTAGAGCCGGCCATACCATGGTTGAGTCGTTGGGTTAACGCTGGAGTTGCTGCGCCTTGGCTGAGTTTTGATAAGTGGGGAAGAGATCGCTCGACACGAAGCTCTGACATCTTCCCCGATGTCCTCGTTCCGAGACGTATTGCTCGAATGGAATAATCACGCTCTAGAGGATAAACACACGTATTATTATTGTGTGTATGCCACCGCTTACTTAACAGCGCTCAAGCAAATGCAGCAGTCTGTCGAGAACTGCAGACGGTGGGTGTTGCTTGTCAAACAAAGCTCATTCAAGTTTTAGCGCGTGCAGAGACAACTTCAAGCGACTAACGAGCAAGCGTCTTGCCATCGATGACACGACTGCCCCAGGACGAAACGAGGTCTCATTCTCAGGGCACAGCAATCAGCGCAAGTGCAACAAGAACACGGCGACGAGGAGACGCAGTGAGAGTCAGGCAGGTAGACAGCAAGTCTCGACCAAGACAACAAGTGCAAGTCCGCTGCAAGTAATGGCTGGACTGTGTAAAGCCACGCGTACGCAGCTTGTCGCGGAAGTGTCCGTCTATCGCTACAACCGAACGGCAGTTCGTGGCGTCGTCGTGGGGAGCTTGCGCTGTGTGTATCTTGGCTGCAATGGCGCCACCTGCAACTGCGTCGGACGCTGCGCGGCAGCGGGAGGAGAACACGGGGGAGAGCTAGAAATGCAACTGCTGGGATTACTCGAGCATCACTTCGCGCGACGGGGGAAGAGGCGAATCAAATCTACCAAAACGCATCCGACTGACTGGTTCAACTCGTCTACAGGAACTTGGCCACGCCGTCCTCGATGGACTCGAGCGACAGCTCCGAAGCGTCGGTGGCCGTGAGGTGGATGCCCACTCCCATGAGCACGCGCTTGATAGCCTCCTTGGAGGACGCGTAAAGCATCTTAGACTTGATGCGGGCCGTGTCGGGCGACCTGAAGCACAGCAAAGCAGCGGGTGAGTCTCTGCCATTGGAAGAGGGGGGGGGGAGATGCCCGCGCAGCTCCTCAGGGCACGTACCACGACAGGAAGACAATCTTGCTGGTGGGGCGGCCGTCCTTAGTGGTCAGGTCCAGGTCCACCAGCGCGTATCGGCAGTCGTCCGTGATCTGCGCCAGCTTGTCGGCCATGTCCTGGTACGACTCGCTGCTGGGGCCCGTGGACTCGATCACGATCTCCGAGTCGTCCACGATCTTGTAGATGAAGTAGCGGAAGTCGTGCGGCGCGCGCTTGAGCTTGAAGTCGTTGAACTGCGTGATGACCTCGTCATCGACACCGACACCGGAAGACTGCGCACAAGGAGGGGGTGGGGGGTGGGGGGAGGGCGTCAGAGCCTGCGGCGAGCAACGGGGCGACGGCGGACGCTACGCACCATGGTTAGGGACTGGGGACTGAAGCTGGAGCTGCGGCGCCTTGGCTGAGTTTTGGTGAGTGGGGGAAGGCGGGAGAAAATCGCTCCCCCTTTGGGTGGCGGCGCCGCCCGTTTCACTTACACAAAGTATGCAAATCAGATGTCAGCTGGCGGAAGGGGGGGTCATCCCTCCCGAGCTGTGTGCGCCACACCAGCGCTCCAAGCGACACAAAAGGCAGAGATGGCTACATGACGTCATGGCATTCATTAGCAAGCAGCTACGCGCGCCACTGCACGGCGGCCAGCGCCACCTTGGCGCTCTTGGCCAGCAGCGCGTTCTCGTCCTGCGTGAGCGTGCGCAGCCGCAGCGTGGTGGCCGGCACGTCCAGCAGGCGCCGTGCGGCCGGCAGCGCCGTCACCACCGCCACCAGCTTGGTGGTGTGCAGCTGCAGCGGCAGCCTATTGGTCTGCAGCAGCTGGTTGACCGGCGCCAGCCCCTCGTGCGCCACGATCTGCCGCTTCACCTCATCGTGCGCCGCCAGACTCATGAGCGCGCCCGCGGCGGCCGACGCCACGCGCCACTGCGCGTCCGTCAGCAGCGCGCACAGTCTGGGCACCACGCCGCCGTGCTCCACCGCCGCCTTGCGCGCCTTGTCCGCGAAGCCCAGCGCCGCCAGCGCGTCACATGCGGCTGCGCGCACCTCGGCGTTGGGCGAGTGCAGCCGCTTGGAGCACTGCGCCACGGCGCCCAGCTCCAGCGCGCGGAACGTGGTGCCGTCCACTCCGTCGTTCACCACGTTCCTCAGCAGCTGCAGGGCCCGGACGCGCAGCGCGTCGTTCAAGCGGCAGCCCTTGAGCTGCTCCAAAACAATCGGGAGGTATCCGGCGCTTGTAAGCTGACGCGCGCCGACGAAGGACGCGGACAGATGCAGCAGCGCGTCGTACAGGTGTTGGCAAGTGCGCTTGTTGGCTGCAGCTGCGAAGACAGGCTTGATGCGAGTAGTTATCTCGCCCTTGAGAAGCTCCGACTGACCGCATGGAGACTCGGCGATGACGCTCAGAACGCGGGCCGAGAGCTCTTGCAACTCGACGTCGCTTTCCGATAGTGTCGCTGGATTTGAGCTGTCTTCGTCGTGAACGCCGCCGGTGATCCCGCCTTCGACGAGTTCTAGAACGCCGTGCTTGATGGACACGACGAGTTCCTGCGGCAGTTTGAGCACAGAAGCCAATGCTTCCAATACGCGACGGCGCAGGATCGGCTCGCCTTCCTCCAGCGCGTGCAGGATGTGCGGGTGGTTTTCGACGCCAAAGGCTTCGCTGACGCGTTCGTACGGCGCCTCCTTCACGTCATCTTTCACCGACACGAGCGTCAAGTGCTGCGGGGTCGAACGCTTGTGGAGCAAGGACCCTTGCGCTCGCAAGTGCTTCACGGTCCCAGTCGATGCAGCTGCTGCAGGTGTCTGCGCTCGCCGCTGCATATTACTCCTGCTGCTTTGGCTGCGACGCTTCAGTAGAGGTTTTAACGCTCCTTCATGGAGCTCGCTGCGCGCGACCCGCCATCGATGGCGACAATTGGCCGTGGAGGCAACGGGGGTACTTTAATAGCTAACGGTTTGGCTGCCATTGGGCTCTTTACCTGCCCTGGCGGTCCTCCCGTCACAGTTGAAGCCGAGGAAGACACAAAAGACAGAGGCGTGAAGGGAACTTTCATCTTGGGGAACATGGGCGGCGGTGTGAACTCCACTGCCTCTACACTAGCATCTACCTGCTCGTCATCCAACGTGTCAACAGGCGGGAGCATGGGCTCGATAGTTCCCATCTCGATGTAGCTCGCACTGGGGCTCACCTCGACCGCGTATCCAGGATATGAAATCGTTCGTGGTGCATGAGGTACAACAGGTGCGGCACTGCGCGTCACGACGAGACCAGAGAATATCGGAGTCGGGGGTAGCGTTCCGCCTTGTTCACGTTGTAGGAAACTACGGTCATTCTGCCACGAATCTGCTTTCGTAGTAGTTTTCAGCTGGGAAGGAGTAGTGTTGGCGTCCTCTTTTTCGACGACACGATACAGCAGCGACGAAAGACGGCGCTCTCGTGGATCGTTTGCACTCGCAAACTGAGCGAGCTTCGAAAGCAGATCTACGCACATGCTCTCTGCGCACGGTTCCAATGTTTTCTCCATTTGGTGATGCTCGAAGAACTCGAGGAACTCCAACACGGCGGCCAGGACACCTTGTGACGCCAACACTGGGGGCACACCAGGTTTTTGCGCCAGAAGACAGAATGTGGCGACGCAATTCATCTTCACAAACATTGACGAACTCGCACTCATGAGCAGGACGAGATGGCGGACAGCACCACCGCGTAAAAGTAGCTGGCTGTTTCCCGGAGCAATGGCCAACTTTCGCAGGACAGCCGAGCACATTGCATGAGCTCCCGAAGAATGTAAGTCCGGCAAACACAAGGAGAGAACAAGTGGGAGGACACCCCGAGAGAGCAACACATGCGAGTTCACACGTCCTAAAAAGAGGTTGCATGTTGCTAACGCCACATTCTCGCGACACAGTTTCCCTCCCACAGCGAAGAGCTCGCATAATAACATTGTAGCGGGCTCGGAACTCAGCACGCCATGGCAGTCTGTAGTCGTTGAAATGTTGCGCAATATGCTCGCACAAAGTGCTGCGGTCTCAGGTTCATCTTCGTTAACTGCTTTCGCCGCCGCCTCGTCGGAGGTGTCCTCTTGGTGAGCTGATAGTGCAACCTTGAGTGCTGGAATGACAATGTTCATTGGGATGTGTGTTAGCAGATCAGCGTCGCAGGTGAGGTTGTAAAGACATCTCAATAGTAGTGACTGCGTATTTCCCTTTGCCTGAAGAAGAAGAGCAGGAAGTACGGTGCCCAGTGGAGGGTGTACTAGCAACAACGCTGGTCGCGTGATCTTATGCAATGATAGCAAATGGAGCAAGACAGCACAACTATGGGCACAGCTACTAGTCGCCACGCTGGTGTCAGTACTGCTCTTGTCCGTCCGATGCAGTTCCTCCAGCTCTGCTACATGCATGAGATACGTGATTGCACGCATCGTAGTGGCCTCTGCGTAAGCTCCCGCTGCAGCATCACCGTCTGGCGGACAGTTCTGGAAAATTAGCACGAGCAACTCGGCCACGATTCCAGACACTTCTGTTTCCTTTTCTGCTTCTATCAGTGCAACAAGGTGGGGCAGCACACCAATTTTCAAAAGAAGTGCTGCACTCGCGGAGTCTGCAAGTAGATTAACTAGACCCTTTAGGATGGTGACTTTGGTAGAGCAAACATCGTTGCAGCCTAGTACTTGCAGAAGCGAGGCTACCGTACTAGGCTTAGCAGTGAGTTCCGCACGTGCCGAAGAGTGCAGCGCCAGCACACAGAAGGCATCTGAGAGGATGGCATAGTCCCTAGGCTCCATTGCATCTGTGAAAATCCCAAATGCCCAAAGTAATCCATCGTCACACAAGCGCTGCATCGCTGCTGCTTTCGCAACTCGCAATAGGTTAAGCACAGCTTTCAGACAAACCCGTCGAGTCTCGGGGTCGTTAGATTTGACGCACGAAAGAACTAGCAGGGCTCGAAGTGCGCCAAGTTTCACCAATTCTTCTACGTGAGCAACTTCAGCAGACAAGTTGCACAGAGTAACCGCACATGCTCGACGCACAGCCTCCTCGGGAGCTGCAGCTAGTAGCGTTAGCGCCTTGATAACACCTCCACGCAGCAGGGGAGGCCCGACTGCTTTATCTTGTGATAATACCGCGTATGTATGTACGCATAGTCGCAATGTTTCATCGTCCTCCGAGCTGGCCAACACTGCCAAAGCGTTTAACAATCCATGCTCCACCATTGAAAGCCGACATTCTGCCACGCTTGCAAATCGTGTAAGACAGGCAGCACACGCTGCCTGCAGCGCAGCACGATCAGAACTGAGGTCAACGTCAGGGGCGCTATCGCTGCTTTCACCACCATTCTTGCGAGTACAAACCTCAACTACTACAGGGAAAATACGATCGATAAGCTTCAACAAATCGTCCCGAGAAAGCGAACGACCGTCGAAGAGAATGCAAACCGTATTGAAGCACATGCTTTGTGCTTCGACGTCTCCATAACGGGCTAGGCGCTGCAACAACGAATACCCTGTTTCATCTGTAGCTGCGTATGCTGCAGTGAGGAGCAAGTGATGCACTTCATATTCCATGCACAAGCTGAAAAAGGTTCCGCCCAGCAACGTCAAAATATGACGGTCTTTTGAGATTGCACCTACCTGACTGAGCCGTTCGTGCGCTAGCCTGGCAACATCAGACTTCGGGTACCGGAACGACAAGTTGTACAAGAGTACCATCTGCAGCCGAACTGGAGGGCTATCAACTGGAAACCCTGAGTATGCCACATGTCCATATATTTGTTCCAGAAGCTGCGGCTCGTCCAACAACTCATCTAGCTCAAGCGGACATGATCTTGTCGATAAGGCAACGCTACGCCTTCCTTGTGAGTGAGCTGCTTCGATGTCGGACTCATCTGATTCATTCCACGACAAAATACTTGCCAATGCAAAGAGAACGTAGCGCGACATGACAGCGCACGAAGTGCGCACTGTACTTGAGGGGTTTTCACACATTCCTCCGGATTCTGCGCCTTCGTGTCGAAAAGCAAGTAGGAATTGCACGACATTTTCGCTGACACCTTGAATATTTTCGGGTGCCGACAGTAAAATGGCGAGCAACCTGTAAATCAGCAGCAGTACTCCTGGACGGCGTTTGATGCCCGCGCCGAGCGAAGCTAACGCATCAAGAGCCCCAGCGTTACCCATAAGTTCTCGCGCATTTACTTCACGAGTAAGACAGATAAGAGTTGTAAGTGCACAGACTACATATTCTTCACTTGCAGCCAAGCCCAGGCGCGGCAACTCCTCTACAACAACGCGAACACAATCCCCCGTCCGAACAAGGGCACGACGACATGCTCCGCTTTCCACAAGGTGCCACAATGCAGCGAGAGAATTGAGGCGAGCAGCTTCACTTTGTTGGCAGCTGATAAGTAGTCGCAGCATCGATACGGCCTCGGGCTCAACTAGCTTCACGTGGTTCATGCGTGTGCAAGCCAGGTTGTACGCAGCGCGACTTAGTATTTCGCGGTCACGGGCATCCTTTCCATGCTCCGCGAGAGCATGCACCGCATCATCCACCCGTGGATATGCATACTGAGGGCATGACAAGTTGAATATCGCGAAGGTACAGGCACGCTCAGCTAAGGCAGACGTTCGCCTCTGCTTTACCAGGCAGTCGAGTGCCTTCTCCTTGATAAAAACGCTCTCGCTTCCGTCTTCGATCGTGAGATTAGCCAGAGTGCCCACACAGTTGGGCAGCAACAGCTTTTCATGAGTGCGTGCAGAAGAGAGAGCAAGCGCTGATAACAATGATAACGCATTGTGGGAAAGAAGGATGGACCGACCTTCAGGCTCGCAAGATAAGTGACCCAGTGTGGCCACACAAGCAGCAAGCGTGGCTACGTCCTTGGAACGGCAAAGCGCCATCACACTCGGAACGACATTGTCGTTTAGCAATGCCGCGTGAAGCGAGCGATTAGCTGCCATGGCCTCCACTGCCAGGGCGTATTGCCGCTTTCGATTGCTTTTGGGCTTCGATTTATTTGAGCTCGCATCTAACGCTTTTGTAGATGCCAACAGCACTGATGGAGGACTGCCTTCTCGATCAGATTGCTGCTGGGATACAGGTTTCGTCGGGGTTACAGGTGCCAACTTGACTGGGTGCAGCTTATAGTTGCCTCCAATGCGCGCCGACAAGGGTTGTTTCTCCTTTCGAGATGCTGGTAGTCGTGACATGTAGAGTCCAGCGTCGGTATATTCGCCATGCTGTGCAAACACGTCTCCATGGTACTGGAAGGGCAGTCTGCGATGAAGTTCAGGTCGAGCGCGGGGCAATTGAGAATCGTCATCCGATACGAAGAAATAGTCGCGTCTTCGTTGTGGAGAAGGCTGCTCGAGCACAGGTTCCAGCGAGTGTCGAGCCGGCGATTTAAGAGACGGCGACACTCGCGAGTGCGCAAACTCGGCCATGCTGTCTGGGTTTGGCTGCTTTGCTTCTGCTGCGCGGAGATAGCCCAGGTAGCAGCAGCTTACAGCACCGACAAAAATAGTCAACCACACTCGTCTTGCATTAGAGGAACAGGAGAATGACAAGCAAGCAGTCGTACAATACGCAAGGCTATTCATTTCGACGTTACCTCTTTTCTCGTCGGTGTCAAAAGTAATTCTGCGCCGGAACGACTTACTTCCTCGAAGGAAGTACTCGCTCGCTGACGGGGCGAAGTCGTGTGAACTTAGTCGAAAACATCATCCAGAGCCTCACCAAGCAGCATACCACCCAGCACACCTGCACCGACACCCATTGCCATCTGCCCCGTGCTCATACCGCCGCCGCGGTTGCCGCCACCAAAGCCGCCACCGTAACCACCTCCGCCGTATCCACGCGGAGAGCCATGGTAGTGGTGGTGGTGGCCATACGGAGATCCGCCCTGCACAACCATCACCGGAGGGCCTGCTGCATACGCCACAGTGGCCGGGGGCGGAGGGGGGTAGCCATAGGCCGGCTGCGGGGGAGGCGGTGGGTAGTACGGCTGTTGTGCGTACTGCGGCGGGGGCGGCTGTGCGTATTGCGGCGGCGGCGGCTGCGAGTACTGGGGGGGCGGCTGCTGGTAGTACGGCTGCTGCGGCGGGTACTGCTGGGGCGTGGACGTCGCAGCCACTGCCGCGGCTGCCACAGCGGCAGTAGTCGCGGTGCTAGATGCGGGGTACGAACTGGAGGCGGGGTACGCGCTGGAAGCGGGGTACTGCTGCTGCGGGTACGGGTAGGCCTGGGCCGTGGCCTGCTTAGGCGCCTTCTCCGTGGACGCCACGGGCGCGGCGCCCGCGGGCTGCACGCCCGGCCCCTTGTACTGCACGCGCAAGTTGATCTCGCCCGCGCGCTTGGAGCCGTTGTTGAGCGTGTACCACTGGTCCACGACGCTGCCGCTGAGGAACATGCTGACGGGCAGGCGGCACTCGCCGATGAGCGTGCTGGACGTGAAGTTCTTGTCCTTGACCTCGATCACGAGCTGGTCCAGCTGCGGGTCCACGACGGCGAACACGAACACCTCGTTCCACACGGGCGTCTTGTCTGCAGCACACGCGTTAGCCAGGGGAGGACGAGGGGGAGGGAGGAAGTCGCGGCTACTCACGTCCATTGTCGTGCACGCGCGTCTTGAAGCTCTTGCCGCGCAGCGACAGCTTACAGAACGGGTCCTGCTTGCCAAACGTCTGCTTGTCCAGCAGGTTGCGCGCCGAGCACGCGCGCACGTGTAGCTCCATGCCCATTTCGTCGACACCTACGCTTCTCGCCGCTTTTCTCCAAGTGTACAGCACTGCAGCTGAACTTCGACGCTTACGCCCAAAATCCAGTTGCAGCCCCGCTAAGTGCGAACGAAGTGCGGATGAGCAGAACTATCATAGTGACTCATCCACCACGTAAGAGCATTTCCACCTTCATCCTGCTATTTGCTCCAAAGACTTGTCAGTGGACCAATCTGTCTTCCTAATAGACCTGCCTTGTTCCACCACCATACCCACAAATGTAGTCGTCGCAAGAGAATGCAAAAACCTGCTTGGAACGACGTTCGAGTCGAAGATGGCATTATTCCGTCCCAGCGTGGGATAATATGTCGTGCCCGCCTTTAGGCGGCAAGCCAACCAGCTAGAGCGCTGAGTTCGGATGAGCTCTGGCTTGCTAGCGTGCCGACCCGACGCTCGCGGCTATATGCTACAATGTGATATGCTGCCGTTGTAGTCAGCTGCAGCAGTGGACTTACCAATGACGCTCTTAGGCTATCTCCACGAGTTGCTATCGATAAAAAGTTAACAGAATCAGAAAATTTAGAATCTGCTAGCCTTGATATTGCTAAAAACAAAATAGCAACTCGAGGTGCACGAATAGAAACTTGACTAAAGATCTCTCTCAACCAAAATATGGAAAGAAGCAAGCGGTGGTGCGATAAAGAGGACGAGGTCATCGCTCTTGCGTACAAGGCAGCTGCAGAAAATTCCGTCCAAGGAATTGATCAGAAGGCGTGTGGTAGCGCACTGCAGCAGCATTTGGTGGTGAGAGCCAAACTTTGCAGATCATCAAAAACCGCTAGAGTACAATTGCCCATAACACTGCAAAGTTTTCCGGATGTGTGTCTCGTGTAAAAGCTCGCAATGAGTCCGTTAAAAACGCAGATGATGTGGTCAATGATGCCGTCGCTTTATTTCAGGAAAACCACGGCAGCATTTGGATTTTTATTGTGCTGGATGATCTGAAAGAGCCAAAACTCTCAACGACACACTTGCAAAACTGTTTTATTAATGGTGATACTAATGTAGTATGCGTATTGAGCGTCTTCAGAGTTTCTTTCTGATAGCGTGGGCAACGAAGCAGCCACGTTTTGCTCCGCTGAAGCTTTTAAAAGGCCCACGGCATCAGGCTCTGCTGAAAGTACCGAGTTCCGCCTCCAGCTTTTTTCTGGGGGGAGAGGTGTCGTGGTGCTGCATTGTCCCACTACCCTTCCACGAAGTGCCACCCGATTGGTTGGCAGCGCCGTAGCGCATATTCCCGTGCACACACAGCAAACTCTCAGTCAGTGATTTGTTGTGTGCACCGCGAGTGTAACCTCTGCGCGGTTGCCGTTTGCGTGCGAGTAGTAGTAGTCTTCGTGCTACGAGGCCGCCACAAGCTAGCGCCGACTGAGCTGCACCCGGTTAGTACCTGCAAGTCGCTGGCTCCTGGAATTGACGGAAGCGGCTCTCCAGGGAGTAGCTGCGACTTCAGTGATTGATTTGGCCTAGGAGTTTGCGCTCTAGTGACGACGTGGAATCCAGCGTAGGCGCAATGGATACAGAAAGTGTCCAGCAGATGTTTGCTTCTCTCGCAGCGATGATGCGCGAGCAGCAACAGTTCTTAGCGCACACCGCCGAGCTGCAGCAGCAGATGGCAGCGACGCTTCAGCAGCAGCAACAACAACAAGCGCCACCCCCACAACAACAGCAAGTGGACGCAGCGCCAGCTCCGGACACACGGGAGTATCGTGCCGAAGGCATCAAGATGCCTACGTTTTACGGCACGAAGGACGACGATGTGGCCGACTACATGTCAGCATCCGGCTGTACTTCGAATCGAAGAATATCCAGTACGGCGATGATGCTCCACAACAACGGCCGTTATCGTTGCTAGTGGCGAATTTGAAAGGTCCTGCTGCTGCATGGTATCGAGAGTACGTCTCTCATGAAGGCAACTTCTTGCAGTCCGTGGCGCAGTTTGAGGAGCTAATGACGAGTGAATTTACCGCTCCAGATAAGCAAGAGCACCTCCGCGACCTGCTGTTACGTCTGCGGCAAAAGAATTTCGCTTGCCTCGAAGACTATGTCTCCAGCTTTCGTAGTATCATTTGCAAAGTGGAAGACATGTCTGACATTGACAAGGTCATGCATTTCCAGAAGGGGCTCTTGGTGGAGATTCGCCAGGAAGTCATGCTGCGCCAGTTCCGCAATACGACTGACGCCATCTCGTTTGCGCTGATGTACGACCGTACACATTCTGTCAGCATACGAGGGCAAGGACGAGATACAAGTCGCCGCACGCCGGCGCAGCGACAATCACGAGCATCCGCTGAAGAACCTACACCGATGGAGATTGGCAGTTCTCGATTTGTGTCGCGTGACGAATGTATGCGCAACAACTTGTGCTTCTATTGTAAGGAACCAGGTCATCGGCTAGCCAGTTGCCGCAAGAGGCAAGGTCGCACCAACTCGCGTGGCCCCTCTGATCGTGGTCGCGGACAGCCATCCTTCAGCGCACACCAGAGCGCCTTCCGTCGCGTTGTAGAAGCAGATGTTGAAGACGACGACAGCAGCGACGAGGTGGAAGTGATGCAGAGCATGCAGTTGAACATGGTGACGGCTCAGGTGGCAGCCTCGGCCTCGCCGACACGTGGGCTACTGCGACTGGATGGCGTGATGAACGGACAGCCTGTTCGGATTCTTGTTGACAGTGGTGCGGAGCAGAATATTGTGCGTCCTGGTCTCGCACACCATTACGTAGAGGCTGCTAAGGTTACGGCGGAGCGCTTTGACGGCACTATGACGCCAACTCGCGTGGCTCAACGTTGTCTGGAGTCACTGAACCTTGGTGGGCGTGAGTTCCATGGTGTTTCTCTCATCGAGTGGGAAGTTTCGGCAAACCAAGACGTGATTCTTGGCCATCCATGGCTCTTTCAATTCAACCCGAACATTGATTGGCAAACCGGAGAGATGCACTTCAGGAAACATCGCGTAGTGCGCGACTATCGCTCGCTAAACACTGGCGCCAAGGTGCCTGAACCTGTAATTAATGCAGTGAATGTGAAACCTGAATTTCTCCAGCATCCGCTTCCCACACATTTGCGGCAGCAGCGGGATGATCATGTCAAGGCCGAATATTTTCACATGCCATTGGGGCCAACTGCGATTCTTCACTTGTCGCCCAGGCTGCAGCAGGCACAAGCGTCGAGAAAATGGCAGCGGCCGGTGAAGATGCTGCTGTATACGTCGTCTCTGCGGCACAGTTTGAGCAGAACGTGCAAGACCATGAGTACGCCGAGCTGTTTCATGTTACCGTGAAGACATCGCCCAAGGTGAAGTCAGTGCCTCCACAGCTTCAAGCAGTGCTAGATGAATATGCGGACGTCTTTCCAAACGAGCTTCCACCTGAACTACCTCCGCATCGCTCGATCGAACACGAGGTGGTCTTGAAACCAGGAGCAAAACCTAGCAATCGTGCCCCGTTTCGGCTGTCGAAGGTGGAACGAGCCGCGTTGGAGCTCTTCGTGGCTGACCTGTTGCAAAAGAACTGGATTCAAGTGTCAGACTCGCCGTGGGTCAGCAGCATTTTTGGAGTTCCGAAAAAGGATCCTGCTACTGGCAAGTTTCCGTCACGGTTGGAGTGGCTACGCTCGGCCGATCCCCACATGCCAATTCGATGGGTAATTGATTACCGGCTCGTCAACGCTGCTGCCGACGTGGCGAAGATCCCGCTACCCCACATTGAGGAGCTATTGGATCAGATTGAAGGTGCGACGGTGTTCTCCATCCTCGATCTGGCCAGTGGGTACCATCAGATGCGTATGTCACCTACGTCCAAGCAGTACACAGCCTTTCGTACCAATCATGAAATTTACGAGTGGAATGTAGCCCCCATGGGCCTTGCTGGCATGCCAGGCACTTGAACCCGACTGATGCGAAAACTGTTGCATACCTTTCGCTTTGTGGTGGTATACTTAGATGATATATGCATCTTTTCTCGCTCAATGAAGGAACATGTAGAACATCTACGTCTAGTCTGCACAGTGCTTCGTGCTAACAAGCTCTACGCTCGACCCGACAAATGTGACTTTGGCCAAAGCTCAGTCGACTTCTTGGGTCACACTATTTCTAGTGAGGGGCTCCATGTCGACGCCCGCAAGACTCGTGCAATCGCAGCGTGGGAGGAGCCTGGTAACGTCCAAGAACTGCAGCAATTTTTGGGGCTTGCCGGGTACTATCGCCGGTTTATTCATGGTTTTGCTCAACTTGTGTTACCGCTGAGCTCGTTGGTGAAGAAAAATGTGGACTGGGTCTGGGACGAGCCCCAACGGCGCGCTTTTAACTCAATCAAACTGGCGCTCCAGCAGGCTCCCGTCCTCCGCTTGCCTGACTTTGATCGACCTTTCATTGTGACGACGGATGCCAGTCATGATTGCGTTGGAGGTGTGCTTTCTCAGCTGCATGATGGTCACGATTTACCGGTGGCGTTCTACAGCAAGAAACTTGGTGTTCATGAACTCAACTGGCCCGTGCACGAGAAGGAACTTCTCGCTATAAAGCAGGCGTTGACTCGGTGGCGCCACTATTTGCATGGGTCTCATTTTGACGTGGTCACCGACAACTCGGCATGCAAATGGTTTTTGCAGCACCCTCGAGTCTCAGGACGCCTTGCACGATGGCTCGACTTCTTTGCATCTTTTGACTTCAAGCTGCACCACCGTCCTGGATCGCAGAACGTGGTCGCCGATGCTCTATCTCGCCCACCGACGGCTTCACCTCTGCCGGGGGGAGAGAGTGATGATGCTGTTACAACTATATCGGTCTGTGCTCTCCGATTTTCATGCTCTACGTGCTCAACCGTGCGCAAGTCTAGCGCACGACGCATGGCAACGACAGATACGCTGTTGCGTATATATATATATATATATATATCATCTCGCGATCAGGCGGTCATGCTCGGTACCAAGCATCCGGCATCGCCAGCACGTTCTGCCGGAGCTTCACAGAAGATGATCCAGATGAACGCTACGGCAGTTGAAACAACGACGACGGTCAGCTCCATCCAGTTGGATAGGGCCACGAAGAAGTCGTATCAGAAGGCCTACGCGAGCGACCTCGCCTACAAGAAGTTATGGCGCACCAAGACCAATAGTAGTGACTACGAGTTGCTCGATGGTCTGATCTACTTAAAGGGTAGTGACAGTGTTCGACGTTTATGTGTGCCGAACCATCGGCAACTGCGCTTGAATGTTATCCACAACGTCCATGATGCCGCCATCATGGCACACCCTGGAGCTCGCCGCACACAGCTAGCTGCTGCGCAGTGGTACTACTGGCCTGGTATGGACATTGACATTAAGGAGTATGTTCAAAGCTGTGAGTCCTGCATGAGATAGCACGGGCCGTAAAGCAGGCAAGCTTCAACCAATTCCATTGCCATCGGCATGTTGGGAGGTGGTATCAACCGACTTCATCACGCATTTACCAGTATCGGATGGATTTGATGCCATTATGGTGGTAGATGACAAGTTGTCCAAGAGGCCTGTGTACATCCCCACACACACAACAGCTACCGCAGAGGATACAGCTAAGCTGTTCTTTAACAATGTTATCCGATACTATGGCATCCCGACGACCATCATCTCTGATCGAGACCCAAAGTTCACGTCCAAGTTTTGGTCAGCCTTGACTGGGTTGATGAAGATCAAGACTGCTATGACCACGGCGCACCGTGCTCAAGCAGACGGCCAGACAGAACGACAAAACAGGACGCTGGAGGACTCGTTGCGATGCTCCATCTCATATCACGGCAACGATTGGAATGAACATCTACCGATGATTGAGTACGCGCATGCAACTTTGGTGTCGAGCTCGTCCAAGCTATCGCCATTCTTCGTCGACACCGGCCGGCAACCCAAGAACCCCCTGAGTTCCGTTACCAATGGAGAACCTGCTGCAGTGTCAAAAGTGAACTATGCTTCACGTTTCGTGCATCATCGCCAGGAAGTGATTGAGCTGGCCCGAAAGAATCTGAGGGATGCGCAAGCAGCTCAGAAGAAGTACTATGACAAGCGTCGTGCCGACAACCCGTTAAAAGTCGGGGACCTAGCGCTGCTGTCCACACAGGACTTGAATATATCGCACGCTACTGCTGACACAACGCTACGCTCGCGTAAGTTCACTGCAAGGTTCATCGGGCCGTACACAATTCGGGAGCTACATGGCAACGTGGCCTTACTCGATCTACCCGCGAACCTCAAGCATCTCAGTCCGCGCTTCAATGTCGACAAACTGAAGGTGTACAAGAGCAATCCTGTCCGTTTTAGTGGACGTGTGATTCCGAAGTCAACACCTGTGGTATTTGACGACGACGGTGAAAAGCTTCACATTGTCGAGGCTCTGATCCGAAAGCGCATGTTCAAGGAAGCTTGAGTACTTGGTCAAGTGGCATGGACTTCCTCATCATAAAAACACTTGGGAACGGGAGCGCGACATCAAGCATGTGAGCCACTGGAAGGACTTGCTCAAGGAACTTCGTCAGCGCACCAGCACGGCACGTGCTGGGGGGAAGTCTCTTAATTAGAAACTTCTCAGTACTAATCCTTATCCAGGAAGGTTACGGTACTACCAACTTCAACTTCACATTGTGGCTTCAAGGTTCAAGATATCGTGGCTAAGTCAAGTCGGGGGGAATGTAAGGATCTGCTCAAGGATCTGCACACGAACATCACCGGGTTAGTCCACGCCATGCTTCAAGAGCAAGCACAGCCGTCTGCATACTCGACGTTTGCGCAACGGAGCTCGCCGTTGACGTCGCTCCACAGCCAATCGTCTGCATATCGTACAAGGGTGCCCAGAGCGCACCACAGAGATAGATCGAGCAGGAACGAAAAAGGATAAAGCACAGAATGTCAGTTTTTCAAGTTGCCTCAACAAGAGCACAGCTCACATCCTTACAAGCACTGCACACAGGATTTCCTCCCTGGTAATCTCGCATGCGGGCGGCATGGCCAGAAGCAACGCCACGGGGGATGCTCTTGACTTTTCCTTTCTTGGAGCCTTAACGTGATAAATCTGTCGAAGGCCAGTATAAAAGCAGCAGCTAGGAGATCGCCGTCGTCGTATAAAAGAAGGAAAAGGTCATCGTCACTACTCTCCATGATTGTGCCTCCCAATAGCCCTCCACAAGTGGAGACGACAAAACTTCGCTATTGCTAACCACCAGGCCGATAACAACACCCAATCACAACAAACTAATATCAACTCCGACAGCAACTACGAGTGGAGATGGCCTTAGTGTGCAATAAGGAAAACAAAGGCGTAGAGTACCTAAAAGATTACAGAAAGAACCAGAGGCACAGTTTGTACATCGAGGATGCACTGTACAATGGCAAGAATATCAACAGAATGTTAACTAAGTGAGGCGGAGCGGGAGTCGCGAAACTATCGACACGATCTCGGGCTCACCAACTTGTGCCCGCGACTACCGTACAAAGGAAGGGGTACTGCATTCATTTGTGGGGTGACTGATGTCTTCTCATCGTGCGTACCCGTCGGTGGGGCCGGCCCCGCACTTTCAGGAGCTCATGACAGCACAGCCGCGCTCGCCACCTGTGGGGAGTGACCCCGCACACGAGCACCTTGCACCGAGGAAGGAAGTGTGCTGAGGTTACAGAGTACCCTGGGGCGAGCTAGGCTCACCAGTTCCCGGCCTCAAGAGGAACGGTTTGGTAACTTGCAGAAAAGTATAAGACAATGTATATAAAGGCGTAATGCTGTAGCCTATAGTAAAGGCTATACAAATATCTAGGAGCCCCATTGGGTGGCTCTGGGCACCTGGTACCATGTACCCATTCGGCGCCGTCATGTGCGCGGTATGTCCCACACCACCGGAACTCGGGGGAGTCACCCTAGAAAGAATGACACCCTGTCACTTTTTCATGTAGCCCCTCTATACCACCAGCCCATCTCCCTTACACGGCATCCACCGAAGCTCGGGCATACGCCGAAAACCCGAGAAACGCAAAAACACACAAACCCGACAATGCCATATCACCCGTATTGGGTTTTTCAACTGTTTGATAGTGCAGCCGTGCTCGCCACCAGCCCATCTCCCTTACACGGCATCCACCGAAGCTCGGGCATACGCCGAAACCCGAGAAACGCAAAAACACACAAACCCGACAATGCCATATCACCCGTATTGGGTTTTTCAACTGTTTGATAGTTTGATGTTTGGTAGTGCAGCCGTGCTCGCCACCAGCCCATCTCCCTTACACGGCATCCACCGAAGCTTGGGCATACGCCGAAACCCGAGAAACGCAAAAACACACAAACCCGACAATGCCATATCACCCGTATTGGGTTTTTCAACTGTTTGATAGTGCAGCCGTGCTCGCCACCAGCCCATCTCCCTTACACGGCATCCACCGAAGCTCGGGCATACGCCGAAACCCGAGAAACGCAAAAACACACAAACCCGACAATGCCATATCACCCGTATTGGGTTTTTCAACTGTTTGATAGTGCAGCCGTGCTCGCCACCAGCCCATCTCCCTTACACGGCATCCACCGAAGCTCGGGCATACGCCGAAACCCGAGAAACGCAAAAACACACAAACCCGACAATGCCATATCACCCGTATTGGGTTTTTCAACTGTTTGATAGTGCAGCCGTGCTCGCCACCAGCCCATCTCCCTTACACGGCATCCACCGAAGCTCGGGCATACGCCGAAACCCGAGAAACGCAAAAACACACAAACCCGACAATGCCATATCACCCGTATTGGGGTTTTCAACTGTTTGATAGTGCAGCCGTGCTCGCCACCAGCCCATCTCCCTTACACGGCATCCACCGAAGCTCGCATACGCCGAAACCCGAGAAACGCAAAAACACACAAACCCGACAATGCCATATCACCCCTATTGGGTTTTTCAACTGTTTGATAGTGCAGCCGTGCTCGCCACCAGCCCATCTCCCTTACACGGCATCCACCGAAGCTCGGGCATACGCCGAAACCTGAGAAACGCAAAAACACACAAACCCGACAATGCCATATCACCCGTATTGGGTTTTTCAACTGTTTGATAGTTTGATGTTTGGTAGTGCAGCCGTGCTCGCCACCAGCCCATCTCCCTTACACGGCATCCACCGAAGCTCGGGCATACGCCGAACCCGAGAAACGCAAAAACACACAAACCCGACAATGCCATATCACCCCTATTGGGTTTTTCAACTGTTTGATAGTGCAGCCGTGCTCGCCACCAGCCCATCTCCCTTACACGGCATCCACCGAAGCTCGGGCATACGCCGAAACCCGAGAAACGCAAAAACACACAAACCCGACAATGCCATATCACCCGTATTGGGTTTTTCAACTGTTTGATAGTGCAGCCGTGCTCGCCACCAGCCCATCTCCCTTACACGGCATCCACCGAAGCTCGGGCATACGCCGAAACCCGAGAAACGCAAAAACACACAAACCCGACAATGCCATATCACCCCTATTGGGTTTTTCAACTGTTTGATAGTGCAGCCGTGCTCGCCACCAGCCCATCTCCCTTACACGGCATCCACCGAAGCTCGGGCATACGCCGAAACCTGAGAAACGCAAAAACACACAAACCCGACAATGCCATATCACCCGTATTGGGTTTTTCAACTGTTTGATAGTTTGATGTTTGGTAGTGCAGCCGTGCTCGCCACCAGCCCATCTCCCTTACACGGCATCCACCGAAGCTCGGGCATACGCCGAAACCCGAGAAACGCAAAAACACACAAACCCGACAATGCCATATCACCCGTATTGGGGTTTTCAACTGTTTGATAGTGCAGCCGTGCTCGCCACCAGCCCATCTCCCTTACACGGCATCCACCGAAGCTCGGGCATACGCCGAAACCCGAGAAACGCAAAAACACACAAACCCGACAATGCCATATCACCCGTATTGGGTTTTTCAACTGTTTGATAGTTTGATGTTTGGTAGTGCAGCTGTGCTCGCCACCAGCCCATCTCCCTTACACGGCATCCACCGAAGCTCGGGCATACGCCGAAACCCGAGAAACGCAAAAACACACAAACCCGACAATGCCATATCACCCGTATTGGGTTTTTCAACTGTTTTGATAGTTTGATGTTTGGTAGTGCAGCTGTGCTCGCCACCAGCCCATCTCCCTTACACGGCATCCACCGAAGCTCGGGCATACGCCGAAACCCGAGAAACGCAAAAACACACAAACCCGACAATGCCATATCACCCGTATTGGGTTTTTCAACTGTTTGATAGTTTGATGTTTGGTAGTGCAGCTGTGCTCGCCACCAGCCCATCTCCCTTACACGGCATCCACCGAAGCTCGGGCATACGCCGAAACCCGAGAAACGCAAAAACACGCAAACCCGACAATGCCATATCACCCGTATTGGGTTTCTCAACTGTTTGATAGTGCAGCCGTGCTCGCCACCAGCCCATCTCCCTTACACGGCATCCACCGAAGCTCGGGCATACGCCGAAACCCGAGAAACGCAAAAACACACAAACCCGACAATGCCATATCACCCGTATTGGGTTTTTAAACTGTTTGATAGTTTGATGTTTGGTAGTGCAGCCGTGCTCGCCACCAGCCCATCTCCCTTACACGGCATCCACCGAAGCTCGGGCATACGCCGAAACCCGAGAAACGCAAAAACACACAAACCCGACAATGCCATATCACCCGTATTGGGTTTTTCAACTGTTTGATAGTTTGATGTTTGATAGTGCAGCCGTGCTCGCCACCAGCCCATCTCCCTTACACGGCATCCACCGAAGCTCGGGCATACGCCGAAACCCGAGAAACGCAAAAACACACAAACCCGACAATGCCATATCACCCGTATTGGGTTTTTCAACTGTTTGATAGTGCAGCCGTGCTCGCCACCAGCCCATCTCCCTTACACGGCATCCACCGAAGCTCGGGCATACGCCGAAACCCGAGAAACGCAAAAACACGCAAACCCGACAATGCCATATCACCCGTATTGGGTTTCTCAACTGTTTGATAGTGCAGCCGTGCTCGCCACCAGCCCATCTCCCTTACACGGCATCCACCGAAGCTCGGGCATACGCCGAAACCCGAGAAACGCAAAAACACACAAACCCGACAATGCCATATCACCCGTATTGGGTTTTTCAACTGTTTGATAGTTTGATGTTTGGTAGTGCAGCCGTGCTCGCCACCAGCCCATCTCCCTTACACGGCATCCACCGAAGCTCGGGCATACGCCGAAACCCGAGAAACGCAAAAACACACAAACCCGACAATGCCATATCACCCGTATTGGGTTTTTCAACTGTTTGATAGTTTGATGTTTGGTAGTGCAGCCGTGCTCGCCACCAGCCCATCTCCCTTACACGGCATCCACCGAAGCTCGGGCATACGCCGAAACCCGAGAAACGCAAAAACACACAAACCCGACAATGCCATATCACCCGTATTGGGTTTTTCAACTGTTTGATAGTTTGATGTTTGATAGTGCAGCCGTGCTCGCCACCAGCCCATCTCCCTTACACGGCATCCACCGAAGCTCGGGCATACGCCGAAACCCGAGAAACGCAAAAACACACAAACCCGACAATGCCATATCACCCGTATTGGGGTTTTCAACTGTTTGATAGTGCAGCCGTGCTCGCCACCAGCCCATCTCCCTTACACGGCATCCACCGAAGCTCGGGCATACGCCGAAACCCGAGAAACGCAAAAACACACAAACCCGACAATGCCATATCACCCCTATTGGGTTTTTCAACTGTTTGATAGTTTGATGTTTGGTAGTGCAGCCGTGCTCGCCACCAGCCCATCTCCCTTACACGGCATCCACCGAAGCTCGGGCATACGCCGAAACCCGAGAAACGCAAAAACACACAAACCCGACAATGCCATATCACCCGTATTGGGTTTTTCAACTGTTTGATAGTGCAGCCGTGCTCGCCACCAGCCCATCTCCCTTACACGGCATCCACCGAAGCTCGGGCATACGCCGAAACCCGAGAAACGCAAAAACACACAAACCCGACAATGCCATATCACCCGTATTGGGTTTTTCAACTGTTTGATAGTGCAGCCGTGCTCGCCACCAGCCCATCTCCCTTACACGGCATCCACCGAAGCTCGGGCATACGCCGAAACCCGAGAAACGCAAAAACACACAAACCCGACAATGCCATATCACCCGTATTGGGTTTTTCAACTGTTTGATAGTGCAGCCGTGCTCGCCACCAGCCCATCTCCCTTACACGGCATCCACCGAAGCTCGGGCATACGCCGAAACCCGAGAAACGCAAAAACACACAAACCCGACAATGCCATATCACCCGTATTGGGTTTTTCAACTGTTTGATAGTGCAGCCGTGCTCGCCACCAGCCCATCTCCCTTACACGGCATCCACCGAAGCTCGGGCATACGCCGAAACCCGAGAAACGCAAAAACACACAAACCCGACAATGCCATATCACCCGTATTGGGTTTTTCAACTGTTTGATAGTGCAGCCGTGCTCGCCACCAGCCCATCTCCCTTACACGGCATCCACCGAAGCTCGGGCATACGCCGAAACCCGAGAAACGCAAAAACACACAAACCCGACAATGCCATATCACCCGTATTGGGTTTTTCAACTGTTTGATAGTTTGATGTTTGGTAGTGCAGCTGTGCTCGCCACCAGCCCATCTCCCTTACACGGCATCCACCGAAGCTCGGGCATACGCCGAAACCCGAGAAACGCAAAAACACACAAACCCGACAATGCCATATCACCCGTATTGGGTTTTTCAACTGTTTGATAGTTTGATGTTTGATAGTGCAGCCGTGCTCGCCACCAGCCCATCTCCCTTACACGGCATCCACCGAAGCTCGGGCATACGCCGAAACCCGAGAAACGCAAAAACACACAAACCCGACAATGCCATATCACCCGTATTGGGTTTTTCAACTGTTTGATAGTTTGATGTTTGGTAGTGCAGCCGTGCTCGCCACCAGCCCATCTCCCTTACACGGCATCCACCGAAGCTTGGGCATACGCCGAAACCCGAGAAACGCAAAAACACACAAACCCGACAATGCCATATCACCCGTATTGGGTTTTTCAACTGTTTGATAGTGCAGCCGTGCTCGCCACCAGCCCATCTCCCTTACACGGCATCCACCGAAGCTCGGGCATACGCCGAAACCCGAGAAACGCAAAAACACACAAACCCGACAATGCCATATCACCCGTATTGGGTTTTTCAACTGTTTGATAGTGCAGCCGTGCTCGCCACCAGCCCATCTCCCTTACACGGCATCCACCGAAGCTCGGGCATACGCCGAAACCCGAGAAACGCAAAAACACACAAACCCGACAATGCCATATCACCCGTATTGGGTTTTTCAACTGTTTGATAGTTTGATGTTTGGTAGTGCAGCTGTGCTCGCCACCAGCCCATCTCCCTTACACGGCATCCACCGAACCTCAGGCATACGCCGAAACCCGAGAAACGCAAAAACACACAAACCCGACAATGCCATATCACCCGTATTGGGTTTTTCAACTGTTTGATAGTGCAGCCGTGCTCGCCACCAGCCCATCTCCCTTACACGGCATCCACCGAAGCTCGGGCATACGCCGAAACCCGAGAAACGCAAAAACACACAAACCCGACAATGCCATATCACCCGTATTGGGTTTTTCAACTGTTTGATAGTGCAGCCGTGCTCGCCACCAGCCCATCTCCCTTACACGGCATCCACCGAAGCTCGGGCATACGCCGAAACCCGAGAAACGCAAAAACACACAAACCCGACAATGCCATATCACCCGTATTGGGTTTTTCAACTGTTTGATAGTTTGATGTTTGGTAGTGCAGCTGTGCTCGCCACCAGCCCATCTCCCTTACACGGCATCCACCGAACCTCAGGCATACGCCGAAACCCGAGAAACGCAAAAACACACAAACCCGACAATGCCATATCACCCGTATTGGGTTTTTCAACTGTTTGATAGTGCAGCCGTGCTCGCCACCAGCCCATCTCCCTTACACGGCATCCACCGAAGCTCGGGCATACGCCGAAACCCGAGAAACGCAAAAACACACAAACCCGACAATGCCATATCACCCGTATTGGGTTTTTCAACTGTTTGATAGTGCAGCCGTGCTCGCCACCAGCCCATCTCCCTTACACGGCATCCACCGAAGCTTGGGCATACGCCGAAACCCGAGAAACGCAAAAACACACAAACCCGACAATGCCATATCACCCGTATTGGGTTTTTCAACTGTTTGATAGTGCAGCCGTGCTCGCCACCAGCCCATCTCCCTTACACGGCATCCACCGAAGCTCGGGCATACGCCGAAACCCGAGAAACGCAAAAACACACAAACCCGACAATGCCATATCACCCGTATTGGGTTTTTCAACTGTTTGATAGTGCAGCCGTGCTCGCCACCAGCCCATCTCCCTTACACGGCATCCACCGAAGCTCGGGCATACGCCGAAACCCGAGAAACGCAAAAACACACAAACCCGACAATGCCATATCACCCGTATTGGGTTTTTCAACTGTTTGATAGTTTGATGTTTGGTAGTGCAGCCGTGCTCGCCACCAGCCCATCTCCCTTACACGGCATCCACCGAAGCTTGGGCATACGCCGAAACCCGAGAAACGCAAAAACACACAAACCCGACAATGCCATATCACCCGTATTGGGTTTTTCAACTGTTTGATAGTGCAGCCGTGCTCGCCACCAGCCCATCTCCCTTACACGGCATCCACCGAAGCTCGGGCATACGCCGAAACCCGAGAAACGCAAAAACACACAAACCCGACAATGCCATATCACCCGTATTGGGTTTTTCAACTGTTTGATAGTGCAGCCGTGCTCGCCACCAGCCCATCTCCCTTACACGGCATCCACCGAAGCTCGGGCATACGCCGAAACCCGAGAAACGCAAAAACACACAAACCCGACAATGCCATATCACCCGTATTGGGTTTTTCAACTGTTTGATAGTTTGATGTTTAATAGTGCAGCCGTGCTCGCCACCAGCCCATCTCCCTTACACGGCATCCACCGAAGCTCGGGCATACGCCGAAACCCGAGAAACGCAAAAACACACAAACCCGACAATGCCATATCACCCGTATTGGGTTTTTCAACTGTTTGATAGTGCAGCCGTGCTCGCCACCAGCCCATCTCCCTTACACGGCATCCACCGAAGCTCGGGCATACGCCGAAACCCGAGAAACGCAAAAACACACAAACCCGACAATGCCATATCACCCGTATTGGGTTTTTCAACTGTTTGATAGTGCAGCCGTGCTCGCCACCAGCCCATCTCCCTTACACGGCATCCACCGAAGCTCGGGCATACGCCGAAACCCGAGAAACGCAAAAACACACAAACCCGACAATGCCATATCACCCGTATTGGGTTTTTCAACTGTTTGATAGTGCAGCCGTGCTCGCCACCAGCCCATCTCCCTTACACGGCATCCACCGAAGCTCGGGCATACGCCGAAACCCGAGAAACGCAAAAACACACAAACCCGACAATGCCATATCACCCGTATTGGGTTTTTCAACTGTTTGATAGTGCAGCCGTGCTCGCCACCAGCCCATCTCCCTTACACGGCATCCACCGAAGCTCGGGCATACGCCGAAACCCGAGAAACGCAAAAACACACAAACCCGACAATGCCATATCACCCGTATTGGGTTTTTCAACTGTTTGATAGTGCAGCCGTGCTCGCCACCAGCCCATCTCCCTTACACGGCATCCACCGAAGCTCGGGCATACGCCGAAACCCGAGAAACGCAAAAACACACAAACCCGACAATGCCATATCACCCGTATTGGGTTTTTCAACTGTTTGATAGTTTGATGTTTGGTAGTGCAGCCGTGCTCGCCACCAGCCCATCTCCCTTACACGGCATCCACCGAAGCTCGGGCATACGCCGAAACCCGAGAAACGCAAAAACACACAAACCCGACAATGCCATATCACCCGTATTGGGTTTTTCAACTGTTTGATAGTGCAGCCGTGCTCGCCACCAGCCCATCTCCCTTACACGGCATCCACCGAAGCTCGGGCATACGCCGAAACCCGAGAAACGCAAAAACACACAAACCCGACAATGCCATATCACCCGTATTGGGTTTTTCAACTGTTTGATAGTGCAGCCGTGCTCGCCACCAGCCCATCTCCCTTACACGGCATCCACCGAAGCTCGGGCATACGCCGAAACCCGAGAAACGCAAAAACACACAAACCCGACAATGCCATATCACCCGTATTGGGTTTTTCAACTGTTTGATAGTGCAGCCGTGCTCGCCACCAGCCCATCTCCCTTACACGGCATCCACCGAAGCTCGCATACGCCGAAACCCGAGAAACGCAAAAACACACAAACCCGACAATGCCATATCACCCCTATTGGGTTTTTCAACTGTTTGATAGTTTGATGTTTGATAGTGCAGCCGTGCTCGCCACCAGCCCATCTCCCTTACACGGCATCCACCGAAGCTCGGGCATACGCCGAAACCCGAGAAACGCAAAAACACACAAACCCGACAATGCCATATCGTCCGTATAGGGTTTTTCAACTGTTTGATAGTGCAGCCGTGCTCGCCACCAGCCCATCTCCCTTACACGGCATCCACCGAAGCTCGGGCATACGCCGAAACCCGAGAAACGCAAAAACACACAAACCCGACAATGCCATATCACCCGTATTGGGTTTTTCAACTGTTTGATAGTGCAGCCGTGCTCGCCACCAGCCCATCTCCCTTACACGGCATCCACCGAAGCTCGGGCATACGCCGAAACCCGAGAAACGCAAAAACACACAAACCCGACAATGCCATATCACCCGTATTGGGTTTTTCAACTGTTTGATAGTTTGATGTTTGGTAGTGCAGCCGTGCTCGCCACCAGCCCATCTCCCTTACACGGCATCCACCGAAGCTCGGGCATACGCCGAAACCCGAGAAACGCAAAAACACACAAACCCGACAATGCCATATCACCCGTATTGGGTTTTTCAACTGTTTGATAGTGCAGCCGTGCTCGCCACCAGCCCATCTCCCTTACACGGCATCCACCGAAGCTCGGGCATACGCCGAAACCCGAGAAACGCAAAAACACACAAACCCGACAATGCCATATCACCCGTATTGGGTTTTTCAACTGTTTGATAGTGCAGCCGTGCTCGCCACCAGCCCATCTCCCTTACACGGCATCCACCGAAGCTCGGGCATACGCCGAAACCCGAGAAACGCAAAAACACACAAACCCGACAATGCCATATCACCCGTATTGGGTTTTTCAACTGTTTGATAGTGCAGCCGTGCTCGCCACCAGCCCATCTCCCTTACACGGCATCCACCGAAGCTCGGGCATACGCCGAAACCCGAGAAACGCAAAAACACACAAACCCGACAATGCCATATCACCCGTATTGGGTTTTTCAACTGTTTGATAGTTTGATGTTTGGTAGTGCAGCCGTGCTCGCCACCAGCCCATCTCCCTTACACGGCATCCACCGAAGCTCGGGCATACGCCGAAACCCGAGAAACGCAAAAACACACAAACCCGACAATGCCATATCACCCGTATTGGGTTTTTCAACTGTTTGATAGTGCAGCCGTGCTCGCCACCAGCCCATCTCCCTTACACGGCATCCACCGAAGCTCGGGCATACGCCGAAACCCGAGAAACGCAAAAACACACAAACCCGACAATGCCATATCACCCGTATTGGGGTTTTCAACTGTTTGATAGTGCAGCCGTGCTCGCCACCAGCCCATCTCCCTTACACGGCATCCACCGAAGCTCGGGCATACGCCGAAACCCGAGAAACGCAAAAACACACAAACCCGACAATGCCATATCACCCGTATTGGGGTTTTCAACTGTTTGATAGTTTGATGTTTGGTAGTGCAGCCGTGCTCGCCACCAGCCCATCTCCCTTACACGGCATCCACCGAAGCTCGGGCATACGCCGAAACCCGAGAAACGCAAAAACACACAAACCCGACAATGCCATATCACCCGTATTGGGTTTTTCAACTGTTTGATAGTGCAGCCGTGCTCGCCACCAGCCCATCTCCCTTACACGGCATCCACCGAAGCTCGGGCATACGCCGAAACCCGAGAAACGCAAAAACACACAAACCCGACAATGCCATATCACCCGTATTGGGTTTTTCAACTGTTTGATAGTTTGATGTTTGGTAGTGCAGCCGTGCTCGCCACCAGCCCATCTCCCTTACACGGCATCCACCGAAGCTCGGGCATACGCCGAAACCCGAGAAACGCAAAAACACACAAACCCGACAATGCCATATCACCCGTATTGGGGTTTTCAACTGTTTGATGTTTGATGTTTATAGTGCAGCCGTGCTCGCCACCAGCCCATCTCCCTTACACGGCATCCACCGAAGCTCGGGCATACGCCGAAACCCGAGAAACGCAAAAACACACAAACCCGACAATGCCATATCACCCGTATTGGGTTTTTCAACTGTTTGATAGTGCAGCCGTGCTCGCCACCAGCCCATCTCCCTTACACGGCATCCACCGAAGCTCGGGCATACGCCGAAACCCGAGAAACGCAAAAACACACAAACCCGACAATGCCATATCACCCGTATTGGGTTTTTCAACTGTTTGATAGTGCAGCCGTGCTCGCCACCAGCCCATCTCCCTTACACGGCATCCACCGAAGCTCGGGCATACGCCGAAACCCGAGAAACGCAAAAACACACAAACCCGACAATGCCATATCACCCGTATTGGGTTTTTCAACTGTTTGATAGTGCAGCCGTGCTCGCCACCAGCCCATCTCCCTTACACGGCATCCACCGAAGCTCGGGCATACGCCGAAACCCGAGAAACGCAAAAACACACAAACCCGACAATGCCATATCACCCGTATTGGGGTTTTCAACTGTTTGATAGTGCAGCCGTGCTCGCCACCAGCCCATCTCCCTTACACGGCATCCACCGAAGCTCGGGCATACGCCGAAACCCGAGAAACGCAAAAACACACAAACCCGACAATGCCATATCACCCGTATTGGGTTTTTCAACTGTTTGATAGTGCAGCCGTGCTCGCCACCAGCCCATCTCCCTTACACGGCATCCACCGAAGCTCGGGCATACGCCGAAACCCGAGAAACGCAAAAACACACAAACCCGACAATGCCATATCACCCGTATTGGGTTTTTCAACTGTTTGATAGTGCAGCCGTGCTCGCCACCAGCCCATCTCCCTTACACGGCATCCACCGAAGCTCGGGCATACGCCGAAACCCGAGAAACGCAAAAACACACAAACCCGACAATGCCATATCACCCGTATTGGGTTTTTCAACTGTTTGATAGTGCAGCCGTGCTCGCCACCAGCCCATCTCCCTTACACGGCATCCACCGAAGCTCGGGCATACGCCGAAACCCGAGAAACGCAAAAACACACAAACCCGACAATGCCATATCACCCGTATTGGGTTTTTCAACTGTTTGATAGTGCAGCCGTGCTCGCCACCAGCCCATCTCCCTTACACGGCATCCACCGAAGCTCGGGCATACGCCGAAACCCGAGAAACGCAAAAACACACAAACCCGACAATGCCATATCACCCGTATTGGGGTTTTCAACTGTTTGATAGTGCAGCCGTGCTCGCCACCAGCCCATCTCCCTTACACGGCATCCACCGAAGCTCGGGCATACGCCGAAACCCGAGAAACGCAAAAACACACAAACCCGACAATGCCATATCACCCGTATTGGGTTTTTCAACTGTTTGATAGTGCAGCCGTGCTCGCCACCAGCCCATCTCCCTTACACGGCATCCACCGAAGCTCGGGCATACGCCGAAACCCGAGAAACGCAAAAACACACAAACCCGACAATGCCATATCACCCGTATTGGGTTTTTCAACTGTTTGATAGTGCAGCCGTGCTCGCCACCAGCCCATCTCCCTTACACGGCATCCACCGAAGCTCGGGCATACGCCGAAACCCGAGAAACGCAAAAACACACAAACCCGACAATGCCATATCACCCGTATTGGGGTTTTCAACTGTTTGATAGTGCAGCCGTGCTCGCCACCAGCCCATCTCCCTTACACGGCATCCACCGAAGCTCGGGCATACGCCGAAACCCGAGAAACGCAAAAACACACAAACCCGACAATGCCATATCACCCGTATTGGGGTTTTCAACTGTTTGATAGTGCAGCCGTGCTCGCCACCAGCCCATCTCCCTTACACGGCATCCACCGAAGCTCGGGCATACGCCGAAACCCGAGAAACGCAAAAACACACAAACCCGACAATGCCATATCACCCGTATTGGGTTTTTCAACTGTTTGATAGTGCAGCCGTGCTCGCCACCAGCCCATCTCCCTTACACGGCATCCACCGAAGCTCGGGCATACGCCGAAACCCGAGAAACGCAAAAACACACAAACCCGACAATGCCATATCACCCGTATTGGGTTTTTCAACTGTTTGATAGTTTGATGTTTGGTAGTGCAGCCGTGCTCGCCACCAGCCCATCTCCCTTACACGGCATCCACCGAAGCTCGGGCATACGCCGAAACCCGAGAAACGCAAAAACACACAAACCCGACAATGCCATATCACCCGTATTGGGTTTTTCAACTGTTTGATAGTGCAGCCGTGCTCGCCACCAGCCCATCTCCCTTACACGGCATCCACCGAAGCTCGGGCATACGCCGAAACCCGAGAAACGCAAAAACACACAAACCCGACAATGCCATATCACCCGTATTGGGTTTTTCAACTGTTTGATAGTGCAGCCGTGCTCGCCACCAGCCCATCTCCCTTACACGGCATCCACCGAAGCTCGGGCATACGCCGAAACCCGAGAAACGCAAAAACACACAAACCCGACAATGCCATATCACCCGTATTGGGTTTTTCAACTGTTTGATAGTGCAGCCGTGCTCGCCACCAGCCCATCTCCCTTACACGGCATCCACCGAAGCTCGGGCATACGCCGAAACCCGAGAAACGCAAAAACACACAAACCCGACAATGCCATATCACCCGTATTGGGTTTTTCAACTGTTTGATAGTGCAGCCGTGCTCGCCACCAGCCCATCTCCCTTACACGGCATCCACCGAAGCTCGGGCATACGCCGAAACCCGAGAAACGCAAAAACACACAAACCCGACAATGCCATATCACCCGTATTGGGTTTTTCAACTGTTTGATAGTGCAGCCGTGCTCGCCACCAGCCCATCTCCCTTACACGGCATCCACCGAAGCTCGGGCATACGCCGAAACCCGAGAAACGCAAAAACACACAAACCCGACAATGCCATATCACCCGTATTGGGTTTTTCAACTGTTTGATAGTGCAGCCGTGCTCGCCACCAGCCCATCTCCCTTACACGGCATCCACCGAAGCTCGGGCATACGCCGAAACCCGAGAAACGCAAAAACACACAAACCCGACAATGCCATATCACCCGTATTGGGGTTTTCAACTGTTTGATAGTGCAGCCGTGCTCGCCACCAGCCCATCTCCCTTACACGGCATCCACCGAAGCTCGGGCATACGCCGAAACCCGAGAAACGCAAAAACACACAAACCCGACAATGCCATATCACCCGTATTGGGTTTTTCAACTGTTTGATAGTTTGATGTTTGATAGTGCAGCCGTGCTCGCCACCAGCCCATCTCCCTTACACGGCATCCACCGAAGCTCGGGCATACGCCGAAACCCGAGAAACGCAAAAACACACAAACCCGACAATGCCATATCACCCGTATTGGGTTTTTCAACTGTTTGATAGTTTGATGTTTGGTAGTGCAGCTGTGCTCGCCACCAGCCCATCTCCCTTATACGGCATCCACCGAAGCTCGGGCATACGCCGAAACCCGAGAAACGCAAAAACACACAAACCCGACAATGCCATATCACCCGTATTGGGTTTTTCAACTGTTTTGATAGTTTGATGTTTGGTAGTGCAGCTGTGCTCGCCACCAGCCCATCTCCCTTATACGGCATCCACCGAAGCTCGGGCATACGCCGAAACCCGAGAAACGCAAAAACACACAAACCCGACAATGCCATATCACCCGTATTGGGTTTTTCAACTGTTTGATAGTGCAGCCGTGCTCGCCACCAGCCCATCTCCCTTACACGGCATCCACCGAAGCTCGGGCATACGCCGAAACCCGAGAAACGCAAAAACACACAAACCCGACAATGCCATATCACCCGTATTGGGTTTTTCAACTGTTTGATAGTGCAGCCGTGCTCGCCACCAGCCCATCTCCCTTACACGGCATCCACCGAAGCTCGGGCATACGCCGAAACCCGAGAAACGCAAAAACACACAAACCCGACAATGCCATATCGTCCGTATAGGGTTTTTCAACTGTTTGATAGTTTGATGTTTGATAGTGCAGCCGTGCTCGCCACCAGCCCATCTCCCTTACACGGCATCCACCGAAGCTCGGGCATACGCCGAAACCCGAGAAACGCAAAAACACACAAACCCGACAATGCCATATCACCCGTATTGGGTTTTTCAACTGTTTGATAGTGCAGTCGTGCTCGCCACCAGCCCATCTCCCTTACACGGCATCCACCGAAGCTCGGGCATACGCCGAAACCCGAGAAACGCAAAAACACACAAACCCGACAATGCCATATCACCCGTATTGGGTTTTTCAACTGTTTGATAGTTTGATGTTTGGTAGTGCAGCTGTGCTCGCCACCAGCCCATCTCCCTTACACGGCATCCACCGAAGCTCGGACATACGCCGAAACCCGAGAAACGCAAAAACACACAAACCCGACAATGCCATATCACCCGTATTGGGTTTTTCAACTGTTTGATAGTGCAGCCGTACTCGCCACCAGCCCATCTCCCTTACACGGCATCCACCGAAGCTCGGGCATACGCCGAAACCCGAGAAACGCAAAAACACACAAACCCGACAATGCCATATCACCCGTATTGGGTTTTTCAACTGTTTTGATAGTTTGATGTTTGGTAGTGCAGCTGTGCTCGCCACCAGCCCATCTCCCTTATACGGCATCCACCGAAGCTCGGGCATACGCCGAAACCCGAGAAACGCAAAAACACACAAACCCGACAATGCCATATCACCCGTATTGGGTTTTTCAACTGTTTGATAGTGCAGCCGTACTCGCCACCAGCCCATCTCCCTTACACGGCATCCACCGAAGCTCGGGCATACGCCGAAACCCGAGAAACGCAAAAACACACAAACCCGACAATACCATATCACCCGTATTGGGTTTTTCAACTGTTTTGATAGTTTGATGTTTGGTAGTGCAGCTGTGCTCGCCACCAGCCCATCTCCCTTATACGGCATCCACCGAAGCTCGGGCATACGCCGAAACCCGAGAAACGCAAAAACACACAAACCCGACAATGCCATATCACCCGTATTGGGTTTTTCAACTGTTTGATAGTGCAGCCGTGCTCGCCACCAGCCCATCTCCCTTACACGGCATCCACCGAAGCTCGGGCATACGCCGAAACCCGAGAAACGCAAAAACACACAAACCCGACAATGCCATATCACCCGTATTGGGTTTTTCAACTGTTTGATAGTGCAGCCGTGCTCGCCACCAGCCCATCTCCCTTACACGGCATCCACCGAAGCTCGGGCATACGCCGAAACCCGAGAAACGCAAAAACACACAAACCCGACAATGCCATATCACCCGTATTGGGTTTTTCAACTGTTTGATAGTGCAGCCGTGCTCGCCACCAGCCCATCTCCCTTACACGGCATCCACCGAAGCTCGGGCATACGCCGAAACCCGAGAAACGCAAAAACACACAAACCCGACAATGCCATATCACCCGTATTGGGTTTTTCAACTGTTTTGATAGTTTGATGTTTGGTAGTGCAGCTGTGCTCGCCACCAGCCCATCTCCCTTATACGGCATCCACCGAAGCTCGGGCATACGCCGAAACCCGAGAAACGCAAAAACACACAAACCCGACAATGCCATATCACCCGTATTGGGTTTTTCAACTGTTTGATAGTGCAGCCGTACTCGCCACCAGCCCATCTCCCTTACACGGCATCCACCGAAGCTCGGGCATACGCCGAAACCCGAGAAACGCAAAAACACACAAACCCGACAATGCCATATCGTCCGTATAGGGTTTTTCAACTGTTTGATAGTTTGATGTTTGATAGTGCAGCCGTGCTCGCCACCAGCCCATCTCCCTTACACGGCATCCACCGAAGCTCGGGCATACGCCGAAACCCGAGAAACGCAAAAACACACAAACCCGACAATGCCATATCACCCGTATTGGGTTTTTCAACTGTTTGATAGTGCAGTCGTGCTCGCCACCAGCCCATCTCCCTTACACGGCATCCACCGAAGCTCGGGCATACGCCGAAACCCGAGAAACGCAAAAACACACAAACCCGACAATGCCATATCACCCGTATTGGGTTTTTCAACTGTTTGATAGTTTGATGTTTGGTAGTGCAGCTGTGCTCGCCACCAGCCCATCTCCCTTACACGGCATCCACCGAAGCTCGGGCATACGCCGAAACCCGAGAAACGCAAAAACACACAAACCCGACAATGCCATATCACCCGTATTGGGTTTTTCAACTGTTTGATAGTGCAGCCGTACTCGCCACCAGCCCATCTCCCTTACACGGCATCCACCGAAGCTCGGGCATACGCCGAAACCCGAGAAACGCAAAAACACACAAACCCGACAATGCCATATCACCCGTATTGGGTTTTTCAACTGTTTTGATAGTTTGATGTTTGGTAGTGCAGCTGTGCTCGCCACCAGCCCATCTCCCTTATACGGCATCCACCGAAGCTCGGGCATACGCCGAAACCCGAGAAACGCAAAAACACACAAACCCGACAATGCCATATCACCCGTATTGGGTTTTTCAACTGTTTGATAGTGCAGCCGTACTCGCCACCAGCCCATCTCCCTTACACGGCATCCACCGAAGCTCGGGCATACGCCGAAACCCGAGAAACGCAAAAACACACAAACCCGACAATACCATATCACCCGTATTGGGTTTTTCAACTGTTTTGATAGTTTGATGTTTGGTAGTGCAGCTGTGCTCGCCACCAGCCCATCTCCCTTATACGGCATCCACCGAAGCTCGGGCATACGCCGAAACCCGAGAAACGCAAAAACACACAAACCCGACAATGCCATATCACCCGTATTGGGTTTTTCAACTGTTTGATAGTGCAGCCGTGCTCGCCACCAGCCCATCTCCCTTACACGGCATCCACCGAAGCTCGGGCATACGCCGAAACCCGAGAAACGCAAAAACACACAAACCCGACAATGCCATATCACCCGTATTGGGTTTTTCAACTGTTTGATAGTGCAGCCGTGCTCGCCACCAGCCCATCTCCCTTACACGGCATCCACCGAAGCTCGGGCATACGCCGAAACCCGAGAAACGCAAAAACACACAAACCCGACAATGCCATATCACCCGTATTGGGTTTTTCAACTGTTTGATAGTGCAGCCGTGCTCGCCACCAGCCCATCTCCCTTACACGGCATCCACCGAAGCTCGGGCATACGCCGAAACCCGAGAAACGCAAAAACACACAAACCCGACAATGCCATATCACCCGTATTGGGTTTTTCAACTGTTTGATAGTGCAGCCGTGCTCGCCACCAGCCCATCTCCCTTACACGGCATCCACCGAAGCTCGGGCATACGCCGAAACCCGAGAAACGCAAAAACACACAAACCCGACAATGCCATATCACCCGTATTGGGTTTTTCAACTGTTTGATAGTTTGATAGTGCAGCCGTGCTCGCCACCAGCTCATCTCCCTTACACGGCATCCACCGAAGCTCGGGCATACGCCGAAACCCGAGAAACGCAAAAACACACAAACCCGACAATGCCATATCACCCGTATTGGGTTTTTCAACTGTTTGATAGTTTGATGTTTGGTAGTGCAGCCGTGCTCGCCACCAGCCCATCTCCCTTACACGGCATCCACCGAAGCTCGGGCATACGCCGAAACCCGAGAAACGCAAAAACACACAAACCCGACAATGCCATATCACCCGTATTGGGTTTTTCAACTGTTTGATAGTGCAGCCGTGCTCGCCACCAGCCCATCTCCCTTACACGGCATCCACCGAAGCTCGGGCATACGCCGAAACCCGAGAAACGCAAAAACACACAAACCCGACAATGCCATATCACCCGTATTGGGTTTTTCAACTGTTTGATAGTGCAGCCGTGCTCGCCACCAGCCCATCTCCCTTACACGGCATCCACCGAAGCTCGGGCATACGCCGAAACCCGAGAAACGCAAAAACACACAAACCCGACAATGCCATATCACCCGTATTGGGTTTTTCAACTGTTTGATAGTGCAGCCGTGCTCGCCACCAGCCCATCTCCCTTACACGGCATCCACCGAAGCTCGGGCATACGCCGAAACCCGAGAAACGCAAAAACACACAAACCCGACAATGCCATATCACCCGTATTGGGTTTTTCAACTGTTTGATAGTGCAGCCGTGCTCGCCACCAGCCCATCTCCCTTACACGGCATCCACCGAAGCTCGGGCATACGCCGAAACCCGAGAAACGCAAAAACACACAAACCCGACAATGCCATATCACCCGTATTGGGTTTTTCAACTGTTTGATAGTGCAGTCGTGCTCGCCACCAGCCCATCTCCCTTACACGGCATCCACCGAAGCTCGGGCATACGCCGAAACCCGAGAAACGCAAAAACACACAAACCCGACAATGCCATATCACCCGTATTGGGTTTTTCAACTGTTTGATAGTGCAGCCGTGCTCGCCACCAGCCCATCTCCCTTACACGGCATCCACCGAAGCTCGGGCATACGCCGAAACCCGAGAAACGCAAAAACACACAAACCCGACAATGCCATATCACCCGTATTGGGTTTTTCAACTGTTTGATAGTGCAGCCGTGCTCGCCACCAGCCCATCTCCCTTACACGGCATCCACCGAAGCTCGGGCATACGCCGAAACCCGAGAAACGCAAAAACACACAAACCCGACAATGCCATATCACCCGTATTGGGTTTTTCAACTGTTTGATAGTTTGATAGTGCAGCCGTGCTCGCCACCAGCTCATCTCCCTTACACGGCATCCACCGAAGCTCGGGCATACGCCGAAACCCGAGAAACGCAAAAACACACAAACCCGACAATGCCATATCACCCGTATTGGGTTTTTCAACTGTTTGATAGTTTGATGTTTGGTAGTGCAGCTGTGCTCGCCACCAGCCCATCTCCCTTACACGGCATCCACCGAAGCTTGGGCATACGCCGAAACCCGAGAAACGCAAAAACACACAAACCCGACAATGCCATATCACCCGTATTGGGTTTTTCAACTGTTTGATAGTTTGATGTTTGGTAGTGCAGCTGTGCTCGCCACCAGCCCATCTCCCTTACACGGCATCCACCGAAGCTTGGGCATACGCCGAAACCCGAGAAACGCAAAAACACACAAACCCGACAATGCCATATCACCCGTATTGGGTTTTTCAACTGTTTGATAGTTTGATGTTTGATAGTGCAGCCGTGCTCGCCACCAGCCCATCTCCCTTACACGGCATCCACCGAAGCTCGGGCATACGCCGAAACCCGAGAAACGCAAAAACACACAAACCCGACAATGCCATATCACCCGTATTGGGTTTTTCAACTGTTTGATAGTGCAGCTGTGCTCGCCACCAGCCCATCCCCCTTACACGGCATCCACCGAAGCTCGGGCATACGCCGAAACCCGAGAAACGCAAAAACACACAAACCCGACAATGCCATATCACCCGTATTGGGTTTTTCAACTGTTTGATAGTTTGATGTTTGATAGTGCAGCCGTGCTCGCCACCAGCCCATCTCCCTTACACGGCATCCACCGAAGCTCGGGCATACGCCGAAACCCGAGAAACGCAAAAACACACAAACCCGACAATGCCATATCACCCGTATTGGGTTTTTCAACTGTTTGATAGTTTGATGTTTGGTAGTGCAGCTGTGCTCGCCACCAGCCCATCTCCCTTACACGGCATCCACCGAAGCTTGGGCATACGCCGAAACCCGAGAAACGCAAAAACACACAAACCCGACAATGCCATATCACCCGTATTGGGTTTTTCAACTGTTTGATAGTTTGATGTTTGGTAGTGCAGCTGTGCTCGCCACCAGCCCATCTCCCTTACACGGCATCCACCGAAGCTTGGGCATACGCCGAAACCCGAGAAACGCAAAAACACACAAACCCGACAATGCCATATCACCCGTATTGGGTTTTTCAACTGTTTGATAGTTTGATGTTTGATAGTGCAGCCGTGCTCGCCACCAGCCCATCTCCCTTACACGGCATCCACCGAAGCTTGGGCATACGCCGAAACCCGAGAAACGCAAAAACACACAAACCCGACAATGCCATATCACCCGTATTGGGTTTTTCAACTGTTTGATAGTTTGATGTTTGATAGTGCAGCCGTGCTCGCCACCAGCCCATCTCCCTTACACGGCATCCACCGAAGCTCGGGCATACGCCGAAACCCGAGAAACGCAAAAACACACAAACCCGACAATGCCATATCACCCGTATTGGGTTTTTCAACTGTTTGATAGTTTGATGTTTGGTAGTGCAGCTGTGCTCGCCACCAGCCCATCTCCCTTACACGGCATCCACCGAAGCTCGGGCATACGCCGAAACCCGAGAAACGCAAAAACACACAAACCCGACAATGCCATATCACCCGTATTGGGTTTTTCAACTGTTTGATAGTGCAGCCGTACTCGCCACCAGCCCATCTCCCTTACACGGCATCCACCGAAGCTCGGGCATACGCCGAAACCCGAGAAACGCAAAAACACACAAACCCGACAATGCCATATCACCCGTATTGGGTTTTTCAACTGTTTAATAGTTTGATGTTTGATAGTGCAGCCGTGCTCGCCACCAGCCCATCTCCCTTACACGGCATCCACCGAAGCTCGGGCATACGCCGAAACCCGAGAAACGCAAAAACACACAAACCCGACAATGCCATATCACCCGTATTGGGTTTTTCAACTGTTTAATAGTTTGATGTTTGATAGTGCAGCCGTGCTCGCCACCAGCCCATCTCCCTTACACGGCATCCACCGAAGCTCGGGCATACGCCGAAACCCGAGAAACGCAAAAACACACAAACCCGACAATGCCATATCACCCGTATTGGGTTTTTCAACTGTTTAATAGTTTGATGTTTGATAGTGCAGCCGTGCTCGCCACCAGCCCATCTCCCTTACACGGCATCCACCGAAGCTCGGGCATACGCCGAAACCCGAGAAACGCAAAAACACACAAACCCGACAATGCCATATCACCCGTATTGGGTTTTTCAACTGTTTGATAGTTTGATGTTTGGTAGTGCAGCCGTGCTCGCCACCAGCCCATCTCCCTTACACGGCATCCACCGAAGCTCGGGCATACGCCGAAACCCGAGAAACGCAAAAACACACAAACCCGACAATGCCATATCACCCGTATTGGGTTTTTCAACTGTTTGATAGTGCAGCCGTGCTCGCCACCAGCCCATCTCCCTTACACGGCATCCACCGAAGCTCGGGCATACGCCGAAACCCGAGAAACGCAAAAACACACAAACCCGACAATGCCATATCACCCGTATTGGGTTTTTCAACTGTTTGATAGTGCAGCCGTGCTCGCCACCAGCCCATCTCCCTTACACGGCATCCACCGAAGCTCGGGCATACGCCGAAACCCGAGAAACGCAAAAACACACAAACCCGACAATGCCATATCACCCGTATTGGGTTTTTCAACTGTTTGATAGTTTGATGTTTGGTAGTGCAGCTGTGCTCGCCACCAGCCCATCTCCCTTACACGGCATCCACCGAAGCTCGGGCATACGCCGAAACCCGAGAAACGCAAAAACACACAAACCCGACAATGCCATATCACCCGTATAGGGTTTTTCAACTGTTTGATAGTGCAGCCGTGCTCGCCACCAGCCCATCTCCCTTACACGGCATCCACCGAAGCTCGGGCATACGCCGAAACCCGAGAAACGCAAAAACACACAAACCCGACAATGCCATATCACCCGTATTGGGTTTTTCAACTGTTTGATAGTTTGATGTTTGGTAGTGCAGCCGTGCTCGCCACCAGCCCATCTCCCTTACACGGCATCCACCGAAGCTCGGGCATACGCCGAAACCCGAGAAACGCAAAAACACACAAACCCGACAATGCCATATCACCCGTATTGGGTTTTTCAACTGTTTGATAGTTTGATGTTTGATAGTGCAGCCGTGCTCGCCACCAGCCCATCTCCCTTACACGGCATCCACCGAAGCTCGGGCATACGCCGAAACCCGAGAAACGCAAAAACACACAAACCCGACAATACCATATCACCCGTATTGGGTTTTTCAACTGTTTGATAGTTTGATGTTTGATAGTGCAGCCGTGCTCGCCACCAGCCCATCTCCCTTACACGGCATCCACCGAAGCTCGGGCATACGCCGAAACCCGAGAAACGCAAAAACACACAAACCCGACAATGCCATATCACCCGTATTGGGTTTTTCAACTGTTTGATAGTGCAGTCGTGCTCGCCACCAGCCCATCTCCCTTACACGGCATCCACCGAAGCTCGGGCATACGCCGAAACCCGAGAAACGCAAAAACACACAAACCCGACAATGCCATATCACCCGTATTGGGTTTTTCAACTGTTTG